>OZ035839.1:27015130-27615130 GCA_964034765.1 Knipowitschia caucasica | reverse complement strand
AATAGGCACAACATGTATAGTCTTTGTGTCACTTTATCAGCAAGGTGAAGAGCGCACATCCATGCTGTAAAGTTTTGCGCTTCTCCCAATAAAGCAGCGACAAGAAGTTAAAGCCAAAGAACACTTTTAACAGGAAATGTCAATATAAAACAAGGGCTCTTCAATATAAAAAAATACACTGACACGATTAAAAGTGCATCACATAACACAAAACTAAGTAAGTAATCTTTATTTATATACCGCCTTTCACAGAGCAGAGTCACAAAGAGGTTTACAATTGTTATTTTTGGGCACTTGTCCTCTCACTCCACACAGAAATGGGAGCGGGGTCGCCAAACAGGAGGCGCATGCCAGACCTATTTTACATATTTTTAGTGGTAGGGGAAACCGGAGTACCCGGAGGAAACCTACGCAGAACATGCAAACGCCACTCAGAAAGGCCGACCTTCTTGCTGAGAGGCGAGAGTGCTATCCACTCGGCCACCGTGCTAAGTGAATAATTACAGTTATGAAAACACTGATAATAACACCCCTGTCACAAGGGTAAAATTAAATGAGACCCAAAATGCAAAAACTGCAAAATAATGGATTTAATAAAAAATATAACAAATCCAAAACCAGAAAAACCACAGGGAACAAGAACTGAAACAGACGAGGGATGACAATGACGGAACAAACAGGGCTAAATACAAGCCTAACGTCACACAGGTGATTCACATGAGGGCAGGGCAGGTAATCAGACAACAGAAAGCACAACAAGCACACGACACAGGGATAACACATTTCAAAATAAAACAGGAAATAAACTTAAACCATGACAGCACCCTCTCCCCAAGGGACGGATCCCAGACGTCCCCAAAACAAAACCAGGGAGGGAGGAGGGGGGCCGTAGGAAAGACAGGGGCCGGGACGTGGAGCCGGGACCTGAGGTTTTCACTGCCTCCCTGATGGACAGTACACAATATTTTTTTTTTCAGTTTGAATGTTTAGCATCGCCCCCAACTAAATTCCCCTACGCTCTCATCCCACAGAGCCCTCTAGTTTTATTTACGATCTGATACATATGCAAGCATTAGCACAACAGCTGTACAACAATCACTGATGAAATGGTACAAAAGCAACGCACTGCGAACAAATTATATAACTGAAAGATTACTGCTAGTTTTGCGTCCAAATGCAGTCTGAGTCGGTCCCGCTCCCGCCGGTCTCTCCAAAGGAAACAATGTAAGCTAGCTATATTCACCCGGGCTTGATTTCTTCTTTGATCATTTTTTTGCTTTATTTCCCTCTTCTCTGCCTCACTGTTGGGTCATTTGGGCTGTTTTGCTGTGCATGTTACAGCAAGAGGAGTTATAGCCAATTCTGCCTCATGCTACTGTGTTTACCAGTGCTGTAGAAGCTAGTGGACGCAGTCTGTTCTAACAGCGCCGCTCCTCGTTCTATGAGTGGAGGAGAAAGAGCGTCACGTAAAGTCTCCACTCAGCACTTTTTACGGCCTGAATTCATACACAAGCTGAATCAATGAGCTCAAGTTATCAATTAAATTACGGATTGTAATACAACTTGTATGTAGTAATACGCATTTTTTATGAACTCGTTAGAAAGTAAATATAAATAAATTCTGTAAAGCCTGTCGAACAAAGTGGTACTTTATATCTATGTGTTTTGATCGCTGTCTGTTAACTGGGTTTTTCATTAAAGCAAGTGCTCCTTGATTGTCTCCATAAAATTTGGTACAAGTGTAAAACTTATTGTCCATTCCATTTAACAGTTGTGTTAATTACATGCTTATCTGTGTAGCAGCAGTGAGCGCTATGTACTCGCTAGTGAGAAACAGTACCCTGATGTACTGCGCCTGTCGAATACTGAGGATGCCCAGTCAGAATCACTAAATGCCACCAGATTTAGTTTTTCATAATTTTTCTTAAAGATCAGCTTGTTGTCACTTCAAAGGCACAAATGATATGTTTTGCCATTACTAAATCCACTCTCTTTGGTTGTGCTAATGTGACAGTTTGCGTACAACCCAGCTAATATCTGGGCGAGTGCAAGACATTGCATAGATAAGACTGCAATCAATCTCTCTGTACTCTTTGGTTAACAGGCTCATTTTTGTCATTTTCTGTAGTTGTGTTGTCTGTATCTATAAATGTGGTGCAGAATCTTGTTAATACTTTTCACCAGGGGTTAGCGGACATGTGTGCCTGACTGTACTATGAGCAGCATTTTTGGGTGTGGTTATTTTGAAAGTTTTAGAGTAAATTGAGTTCGTAAAACACCTGCGGCGCGGAGGCGAAGCAGAAGCAGTAGTACTGAGAGGAGAGAGTGCAGAGCAGAGGGAAAGACTGTTTTTTTTTTTACTCACGAGGTCTTCAATACCAGGGCGACAGTATCTCAGTTGGTAGAGCATTGGCCTTTGAGCCAGAGGGTTGTGGGTTCGAGCCCAACCTTCTCCATCGACTCCCACTGTCTGCTGTCGGTGTGTCCTTGGCAAGACACTTAAAGACCTTATGCCGGGTTTGATTTATTTAGAAATACAGTTTCAATACCATTTTATTTTAGAAGAGAACTACTAAAGGTTTCAAAATCAGTTGGTGTTTTTATTGTCTGATCCCCCCAAATCGAAATAACCTTAGAGACGAAAAAACTTCACAGCCCTTGGTGACGTCAGAGTGGGTACGTTTCAACGCTGTAAGTTGTTTACAATTTGGTATTCAAGATGACAAGGCCGTGTACAGCGAGTATGAGATTACTACTAGATTGCCACCCTTTGTTGGCACTGAGATAGTCCAGTGGTTGTGTCGATTGCACTGTCACTCCAGATACTGGGGTTCAAATCCCACATCAGACACATTTTCACCCTTAAAACGGCAATGTATGTGTAGTGAGCAATTGTCACCTGTAGAGTGCAGTATTGTGTTGGGTATCAGTGGAGAGAAGAGAGAAAAGGCAGTCCTGTGGCATAGATCCATGGTTTTCAATGCATGGGCGTTACCCGCTGTGACGTCACACACAGGTTAGAGCATAGACAACTTAAATTCATGAAAAACACGTTCTTTTTATAAAATATAGGATTTTTTTGCCGGAATCTATTTCAGATCGACATTGTGGATATCAAAATTGCATGACAATTTTTTTATTTTTAAACCCGGCATAAGTCTCCGCTAATAGTGCCTCTCACAGATGTATTATTATTGTGTCTCATGCCATCACTGGGACAGTAATGTGTTGTAGAAGCCTTTTACTTGTGTTTGTTAGACGAAAAAGAGAGCAGGGGAGACGAGAGAGAGAGAGCAGGGGAGACATAGCAGCAGGAAGAGTCGTGGTGACACTCATTGCTTTCAAATCTGTGGGAAACACTATCTCCTTTAAAAGGGCACTAACGTTATTAAAAACTATTTTTTTTAAAAGCATGTATTTCCCACCTTTGCAATGTGTTTTTGTGTTATAGATAAGTAATAAATCAGTAAAATAACCTTTTAATATCAACGCCTCTGATTGGCCAGAAAAATGATGACGTATTTAGAGGGGTAAGCTCTCGCCTCACTGTTTATGGCATTGCTCCTGCTGCCGCTGTTTGACACAAATAAACCTTAAAATGGGTGTATTTTGTATGGCCCTGGGATGCAGCAATGAAAGTAACAAAAAGAAGAGTGTAAACAGCAGTCCCTACGATCTTTGACTTATTCAGAGAAGGCCACGGTCCAAACAAACAGAAGACACCAGGGCCAGTTCCATGAAATTAGTTCTATCCAGCTCCAACTAAAACCATTTTTACGAGTTTCAACCCAGTATTCAGCAGAAAACACAACAACTGTCATTGAACCATGAATCCATGTTTCACTCTAACTACAGTAGGTCCCATTTCGTTTTGTCGCCTTTCACGCGTGAATCACACGAGACTCACGTGTGATTCACGCGTCTTTTTATTTGTTTTTTTCCCAGTGATGCTGCAATGACCCAAACAACCACCAGGTGGCACTTGTGAGCAGAGAACATTGGCTTCTCACTGCTCATTATTCTCTCTTCATTGGATGATTTGCTGTGGCTTTATAGCTCATTGATAAGGAGATGGACTGTGGTGCCAGAGGACTTAGGTTCAAGTACAGGCTGAGACACTTTTGATTTTGTTAACGTTTACATTTTTTCTAAAACACAGAAGGTCCAATGCCCCAGAAAAAAATAATAATAACCACACACGTTTATTGCAGTAATTTTTGTTAATACTTTTCACGAGGAGTTAGTGGACATGTGTGCCTTTAATATGAGCGGCCTTTGTGGGAATGGTTATATTCAAAGTATTAGAATAAAATGAGTTTGTAAAACACCTGCGGCGCAGCGACGCGAAGCAGGAGCCGTAGTTCTGAGCGGAGCCAGAGCAGAGCCAGAGGTCTCCAGAGATCAGAGAAGTGTTTGGTACTGGCTCACTCAGATTCAGAGGAGGAAGACACGCAGGTGTCCAGTGAAGCAGATACAGACATTATTAGTGACAGGAGTCCGCGCCACAATAGTCCACAGTCACCCACAGTTTACGTCCTCCGTGTGGCCACCGCGGTAAAGAGGTCCGGCTTTTCGGAGTCAGCGGTAAAGCGGTCCGCACATTAAAAGCGGATAGCCTCTTTATGCTGTTAATTACAGCAACATTGGAAAGAGAAGACGTGGGGATGAGCCGCCACAATGCACTGTTTAACATAAAGCGGCCACCCGCTTTGAATGTGCGGACCTCTCTACCGCTGACTCCAAAAACCCGGACCTCTTTACCGCGGTGTGCGGCCGCAGTGGAAACATTCTGCGAACACCAGACAGGAGACGTGGTGAAGGGGACAGGGGGATCATAACACCGGGCATATGGGTGAATGCAGCAGGGTTAAACAACCGCGGGGAACGCAGGAGACGTGGCAGAAGCCACGAAAGAAAACGCACCGCTAATCTGCCTTTACGGACGGAGATGATGATGATGAAGGCAGTTCTTTAGAGAAGATAATCCATAAAAGTGGATCAGAAATGTTGAAGAGCCTGTTGTTTATTGTTGAGACAATCTGACAAGTTCTGAGCCCATTCATTTAATCGCTCTGTTTCTAAACAATGAATTCTGGAGCCTCATTTCCACTGAGATAAACTGTATGCCACCAGGTCTTTTGAAAGGGTAATATTGAAACCAAAGTGCAGATTTCATGACTGGTAAACTATAAGCAGTGCCATCTTGATCATTGAAGGTCTAATACAGTTCCATATGGCCGTGGACCAGTGCTAAAATATTCTATATAAATTTGATCAGTGAATTTATTTCTATCCCACATTGTGTTTTCATACTAAAGATATTTCACGTAGACTGTTGATGGTATTCCCTGATCTCAAAATACACTCTCAAACTACATCTTTTTGAAATCTTTATACAATAATTAACATTTTCCAAAATGGCCACCACCTTGATGACGTCACAATATGCAAATTAGATGACAAATCAACATCCATCCCAAAGTTTGGTTCATACTGAAGATAGTTCTCATTTACAAAATGCCTTTATCTCAAACTTTAAAGTTATAGCCTTTTGAAATCTTGAAATCAAAATTGTAATTTTTTTTGAAAAAAATGGGCTTAGTGCTGTGTGAAAATCCCTCGTCAAAGGCCTGGGCTCGCACCGTGCTCCTCTTTGCTGTCGTCGTTGCAACATGTCCAGAAGTTCAACTTTTTAGCACTAACCATGTTGTGGGTTTAGTCCACGGTTTTGTCAAGGAGATAATTAGGGGGACTTCCGGCGAGGCGCGAAGCAAGATGGCGGCACGGCGTTGAGCTCCGACTGAAACCCCCCTAATATGGTTAATTTTGGAAACCTCAAGGACTTAAATTGCTACTACTGAGTGTGTACGTCAATCCCAAAGTAAGATGACATCAAAAAAACTTGAAAAAACAACCAAAAAGCAGGAAACCACTGGTTGCGAACGTATTGAGTTTGCGGAGCTAGCAACACTGGTCAAACAAGCATTAGCCACGGAGATGACAACTTTGCAGACCACGATGATAGGCATGATCAAAGACGCAGTTAAAGACGCTATGATACCCGTGCAGAAAAGTGTATCAGACATAGAAATCACTTTGAGAACAATGACTGAACACATGGCCTCACATGACAAAAAGTTTGACACGGTGTTTAACAAGATGGAGACCATCCAAGCTAACCAGAGGAAAAACGAAACCGAAACGGCACGTTGCCTGAAAGAACTTGCAAAGTTACGAGAAGACTTGGTCGGGCAAGAAGATCGTAGCAGACGTAACAATATACGTCTGGGAAACTTACCCCCAGGAGTGGAGGGAGATGACCCGCTTGGATATATCCAGAAAATGCTGCCAAAGTGGATCCCCGCGCTTAGCGGTAGATCTCCCATTGAAATAGACCGGGCTCACCGTATCTACTCCACGAGAAGTTCCAAAGCCCCACGGGTCATGATTTTTCGTCTCCTGCGTTACACAGACCGGCAGGCCATCCTGGACGGGGCGAGGAAGAGCAGACCAACACTTCAGGACGGGACCCCGCTGTGGTTTTCCCCGGACTACAGCATCACGACGAGTCAACGGAGGCAGGCGTATAATGAAGTCCGGGCTAAGCTTCGCAAAAAGGGGATCAACACGTTTCTGATTTATCCAGCAATCCTGAAGGTGAATCATAATGGTCAACGCTGGTCCTTCAACACTCCTGATGAAGCCAAAGAGACGCTGACTACGCTGCTTGAGGAGACCAGCGAGGACCCGGTTACAGCTGACTCTCAATGATGCGCCAGGTTTGAAAACATGACTGTACTGCTCGTTTGATCTCTACGGTTTCTGGTTGTAAAAGTTATTGAAATGTAGCTCGTTTAACAATATTACCTAAGCAAGGTGTATTTTATTTCTTTTGATATCAGGTTAAAGTTTTGCACACTGTTTTTAGTTGACGTTGAATACATAAGAGGTTTTTGTTTATGTTGTAAAGGAATAAGGGGGCGGGGCCGCGGGTGCAACATTGCTGAGTGACGCTCACGGAGCAAGAAGACAACATCGAGGGAGGAGGGGGGAGCGGGGAGAGGAGGGAGGAGGAGGCAAAGGGAAGAGGGTACGGGGTAGGGAGGGAGAGGGTGGGAACCACTACCAATGTTAAATCTTTACAGAACCATACCACTGAAGCTCTGAAACCAAAAAGTTTAAATGTTTTATCTTTTAATGTCAAAGGCTTGAATTCTGCTTACAAAAGATCAAAAATCTTAGATTTTCTTAACAGGAAAAAAGTAGATATCGCCATTTTGCAGGAGACCCGTTTGAGGCCCAAAGATGTTCCTAGGATGCAAAATAGATTGTACAAACCTGTGTCATGGTCCTCTGATGGCTCTTGTGCAAAGGGTGTATTAATAATTATGAAACGTAATTTAAATGTGTCTGTGGAGAAAACTGGCTCTGACGGCGCTGGTAGAATGGCATTTTGTGGCGTATCGATTCAGGGCAAAAAAATAGCATTTGTTAGTTTATATGCACCAAATACATTTGAAAATGACTTCTTTCCATCAATCACAAAGCAACTTCTTAAACTCACTGAATACCAACTGTATGTGGGCTCTGATATGAATGCACAGATTGATGTAGATCTTGACAAATCAACACCAGTTTTTTCAGGGAGTCAAGATGCAGCCTCTAGAGCGCTCAATCTCTTCCTATCAGATTTAAATATTAAGGATATATGGAGGATTCACAACCCAGCAATAAAGGATTACACATTTTATTCAACCCGACATAAAACATTTACTCGTATTGATTATATCCTGGTATCATCTAATCTGGTCCCTCTTGTCAATTCAACAGAAATTTTACCAAGATACATATCCGACCATAACCCAGTCATGACAACTTTTACTTACAGTTCTATGAAAAATAAAAACAGTAGGTGGAGGTTTAACACAACCCTTCTTGGATGTGAGGATTTTTTGAAATTAATCAGAAAACAACTAATCGAGTTTATATCTTTGAACAAAGATTCTATTAAAGATAAGACAATAATTTGGGCATCAATTAAGGGATGTATTCGTAATGTAGCAATACAGTTTAGCACAAATATGCATAGAAATAAACTACAAAAAATATCAAATTTAGAAAATGAATGCAAAAACTTGGAGAGTGACCTCAAAAACAATTATACAATGTCTAAAGAAAATGCGCTTAAATCAAAACAAGCTGAGCTTTGTGACCTGCTGAGAAACAGAGTTGAGTACATGATGAAGGCAACACGTTCCAAATATTACTCTGAGGGGAGCAAACCAAGTCATCTTCTTTCTCTAACACTAAAACAAGAGGAGGCCAGAAAGTCTATCCCAGCCATTAGATGTGCAGAACGTGGCATACTAACCTCCACAGAGGACATAAATAAAACATTCAAAGACTACTTTGAAAAATTATACACAAGTGAGAAGACCCCATCTGATAATGATTTGGATAATTTTTTTACTGGCCTGAATCTTCCTAATTTATCAACAGAGGATGCAAAAAATTTAGACTCTCCAATAACACTTGTGGAATTACTCAGAGCTGTCAAAGGCTCAAGGAAGGGCCGTACTCCGGGAATTGATGGTATCCCAGTTGAATTATACCTAAAACTCTGGGATATACTTGGACCAGTTTGGCTTGAGGCGATAAACTACGCTATTCATTTTGGCTCATTTCATAGAGATCTCAATACTGCCCTCGTTACTGTAATACCAAAACCTGGTAAAGACCATCTGGATTGTGCCAATCACAGACCAATATCATTAATTAATGCGGATATAAAGATCTTCTCCAAATGTTTAACAAATAGATTGGAATTGGTAATAGGAAAAATAATCAACTCAGACCAAACTGGTTTTCTGAAAGGTCGCCACTCCTCCGACAATATTCGTAGACTTCTGCATGTACTCGGCTCATCCCATAAAATTCCACCATCTTGTGCCTTATTATTTTTGGATGCAGAAAAGGCGTTTGATCGCCTCGAGTGGAGATATTTGTGGAGAGTTCTAAAAGAATTTAAATTTGGGGAAAAATTTATCGCGATGATGCAAACATTATACTCAAATCCAACAGCAAGAATGTGTGTGGGAGGCGGATTCTCTGAGATTTTTCAAATCGGGAGGGGAAGTCGTCAAGGAGACCCATTGTCACCTTTGGCATTTAATTTATGCATGGAACCGCTGGCACAACTAATAAGAAACTGCTCACAAATATCCCCCATTACAGTTGGATCATCAAAACACTCTATATCATTATATGCTGATGACACTTTGATTTACATGGCAGATGTTCAACAGTCACTTCCTCATGTTCTGGAAAAATTGGAACAGTTTGGATATCTTTCAGGGTATAAGGTTAACCTGTCTAAAACAGCTTTGATGTTAATTAATACTGACGAACACAAAGTGTCTTTGCCACCACAGATACAAATAGTGAAAGAAGTTACTTATTTGGGCATTCAGATTTGTAATAATGTATCAATGATAGCCAAGAACAACTATTTGTCTGTTCTAAAGAACATTGAAGAAGATACTAATAGGTGGGCACATCTCCCAGCATCAGTTCCAGCTAGAATAGCAGTTGTTAAAATGAATATATTACCCAGAATAAACTTTGTGAGCTCTATGATTCCCTTGCCGCCCCCTACTGGTTATTGGTGCAAACTAGACTCCACACTAAGGAAATATATTTGGAATGGCAAGCGCTCAGCGGTTAAATGGTCAGTGCTACAGATGAAAAGGTCTGATGGTGGATGTGCCCTACCTAACTTTAAGTTCTATCATTGGGCTTTTATATTGAGGGGATTATCCTATTGGCTGGACGATAGCAAAACATCTTCATGGAAATGTATTGAGCAAGAATTAATAGAACCATATAGATTAAAGGATTTTTTATTTCTTGGAATTTCAACTAAGAAAAGTAATTTGAATTATGGGCCACTATTGACATATATGTTAGTGATATTTCGAGCTGTTGAGAAACATTTAAAATGTACACAACGTTGGTATAAATCATCACCACTATGGAATAATAGACTGCTTTTATCAGGTGGAAAGCCATTTTCAAACCGAGACTGGGATT
The DNA here is from genome assembly GCA_964034765.1 of Knipowitschia caucasica. Taxonomy (NCBI): domain Eukaryota; kingdom Metazoa; phylum Chordata; class Actinopteri; order Gobiiformes; family Gobiidae; genus Knipowitschia; species Knipowitschia caucasica. The sequence continues at coordinate 27,605,041 of OZ035839.1, read as the reverse complement.
TTAAGGGAATTAGAGTCCTACAGGACATTAATGGATGTGAATCTATACTGAGTTTCCAAGAATTAGTTGCTAAATATAATGTTGATCAGCATTCTCTGTTCTTTTATTTCAGGATAAGATCTGTGTGTAAAACCTATGGTGTCCCATGGGGATCAGAGCTAAAGGAACACCCCATCTCTAAAATATTACGACAAGCCCCCAAAAGAATAGTGTCATTTTTGTATGACAAACTTTTAACTCAGAACGATGTACTTTCAGCGGGAATGAAAACATGGGATGAGGAATTTGTATCTTCTTCTTTCAACCTGAATTGGGATAGAACTTGGCGTAATGTAAACAGAGCCTCAAAAAACCCTAACCATCGCTACATCCACCTAAAATATTGCCATAGAGCATACTTGACACCAGTTTTGAGACATAAGATGGGAGTGGCTTCTGATCCCTACTGTTCGTTCTGTCCCCCGGGAACCATAGGCTCCTTTTTGCATGTGGTTTGGGAATGTCCAGCAGTACAGGAATTATGGGTTAAGGTGTTAGACTGTTTATCCACAATAACTAAAACATCTTTGCCCTTGGAGCCTTTTGTACATTTACTAAATGATGACACTCAGATTTCTCTTCACGAAGGTACAAGGAAAATATGGCTAGCAGGCCTTACAGCAATCAAAAAACTCATAGCACAAAGATGGAAACCACCCAACGACTTGTCATATAACCACTGGCTACACAGCTTTTTGGACATTGCATATATGGAACTATCATCTGCCCGAATCAACGGGGCATCTCAACGGACTCTTGCAACTTGGGCCCAGCTTTCGGAAGATCTAAAGTGTATTCTGGGCACTGTGAACTGAGAGATAGAGCATCGAGGTGGTGGTGGTGGTGGGTGGGTGGGGATGGGGGGGAGGGAGGGGGGGGGGGGGGGGGGGGGGGGGGGGGGGGTGAGGGGGGAGGGAGGGGGGGGGAGGGAGGGAGGGAGGTTTAAAACAAAAAAGAATTTTGTACATCAATGTTGTTGTTTGAATGTAATTTGAAAATTCTTCAATAAAAATTTGATAACAAAAAAAAAAGGAGATAATTAGCATACAGCACTTACAGTCACACTGCAATCAGACATGGATTTACATTTGTCAGGCTGAATGCTGTGATACAGGAAACACGGCACAGAGATGACCCCTTAGCCAATCAGGACGCAGAACACAATACACTGGTTCTTCCTTAGCCAATCAGGATGAACACACCAAGTTCATATACAGTGAAAATCACGCTTAAAACTAAATCTGCAAGACCTCAAAAAAGAGAACCGCTATTCAGCTGAGGAGACTCCTATTCAGAACACATTATTCCTGTATGGAAGTTTCTGATTTGGTGTTTTTATGTAATTTTTTTACTATCATCATGTTTCAGATTATAGATTAGACCAGCCATTCCCAAACTCAGTAACACCGAGGCCCCCTTAAAAATCTGACGGGTCTGCGTGGCCCCCCAAAATAATAACCAAGAAGACAACATTAAGAATAGGCTCTTCTGGTTATTTTATTTTGGGGAAATAGCCTCTGCTACAAACATTGTAATACAACAATGATTACAGTGGATTACTCAAGTCAAATAATGAACACAAATATTTTAATATTACAAACAAAACATTATAAATTTAACATTAAATAATTTTTTTTTTTTTTATGACTTCCCGCGGCCCCCCTGCAGTACCCTCGCGGCCCACCAGGGGGCCGCGGACCCCACTTTGGGAGACACTGGATTAGACAGTGAGCCAGATCAGATGTATCCCAATTAGGGCTGGGATAAACGATTATTTTTTAAACGATTAATCTAGCGATTATTTTTCCGATGCATCGATTAATCTAACGATTATTTTTTTCGCTTCGATTCGATTTCGATTCGATTCGATTCTCGATTATCTCCCCATTAATTGACTAATATTGATGTATACATGTTGATTTAAATATTTTAATGAAAAAAACATGAATTCCTTCACAAAAAATATTTATTGCTTGCTCTTAAAATTCAAAAATAAGACATTCTTAGAGGTAGCATAAAACCTTAACACTAGAACGCCCAGCCAAATTTGGGGCTAGTTTAAGAGAAGAGGAGCTAACCCGCTACTTGGGTTGCTAACATTTGCATGTCAAATGAGGTGATGACCGAAACAACAGGGGGCTAGGGTGGGCTTTGTTTATTTGTCTGGGGGAGGAAGGGTTGCGAATGAGTGACTTCCAGACTGTGAACCCTGAGAATTAATATACTGTATATATTTTGTAATAACATTTTTCTCAGTGGCTTTGGTGCATTTAAAGTTCTCGAAACTATTAGTCAATTTTTCTTATTTTGTAGCATTTAAAATCAATAAATCTCACTAACCAAAAAAAAAGTGCATCTTATCATTCTTGAAACAAACATTTGATGCTTAGCATTCAATAAAAATATGAAAAAGTTCAGCCAAATACTTGTGTAGAGCAACTAAAAGAAAACAGTAACCAATGTAAACTTGAAGGCTTTAAGCTAAACAAAGAGTGCTTTTCCAGCAAAAACAGTGGGAGCCATCAGCCTGTCATGGCGTCCTTCCTGAACCAACAGAGTTTAACATTTAAGTTGAAGACACATAGGCCTATATTACTGAAGTCCATTAATTAAAGTGCATCTCTTAAATTCTTCATTCATATAAAAATAACAGTCAAAACTCTGCCACTCACCTTTTTCTTAAACTCAAAATTCAAAAATAAAATTCAAGTAAGAGTGTACAAGAGAAAAACAATGCATTGTGTAGCAAATAAAAAGGTCAACCAGTCATCCTTTCTTTTAGAGTTACTGAAAGAATACAGTAGAAGTCATCTCAGAGGACTTAAAACAACATTGAAGTCACCAACACAGGATCAGAGAATCAATCAACAGTTAAACACATTAAGGATATTGAACACATGTTGAAAAATGTCCATATACGGCGGGCATGACAGTGAATAATACATGTAGGGCTATTACGGGCGCCAATATTCCGTTTGATACAAAGAAAGACAGACTAGTTGTAAGCTGTAGAGTTGCCACAGGACGAGTCATCAGCCTACGTCAGCAGCCGCGGACTGCTATGAAAACATTAGCTTTGTGGTTTCACAGGCGCAGTTGACTGCTTAAACTAAACTTTGCACGAAACTTTGACTCTTAAAACCCACATGTGACAAAACTGAACCATCAACATCTCACCTCAAATTGCATTAAAAGTGACATTCGTGTCTGAATTCGTTCGTATTTTAACTTTTAAAGAAATTCACGGTCCGCCATCTTGGTTTGCTTCGGCTGCCGTGAGACGCGCATGCGCAGGTTTGCATTACATGATAAACAGCTGAGGCTGTGCATCTCTTCAAGACAGTGTATCTCAGCGTTACACCGGCTTGCACTTCTCTAACACGGCACTTGCATTGCTACCGCTCGCCGCCGTCTTTGTTTTGTTGTGTGACGCACCGACGCGCATATTATACGTCGGTGTATTTTTTGCGTCGTCACCGATTACGTCGACGCGTTGTCCCAGCCCTAATCCCAATGAAAATAATGTTATTGCATTCCCCCTCTGGAGGAAACCCTGGTAAGTATTGTTAATGTATCTGAAGAAGATGACATGTCTGGGATCGCGTCTTTCATTCCGACAGAAGACATGTTTTATTGTCAATGGTAGAGACAGCACGAACAACACACACACAGAATGCAAGTGTATTATACAGAGCGGAGGCATGGAGACCTCCAATCAGCAGCTGCCACAGTGCCATGTAGCTTGGCCTTCAGATAGACAAAACAAGGGAAAAGTACAGGCTTCTGCACATTGATAGAATGATGAGTTTAACTTGAACAAAAGTTGCTTCAAAGTGTTATGAAATCTCACATTCCCCCCTCTGGTCATACATTCACGTGTGACCATCAAGATCGATAAACAGCAACATAACATCATAACTCAATACTTCAAAAACTCATAAACTTGGTACTTCACTCGGTACTTCAAAAAACTCAGAACTCAGAATACTTCAAAAACTCAGAACTCAGAATACTTCAAAAACTCAGAAAACTCATAAAACATGTTCAGATCTTTCATAAAACTTGTCAACAATCTTCAGTAAAATACCAAACTTCATCAGTCGATGGTGGTTCCAGATATTGCTTTGAAAACAGTCTCTCCCACTTCTTTGTTTTGATTCTTCAGGCTGCATTTGTGCCGAGCCATGAATTCTTCTGTGACGTGTCTTTCAATCACACGTTTCAGCTTCAGTGTCCAGATTCAGCAATTCAATTGAGTCCAAATTATGTCCAAATTCAGATATCCAATTGTTCCAAATTATGTCCAAATTGTGTAATCCAATTGTTCCAAATGATGTCCATGCAAAAGAGGACGCTGGTGTTGTCCATGTCTCAGCAGCTCACAGCCTGACTGGAATCAGGGGCTGTGCAGATTGTCCATGGGCTGATCCAGATGCATTCTCTTGAGGTTTCTCAGTTTTGGCTTAAAAAAAACAACACATTTTTGTGTAAAAAAAATAAGTCTTCTGTTCACTAGATGTTACAGACAAGGCCCGCATCCTCCACCACCTGAAGAAGATGACATAGTCTGGGATCGCGTCTTTCATTCCGACAGAAGACATGTTTTATTGTCGATGGTAGAGACAGCACGAACAACACGGACAACAGAATGCAAGTGTATTATACAGAGCGGAGGCATGGAGACCTCCAATCAGCAGCTGCCACAGTGCCATGTAGCTTGGCCTTCAGATAGACAAAACAAGGGAAAAGTACTGGCTTCTGCACATTGATAGAATTATGAGTTTAACTTGAACAAAAGTTGCTTCAAAGTGTTATGAAATCTCACATATCCATGGAAATTGAATTTGGTATATCTACACATGTTTTGTGTAGGTAATGGATATGTATGTGATTGGCTGAAAAATCACACATGGCCAGCCCACGTGGGATTACTCCCCATTGGATGAAATCACTACTTTCAAATAAGTATAATCTCTCGTGATTGGCTGGCAGATCTGTCACTATTGGTCACCCTGCCTCATAATTAATGTAATAATATTTATATAAATATATATTTATTCATATTATGCTGCATATATTGTATCCTATGTAGGCTACTACACTATTATTAGGCCATCAATGACATGAATTAATTTATAGAGGAAATGAACTGAACTAACTGTTTTATGGCATTAAAACAGCCGTTTTAATGCCATACACACACACACACACACACATATATATATATATATATATATATATATATATATATATATATGGTGCTACTTTGAACCGAGAATATAACACATATTTTCAGTTGGTTCATACTTTTTCTTTTAGGTATGTACATAATTCCAGATGAGTTAATTCAGTGTACAGCATTGAGCAAAGTTGAGCATTGTGCACCCCCTCAACCCTGATTAGCATTTGTATAGCTCACAGCATTGCCATTTACATGTTAAAGCCTCCTGTGGAGGAGGGAGGAGGGGACAACAAACTACCGTCAACAACCGAATCCCAGAAGTTTCACAGTAATTAACAGGGCCGAAAAGAGACAAAAATCACACTTTTCATGCAGTGATGGGCAAGCTACTTGATTTGTGTAGTGAGCTAAGCTACAAGCTACTCTACAATAAATTCAGATTCACTACACAGAAGCTACCACCCATACAAATGTAGCAAGCTAAGTTACAAAATTCTGTCAAAAGTAGCTTGCTATATAGAAGCTATTTTCAATTAAACAAACTGCAGTTCATGCAATTTTATATTTTCCTGCATTAACATGTTTTCTCATTTCTTATTTTTTGCACAATTCTTGAGTGTTTTATCCATGCCAAATGTGACATGTAAATGTCTCCTGTGTGAGATTAATAAAGCTTATCTTCTTATTTGAGTCAGTCAGATAAAGGTTAAATTTTTTTAGATATTTATTGAACAATAGCCCAAAACACCAAAAACAACAAAGAGTAGGCATCTGAAAACAGTCCTTATCATGGTCCTTCTCCACCGCGGCGGCTCCTGGGCTCTCTGCCATGCTTTTGCTTCCCCCAGTAGCGCGTGCGCATGTGTGTGCGTGTGTGTGTGCGCGTACGCTCGTGTGTGTGTGTGTCGTTACCAAGCCCTGCGCATGCGCATCAGCATTCTGTCTATCTATATGTTTGTTTTATGCTGCGGGAAAATGCTGTAATATATGAACATCAGAGATGTCCGTGAGAAAATAGCTTTGGCGGACGCTAAAATAAAAGCAATGTAATTATACATAGTTTATGCAAAATAAATAAGCAATTGATGTCCAAAATAGGAGTGGGAAGAATGGATGTTGGAACGTATTTCTTCAGCGTATCAACATCAGGGTTTTCTCAAGAGGATATCACCTTTCAATTTTATTTATTCCCTATTTTTTAGACAAACATGTAAAAGTCCCACTTCAAAAAGAGACTAACATTATTTTAATTGGGGTACATGTGGTCTTAAATGATTATTTTTACAATTAAGCTATAATCTGCAAAAAAACGTCTTGACCTTCATCTTTTACCGTTTTTAGAGCAATCTGTCATAGAATGTGATAACATGCAATAAATACAAAAAGAAATAGCCCGGAATCGAACCCAGGTTCCTACATTGTAAGCGCACAGCTTAGACCTCTAGACCACCGATTCACACGAACAGAGACACTGTGAAGAACGGACTCAAACTAGAAAATTCTGCATCACACGTGAACTTTTATCAGCTCTCTCAATTGTTCAAAGGCATCCCGATATAAATCCTCGTTTTAGTCTTTGTTTTGTCATTAATGATTTGAGAGTCATAACAAGACCTTTTTTAGTTCTGCGCCACATGTGTGCGTCACTAGGCAAAACAGGTTTGCACGCAGTCTTATACCTGAGCGTTTAAGTCGCTGGCAGAGCTAAAGCGGACTTAACCTGCCACCTAGTGGCGATAGGATGTAATATGTTTCACGCAGCTGCGTGATTCATGAAAAGCGTGAATGAAGACGACAAAACGAAATGGGACCTACTGTACGTTTAGTAAAAGATATATTTATGACACATACCATCATGTTTTAGACTTTAGAACCACAGACACACGTTTAGTATAAGACTTTAGAACCACAGACACATGTTCAGAATAACACCATAACACTACATGTTTGCATTTGATTGAAGACACTCACCATTTCTCTCAAACTCAACATCTGGAGCTGCGACACAGAGTTGAGGCTTCTGAGTTGCGGGTATTGACATGTTCGCTGGTATTAGCTTGTTAGCTGATGTTTGCTTGTTAGCTGATGTCCGTTAAAATAGCGTCAATCCATCTTGTCAAACCACCTCCAGACTTGCAGTTCTGTCCGCTTTTACGGCTGGGAGCTTTCATTTCACGGTAGTCACTTTTACGCTTCCAAACTTTTCTCTGCACTGCAATGTCCCTGATGTACTCCTTTGTCCCTAGCGCTACCTTCGCTAACACTAACTAGCTATTTACACTCACTCGGGTGCACCATCGAGCTCAAACTGACCGCATCCGCAAACCGGGTCGGACCCGGTCGGACCATAGATGTATACTCCAGCCCGTGGAAACGGCCCTAATGTCCGCAAATGTCCAATATACGAATAAAATGAGATTAGGTCGCTTTTTTAAGCTGATTCAAGTGAGCCATTACTTGCCCAAATTTTGTACCATTCCCAGTGCCCATCACATTCCACAAGACAAACAGTAGTGCATTATGAGTAGAGGTCATACCTGCAGCGAGGATTTATTCATATAGACTGACACAGCCGGGATTCTGAACAAATGAGCTGAACAGAGTAGGAACTTGCGCAAAAAAAGAGAATAAGTGGAATAAAAAACACTCATACTCTCACATACACACACACACAAAAGAGCAAATGAGACCCCTTGGCCTGAAACACCCCAAAAAGATAAGGAAATATTGTGTCCATTGCACAGCACAAAGATGGTGTCCGCGACACCAACCGACAGACTCCCAACATGTATAATAATTCCCATCTCCCAACTAGATAGCAATATAGCTAACATACCTATGCTAAGAAAGTGCCAAAATGCTCACGGTAACCAGTGGAAACACCATTTATGTCAGTTATCCATTGACTCAAGGCGATCTTGAGTCTGCAAAGTCCATGGCCTCCTATACTGGAGGAAGAAAGTTCCTCGTGCCATCTTTGAGTACCACGGACAGTTTAGCTGGGAACCACAGCGCTGGTCTGAGGCCCATGTCGTAGAGCCGCTTCATGACAACTCGGTATGGGGTGAGCTGCTCCACCACCCCGGGGGGGTAATCCTCCACAATATGGATAGGAACGTCTTTGTACTTTAAAGTAGTACTAGAATTTAATATGCTGCTATCCAGAATATATAACTACAATATGTGTTTATAATATTTTGGATGTTCATTTTGACATATTCAGATGAATTATGTTAAACGGCTTTGAAGCACCTTTTCACTTCCGCATAGAAACGCTAGGGGGAGCCAAAATGGCGGCGATGACGTAGGAGAATGACATCTCACAGCAGAGGACAGCTAGCCTGGCTCTGCCAGACCCTTGTAGTTCCGCCATGCTCCACCAGGGGCGTTTGGCTGAACCACATGGGTCTGGTATCGACGCCATAGCAAACGCCTTCCCCAGATTATTTTTTAATCGAGCAATCAGGATTGCCGGTGTTACGTCAAGCTTCTCTCATGCAGCAGCGAGAGGAATCCAAGATGGCGGACGTAAAGTCCGCAAATCTTTTTAAAAGAGTAAATACAATCAAATTAAGACACGGATGTCACTTTTAATGCAATTTGAGGCGAGATGTTGATGGTTCTATGTTGATATATGTGTGTTTTAAGAGTCAAATGTTCCTGTAAAGTTTGGTTGAAGCACTGGTTCAGTGTTCCTGTTTACACACTATGCAGCAGGGTTGCCAGGTTTGGTGGTTCCCGCATATTTTTTTCCAAGAGACTTGTAGGTATTAAATAAACAGAAAGACAATATACAGAATCATGATAGCCCAAGTTGATTACATTAGGTTTTAAGCCAAAAAATCATTCTGAGTGTTTTTGTTGTTGTGGGTATTCTCGCGGATTTTGGGTTGGAAAATCTTGCTGGGATTTGGCAACCTATGGGAGCCGTGTGCTTCGATGTGAGTGGTTGAAAGCAGACTTCATTCAAGATAACGGACAAGTGGTCTATCCAATCACATACAAGGATTTTTTTTTTTTTACAAGGCCCTGCCTTCTCAAATCCAACCACTATGGCTCAGTACCAGACTCATGTGTGAAGTGCAGCGAACTACATGGGTCTGGCGAGTGTCAGGCTAGAGGACAGCAGTCTTGGCTGGAAACTGTAGGAGGTTTCACTGTCATCTGAACAAGGTATAAACATATTTTCATCAGTTTTGTACATAATAGTGTGCAACTCTTTTAACCTTTTAGCCTTATTTGTGAGATTCAAGCTAATTAGTGTTGGGCAAGTTAGCTAACTCTACTTGATATCATAAAACATGCTAAAAAGGCTAATATTCGTTTTTTACATTATGCCAGTCTCACTTTGGTTGCCTTAGATTTATTTACCACAATGTACATTGTAATATTCAAAAATGCTAACACTTGTTAACGGTTTAATTAGCATGTTTATCAATGATTGCATCACATGTAGTCTATGTTTTCAACTTCATAAAAGTAAAATATTTATTTAATTCAAGTTATTTTGATTAGCATTTTTGAATATTACCCCCGGTTGGGGCTCGGGCCTAATAACATAGGATTGTGTTTGGTGTTGTAATGCACATATGTACAGCATAGGAGATGGGGAAAAAGGAGAAAGGTAAGTACATCCCCCTCCATTTGTCCTGTCCTGTCTGACAGTATTTTAGTCCTATGGACAATTATGAAAAAGACACAACAAGCAGTGACACTTGTAGGTGATAACTTATTCAGTACTGCTTTGACAACCTTAACTTCCACCTGAAAAAGCAATTCAAATTAAAGCCGCAAGCGGCATCTAACGGCCCTCGCCACATTGCGCAAAGGAGGTGGCGCTGACGCGCCACTTTCCCACTGCCCTGACGGGAGCGACACTGTGCATTTTGAATTCCTATGATCAGTGATTGTGTGTGTCTTTGAAAAGGTAAACCTCATTCTCCCCATGTAATACTTGACTCAGTCTGTAGGGGGCGCTATTGCTGCAATTTCGTCTTTAACACTTTCAGTTTACCCAAACCCGAGAGTTGAACAATCAATTCAAATTTTGTGCAAATCGGACTTTGTATGTGCAAATGGTGGCATTTAATGTTGTACAACAGCGCCCCCTACAATTTAATTTTTTTAGTGTTATACCAAAGAACACCAAAATAATACACTTTATGCCTGAAAAAAACTTGTGGCAAAGTTTGATTTTTTATGTTTGTTATGTGGGTCAAATATGAGATCAAACAACATAAAACCTAAGTACCTGTATCCCCATGTAAACCTTTACTCAGCCTGTAGGGGGCGCTAAAGGGCCAATGTCATTGTTCAAACTGTCATGTGACCTAGGCCCAGGAGTTGAACAACCGAGTCAAGTTTAGTGCTAATCAGAGTGTTGGGGAGCTATACAGACACAGAGGGTAGATGGGTTGCCATTGACACATTATTAAATAAACAAAAAATAACCATCATGAACATTTATGCCCCTAATGTCTTTTCGCCAAATTTCTTTAATAATATATGTAAAACATTGAAAGACATTGGCAATGAAAAGATTTTACTAGGAGGAGATTTTAACCGGGTCAGAGATCCTACGCTGGATAAAACCAGTGGCATGAAAAACATATCCTCCTGCAGTGCGATAGATATAATGACAGAAGAACTTAACTTGATTGACATATGGCGCTTACTTAACCCAATAGAAAAAGACTTAACATTTTTCTCTCATCGTCACCAATCATTCTCTAGAATAGACTATATATTGATAACTAAAAACATGGTGAATCAAATCTTAGCTGCTACAATTGGAAACATATCACTATCTGATCACGCACCAGTGGATATATCATTTAAAGTAGATGAGTGTGAAATTAAAAGTTTTCGCTGGTGTTTTAATAATTCATTACTGCAGGAGAATACGTCATGCCAGTTCATAAAATCTGCGATGGACGAATACTGGACATATAACGAAGACTACCCTGACCCTCACATCTCCTGGGAGGCCTTTAAAGTGGTTCTAAGAGGTAGAATTATTCAACATTGTTCAATCCTTAAGAAAAAAGAACAGGAGCAATTACTACATTTTGAGAAACAACTGAAAGAATTGACTCTACAATAAACAAAACAAGAAGATGCTAATATATGGAAAAAAATTATCTCACTCAAGTTTAAAATCAATTGCATAATCCAGAAAAAAGTAGAGCTAGACCTTTTCCGGTCAAAGCAAAAAAATTACGAACAAGGGGAGAGAGCGGGCAAACTGCTCGCTAGTAGAGTTAAACAGCAGGCAGCACAGAATACTATTCCATCCATACTTAATACTGAGGACATACCGGTCACTGATAAAAGGGAGATCAACAATGTTTTCTACAGATTTTATAAGTCACTTTATACATCACAAGGAGATGTGGAAAGATGTCAATATGATATATTCTTTGACTCCCTAGATATACCACAACTCTCTGAAACGCAAAGAAATTTAATGGAAATGGACGTAACAAATGAAGAGATTCAGAAAGCAATACGAGGACTGAGGGCAGGCCGCTCACCAGGGGAAGATGGATACACACCAGATTTTTATAAAAAGTTTTGCGACGTCCTCTCTCCAAGATTATTGACTGTATTTCGCAACGCACTCAAGCAGGGCACACTCAGACCTTCAATGAGTAAAAACTTAATTACCCTGATACATAAGAAGGGAAAAGACCCACAGCAATGCGGCAACTATAGACCTATTTCACTCGGCAATGTAGATGGCAAGATACTTAGCAAAATTCTATCCAACAGACTTGAGAATATACTTCCCACAATTATACACTCAGATCAAGTGGGGTTTGTCAAAGGACGATCTTCAGCAGACAACTTGAGAAGGCTCTTGCATGTGGTGCTTAAGTCCAAGGGCAACCATAGCCCTGTCATGGCCTTCTCCCTAGATGCGGGAGAAGGCCTTTGATCGGGTTGAATGGGGCTACTTATTTTATACACTAAAAAAATGTGGATTTGGATCGTCATTCCTTGCTTGGATTAAAATACTATACAGAAACGTCACAGCATCAGTTATGAGCAATAGAATAATCTCTCCTCCATTCCACCTCTTTCGCGGTACAAAGCAGGGCTGCCCGCTCTCTCCCCTTATTTTTGCCATCGCCCTGGAACCACTGGCCATTGCCATGAGGAACAATCCTAAGATATTAGGGGTACAAGCTGGCCGAGAGGAACATAAAATATTCCTCTACGCTGATGACCTCCTCTTGGTTTTACAAAACCCCAATGAGGCCATCCCACTCGTCATATCATTAATTAACGACTTCTCAAGAATTTCAGGATACAAGATTAATTGGTCTAAGTCTGAGGCTATGCCAATCTCTAAAACATCCAATAACATGGCCAATACCCAATGGCCATTTAAATGGGTTCCTAACAGTATGGTATACCTAGGAATTAGACTTACAAATAATATTGAGGATATGATGCATCTAAACCTTAAACCAGTAATTAACAACATTAGACTACTCTTAGACAACTGGAACAAAATGTATATCTCACTACTTGGTAGAATTAATCTAATTAAAATGATCATAATTCCTAAAGTAGATTACCTATTGTATATGCTGCCTCTTCCTCTCCCAAACTCACTCCTAAAAGACTATAACCGAGCTGTTGAAATTTTTGTTTGGAGGGGGAAGAAGCCCTTAGTGAATAGGACCAAATTATATTCTGCTAAAGAACAGGGTGGTCTCTCACTTCCCAATATAGAATGGTATCAGCATTCATTCTCACTTGCTCAACTCTCTAAATGTAACCTGCCCATAAATACATATCCAGCATGGGTAAATATTGAAAATGAAATATTGCAACCTTTTAAAACTGGCACTTTTGCTTCACAATCTGGCAGATCTACACCTCTAAACAACCCTATATTGGAGTTCACTAAACAGAGCTGGAATAAAGCACATAGAATTCTAAAAATCAATCCCGCATTAACATTGGACAGCTCCATATGGTTCAACTCCAAAATTACTATTGATAAGAAACCAATATACTGGAAAGAATGGGCAGCGACTGGATTTCTCCACTTGGGGGATCTATATAAGAATGGCTACATAGTAGAGTTTGAGCACTTGAAGAAGCAATATAAAATTCCTAACCATGAGTTCTGGAAATACCTGCAGCTGAGACACTGCCTACATTCTGCTGTGAAGCCAAGCCCTAATGATGAAACACCTATTCAAAAGTTATTAAAGATTGCTTCTCTCAAAAAAGGTGGTCCATCAGATTTCTATCGTATTCTTAGAAGTACTAACGCACCCAATCTCAGTAGCTTGAAAAATACATGGGAGGTGGACGTAGAGGCTCCTATAGAGCAAGAGCAATGGCAAACTGTTATCACTAATTTGCATCTTACATCCCGTGAAACTCAAACTCAACTGATAAAGTACAAAATCTTAAACAGATGTTATTGGACTCCCAGCAGAATGACTCGGCTAAATTTAATTGATGACAATAAATGCTGGCGGTGCAAGAAACGTAACGGAACTCTGATTCACATGCTGTATGAATGTGATAATGTTTTAGGCCTATGGGAAAATATTATTAACCTTATCAATAAATTGTTTCAAGTCAAACTGGTCAATAAACCTGAACTATGCCTGCTCGGATTGGTTCCTGCTGACCAACTGTCCTCTGAACACTTGCGATGGTGCAGCATCGCTCTGATTACAGGATGTCGGATTATAACCCGAGACTGGAAATCTACAATTCCTTCATCCTTCGACAAATGGCTGGAATGGATGATAAAAACTGCAAGCTACGAAAAAGTGATCCTTAGGCTACATCAACAGCAAGACCTTTTTCTTAAGATATGGTCACACTTTATTGACTTTATAGGAGCGGGTTAAGGGCTCTCTAAACATATATTTAAAGTATTGGTCAGGTGCTAATATGTATGAAGGCGTGTTCTGAATGTATATAAACTTGTGTGTGTATAGGCAATGTGTATCTGCACATATATGCAGGGGTGTATGTATAGTGTATGCATGAATATGGATGGACGTATACATGTGTACCTATGTATATGTATACATGCGAATACATGCGGGTGCCCTCTCTATTTTCTTTTTTTTTTTAATTCTTATTTCTTTTTATTTTCTGCAATTATTTATGTATGTGTATGTGTGTATATATGTGTACATATGTATATGTGTTTGTGTGTATGTGTGTATGTATGTATATATGTATGTATATGTATGCATGTGTATACATTCGTACACATATATACCTTTATTTTTTTTTTTTTTTTTACTTGAAGTTATTTTTCCCTTTTTAGGAACATGCTCACTTATTTACCCTTTTTACATAGCCAAACATAACTCTACGAGATACACTGTCAACCTGGAGACGAACTGGGGAGGGAGGGTGGTAGTGGGAGGGGGGGTTGTGTATATATAATAAAAAAACACGCACATAGACTGTACTTGCTGTCAACAACTGTAAATGCATCTAATTGTGTGTAGTAACAAACAATAAAAAAAAAACGTTGACGCTGTTACATAACTGGACGCACATCCGTTACCAAGGGTAGATGACCAGTCTCGATGCACTGTCAGGCTCTCAGTTCTTTTCGACAATGGTTATGTCCAGGGGTACTGGCATCAAGATTGAAAAGACTGTAACAAACAATAAAAAAAAAACAACCTCACAGACATTCTCACTCGATTTAGACAAGCAGGTTTGAAGTTAAACCCTGAGAGGAAACATTATTTAAAAAGCCATGGAATTAATTTCCACTGCTATGCAGATGCACCCAGCTTATTGTCGATGAAGCCAAATCAGACAGATCAGCTAGAAAAGCTTAGTGCTGCATAAAGGGCCTTAAACACGTGGATGACTTTTAACTTCCTACTTCTCAACCCGGAGAAGGTCAGAAGTGATCTACTCGGTCCGTATCGCCTGCGTGACTTCCTACTAAACCAGATAACTCCACTCTCGATAATGTCAGTATATACCAGTAACACTGTTGAGGAATCTTGGTGTCTCTTTTTGACCAAGAACTCTCCTTCAAGGCTTATATAAGCAAGAAAACTAAACGGCGTACTCTCCATTACGGAACATCGCTAAATTAGGGAATTTACCTTCCTAAAAGTGACGCGGAAAAAAGCTATTCACGGCTTTTGTCACCTCAAGACTTGGACTACTGTAATAGCTTTATTGGCAGCATGCCCTAAAACTCTATGAGCGCTTCCAGCTCGTTCAGATTACAGCAGCTAGGATCTTAACAGGCCACCAAAAGAAGGGGGCACATAACTACGGTGTTAAAATCACTCCCCCACTGGGTCCCTGTAGAGTAGTAGTAGTATAGTAAGTAATCTTTCATTTACTATACCCCTTTTCACTGCAGATCTGAGTCTCAAAGCGTTTACAATTGTTATATTTTGGGCACTTGTCGCTCACTCCACACAAGAGATGGGAGCGGGTGTCGCCAAACAGGAGGCGCCATGCCATCTATTGTACAGTACTATTTTTTGTGGTAGGGGAAACCGGAGTTTACCCGGACGAAAACCTACGCTGACACCGGGGAGAACATGCAAACTCCACTCTGAAAGGCCTGGTCCGGCGGGGATTCGTACCCAGGACCTTCTTGTGAGCGGCGAGAGTGCTTTCACTCAGCCACCGTGCCGCCGAGAAGTACAGAATAAAATTTAAAAATTCATTCTCTTAAATAAACAGCCTTCAAATGGTTTCTCCTTCCTATCTCATGGACACGGTTAGTGTCATGTCAACAAAGTCGGCGTTGCGCTCACAAAACGCAGACGTCTGGTTGTTCCTAAGGTCTCAAAAATCACTGTTGGCGGCAGAGCGTTTATGCTACCAAGCTTCCTTTACTGTGGAATCAGCTTCCTTATGTTAAGAAGCAGATTCGGTCTCCAATTCCAAGGCCATGGCTTAAAGCATCCATCATCCATCCATTTTCTACCCTTCAATCCATTTCTGGAGTCAGGGGGGTGGCAATCAGAGAGGCCACCCAGTCTCATAGCATAGTCTTAAATAAGCTAGCTAGTAGCACTCTACTTTAATTTAGCATTATTAGGTAATGTATAATATATGGTGAATTATTATATATATTATATATGCTGTATTTTGTTGTGTATTGTGTTATGTTGTTTATGATCGTTATATATTTATGGTGTATGTTATGGGAGTATCTATATTAATATATATAATATGTATGGACATGTGATATATATGATATATCAATTAGGTGGTCTGGATCGGTTTGCAACCTGGTGTGCAATCCATGAACTGGTGCGGGAACCTAGGCTAGCCTAAGCCCCCCCATGGCTGCTGTGCTGTTCACTCCTTTCAGATACGCTCTCTTTATTCAAGGATAGTTTAGCTCTTTAGTTTTGCATATGGCTAGGAAGGTAGGACTCAGAGAAGGCCTAAATCCTCGACTGTCAGTCAAGCTGCAATAGGGAGTTCCAGTTTTGTGCTGGGAGAAGTATGGTTAAACTTGAGCACTTTCTCTCACTCCTTCCTACTTTACCAGATTTAGCATTTTATTTGGATTTGGACAGTAGTTTGTCTTTGCTATTCCCACGTAGTCCCATTGTCTGTTCATGTACGATGAAGGGATCTTGAGCCTGGCCTCCTCCATCTACATCTGTGGACTGCCCTGACGACCCGCCTGGGAGTGCTTCAGTCCTGCACCGGACCCTGTCACGTTCAGCGGCCACTGGTCCACCGTTCTGTAGATTAGGTACCTAGATCATTAGCCTGTCCGTCCGAGTGGAGCGGATCCCTTTCTCAAAGTGTCTCCCTCCCGTGGGTTTCCCTAGTTTCCTCCCAAGGTTTCCCACTTTTTCCCTACTGGGTTTTTTAAGAGTTTTTCCTTGTCGATGCAGGAGGGTTGGGTTGGACAGTTAGTGTCCAACAGAAAGGTTTGGTGGTGATCAGGACCACTTTAGCATTCATACAACATGTAGGGACATTTTTCTTCTAGGTCGTGTTTTATTTTTTCATGTGTTTTAACTGTTGATTCTATGATCTGTGGACGGTGATTTTCAATGGTTTTGTTAAGGTCCTCTGAGATGACTTCTGTTGGGACCTAGGGCTATACAAGAATAAATTGTATTGTATGTATTGTAAGAAATTGACTTTTGCAAAACCGATAGTTAAAGGAGCGACTAAACACCCAATCACTTTTTCTACTCATAAACTGATAAGTATAAGTATGTTTATTGTAGTGTGTCTACATATCCTGGTCATTTTTTTGACATTTTAGTTCAATTAGATAAAAATATCACCTTTTGAGCACAAAAAACGCGGTGTGGTGCCCTCTCCACCTTTTTTGGTAGTACTACATTTGAATTTGGTTCTGGGCTCTTCATTGACTCTGAGGTTCTCTATGACTCAGTAGTTTTGTGTGACGGCAGTCTGTCAGAGCCAGTCGATGAACCCATTCAACTCTCTACAACACGACCCAGCTGCAGTTTGGAGTATTCTGGCGCCAATAGTGGATGTAAAATCTAAATTACATGAGTCATTCTGAGATTATTGGTGTGATTAGGTCAGTAGTGTGCTTTACAATATCTTTAGAGTGTAAACACGGGGGAATGAGACTTTCTGAGTCTGTAAACTACTTTCTTTAAGCTGCAATGACAACTGTGCTGTTTTTTTAGTGTGTCAGTGATGTGTCAAATCAAAGCCCAGACCACACACAACTATAAGCCTCCCCTTCTTGTCCCTTAGTCTCCATGCAACGCCCTTTTAGAGAAATGTTTCTAATCTTCTTGTGGGCGGAGTAAGGCTGGGCCACAGGTGTTTAGTCGCTTCTTTAAGTACATGGGACATGATGTCTCTCGTGAGGATTGACTCTGGATCCTGTTATACAGTGAATGCTTCAGTAACTGGCCGACACCATGCTCACCTACTGAGATCCGTGCACTTTTGGGACCTCTTTTCATATACAGACGTTTTGTGCAACAGTACGCATTATTTCACAGCCACTTCATAAAATGACAGAAAAACAGGTAGTGTTTGAGTGGACGGAGGACTGCTTCGGGTGCCTTTTCAGACATTAAAGGAGGCGTTATGTTCCTCCCAATAATGGCTTTTCCCAATTGTAGCCCTTTTATTTTAAGCACAGAATGCATCCAATTTTGCGGTTGGTTCGGTGCTTTCACAAAGACAAAATGGACCAAGAACGCGTTGGGCTTATGCGAGTCACGTGCTTTCAAAAGACTGAGATGAATGTAGTCTACATACTGACAAAGAACTCTATGTATTGTTTGGTCGGTCAGGACAATTTAGACACTCCTGAGTGTAATCCTTTACAAACCTACTGGGACGCCGGGGTCGGTGGGCTTGGAGTTGGATCCCTCCTTTGGACAATCACTCACAAGGTTGGAAAAGAAGAACACGAATGCAGATGCAATGTCACGTATACCATCTGTGATTCCTGATACAATGGTGGTGATTGTGTCTCCCTCTGCTGGACAGTGTTGCTGGACAGGTCTCTACTGGTAGTAACATGTCTCACTTACTTTTGGTATGAATAATGCTGATATGTATCTGCACAAACTTTCAGACCCTATTATTTCTCAGATGTGTATAAACTGGGTACAGTCTGGGAAACTTCCTTTTCTTAGGCAGGTTAAAGATAAACTCAGAGGAAACTTTGGTGGCAGTTTCCCTAAGCTTGTTTTGTGTGATAATTTACTATGCCGTAAAGGTCACATGGTGCCAGGAAGTGTTGTGCCAGTTACAACTCTTTTGAACTTGTTCAAAGTTCCGAGTTCATACATGCTCAAAGTGAACAGTTCACGTTTCAAAGTTCACAATTTTAATCTGAACTAGTTCAAAGTTCAGTTCATTTTACTTTTTTCGTGAATACTAAATACATATGTTTTACACCTACGTGCTATATATATATACACACATATATTTATAATAATTATATATAATATATATAATATCTAAATAAATCTCCTGTCACCCACAGGAGGAGAGCCTTTTGACTACAAACGACTAAGATTTTCATGGTTTCAATGGGAGCAAAACGGAGTTGTCCCATCTTGCTCATATAACTACAGACAGTGATGCGCTGCAGTGCGTGTGTCTATACTTTATGTCATATGTGTAAAACTTTGTCGCTAACTCTCCTTGTGTTTTCATCACAACCCTTGGACACATGTGATAAGCACAAGCCTCTCAGCGCCGCACCAAAACCAAGCCCGGCGATCCAAGATGGCGCCCTATATCAATATGATATGGTTGTGCTCAGTGGCGCTTTTGAGACAGCATGGGGCAGAAATGATTAGCGGAAGCTTGCCTGAAACTCGCAACGATTATGGGGAAATCTGCCTGTATTTGGGGCTCTAGTTCTGGTCCTCCCCAGGTTCTGCGCAGAGGATGATATCCCATAATGCGTTGCGCCAAAACACGCGTGTGTGGGTCTCACACCGGGTCTCACGCACGTGCCACAGAGGGCTCGGGCCGCGCTTGACCAATCAGAGGCGGGGAGTTAGAGGACGGCAGCACGAGCAGAGTTTGTGGCACTAAAGTGTGAGATTTAAACAAAACGAAAGATTTAGAAGAAAAAAAGTTCAGGCTGGACAAGGGACACTAAAACCCACACAAAATCCGTTCTTTATTAAAGCTGTAGGTTCTCGTCTGCTGAGGTCGAGCTGTTTTAATATGCATTGAGTTTCTATGGGGAAAATTTCTGGGTGCACTCGTGAATTTAGTCTGTTCTGTCTGCAGTACGCGAGATCCCCCGAGCACATGGAGTTATTCAGCTAACAAGCTAGTAATACCCTATCCAGTTAATATAATACTATCCATGACCACAACCCGGAGTTGGGGGCGTTCACAGACGGTGGAAACGTAGAATTTTTAGATTATACAGCGGAAAAAAGTGCAGAGAATACAGGAGGGAGGAACTTTCTCTTGTGCGTTTCAAAGAGAAAACAGATTCCAACGTTCAAAGTGATGTTGCCGCTTCATGACACATAAAATGAAACTAATTCACGTTCAAGTTACTTTTTTAAAAAAATGTGTTGCATGTTCAGTTCAATCTGTTTAGTATTAGATAGCAATATGGCTACGTGCAGGAACTGTACAAGGCTCTACAAGGACTCCATGTTATGGACTATGATTTGACTGTCTCTTTTGGGAACGTTGTCTTTCCAGGTGTGACGTGACATGACTATCATAAACTAATGTAATGCCTTTATTCTGTCTGAGAGGAAAGAAACAAATTAAACCCATTGGAACTTGAGAGAAACTTAAATAAACTTCCAGAGTTTTGGCGCACACGATCCGTCTCGGTCCCCCCGCTAAATCATAACTGATTTGGTGGCGAGGTGTGCCCGCAGCCTCAGTTGTGCGCCATTCTCAGGATTGTTTGAGGGAGTTTATTTTTGTTTCTTTTCCTCTGCGTGCGAGATCGGCATGCTGTGTCTGGAGCGGAGAGTTTCCAACAAGGCTGGAAGAGTGTTCCTGGGATTGCTTCTTGCCGCTTCTGTCACTTTTGTTTTTTAAATTGAATTTTCCGGCGCGGGAAAAGACGTTGTGCAGGACCTCTCGGAACAGTCGTGCTTGCACCTGTTTGACAAGAATAAGGTAAGCAGACACTTTTTATTGTAATGTCTGCCCCCCCCCCCCCCCCCCCATAATTGGATACTAGCTAAATTTTGGTATGTTTTTGAGGTCTGTCGAACTCTCTACATTGTCTGTTCAAATAAGGAGGATCCATAAGTGTGTAGGATCCATAAGTGAAAAGCGCCATAAAGTGTAAAGATCCATAAGTGAAAAGGCATAAAGTGTGTAGGATCCATACGTGAAAATGCCATAAAGTGATAGGCTCCATATTTGAAAAAGGCCATTAAAGTTAGTAGGATCCATAAGTGAAAGGCCTTAAAGTGTATCAGGATCCATAAAGTGTTGGCCATAACGTGTATAGGATCCATAAAGTGTTGGCCATAAAAAGTGTAGGATCCAAAAAGTGTTGGACCATAAAGTGTATAGGATCCATAAAAGTGTTGGCCATAAAAGTGTAGGATCCCAAAAAGTGTTGGCCATAACGCTGTATAGGATCCATAAATTAAAGGCCATAAAGTGTTAGGATCCAAAAAGTGAAACCTTGGATGTAAAATTAAAGCAAATAAAAAGGGAAACGTGTTAAGGAGGCCTTGTGTCCAAATATTTTTGTTAATTAAACCAATTCCAGGCTTGATAAATGACAAAAGTAAAGAAGCAACAATATTTCAGTGATCACGGTTTACATTACACAGAAAAAAGGGAGTTTTTTGGTTCTTTGGTGAACCAGAGTTCACCGGAGAATGCAGAGATGTTATCTAAAGTTTGAGCTGTGAGAGCTTTCGTGAGTTATTTACATTTTTTGCCGAGTTTTTGTGAGGGTAGTATCCACAGTTGTTTTTTGTTTTTTGAAGAGATTTAGAGTTTAAACTAGTTCTGTATCCTCAATAAAACATAGAAAGGCCTAAGGCAAATAAACATAAGGGTGCTTTTGTTACAAAGTGTAGGAAAGTGATCACTTCTAGACTTGGATTGACAAAAGTTATAAGAGAACACTCAGACTAGATGTCCAAAAGATCTAGTATTTATTACGTTTCGGCCTTGCCTTCGTCTGATCAATTTTTATCTTATCTCATTTGGATCAAATAGATTGTGATCCAAATGCGAAGGCCACACTGACCGAAGGCTATGGCCTGACGAAGGCTGCAAGGCCGAAAACGTAATATATACTAGATCTTTTGGACATCTATCCGAGTGTTTCTTTATACTTTTGTCATCCAGTCTAGAAGTGATCACTTTCCACACTTGTAAACAAAAAGGCACCTTAGTGTTTAATTTCCCCTTAGGGCTTCCTATTTTATTGAGTGTAGCAACACTAGATTTAAACTCCAAAATCTCTTTCTAAAAACAAAAACAACTTGTGGATACAACCCTCTCAAAAAACTCGGCAAAAAATGGTTAAATAACTCACGGAAAGCTTACATAGCTCAACTTTAGATAAAACTCTGCATTCTCCGGTGAATTGTTCACGCCAAAAAAAACAAAACTTTCCCTTTTTCTGTATGTAATTTAATCCGGTGATCACTGAAATATTTGTTGCTTCTATATCTTTCTGTCATATCTTATCAAGCCTGGAATGGTTAATTACAAAAATTTTGGGACAATAGGCCTCTTAACTCGTTTCCCTTTTATTGTGCTTTTAATCTTTTACACATGGTTTCACTTTTTGGATCCTACACATTTAGGCGTTTACTCTTTATGGATCCTATACATTTATGGCCAACACTTTTTGGATCCTACACTTTTTGGCCAACACTTTATGGATCCTCTACACTTTATGGCCCAACACTTTTGGATCCTACACTTTTATGGCCAACACGTTGGATCTATACACTATCATGGCCAACACTTTATTGGAAACCTATTCACTTTATGGCCTTTTATCTTATGGATCCTATACACTTTATGGCCTTTTCACTATGGATCCTATACACTTTTAATGGCCTTTTTCACTTATGGATCCTAACACTTTATGGCCTTTCTCACTTATGGGATCACCAATACACTTTATGCCTTTTCACTTATATGGATCCTACACTCTTTTGGATTCCTCACTTATTTGAAACACATTTAGAGAGTTCGACAGACCTCAAAAACTTACCAAATTTGCTAGTATCCAATTATGCAGACTTACATATAAAATGGTGTCTGATTACCTTATTCTTGTCTAACAGGTGCATGCACGGACTGACCGAGGGTCTGCCAACTTCATTTTTCCGCGTCCGGAATAAATTCAATTTAAAAATACATAAAAAGTGACAGAAGCGACAAGAAGCATCCAGGAACAGCTCTTCCCAGCTGTCGGACTCTCCGCTCCCTGACACAGCATGCCCGATCTCTCACGCAGAGGAAAAGAAAACAAAAAAAAAATCTCCCTCAAAACAATCCAAGAGAATGGGCCGACACTGAGCCGCACTACGTCCACCAAATCTGTTAGGGATTTTAAGCAGGTGGACAGAGACGGAGCGTGGTGCTGCCCAAACTATGGAGTTTATTTAAGTTTCTCTCAAGTTCCAATGGTTTACTTTGTTTCTTCTTCTCAGACAGAATAAAGGCTAAGTACTTAGTTTATTTTAGTCATTGTCACGTCAACATGGAAAGGACATACGTGTCACCAAAGAGGAAAGTCAAATCATAGTTCATAACTGGAAAGGTCCTTGTAGATAGAGTCCATGTACAGTCAGCACGTAGGCAATATTGCATCTTTTACTAACAGTTGTACTGAACGCAACACATTTTTTTAAAAGAACTTGAACGTGAATTAGTTTCATTTTATGTGTCATGATCTGGCAGACATCACTTTGAACGTTGGGAATCTGTTTTCTCTTTTGAAAACGCAACAAGAGAAAAGTTCCTCCCTCCTGTATTCTCGCACTTTTTCCGCTGTCTGAACTCTAAAATTTCCTACTGGTTTCCACCGGTAAGTGAACGCACCCCAACTCGGGTTGTGGTCATGGATGTATTATATTAACTGGACTAGGGTTCTATTACTATGCTTGTAGCTGAATAACTCATGTGCTCTGGGGGAATTCTCGCGGTATGCAGACTGAACCAGACTTAATTCACGTGGGCCTACCCAGAAATTTTCCCATAGAACTCACATTGCATATTAAAACGCTCGCGGACACTCAGATGACGGAGAACCTACAGCTTTAATAAAGATCGGATTTTGTGGGGATTTTAGTGTCCCTTGTCATCCTGAACTTTTTTTCTTCTTAAATCTTTCCGGTTTGTTTAAATCCACAACTTTAGTTGCCACAAAAACTCTGCCTCGTCTGGCCGTCGCTCATACAATCTCCCGCTCTGATTGGTGCAGTGCCAGCGGCCGAAGCCCCTCTGGGCACGTGGTGAGAACCGGTGTGAGGACCCACACACGCTGTGTTTGGCGCCAACGCATTATGGGAGATCATCCACTTGCGCAGAACGGGTAGGGACAGACGATGGCCCAAATACAGGCGCGGGTTTCCCTTAGAATCTTTGCGAGGTTTCTGGCAACTTCCGCATAATTTCTGCCCCCATGCTGCTCACAAGCGCCATCTGAGCCAACCATTCATTTGAAGTAGGGCGCATCTTGGATTCGCCGGGGCCTTGCTTGGTTGTGGTTGCGGCGCGGTGAGCTGGTGCTTTTCACATGTTTCCGAGTATGTGATTGGAAAAAAACAAGGTGAGTTAGCGACATAGTTTACACGTTTGACTTTAAGTACTAGGACACCGCACTGCCAGCGCATCACTTGTCTGTAGTTTATGAGCGAGATTGGGACAACTCCGTTTTGCTCCCATTGAAAAACCATGTAAATCTTGTCTGTTTTTAGTCAAAAGGCTCTCCTCCTGGGGTGTAAAGGAGATTTATTTTATTTATTTATATATTATATATATATATATATATATGTGTGTATCTATATTAGCTCGTAGTGTGAAAAACATATGCTATTTAAGTATCTCACGAAAAAAAGTAAATGAAGCTGAACTTTGAACTGTTCAGAATTAAAATTGTGTGAACTTTGAACGGGAACTGTTCACTTTGAGCATGTATGAACTGAACTTGAACAGTTCAGAAAAGTTGTGAACTGGCACAACACTGCCTCTGGCACCATGTGACCTTTACGGCATAGTTAAATTATCACACATAACAGCTTGGGAAACTGCCACCAAAGTTTCCTCTGAGTTTTATCTTTAACCTGCCTAAGAAAAGGACGTTTTCCAGACTGTACACGGTTATACACATCTGAATAAATTAGGGTCAGAAAGTTGTGCAGATTAGATAATCAGCATTATTCTACCAAAAGAAGTGGTGACTTTTAATACCAGTAGAGGGACCTTCCAGCAACACTGTCCAGCGAGGAGACAACAATCACTTCCAATGTATCAGGGAATCACAGATGGTATACGTGACATTGCATCGCGCATTCGTCTCATGTGCTTCTTTCCATCCTTGTGAAGGATTGTCCAAAGGTAGGGATCCGCAACTCCAAGCCACGACCCCTGGCGGATCATGTCCAGTAGGGTTGTAAAGGATTACATAACTCAGGTAAGTGTCTAAAGTGTCTGACCCGACCAAACAATATCATTGATGTTAGGTTCTTTGTCGTATGGTAGACTACTCTTCTCTCAGTCGTTTTGAAGCACGTGACTCGCATAAAGCCACAACGCGTTCTGTCCATTTTGATCTTTGTGGAAAGCAACCGAACAATCCGCAAAATTGGAGGATATGTGCTCTTAATAATAAATGGTCGATCAAAGTTGGGAAAAAGCCATTATGGAGGAGACATAAGCGCCTCCATTTTAATGTCTGACAAAGCACCCGCGCGTCCTCAGTTCCACTCAAACACTACCTGTTTTTCTGTCAGTTTATGACAGTGGCTGTGAATTAAATGGTATTCTGTGCACAAAACGTCCTGTTTGTCTGAAAAGTGTCCCAAAAGTGCACGGATCTCAGTAGGTGAGATTCTCTCCATTGACCAGAACAGATGGCTGTTCACTCACTCCTGGCTGACAGGAGAATAACATCTATACAGTTTTTTGGTATTTAAAGAGCGACTAGACACCTGTGCCCAGCCTTACTCCACCCACATGAAGATTTGAAAATGTTCTCTAAAAAGGGCGTTGCCTGGAGGACCAAGGGACAAGAAGGGGGGCTTAGAGTTGGGCGTGGTCTGGGCTGTGATTGACAGCTCACTTGTCACACACACAAAAAACAGACAGTTGTCATTGCTGCTTAAAGCAATAGTTTACAGACCAGAAAGTCTCATTCCACCCTTGTTTACACACTAAGATAATTGTAAAGCTACACACCTGAACCTAATCACACTCAATAATCTCAGAATGACTCATGTAATTTTATTTTAATCCACTAGATGGCGCCAGAATACTCCAAACTGCAGCTGGGACGTGTGTGAGAGATGAATGGGTTCACATCACTGGCTCTGACAGACTGACGTTACACAAAACAACTGATGTCATAGAGAACTTCAGAGTCAATGGAGAGGCCAGAACCAAATTCAAATGTAGTACCACCAAAAAGGTTGAGAGGGCACCACACAGCGTTTTTTGGCTCAAAAGTGATATTTTATCTAATTTGAACTAAAATGTCAAAAAAATGACCAGGATATGTAGACAGCACTACAATAAACATACTTATGCAGTTTATGAGTTAAAAAAAGTTGATTTGGTGTTTAGTCGCTCTTTAAGTATAGGCAGGAGTTTTGGAGCCATCGAGATGTCATGACAACCTTAACGTTTCAAAGTAATTTTGATTGTAGAAATAGCACTACAAATTAAATGTAATTGGTAAGTGTCAGGAAAGTGAAATGGAATGTGTCTTCAATAAATTAAATAATACTATTTGGGGCACAAGGTGTTTTTTCACTATAACAACATACATTATCCCGTAAGATACTTATTGAGTAATTTAACAAATGAAGTACTTAATTGGCTATTTACCAATTTCAGTCTCATGATGGAGAGAGTCCTTGTACAATTAATTGACATAAAATGAAACCAATTAAACAGGAAAAAAATATTGGTTCTTATTTGCACACAATTGTTTTTGTATTTTGATTACAGTGCCGAAGTTGATCATTGTTCAACTCTAGCAGCAAGGAGTATATTTCAGTAAAAAAAAAAGTAATCTATATGTGTGAACCTGCCTTTCAGGAGCCTTCCTGGCCTTTGATAAAGACGGGGACGGGCTGATCAAACTCAACATGCTGGAGGTAAGACCAGGTCATTTGTTGGAAGTACGCATTCATTTGAAATGTCAAACCGCTTTCCATTGCTGTGCGACAAGCATACATTTCTTATCTATTTATTTCCCTCTAGCGTTTTTGCGCCCCTATTCAAGGCCCTTTTTGTGCCACTGGGTATGTGTTTGAGGAACAGATCATCAACAATGGCCATGACTTTGTGTTGTAAAATAAAAGGATTATCGAATTAATGATAAAATGAGACC
Source organism: Knipowitschia caucasica (assembly GCA_964034765.1). NCBI lineage: Eukaryota > Metazoa > Chordata > Actinopteri > Gobiiformes > Gobiidae > Knipowitschia > Knipowitschia caucasica. The sequence continues at coordinate 27,577,790 of OZ035839.1, read as the reverse complement.
TTCCTAGAATGATATAGGAACATTAAATTAGCTGAGTGTACAGCATTTTTTTAGGCATTTTTGCCTAATGCTCATTTATGATAATGGAGATAATATTTAGGCCTTTGCAATAAGAGTGGAGGTTATGTAATATGTCATATCAGGGTTAAATACAGGATAGGAGGGAAGCTAGGAGTTCACCGGGGGTGGTTGGGTGTGTGCGTGTACGGTAATCCTTTTTTTTTTTTTTTCTCTCATGTGCCTCGCTCATGCAATTTTTGACACAGATCATATCCTTGACATGAAGATAACATGTTCCCATGGGATAAAGTTCCTGCCTTTTTGGGTGTTTTCTTTGGACTAGCCCAGTAATCGTACTCTCTTCAACTTATCAAAAACATTTTGCGAAGGAATACCAGTTAGTACATTTATGGTCTTGTCATTTCTCAGGTCCGAGTGCATTAACACTTTGCTCTTAGATACCTCAAGCTGAACTTCCAACAGTTCCACTTTTTCATTTAGTTCTTCTACTTTTTCTGAAAGATAAAAAATCTTTTCGTCTTTGTTTTTTCAGTTTTCCAAACAACATGCGTCCATACAGAAATAAGTTTTCTTGCATTTCCTGCCAACCATAAGCATAAGAATGGTCATTGTTAACGGCACATTTTCCTCCATCTCTCTCTGACCCAGGATCTTGAATGTCAACTGAAGACTGATTAAGCACAGACACTTCTACATTAATATTTTCATCTGTGTCTACTGATTCGGTTGATCGCTTGACTCGTTTCATGGGTCTTTCACTACTAGATTCTCGTGGAGTTGGTGGAGGACGTTTTGGGGTGATTTTCTTGTTGTGACCAAGGTGCAAAGTTGGGGCTGGAAATTCGGCTGTTGGTTCGCCATCAACGAAGTGTATGCTACAAACTCTAGAATCTTTATTTGGAGGCATCCAGAGAGATCCATCCAAGTCACTTCTGCTGATATTTTTAGCCCATTGTAGTCGTCGTTCCTTATTCTTTTTTTCAGTAGGGAAAGGAAACAACTTGAAAAGTGGTGGGCAATCATAAACGGCTTCAGTGTCGTCCTTCTTCTTGCCGTGAAGCTCGCACATCGAAACACTCCACTTCCTGAGTCGTTGCACTGTAAGAAAAGAAATGGGGCGTTACTACTGAAAATGTACATTTATTATTCAATTTTATTTAATTCAGACACACAAAGGGTCCATATAAAACACAACTAGAAAAGAGACAAACAACACATACACATTCAATGTTTACAAAATTCTATAAAGACTGTTTCTCAAATGCCTCCAGAGTTCAGAAGTGTGCCTAACACTGCTCTGTACATGAGAAGTAAAAACATTCATTACATTTAAAGAGCCCTCGGAGCGTTTCATGAACTTATAAATAACATTTGTGATCAGAGCCTTCAGAGTGGGGACATTATTAAGAACAAACAGTGAGCTGGCAGTATAGAGAGGTGTGCAGTATGCTTTAAACAAAGTTATTTTCACTTTATCTGTACACATGTGAAATCTCCGTGCTTAAGTGTTAGCCTGTCCATACAGCTTACAGTACTGCCTCTGAATGTCATCGTCATCGTCATCACTAAGGTCACTCCTGATTACGTGCCCCAGGTATTTTCTCTACATTCAGAAGTTCAACACCAGACAAATATGTCCAAAGTACAGCTTTGGGTAAGTTTATAAAGTTCGTGTGTAAGCATTCGATCCTCGTAAGTAGCATAAGCTGTGTGTAGCTCTATAGTCAGTCGGTTGTGTTTACATCTAAAACCACAAGAAATAAAATGCATTTTTTGTTACATGAAAAAATCTTTACCTTTATAAATGTCTGAAATTTGTGATTTTTGTAGCAATTAAAACAATCGATGGGCTGGAAAAACAAGAGACAAATCTTGCTCGCAACAGGTAATCTAATAGGAGAGCGTGAGTTTATGCCCACTTTTTTCGGAAGACTACCCACAATGCCGTGTGGTCGAGCCGGAAGCTCGGAACTCTTGATCCGTGTATACAGTATGTATTGTATGTGCTGATAAAGAAGGCAGAGGAATCAGCAGCAAAACAATCTAATTCTGTTGTGTAAAAGAGGGGGCAGAAAAATATAAGAATTATGTTCTTCTATCTGCTCCTTTCGGATCATGGGAATGTTTGAATGATTTGTTTGAATGATTTCAAACTTGTATAACTATGCATTTTCATGAAATTGATAAAAATAACAAAACCTAAAGATTCATGTTTAAAATAATATATTTTTTAATTAATCTCATACAATTTTTAGATTAATCTCATAACTTTGCTAGTTCGACTTTATTCTCATAATATTTCCACATTTTATGACTTTATTCTCAGTCTGGCAAAAGAAGAAAAAAGGGTGACTCTTTGGCTCCGTATAACTCTTTAGGGGCGTTCACACCGGACTTAACTTCGGCGTCAAAAGCGTCAGGTTTCCATTGAAAGTGAATGGTGAAGCGCGTCAGGTGAAGCCGAGAGCCCCGGCGTCACTTGACGCGCGTCAAAAGCTTCAAGAGTCGCGCGTACTACGCGCTCACTTGAAGCTTTTGACGCGCGAAACGCTCGCGTATCACAACAATCCCTTTGACGCCGAAGCTGAGCAAAGCTGAGCTTTTGAAGCTTTGACGCGGGCTTCAACCAATCAGGAGACGAGGAGCAGCAGCAGCAGAGGGTCTGTCTCTGTCATGAAGAGAAGTCATGTATCTACTGCTGCTGTTTTATTGTCATTATTGTTATTAGTAATATTATTTGTATGAGTAGTAACATTCTGAGTAACAAAAATCATTGTATACATGCTGTGTAGTAAACGTAGTTTATTTAAAATAAGAACTGGCTGACGATGAGTCTGGCTCAGAGCAAGGCAGCTCCGGGCGGGCGAGAGCCGGGGAGAGGCAGGGGAGAGGCGAGCGAGAGCCGGGGAGAGGCAGGGAGAGGCAGGGAGAGGCGAGCGAGAGGTGAGCGAGAGCCGGGGAGAGGCAGGGAGAGTCAGGGAGAGGCGAGCGAGAGCCGGGGAGAGGCAGGGAGAGGCGAGAGCGAGGCGGGGAGAGGCGAGCGAGAGGCAGGGAGAGGCGGGGAGCCGGGGAGAGGCGAGCTCCGGGGTTTGAGAACTCAGACTGGGCGAGTGACATGCGGAAGTACCGCTGAAAGCGAAACTCCTCCGTACGCAGCTCCTGGAGTAAATGACGGAACTCTGCAAACACTGCAGCCTCTCAAGTCTGTGGTGAACCCAGAACATGTTTTGTTGAAGCCCTACAACAACGTTATTTTGCTTTATATAACAAATAAAGGCTCGCTGCTCATTGAAAAATCCACCGCTGTCCTGACAACAGACAACAGAGAAGCTCCTCCCACCGGCGTCAGGCGCGTCACTCGCGTCAAAAGCTTCAAGCACCAAAATGACAAAACTATCCCGGCGTCAGTTGAAGCGCGTCAAAAGCTTTTTGAAGCTTTTGGTCTGAACGCGCCTTTTGCTTGCTGTTGCTGTTTCCTCTGGCACACGGCCCTGCAGTCCCTTTTATGGGCATTAATGGCCGGTTGCTATGCTAAGTACCTATGCTAATGACTCACCTGGCCCACACGTTCATCCTACGAGGAGTTGGCGTTCATCAATCTAAGAGAACAGCTGCGAACAATTCAGCGGCTTACAAGGGCGTTGATGAATCCCACGTAGGGTCTTCTTAGAAATCTACTCAAGAACAACTTGAGAAGAAATTTAAGATTCTTAAGAAGAATGAGGCCCAATGTCTTTTGTTTTGTTTTTTTTACTAAAAAACCACACAAAAATTAATATGACTGACATATCACTGTAATGTTGTGTTTTATCGACCTTAACAAAGGTAGACAACAGCAGCATGCCAACATGTCGGCACTGAATGGGCGTAAGAGTGCTCCTGAGTATTCGTAGGATTTGTTCTTACTTACGAGAAATCCTGGATACGAGAAATTCATGAATGCCACAATCTTCTTAAAATGCTCGTAAGTAGGACTTACGAACAAATATGTTCTTATGAACAGTTCGTGAATGAGGCCCAATGTAAAGATTCACTGATTCCGAGTGAAAATGCTCTTTTTCTGTTGTGTACAATTGTAGAAACTGCTCGTATAAAGTGGAGAACTTATGGAGTATCTATTTTCCTAAAATGTATTTCTCTTAACGGCTGTCCATTTTTAGGAAAATGCCTAAAAAGGAACGGAAGATATGCATTAGTATTAACTTGCGTAGCAGCATCCACGGCCGCAGACACAGCTCACAGTCCACACTGTCTTCTCTTCGCTGACTTTCAAAGATACAATGCAGTATTTTTGGGTGGTAAACGGTTGTAGTAACCGAAGCAACAGGGAGAAAGAACTATTAAATACATTCTTAAAAGCCAAGGTGTTCTTATGAAAAAACATAAAGCAGGCTGTACAATCTAAACTGTTAGCTTACTGTTGCGGAGCTTCCTCCTGGAGCTTAAGTCCAAACTTTTTATTATTTACAGCTTAACAAATCACAAAAATTACAATAAAAGAGTCACATTTCTCGCCTCAAATTTAGTTAAAAGTAACCTTTGTGCCCTATTTATTGTATTATTGATAAGAACTGCCTTGGACATGATTCTGTTGATCCCAGAGTGACTCCACTGTCTTCACTATAACAGCCGCATATTCCTCTTCATTGTTGAAAAAAAAATTGACTCATTCAAACTGTACAAGGCATATGCTGTATTGAAAATAGTTTTAACTCAAAATAAGAGTGACACTAAGCCGCAAAAAGCTGTGTATGTGCTTTTTCCCGCACCGCCCATTCAAACTCCAGTAAACTCCAGTCTATTATTTCCCTACATGTACAAAGTTAAAATTGTACGATGGTGTGGTGAGACCAGGCTAATTCTAACTAATAGGACAAAATTATCATGTTGCCATGAATACTGGCATGCTTTGAAAAAGTGGTAGAAGTTGGTTACATATGTTTTATGGTAGACCTGTCCCCTTGGTATTTGGGGGAAAAAAACACATTGTGAAAAAGAGAAAGAAGAAAAAAAAAAACACATACCGATATTGGCCATAACAGAAAAATTAATGTCTGATATCGGTATCTGCCAAAATGTTCACATCAGTGCATCCCTAGTTTAAACAAGATGGGAAAAGGCGAGTCACCCATGACTGGATGGGTGACTGGTTGGTGAAAATGGGAAATTATACTCATGTTTACTTGAGCATTCCTAAATATTTACATTTGTGCTATCCTCGAGTCAAAATGACCCACCACAGTGATCAAAAGAAGAAAACACCCTAAATTAAGGTCTTAAGGGGTCAATTTGATCCAGGGCTGGTCAAGTTTGTGAGAGTCATAAAAATTCAGCTCGAAAAAACAAATATTAAGGGTATTTTTCAATCACTGTGGTGGGTCAATTTGACCCGAGGATAAGGACATGTTTAAAAGCGTATCACCACAATTAACTTAGAGCTAGAAACATTCAATGGATGCGATACTAGCTTTCATGGAATTTCTCATTGATGTAAAATAAAGTTTTTGGTAATTTACAGAGTGGAATCATACTAACGTGATAGGGAATGAGAACAAATGTTTAGGGATAATGGTGCATGACAAATTGAAATGGTAATTTCACAAATGTTTCTCAATTATAAACAAAATTACACAATAGTTTGCTCAAGATAGTCCGCTTTGTTACTTTATTTTTGAAATCTAAACTCCTGCAAGAGCTGGTTAAACTAAACACTGCACAGCTGCTGTTTTACAGCATTTCTCTCAAACTTTTAAAATTTGAAAAAATTCAGACATAAAAAAAAAAGGATGTTCCTCATGTAAAACTTTGGCTGACTATATTATTTAAAAAAATCTTTTCACATTTAGGTGACCTAAGCCCAAGAGTCACTAACTTAAATTTGCAATACCCTATCCACATAATGTAAGATGGAAAGATTGGAAAGAATCAATAATTTCAAAGACTACCACAAAAATGGACCTAAGCATTATACCCCACGCATCCAACCACCCATTGTTTAATTGTTATATTTCTTAAAATTTGTATTATTCTTGAAAGTCAAATGCATCAATATTACGCACAAACATAAATGTGAAATTATTCTATTGTAAACAAAGAAAGTGTGGTTTTGACAAGGTATGACGAGAAGACGTTTGGAAGTCTCAAATAAATGTGCTGTGTTGTTTCTGAGCCTCATGTCAGCTGCCGCCGTATGCATTTGTGTTGTGTGCAGTGGCTCCAGCTGACCATGTACTCCTGATGCCTCTGCACTCGTCCTGCTTCTCCTCCCGGAAACACCTCCACTTATCCTTTGCCTGCCCTTCATCATTTGTACAACATGTTTGAAAGGAACTGTAATATCATTAAGGATTTGGTCATGAAATACAGGGACATGTGAGCATCTGTACGAAAATTGTTGATGATTGAATTTTAATAAATTGTAAAATTACTCTTAAAATGACTTGTTCTTCTTTTTCATCTTTATTGATAATTGAGAAATTTGAGAGTTGCTGGAGTTGCAGGAAAGACTAGCAATTTCAAAAGGTTTTGACACAAGTGCTTGAGGCCAACATTCACGTCTGATGTCGCAGAGCGCAGCAAACTGTAGCACTGTTGTTGGGGGTCTGAAAATTCTGGACCCTCTTGATCAACGCCGAAGCGCCCTGTTTTAATAATGACCACACAGAGTACAATAAACAATCCAGCGCTGTGGCCCATGAGTCAAACCTGTATGCAGCCCTCTCCACTGGCATCCCAGGCCCTTCAACAGACCCCCTGGACTCTGCAGCGCACTCTACTGATCCTCGTGAATCCAAGTCCAGTGCCAGAAAGACGCTCCTAAAGGAAGCAGTTCTACGTCATGGTGCTACGTCCCTTAGCGGACTTCGCTAGTGGGATATCACGTGACCCCCAGGTCACACGCCAGAGAGATCAAAATAATTTGCTCCAATCACTAGCGACCCTCCTCTATAAAGGCCCCTGCACAAGGCCGCACCCCCTCTTTCACTCTGGCGCCGATTGAGATCATACTTACATCTACTATATCTACTTGTCTGCTGAGATGTCTGCCTCGACTGCTCGTCCGATTTCCCCTTTGCCCTCCGGCGTCGGACGTCGTCGTAGCTTGGAGTGTCGGGTCAGGCTCCTGCGCACGGACCAGCATTCACGCTGTGTCTTGTGCCTGGGCTCGGGCCATGCGGCGGAGAGCGATAGCTGCACCTCGTGTCTCGCTCTCCCCAGAGAGTGAGCGCAGGCGTGCGTTCTCCGGTGCTCCAGCGCCCGGAGAACTCCAGCGAGACCCGGAGCCGGACCGGATCCCACTGGATCACATGCCCAGTCTCTACTCCTCCATGGCGGCCATAATGAACGCTCCTCTACCACCGCAGCCAGACCAGGCGGTGGAGGACTTCACCTCGGTGGGCGCCACCACTCGAGGGAGGAGAAGGAAGCAACCCAAGTTGTGCCCGCGGATGGACCCGATCCTCCATTACGCGACACGTGAGTGGCCAAAGCCCCTAGCAGCCAAGAGGCCTGCTCTGGGGTACGGCATGTACTGCAGTGTGCAGGACGCGAGTATTTTATTCGTAGGTAGGTTCTGCCACAGGGACCGATTTCAGCCAATCAGAAAGCTAGTCTGAAGTGACGTGTTCAGCGCGCCGGCAGACGACGGTGAATTACATTACAACCTAAAAATAAACCATTTATTAATTTACATGCGAATTGTACTTACTGTATTACATATACCATGTATATATAATTTACAATAATAATAACAATGTTGAAAGTGTTCATTTTATGTTTTCATTTAACAAGACACAAACATTTTGTTTCAGATTAAAAGTACATCAACTGTTTACAAAAATAAACAAAAAATACACTAAAATTGACAAGATAACTGTCAAACACAGTGTCAGTTGTTCAAAATCACAACAAATGCAGAGCCAAAAGCATATAAGTTGTTTACAAAAATATACACAAAGTAGACCAAAACCACTACTGCTGTGACAATTGCGGGTCATCAATGGAATTACTGTCACACCCACAGTCGAAATGTGAAGACATTTTAGTTTAATATTACATACACTTTCACATTACACATACACAAACACCCGCGAAAACACCCGCGAATGAGACGGTTATACCAAATACTGTAAATATTAGTTATACAGGGGTACACAGGTACGCATGCGCGACAAAAATCAATAATAACACTTGAGTTCACCGATCGTAACATGTCACTTTATTATGTTCACAAGCCTGTTTTGATCAGAGGATTTTGGCCCCGTGACCACTTTGCTCCTCTCTGTCGTGCTGCCTCTCTTGAGTCGTGCAATGTTTATATCCACATTTGCCTTGTAGTCCCACATTATCCGATGTGAACACATGTAAGTGCTGCTTAGAACCGCTAGTCGAAGGCTCAGCCAAGAACAGGCAGGTGCATCTGTAGCATATTCAATGTTTGTGTGTTGTTAAATGCTAATGAATGGGAAATGTTTTATTTCAATGTGTGAACACATAAAAGATAAACATTGATTGTATTAAATGAATGAACACATAAAAGATAAACATTGTTTTTATTATTAGGTTAATGTAATTCACATTGACTGTATATATTAATTCACCGTCGTCTGCCGGCGCGCTGAACACGTCACTTCAGACTAGCTTTCTGATTGGCTGAAATCGGTCCCTGTGGCAGAACCTACCTACGAATAAAATACTCGCGTGCAGGACTGGTCTTGGGGCGGCGGTGTCCCGGACATCGAGGACTCAGTCCGCATGGCTCTGCTGCCCTCCGCATCCGTGTGGCCCGGCGCCAGACCTCTCCTTCCCTCCGAGCGGGACAGGATGTCTTTGGCTATGCTGGACAGATATTATGCCAACGCGGCTCAGGTCGTCGCCCTGGCTAACAACATGGCCTTTATCACGGGGGCCCTGGATAGGTGGCTCTCCGCTGGCCAGGCGCACGGAGCGGCCGTGTCACAGGCTAGATCCATGGTCACAGGGTATGAACAGGCCCGGTCTTATGACGTCGCGCCTGCAGAACACGTGACCGCGCCCGGCGCGCCCGGCGCACACGACATGACGCAGGAGGCCCCTCTGCCCTTTCGTTCACCCCCCTCCCTGCTAGGAACACCAGGAGAGGGCGGGGCTGTGACGTCTCGTGTTCCAGTTCCCGTTCCGCCCCTCGTAGATTTCTACAACATCTGGAGGGAGCAGGGACACGTGGTCAGACACGTGGTTGGAGAAAACCATGCGCAGAGGCTACGCACTGCAGTTCTCCCGGAAACCACCACCATTCCGAGGCGTACGGGCAGCACGCTCTCAGGTACGGGGGTCATTAGTGGCACTGCAAGCGGAAGTCTCCTCTCTGCTGAGTCGAGGCGCAGCAGTAGAGGTAGACTCACAGGACGCCACCAGGGGGCTGTACTCTCCTTACTTCTTGATGCCAAAGAAGTCAGGCGGGGTGCGTCCCATTTTGGATCTGCGTGATCTGAACGAGTGCATTTCCAAGCGTCAGTTTCGGATGCTGTCCACAAAGCAGCTTCTACAGTGTGTCAGGCAGGGAGACTGGATGTGCTCCATAGACCTGACGGACGCTTATTTTCACAAGGTGATAGTTCCGGAACACAGGAAGTTCCTACGATTTGCAGTGGGAGAAAGGAGCTGCGAATACTGCCGTCTCCCATTTGGCTACGCGCTCGCGCCTCGGACGTTCTCAAGGTGCGTGGAGGCAGCACTGGAGCCGCTCAGACCCGCTGGGGTAAGAATTTTAACCTATATAGACGATTGGTTAATACTGGCTTCCTCCAGAGAAGTGGCCGTGAGTCACACACACTGGGTCCTGTCCCACATACAGCGTCTGGGGTTTGTGGTGAACAGAGAAAAGAGCAGGCTGCAGCCGGCTCAGCGCTTGATTTATCTCGGCCTGCAGCTGGACTCGGTGACGTTCAGTGCTGTATTGTCCAAGGACAGACGGAGGAGCATCACCCGTCTGGCGAAGGAGGTGCTGGCGGGTCCCAGGGTCCCCGCGCGGAGCCTCAGATCTCTTCTGGGGATGATGGTGGCGGCTCATACTGTGGTACAGTTAGGCCTCCTCCACATGAGAATGTTTCAGAGATGGTTCTCACGTCTCAAGCTTCACCCCTCACGGGACGGGGGGAGGCTGATCTGGGTTCCCCAAATCGCAGCATCGGACATCAGGTTTTGGCTCACTCCGGGTCTGTTGCGGACCGGAGTGTCTCTGGTCAGCGCCGTGTGTCACGTGGAGGTGTTCACGAACGCGTCACTCGAAGGGTGGGGCGGGGTCCTCGGTCAGAGCTCCGTAGGAGGCTGCTGGTCGGACTCAGCCCGCCACATCAACCTTCTGGAAATGGAGGCAGTGCACAGGGTGCTGCTGCACTTTGCCCCACAGCTGCAGGGGAGGAATGTGATGGCTCGCTCAGACAACACCACGGTGGTGTCTTATCTGAACAGACAGGGAGGCATCAGACCTGGGTCTTCCTCCGACGGTGGTGGAGACTATTCAGGGGGCGAGGGCGCCGTCCACGGTGAGAGCCTACAACACCAGATGGAGGCTCTTCAGCGTCTGGTGCAGTGCTCGCTCTTGGGATCCCAGGCGCTGCCCAATGGAGGGAGTCCTGGGCTTCTACAGGAACTCTTTGAAAAAGGGAGGGCTGTCAGTACCCTGGCGGTGTTCACGGCAGCCATCACCTTGGGTCACGGTGGCTTTGATGGGTTCACGGCCCGTTCCCATCCTTTGGTGAAACTTTTTTTGCGGGGGGCCCGCAGGAAGAGGCCCCCGCTTCAGAGAACGCCCCCAGTGTGGGACCTCAGAGTGGTCCTTAGGGGTCTCTCGGGCCCGCCTTTTGAACCAGTGTCGGAGGCGAGTCCCGAGTGTGTTGCTTTTAAGACTGCCCTCTTGCTGGCGTTGGCGTCTGCTAAGAGGGCGGGCGATTTGTGTGCATTCTCCATACATGCGGCTTGCCTGTCCTTTGGAGAGGGGGACGGACTGGTAGAGTTGTGGCCCAATCCGGCCTTTCTCCCTAAGGTCATTACTTCGGCCTTCAGGTCGAGAGTGATCAGGATTAGGGCTTTCCATCCGCCGCCGCACTCCTCCCCCGAGGAGGAGCGACGGCACCTTCTGTGCCCTGTCAGAATGCTTAGGCGTTACCTGACCTTAACATCTTCCTTCAGACTGGTGAATCAGCTGTTTGTGTGTCTGGGCCGAAGGGAACAGAGGCGCCCCGCTGTCGTCTCAACGGCACACTGGGTCGCCTCGGCTGTACGGTTGGCGTATCAGGCTCAGGGCCTGACGCCCCCGGTGGGTTTTAGGGCGCACTCCACGCGTGGAGTGGCGGCCTCTACGGCCCTCCTCAGGGGGGCTTCGGTGGAGGACGTTTGCCGTGCGGCTTCTTGGGCTTCGTCCTCTTCCTTTGTCCGGTCTTACCTTTGGATGTGTCGGACTGGTCTGTGGCCCATTCCGTGCTTGGTGCAGCGGACTGATTGGAATCGTGAGTTCTTCGTCTAAGAGATTACGGTTGGCTCTTCCGCCCTAGTTCAGGAGCTCTTGGGAGAGGTGTCCTGTAGGTGCGGTACTATGTGTGTTGGTCAGTTGGGTGGTCCACGTCAGGAGGTCTTGGGAGAGGCGTCCTGGGACTGCGGGTGACTTTCGGTCGGTGTTACTTGGGGGTGTCCTTGGGAGGAGCGGCCCCGTAACACGCTTGGATTTATTTTCTGTCCTGAGTCTTCTCACTGTGTGAGGGTTGCTCGGACGGGGCTCCAATCACTCTTCGCTGGCCTGCTGGGAGTACATGTTCCTACGGCCTCCGCGTTGTGTCCCACTAGCGAAGTCCGCTAAGGGACGTAGCACCATGACGTAGAATTACGCACCTATTCGTAGAACTTAAGTTACATTAGGTAACTTTTAATTCTTAGACGAAAGAGTGGTCCACCAGCCATGTTGGCCCATTCCCTTTCTTTGACGCCCCGTTTTGCAACATGGGTGAATGGAAGACAGCCAGGAAGAATATTTGGACGCCTCAAAAGGACACGCACTCCTGAAGAGTTGTTTGTTTAAAGAGGCTATATGGAAGTTTCACCACTTATAAAACTATACAGAATTTAAATTTCTTCCACATACATTCTCCAGCAATGCCTTGGTATAGAATGAGCCCTGGCATTTTCACCGCAATTGCCTCTATATTCCTCAAAACATGTCTTTATATGCTTGGAATTTGAGTGTTCGGGTCGAACACCCAGGGGCAGCGTAATGCGTAATGACATCATGCGCGTTCACGCTAAGCTGTAGCCGCGCTAGCTGTACACGCTAGCTGTAGCAGCCATTAGTGAAGCTGCAGAGCGACAGGTGACTGTGGGAGGATGGATAGAGCGAAGAACAACAAGAGACCGGCTTGAAGCAGCGCCGAAACTCCAGCAAAGACCCAAACTAAAGCAAAGAAACATAGAATTGTTTCTAGTGCGACCAAAAGGGCAGAACTCGAGTCTGACCGCAGTAGACAACAAACTAGGGTTAACATTGGAGTTGTTTTTGAGAGGTGGAAAACTTTGAGAGAATGTCTGGGCATGAGAAAAGACCCACAGTTGGCATCATTTCTGCTTGAAAGGTAAGACGACATCTCTAAACACATGTGTTTATGCTTTCAAAGCAGCGGTGTCCGTGCATCGCAAGCTACTTAGAGAAATACTATTTTTGTCTGCAACTAAGTTTTTATTTGTGGAAAGTGCTCAGAGCGAGACAATGATGGGTCCTTTTCAAAATACTATCTGTAATACACAGTTCTAGCAAGATCTCTGCGTGAAACTAACACACTAGCTAGCATTAGCTGGCAAGGCTAAGTTTGTTTACAAACTGTTTTTTTTTTTTACTAAACCATCTACAGCTTCAGCAAAGCTCTCGTTGTTTAGCTAAGAATGAGAGGGTTACGAACATGTTCCCGTTTAAATGTATGCACATTGCAATCGCAATAGTGTGGGACATGGCCTTTTAATGCACCTGTTTTATTGCATGATTTTGTTTTTATTATTAATGCATGATTTTATTGGATTTGCTTTTATCATTAATGCATGCGTTTTTGTAAAGTTTCTTTTTAACTGTGCTGTGCGATTGAGTGCAGGCCCCACCCACTTGTCTGTCAAATGCGCACCTGTGGCGTATCAAGGACAATTGATAAAGATTGAAAAGTGCAGGAAGAGAGGAAGGCAAAAACAAGCGGAACAGGACGGGGGACGGCAGGCGCGGGCCTGGTGGACCCCTGGCAAAGATGCGGGCGCAAAAAGAAGGAAAGGGAAAAGGCACGGGAGCCACAGCGCCGCGGGACAAGCCACAGCGCAGCGATACGAGGGAGCAGAACACGGGGCGGCACAGCACACTACCGGGACCTGGACCACAGTAGTCGCCTTCGCCTCACGAGTCCACAGAGAACACCACGAAGCTGAACTACCGCAGAAGGCAGAGGACGCTCTGCCTTTGCGTGTAAGTATCTTAACACATTGAGTAGTGGTGTTCAAGAAGTAGCCTTTGGCGGGGGGACTCTTTGGGGCGTGTGTGCGCTTTCTGTTTGGTTGTGCTCTGCCTCCAGGGTCCGTGGTGAAAGCTCGGCCTCGCTGGACCCGGCTCGCTAGAAGAACCTGGACTGACCAGCTACGCGTTGGGACCTGTTTTTTAATTGACCATTTTAATCTCCTCTTGCACTGACTGGTTTTATGGCACCCGCCTGCTCATTTTAACATTTTTTTATTGTAATAAATCTTTATTATCGTAGTACCTGGTTTATTTTGCACTGCTCACTCCAGTGATTTTATACCTGTGTTTTAAAATAGGTCCTAGGTCCTCAACCTAGGTGGCGTTGCTGACCTTTTAACTTGTAATTTGGTTTTATGATAAATTAATTTATTCCTTCCCTCGGTCACAGAATCTGGCGTTCGCTGGCAGGATCACAGGTTCGTGAGCAGTGTTTTAAACCAGAGCTTTTATTTTTTGTACGATTTTTAACATTTATTTTTTAATCATGATTGTTATCCCAATGTACCCTGGGGCTCCATGGGTGCCTAAAATGGGAAGGTCGTGATAGAAATTTAAAGTGTTTGGAATGCAAGGAGCAAATGCAAGGTTTTTTTTTTTTTTGGGGAGTTTGGACAGCCCAAAGGAGAGGAGTCTGGATCCCTGCTCTGAGTGGGATTGTGATTTGGAGACTGACCCGAGTTGGACTTACAGGGAGGGACTACTGTGGCCTGGTCGAGGCCCTTGACGAGCCAAACGCAGCTTCCACTGCTCGCATAGCGGTCGTCAAACGCGGTAGGACCCCTGTCTGGTCTACAAATGTGTATATGCCACCATTCTAGGAGCTACCAGAAGATTGGCCGCCTGTACCAAGCGGATGGCTCGGATGTTCATGGTACCTGTGACGTTGCTTGACCCCCAGCGACAATGGAGAAATGGACGTTGGGCTGGTATGAGGCAGCAGGACATGAAACTGAGACCTTGGACATGAAAATGCCCTTCTGGTGAGCAAGTGTATGTGTGATGGTGAGGAAGACCATGGTAAAGTCTGGAGTTTGTGTCAATAGGAGCCCTAACTGATTTGTAGCCTATGCTGGGGCTAGAGTCAGGCCGGAAAAATTGAAAAAAAAAAAACTTGCATTGCTCCCTCCATTGACTATTGAAGCTCAGCTTGAAGCGTAAGAACCGTCCTGGATGTTGTGTTACCAGTTGTAGATGTTGTTCCAGAGAAAGTGCCCGCTTGACCCGTATGAAGCACCAAAGGACTGAGCCCCGCCCGTTACAGAGACTAGAATGAACAGTGGTCCAGGGACTGGCACCCATAAAGTGTAGGGGGATGTGGGACATGGCCTTTTAATGCACCTGTTTTATTGCATGATTTTGTTTTTATTATTAATGCATGATTTTATTGGATTTGCTTTTATCATTAATGCATGCGTTTTTGTAAAGTTTCTTTTTAACTGTGCTGTGCGATTGAGTGCAGGCCCCACCCACTTGTCTGTCAAATGCGCACCTGTGGCGTATCAAGGACAATTGATAAAGATTGAAAAGTGCAGGAAGAGAGGAAGGCAAAAACAAGCGGAACAGGACGGGGGACGGCAGGCGCGGGCCTGGTGGCCCCCTGGCAAAGATGCGGGCGCAAAAAGAAGGAAAGGGAAAAGGCACGGGAGCCACAGCGCCGCGGGACAAGCCACAGCGCAGCGATACGAGGGAGCAGAACACGGGGCGGCACAGCACACTACCGGGACCTGGACCACAGTAGTCGCCTTCGCCTCACGAGTCCACAGAGAACACCACGAAGCTGAACTACCGCAGAAGGCAGAGGACGCTCTGCCTTTGCGTGTAAGTATCTTAACACATTGAGTAGTGGTGTTCAAGAAGTAGCCTTTGGCGGGGGGACTCTTTGGGGCGTGTGTGCGCTTTCTGTTTGGTTGTGTTCTGCCTCCAGGGTCCGTGGTGAAAGCTCGGCCTCGCTGGACCCGGCTCGCTAGAAGAACCTGGACTGACCAGCTACGCGTTGGGACCTGTTTTTTAATTGACCATTTTAATCTCCTCTTGCACTGACTGGTTTTATGGCACCCGCCTGCTCATTTTAACATTTTTTTATTGTAATAAATCTTTATTATCGTAGTACCTGGTTTATTTTGCACTGCTCACTCCAGTGATTTTATACCTGTGTTTTAAAATAGGTCCTAGGTCCTCAACCTAGGTGGCGTTGCTGACCTTTTAACTTGTAATTTGGTTTTATGATAAATTAATTTATTCCTTCCCTCGGTCACAATAGTAACTAGTTAGATGTAGAGCGTGTTGACTTTTCTAAACATGTGTTGTGTTATTGTAATTGCCTCTTTGCAATACTTGATATTGCCATCGTTAGCAGTAACAGTGGCTCTATTGTTCTAGTTTCGAGAGGCACACTATCAAAGGGACCACTCACGTCCACACCCCATGGCCCATCAGCTAAGGTGTTGCTGGGGCCCCATCCCCCCAGAATCTGAGGTAAGTTTGCCAAATGCAACTTCTGTTTTCAGGTTACCACTCATCCACCGTCAACAAAAGTCTTTTGTCCTACAGGGAAGACTAATGTGAGATTTCATAACACTTTGAAGCAACTTGTGTTAAAGTTAAACTCATCATTCTATCAATGTGCAGAAGCCAGTACTTTTCCACTTTATGTTTTGTCTATCTGAAGGCCAAGCTACATGGCACCGTGGAAGCTGCTGATTGGAGGTCTCCATGCCTCCGCTCTGTATAATACACTTGCATTCTCTTGTATCTGTGATTGTGTGCTTTGTTCGTGCTGTCTCTACCATTGACAATAAAACATGTCTTCTGTCTGAATTAAAGACGCGATCCCAGACTATGTCATCTTCTTCAGGTGGTGGAGAATGCGGGCATTGTCTGTAACATCTAGAGAACAGAAGACTTTTTTTTTTTACACAAAAATGTGTTTTTTTTTCAAGCCAAAACTGAAAAACCTCAAGAGAATGCATCTGGACCAGCACACTTGGACAATCTGCACAGCCCCTGATTCCAGTCAGGCTGTGAGCTGCTGAGACATGGACAACACCATTGTCCTCTTTTGCATGGACACCATTTGGAACAATTGGATTACACAATTTGGACATAATTTGGAACAATCTGGATTTCTGAATTTGGACTGAATTGAATTGCTGAATCTGGACACTGAAGCTGAAACGTGTGATTGAAAGACACGTCACAGAAGAATTCATGGCTCGACACAAATGCAGCCTGAAGAAACCAACACGGAGAAGTGGGAGAGACTGTTTTCAAAGCAATATCTGGAACCACCATCGACTGATGAAGTTTGGTATTTTACTGAAGATTGTTGACAAGTTTTATGAAAGATCTGAACATGTTTTATGAGTTTTCTGAGTTTTTGAAGTATTCCGAGTTCTGAGTTTTTTGAAGTACAGAGTTTATGAGTTTTTGAAGTATTGAGTTATGATGTTATGTTGCTGTTTATCGATCCTGATGGTCACACGTGGATGTATGACCAGAGGGGGGAATGTGAGATTTCATAACACTTTGAAGCAACTTGTGTTAAAGTTAAACTCATCATTCTATCAATGTGCAGAAGCCAGTACTTTTCCACTTTATGTTTTGTCTATCTGAAGGCCAAGCTACATGGCACCGTGGAAGCTGCTGATTGGAGGTCTCCATGCCTCCGCTCTGTATAATACACTTGCATTCTCTTGTATCTGTGATTGTGTGCTTTGTTCGTGCTGTCTCTACCATCGACAATAAAACATGTCTTCTGTCTGAATTAAAGACGCGATCCCAGACTTTGTCATCTTCTTCACTTTCATATCACAGGAGTTGAACCTCTGACAACAAATAGGTTACAATCGTTGGAGAAAAGGTAAACATGCATGAATTTTATCATTTGATAAATACTGTTTTTTTGTAAGGAATGTAAAATGTCTTTTATTGTGAAGCAGCAACTCAATTGAGCTGAATGATGACGCTTTAGATGGGGAGCAAGCCAATAATCTTAAACAGTGTGTAAGTTGTACGCTATTCTCTATGTAATTCAATGTGTATATGTTGGTACATAATTTACATATTGGACTGTTCTTTTTTAATTCCAGAATAGAGTGAAGGGGAAGTTTCAGACCCGTATGATTCAGATTATGTGCCACCAATCTCATTACGGTATGTAAATTTTTAAAATTTTCTTATCTCTTACTTTTCACTCACTGATAGCATAAATTTCATTTGTCTTGTAAAATAGCGGTGCATCGCAGGATATGGTCGACAAACTTCCTTGCATTGGGCTGGAAGAATCTACATTACACATTGCTGACTGTGTTGAGGAATATGCCAAAAAGCAGATCTTGAAGGAGAGGCAGCAGCCATCATTCCATTTTCCCAAAACCATATCGAGTGGTTGTTGAAAGTGACCTTGTAAACCAGCAAGCATGCATAGCATACAACAAAAACCTCTGCAGATGGCAACTTTCCTCCAATTGTCTGTCAATAAATGCCACTACAGTGACCACACAGGCACTGAGTGTGACGGCCGTCCACCCTTTTCTGTAAAGTCACATGCGTGAGGTACATCTTTCATATTGGAGTGGGTGAGTTTACATGGTTTGCACATGTGTTTACCAGACTAAGTACAAAAATGGTATATGTGTGAAGTTACATACTTGTTAACACTTTCTTCCCCATATAGTTTTGCCCGCACGGCCATAAATTATGGAGTTTATGCAAGGAGGAGATTTTATGTTCTCCAATATTTCCCTCTTATTCAAATTCATGAATATCTGCATGGTGGCCTCCTCAACATCTTATGCAGTCCAGGGAACCTACTGTCTAAAAACAATAAAGTAGTTTTGGGAGTGTCAGGGATGAAGCAGACAGAGACGGATCGTGGTGCGCCAAACTCTGGAAGTTTATTTAAGTTTCTCTCAAGTTCCAGTGGTTTCCTTTGCTTCTTTCTCCCAGACAGAATGAAGGCAGTACACAGTTTATATAGTCATTGTCACGTCACACATGGAAAGACGTACGTGTCACACAGAGACAGTCACATCATAGTCAAAATAATCAAGAGTCCTTGTAGAGTCCTGCACGTAGGCCATATTGCTATCTAATACTAACACTCACCCCTTTGATCACATAATCACATGTGATCACTCAATTTGATAAATCAATAAAGTGAGAAAAAAAAAAATTCTAAAAAAACTTAAAAAAATTATTAAAACTCATAATCATCAAATCAATATCAGTGGATTTTATCCTCTAGACTGGGAACAAACAAACAAAACAAAGTAAATAAATAAACAAAAAACAAAAACAAAAAGAAAAACAATCAAAAACTATTGGACACAGTAGAACTCAGCAGATTCAGTCAAAACACAGACAAAAACGAGCTGAGTCTCAATTTAGAAGCTTATTTCACTTTTATTATTCTATACTTTTATTCTAATGCTAATTGTTTACACTACACTTATTTCACTGTATTATTATCACTTTTCAATCTTAAACTGTGTACTTTACTTTTATGATTCACTATAGTTTAAAACTATTCTAATCTATTTACAAATATGTTTGTATATTTGCTTTTACTGAGCCATATTCTTAAACATACATTTTAATCTAATAAATCTCTCTGTACTGTAGTTTACTTTCATTATCAGTGGCTTATTGTTAGTGGGATTTTGCTCCATGTCTATTCTACATTCTCAGGAATAAAACTGTGAACACAGTAAGGCAAATGGTTAATATGAACATTATTATGGCGGTCAGTTATCCAAATACATTTGTTGAACCAGGAAGTGCTGTCACTTCCTCCTCTCAGGCAGTTTGAGATGAATGTACATTTTAATCAAATTGGTATTATCCTTACAAGAGCTAATCCATTTTAGCAGGTTTGGGGTTGGGGTCAGTTATTCTTACAATGGTGTTTGATTCTTAGAACTGTGCAGAAAAATCGACTTCAATATCTAAATTATCTACATTGTGGTTTTGGGCAACCCAAATGCATCAAAATGCTGTGTTAGTTCTAATCTACTCCGTTAATCCTAGGCTACACTCATGGCATTGTCAACATTCACAGATGTTTGAACACAAGTGAATTTGGCAGTATCTAATAAAACTGTACAGCCACTTTATTTACTTCTGAAGTACATGCTTGTGAACATAGGAATGCCCTTTTACCATATGAATATTAGCACTGGCTAAAAATATTCTCTTTTTGAAAGCCATCTATGGTTGATGCATTTATCTATTTCTATTTTTACTCTATTGTGACTCTAAAGCTCGGTTGCAGCTTGAGCTAAGGCATATTTCTAGTTTGTGACTTCTGTCACTTTTAACATCTACTAAAACGCTACAATACTCATACTTTATCATTTTAACACATTTTACCAGTTGCTCAGTCTCCCAGACTAAAAAGTCAAAGTTTTTGTCTGTCAGATGTCTGAATACTTTACATGTATTGCATTTGGTCACAGTTGTGGTTCTGGTTGTAGCAATAGCATCGGCAATAGATGGTTTTTCATTGGCTGGTTCTTGTTCTGCAAATGTCTGTGTCCAATAGATCATCAGATGTCCAGAAGCTAGGGACAAACAAAAACAAAAGAAAGAATCATGAGTATCTGTCTCATTTAGCACTCATCAATGTATGATTTCAAAAATATAAACATCACTCCCCCGGTTATTCTCCGGTCTCTCAGTACCGCAGGAGGTCCACCCAGTTCGTAATCAGGTGGTCATGGTTCGAGAGATGTGCATCTTGTCAGTAGGGTCCAGCCATGGTCTTCATCCAGGTACAGTCTTCTCGCTTGAAGCATGTTATGGTCAGTTCATCGGACCATTCTAATATTTGGTCGATACATTTGCCTTCGTTCCCAGCGATGACATCTGCATGACGGCGATTTCTGGCATGTGTTCGTTATCTCATCATCTCGAAGGTCTTTTGGGTGCGCTTAATGTATCTCTCCCAAGACTTTCCCGTCTGCAGCCGAGCGTATGACTCATCTCTCTTGTGACGAGCATGCTCATTGTTCTGTCTGACACACCTCCAGTATAAGATCATCAACGCGCTGGTTGAGGAAACAGAGAGACACGGCGTCACTGGACCCGTTTCTGTCTGGCTCCTTTTCTGCGCAGAAATGTCATTTTTGTACTCATCACTTCTGTAAATAAACTGCTCTGAGGGGTACGGACATGGTTACACGCATCGGATCAGGTCCCGTTTCATGTCTGGCTCCTTCTGCGCAGAAATGTCATTTTGTACTCATCACTTCTGTAAAAATCAACACTGCACAAACAGGGACAAGTTTGTTTCCTCTCCGGAATTTATCATTTGAAGCATTAGAATTTCCATAACAACAAGTTCCAGTGGTTTCCTTTGCTTCTTTCTCCCAGACAGAATGAAGGCAGTACACAGTTTATATAGTCATTGTCACGTCACACATGGAAAGACGTACGTGTCACACAGAGACAGTCACATCATAGTCAAAATAATCAAGAGTCCTTGTAGAGTCCTGCACGTAGGCCATATTGCTATCTAA
Source organism: Knipowitschia caucasica (assembly GCA_964034765.1). Lineage (NCBI taxonomy): Eukaryota > Metazoa > Chordata > Actinopteri > Gobiiformes > Gobiidae > Knipowitschia > Knipowitschia caucasica. The sequence continues at coordinate 27,556,730 of OZ035839.1, read as the reverse complement.
TACTAACACTCACCCCTTTGATCACATAATCACATGTGATCACTCAATTTGATAAATCAATAAAGTGAGAAAAAAAAAAAAAAAAAAACTTTTATAAATTATTAAAACTCATCATCAAAATCAATATCAGTGGATTTTATCCTCTATCCTGGGGGGAAAAAAAGAAAAAAGTAAATAAATAAACAAAAAACAACAAACAAAAATAAAAACAAACAAACCCTGTTGGACACAGTAGAACTCAGCAGATTCAGTCAAAACACAGACAAATACGAGCTGAGTCTAAATTTAGAAGCTAATTTCACTTTTCTTACTCTATTATTCTAATGCTAATTGTTTACACTACACTTCACTTAATTCCCTGTATTATTATCACTTTTCAATCTTAGACTGTGTACTTTACTTTTACTATTCACTATAGTTTAAAACTATTCTAATCTATGTACAAATATGTTTGCACATTTGCTTCTATTGAGCCATATTCTTAAACATACATTTTAATCTAATAAATCTCTCTATACTGTAGTTTTCTCTCATTATCAGGGGCTTATTGTCAGTGGGATTTTGCTCCATGTCTATTCTACATTCTCAGGAATAAAACTGTGAACACAGTAAGACAAATGGTTAATATGAACATTATTATGGCGGTCAGTTATCCAAATACATTTGTTGAACCAGGAAGTGCTGTCACTTCCTCCTCTCAGGCAGTTTGGGATGAATGTACTTCATTAATCAAATTAGTATTATCCTTACAAGAGCTAATCTATTTTAGCAGGTTTGACGTTGGGGTCAGTTATAAAATGGTGTTTGATTCTCTAATCTGTGCTGACAAAATCGACAGCTTTTAAGCTTCTCAAAGTATCTAAATATCTCATCTCTAGGCCACACTCATAAACTTTTTGCATTGCCAACATTCACAGGTGTTTGAACACAAGTGAATTTGGCAAGTATCTAATAAAACTAAGTAACTTTATTTACTTCTGAAGTAAATGCTTGTGAACCTATGTTGAAGGAAATGCTCCTTTTACAATTCAAATATTAGCAATGGCTAGAAATAATCTCTATTTTTGAAAGCATCTATGGTTGATGCTTTTATCTATTTCTCTTTCTACACTATTTTTTCACTCCAAAGCTCGGTTGCAGCTTGAGCCAAGTCATATTTCTAGTTTGTGACTTCTGTCACTTTTTAACATCTACTAAAACGCTACAATACCCATACTTTATCATTTTAACACATTTTAACAGTTGCTCAGTCTCCCAGACTAAGTTTTTGTCTGTCAGATGTCTGAATACTTTCCATTTATTGCATTTGGTCACAGTTGTGGTTCTGGTTGTAGCAATAGCATCGGCAATAGATGGTTTTTCATTGGCTGGTTCTTGTTCTGCAAATGGTTGTGTCCAATAGATCATCAGATGTCCAGAAGCTAGGGACAAACAAAAACAAAAGAAAGAATCATGAGTATCTGTCTCATTTAGCACTTATCAACGGTATGATTTTAAAAATAAAACATCACTCCCCGGTTTTTCTCTCCAAGGTCCCCTGAGGGGGAGTCTCAGTTGTCATCAGGTCAGGTCATATTTCGAGAGATGTCATCTTGGACATCAGTAGGGTCCAAGCCATGGTTTTGGTCTCTCCAGATGCACATCAGGATCTCCAGATACAGTCTTTTCACTTGAAGCGCACATCAGGTCATTTGCGATGCACTTCTGGTCAATGGTGCAGTGTGACAGTTCCTGCACACAGCTTGTTATGCAGTAGTTACTTTCTATGGTTAAGTCACTTTGATTCTTCTTTAACTCATTGTGTCCCATTGACGCACAAATACGTCAAAGCAAATAGTAAAGTCGTGTGCCATTGACGGATTAATTGCCTTTTTCGCTATTTTCACGTTCCCAGATGTCTATTGTATCTAATATGTATGGGGATGACTTGAGACCATATTTTATCGAGCCAGCAGGTGGCAGCATTGCTCTCTGAATGGTTTGAAAACATGTAGGTGCACATGTTGTGCCTCTTTTTTCTCAACTTTCTGGTGATTTCTGGTGATTTCAGTAAAACTTCCCTCTACTCGACGGAGGATTACAGGGGAACGAAAAAAGCTATAAACAAAATTCTTTTTGCTGAGGAAAGTAGACAGTCCATTCTTTTAGAATCGGATTTCAGATAGTCATAGTACACAATATTCTGTGGGTCTTGAAAAATCAGTAAAAATCATCAGAAATGGCTGGCACTGTGGGAGTACCTGTTCTGAAATAGGCTGGCATTCAATGAGTTAAAGACAATTTCTATTCATGCTGTTGCTAATGTCCCTCAGACAAAAGCAAGCGCAATGATTCAGTTTACTTCTCTAATTTGTGTTTTTATCAGATGTAATCCTAATCAATGTAATTACTTCACACAGTACAAAATCAACAAATCAAAACAAAAAATGTCAAGACAGGCCAATTAAGTCGCTGACAATATAGAATTCAAATGAACATTTCTGGTCTCAAAAATACTGATTCAAGTGATAGACAATTAAAAATATTTGTTTACATTGGAGTAAACTTTTAAAATGCTTTTTTCTCATGTTCTGCTTTTTCATGTATCTACAGTGCCTTGCGAAAGTATACCCCCTTGAACCTTTCAACATTTCGCCACATTTCAGGCTTCAAACATAAAGATATAACATTTTAATTTTTTGCCATGAATCAACAACAAGTGGGACACAATCGTGAAGTGGAACGAAATGTATTGGATAATTTAAACTTTTTTAACAAATAAAAAACTGAAAAGTGGGGCGTGCAATATTATTCGGCCCCTTTTCTTTCAGTCCAGCAAACTCACTCCAGAAGTTCAGTGAGGATCTTTGAATGATCCAATGTTGTCCTAAATGACTGATGATGATAAATAGAATGCGCCTGTGTGTAATCAAGTCTCCGTATAAATGCACCTGCTCTTTGATAGTCTCAGGGTTCTGTTTAAAGCAGCAGAGAGAACCATATCTGAAACAAATAAAGGACAAATGTCTTTGTCCATTTTGCAGATTTTTGAATGCATGGGTAATTCAATTTGGAGAGACGAGAAAACAAGAAGCTTTTGAGTATTTTATTGGGAGGAGGTTTGGCGCCCTAGGCCCCGGTGCGGCCTTCAGATCGGAGAGGCTCCTGCGATGGAGCGCGCCAATCCCCCGGGACCTAGGCACTGGTGGCGGCATTTGGCAGCGGGAAGCAGATTGAAGGCAGATTGGAGGCAGGGTGAAGAGGAGGAGGAGGGGAGGCGGTGGTTGCAAGGCTTCGAGAAGGCAGAGAGTGGGAGTTTCTCCGCTTTTAAGCGGCTGCCTGGCCGGTACGGTGATTGGAAGGGGGCGTTTGCTGTGCGATAGGCTGGGGATGTGAACCGGCCTGGAGGGGGTAACTTTGGCTGACGTCTACCAAATTGAATTTCCGCGGGCTGCATTTCAATTTGGAGAGACGAGAAAACAAGAAGCTTTTGAGTATTTTATTGGGAGGAGGTTTGGCGCCCTAGGCCCCGGTGCGGCCTTCAGATCGGAGAGGCTCCTGCGATGGAGCGCGCCAATCCCCAAAAGGCTGTGAGTTGATGGAGTTTTGCAGCCTGGTTTGGAGGGGACAGAACGTCGAGACTGCTCTATGCTGTGACCGCTATCGCTATATACTGTGACCGCTATCGCTATATACTGTGACCGCTATCGCTATATACTGTGACCGCTATCGCTATATACTGTGACCGCTATCGCTATATGCTGACGACCATCATGCGCTAACCATTTTTTGCTATATACTGTGACCGCTATCGCTATATACTGTGACCGCTATCGCTATATACTGTGACCGCTATCGCTATATACTGTGACCGCTATCGCTATATACTGTGACCGCTATCGCTATATACTGTGACCGCTATCTACTTTGACCATCACTTGCGGATACTCAGCTGCTGCCGCCACCAGGAAGTTTAGCGAGTGTTTTATGGAGATGCCAGAAGCCGCTGGGCTGCCAGAATGGTCGAAGTGTCAGACCTGCTGTATGAGGAGAGGGCCGATGATGACCAGCGGCCCAGCTGCTGGAGGGCGGAATGGGGGAGCCCCAGGGACGCGGCGCCTATCCGGAAGGAGTGGGCTGTGTAGAGATGGGGAGACAGGTTACAAAGCTTACGGACTTAAGTTGGGCTCTGAACCAGTTGGAGGACATCGGGAGGTTATCGGGGGTAAGAAATAATGGTCCGTTGAGATCTCCTTTCCGAGAGCGGAGGCGAGTGTAATGAATCATGGATCTGTAGGGACAGGGAGAAGTGGCAGACCGAGCTATGACTATATTGCAAGCGCCTTTGCGCTTGGAGTGCTTGAGGTGGAGGTTGAAGTAGTCGGGATAATATGACAGGTCAGAGAAGGCAATGTCTCGGGATGCATTAAAGGTGGCGTGATAGTTTGTGAATTCGCTTATGCGTAAGAAGCCCATTTTCATGTAGGATGCCGCGGAGGAGAGAAGGTGAAGAGACGGAGGGACTAGACCAGGGCGAGGGATTCCGTGCGGGGGATCTGGCATGGCGATGGATTGGCAGAAGGGCAAAGGCGTCAGAACTCCTGGAATTTAAAGCGAGAGAGAGAGTCAGCAAGACAGTTAGGTGACGAGGGACGTGACGAGCAGTGATGATAAATTGTTCAGGACTGAGAGCCATGTGATGCGTCTAAGGAGGATGTGATTTGGGGAGAGGATGAACGACCTCTGTTAATTATTTCAATGACGTCGAGGTTGTAGCACGTCACGGAAATCCTTTTCCTATGCCACGTATGGTTCCACAGCACGCAGGCTACGGTCACGGGATATATCTCGTGGAGCGCGGAGGAGATGCTTCGAGGGAAAGCGTCGGGCCGGGGCCCGGCGAACCACTGGTCCTGGGAAACCCCCAAAACCCACGGACAGGGCTGCGTCCGTGAAGAACCGCGGGGCATCTGAGACAGGATGACGTCACTGTAAAAAAAAAAAAAAAGAGATACACCATCCCAGCGGCTCTGCAGACGGGACCGGAACGCCAGGTCGGAGCGGCGCCCCGCGTCCGGGCAGACAGCGTCATTGAGGGAGGAGACGGAGCCGGCAAGGGAGAGGAGTCTGGAAATAAAAGAACGACCTTGGGGAATGATACGGACGGCACAATTAAGATGCCCGAGGAGGGAGAGCAAGGACGCCTTGCAAGGAGCAAGGCGGCACGGTGGCTGAGTGGATAGCACTCTCGCCTCTCAGCAAGAAGGTCCTGGGTTCGAATCCCGGTTGGACCAGGGCCTTTCTGAGTGGAGTTTGCATGTTCTCCCCGTGTCTGCGTAGGTTTCCTCCGGGTGCTCCGGTTTCCCCTACCACTAAAAATATGTACAATAGGTCTGGCATGTGCCTCCTGAACTGGCGAGCCCGCTCCCAAAAATCACAATTGTAAACCGCTTTGAGACTCCGATGTGCAGTGAAAAGGCGGTATATAAATAAAGATTACTTAGTAAGTAAGTAAGTAAGTAAGTAAGCTTTATTTATATACCGCCTTTCACAGACCAGAGTCACAAAGCGGTTTACAATTGTTATTTTTTGAGCACTTGTCCTCTCACTCCACACAGAGATGGGAGCGGGGTCGCCGAACAGGAGGCGCATGCCAGACCTATTGTACATATTTTTAGTGGTAGGGGAAACCGGAGTACCCGGAGGAAACCTACGCAGACACGGCGAGAACATGCAAACTCCACTCAGAAAGGCCCTGGTCCGGCCGGGATTCGAACCCAGGACCTTCTTGCTGAGAGGCGAGAGTGCTATCCACTCAGCCACCGTGCCGCCCTTACTTACTTACTTACTGCCTTGAAGTGACGGGAAGGCCAAGGCAGACGGGGAGAAGGCGCGGATGCGTTCGAGCTTGTCCAGCGGGAGGGAGGCCTCCATGGCGCGTGTGTCGAGGCGGATGCCGAGAAACTCCAAAGCGTTGGCGGGGCCTGTGGTCTTTCCGGAGTGGAGGAATCCGAGGGCAGAGAAGGCGGGCCTGAGCTTGCGGAGAGAGCCCCCGGAGCAGTCTGAGGGTGGGTTGACTACGAGGGAATCATCGGGGAGATGTGGGACAGAGGGGAGCCGCGCGTAATTAAGCAGAATCCGACACGGCGCCTCCGAGAGATTGTTGAACGAGAGGGACTACTCCGGCAGTCAAAGGTGAGGCGCACTGCGAAGAAGAACTCCGACGCCACTTGACCCCTGAACAGCGCCAGTGGTCGGGGTGGAAGGCAGCAGCTTGAACGCGTCCGGGATGACGGCCTTGGAGAGCCAGGAGCCGGGGCCGAAAGTCTTTATCAGCCTGATCGCGTGGTCCACGGTAGCGGACTGCAGGGAGAAGGGCGCTGGAGGGAAGGGGCTGTTGATGCTCGGGCGGGCCCGGAGCGGGGACAGGAGAGGACGAGTATGAGACGCTTCTTCCTGGAGTGCTTGCGGGTGGCGATGCCCATCGGGTTAGAGCGAGACGGAGAGAAGGGGCCAATGACGTAGCCCACGGACACCTCCCGCGCCCGAGCCGCGTGCCGACTTGGGGCTCACGGAGAGCCGGGAAGAGGTTGCGGGACACGAGACGCCGAGGGACCTAAGCAGAGCTTGCAGTCTAATGTGAGGGATTTAATAGAGCTTGCAGTCCAAAGTGAGGTAATAAAACTGAGCCCGCAGTCCAAGTGCGGCGTCTAACGGAGAGCCTGCAGTCCGGTGTGAGGGAGTTAAACGACCTGTAGTCCGAGGTGAGGGATTAAACTGAGAGCTTGTAGTCCAGAGTGAGGGATTCAACATTGCCCGCAGTCCTAAAAGAGGGATTTATAACTGAGAGCTTGTAGTCCAAGTGAGGGATTAAACCGAGAGCTGCAGTCCAGTGTGAGGGATTTAAACAGGTTTTACGGTCCGAGTGAGGGATTAACTGAGCCCGCAGTCCAAGTGAGGAGTTTAAACTGAAAGCTTACGGTCCAGTGTGAGGGATCCAACAGAGCCTGCAGTTTTTTGTTTTTTTTTTTCATTTATATTTATATTTATTTATTTATTTATATTTATTTATATATATAAGCGTTCCAGATATAAGCGGTACCATATATGCAGTTCCAATATGAGCAGTTCCATATATATAGCCGTTCCGTATATAAGCCGTTCCATATATAAGCAGTTCCATATATAGCAGTTCCATATATAGCAGTTCCATATATAGCAGTTCCATATATAAGCAGTTCCGTGAGGGATTAACCTGAGAGCTCGCAGTCCAATGTGAGGGATTCAATTTGGGAGCCGCAGTCCAAGAGGGATTTAAACGGGGCTTGCAGTCCGAAGAGAGGGATTTAAACAGAGCTCGCAGTCCAGAGAGGGATTTAAAGAGAGCCTGCAGGCCAAAGTGAGGGATTAAAACTGAGAGCACGCAGTCCAATGTGTGGGATTAAACTGAGATCTTGCAGTCCGATGTGAGGAATAAACGGAGCTTGCAGTCAGAGTGAAGGATTTAAACGGAGCTTGGTTAAAGAGAGCCTGCAGACCAATGCGAGGGCTTTAAACTGAAGCTTGCCCACCAATGCACGGGGCCAACTGAGCCTGCAGTACAAAGCGCGGGGCGAACTGAGCCTGTAGTACAATGCGAGGGGAATAAACCGTCCGCAGGTCAACATACTTACCCACAACGCCAGAAGACAAGGGACAACACAACGGGACCACACCGTACCGGCACGAGGAGGCAGGGATGCGCACGGCTCCCACCGCACCGGTCCAGACCGGCCGTATGCAGCAGCAGGCCGCGACGAGACGAGCAGCAGCGAACCCGCAGAAAGAGCCCGCAAAGGAGGAGAGCGGCAAAGACCCACGGACCACAGCACGAGACCCGCAGCAGGTGCAGCGACGCGGAGGAGGAGCAGACTACACGCAGCAAGACAGAGGACAGCGGGGACCGCAGGAGTAAGCGTGAGTAGACAAAAGCGATTCCTCCAGAACGATTCTTTGCAAGGCTTCGAGAAGGCAGAGAGTGGGAGTTTCTCCGCTTTTAAGCGGCTGCCTGGCCGGTACGGTGATTGGAAGGGGGCGTTTGCTGTGCGATAGGCTGGGGATGTGAACCGGCCTGGAGGGGGTAACTTTGGCTGACGTCTACCAAATTGAATTTCCGCGGGCTGCATTATGCAATATTCTGGTCCAGTTAACACCATTCATTGAGCTGTTACATGCAACTACACATGCCGGCTTCTGGACAGGAACCCTCTCCCTGTGGCCCCTTCGCCACACCCCTAATGTTTCCATCTCATCTTGGTGGTGGCTGGTAATCATTTTGACAACTTTCTTGTCCCTCCAAGCAAGGACCATGACCACATTGTTTTGAAGCGCAATGACCTCCCCTGGCTCAAGATTAGAGTTGGAAATGCTAGTAATAGCCTGTGGTTCCTCTCTGTTCTTTCTCAGTGTCCCACAAATGTGGGTTTTTAGCTGTAAGAGCCGGTCAGCAAGTGCTACTGAGTTATAAAAATTGTCCATGTACAATTTGTATCCCTGCCCAGCCAGCCTGTCAAGGAGGGTAACTACAGTGTCCCCCAGGATCCCCGCTTACCCACAATATGGTTTCATTCCAATACAGTAACCTGTGTCTGTATGATTTTATACCATATTTTATTGGTTTCTGGGGGTTGTAAACTTTGAAAGTGAGGCGTCCACGCCAAGCCATCATACCATCGTCAATACGAATAATACAGTTGGTCTGGTAAAGCTCACCAAACTTAGACAAAACATGGTCTAACACAGGCCTGACTTTATACAGCCTATCACCGCCTGGTTGTCACTAAAGTGCAAAAACCTCCAAATAAGTTGGAATCTGTTTCGTGGCATTTTTTAGAGAAGAAGGGTGTGACGAGTAGTTCATCTGTACTCCAATAACTAGCAAAGCAAAGCACTTTTTGATAATGCCGGTGAGAAAGAAAATGCCACAAAACCGCCTGTCCACAGTCACATTTTTCCAAGAATGCACTCTGCTCTCCTCAGAGTCAATCCTGGTTCCCTCAGCATAGAGGTTGGTTTGCTCAGCAATTGTCTCCAGCAATGCTGGAGCAATGCTGGATAATCACACCTGTCAGCACTGACTCCGCGTGCTCTCGCTGCCCCCTGCTGGCCGCATGCTCTGTGTGCGCCTGTATGTGTTCTATGTCTGTCTCCATGTGATTGTGTATTGTTGTTTGTTGAACGACGTGTGACTGAAGGTTTTAATGTCTTGTCCTTGTAAATATTGTAAATATCTCACATTATTTTAACTGTGTAGCAAACATGTTTTTATCTTTTCAGGAGACATGGGACTACGGATGAAAAATAGCCGTTTGGCTAATTCTGGCATATTTACAGAAATGTTCATTAATATGCACTGTCCCCGTAATAAATAAATAAATAAATAAATGCATCTGTTATGAACAAGTTCACATAATCTATCGGCTTATCAGATGTCAGTCGAGCAGCTGCATCTCGTGGTCCTCGAGTGGCAGTGAAGGGTATGTCTCGTGGACACCAGTCCTCTTTCATCCATTCTGTCTGCATGCTACCACATGCTGACCGCTTTGATGAACGTCCACGACTGGCACAAGCACCCCTTTCCATTTGTCGACCTTTATAAAGATAAATAATTATTATCATGTAAATATGTGTGTGTGTGTATGTTTGTGGTGGTCGACTCACCCCTCTGTTTGGAAGGCTTCTCTGGTTCCGTTATTTCAATGTCAGGCTCTTGTATTTCACCCAATTCTAGAGCAAGTAGAGTATGTTGTTATATTCAATGCATTGTCCGTTGCATGTATCCAATATATTATAGACACACCCACATATGTTATATACACAGACACACCCACATATTTTATATATACACACCTACATATTTTATATACACGCACACACACACATATTTTATATACACACACACACCCACATATTTTATATACCCACACACACACACTCACACACACATTTGTGAAACACCAGGCCTACATTCACATACACCTCACATTATATTGTATAACATAGAGTTATACTTATGCATGTTCTCACCAAAGGGGTTATAGGCCTGGACTCGTCCTCTCCTGATTCGTCCCCGAAATCAGAGTCAGTGTCTGAGGCTGGAATCACAAAGAGAATGTTTAGTACAATCAGCAGCGGGATAGAGTTTATTTATGGCTACATTTTTAATTATCTTACCTGCTGCGGGTGATCGGGAGGGGATCCATAATTCCTCCTCCTCGTCCTCCTCCTCCTCCTCGGGCATGTCCGCTTTTTCGCAGACAGCGGCGTGAATACGCGACCGCTTACACGCGACCGCTTACACGCAACCGCTTACACGCTATCTTTTACCACTCCGCTCCGATCGTTCATCCGGAGCACCTGCCTTCTGAGCGCCTCCCTCCTCACCTTCCTTGAGAGCAACTCCCTCCTGTGCACCTTCCTCCTGAGCACGAGTGCCTAAAGTTGACACACTTCTGTGATGTAAAAAGCGCTCATCAAGCGTTGTTTGGCGAAAGCGCAGACTTTTTTGATTCTTTTTACCCATCTCCGTCAGCAGCTAGCGAAACAATGTATCAGAGTGTATCAAAGTTTCCGCTAAAGGATGACTCAAGATAAGATAAGATTGCTTTATTTATCTCACAGAGGAGAAATTTACATGTCACATTTGGCATGGATAGAGACACTCAGATTGTGCAAAGGGAGGAAATGTGCAAACATGTTACATGCAGGATATATGTACAATAAAGTGACAATAATTATGTACAACAACTGCCACCTAGTGACAAACCCACGTAAATATCTTTTTTTGACTCCGACCAGGATCACTATATGAGGCAAAGCTGCAACCACTCTGTTGTGTTCTATGCTTATGCCACTAGAGGGCGCAGTTACACGGTTCAGGTAATGCACAGCTGAAGAAGCGTGAGTTAAAAAAATATGTGTTGATGTACTGTTGCTGGCTGTAAACTGCTCTCCTGTTTTATGACTTGCATAAAGTGGAACTGACTTAAGTATGGGCTTCTTCTTCATACACCATACACCACAAATTGGCGACAAGTGAACCTACGTGAGTTTTTTACTGCTTTTGCTTCAAGAAGTTGCTGCTATGGCTAACGTTCCACCACCCCCTGCTTTTTTACCGAGTCCGGGAGAGCCGACTATGCCGTTTGAGATGTGGATGCGGATTTTTAACAACTACTTGTTGGTTATAAATGCATCTGGTAATTCATGGCCCGAAGCACGCAAAGGAGCAACTTTACTACACTGTTTGGGAACCGAAGGACAGCGTCTGTTTTACACGTTACCAGAAACAGGTGATACCATGGCGTCAGCCGTTACTGCTTTACAAAAACACTTTACTCCAAAAGTGAATGTCGTCGTGGAGAGACATTTATTTTGGAAAAGAAAACAAGCTCCGCATGAAACAATACTACAATATGTGGCTGCTTTACGTGATCTCACTTCAAGATGTGAATTTCAAGACAAAATTTGCTTACAGACAGAACAGGAGTGTGGAGGATGCCATCTACTTTGCTCTGAACTCTGTCTACACTCACTTGGACACTAGTAAATCTGTCGCGAGAATGCTGTTCATTGATTATAGCTCTGCTTTTAATTGTCTTGTCCCAAGCATATTGGTTGAAAAACTAATGTCCCTTGGTCTGAATGTTGCCATGTGTAAATGGATTTTTAGCTTTTTAACTGACAGATCTCAGAGAGTAAAAATCAATGACTGTTTTTCTGATGTTGTTTCTGTGAGCACTGGTTCTCCTCCTTTTGAGTCCTCTGCTCTTTACTTTGTACACTCACGATTGTGTGTCCTCCTCTGACTCTAACTTGATCATCAAATATGCTGATGACACCACCATCATCGGTCTCATCAGTAACACTGATGAATCCTCTTATAGAGCAGAGATCGAACATGTTTTTCAGTGGAGTAAAGTAAACAATCTCCAGCTGAACACTGCAAAAACATGTGAACTTGTCTTTGACTTCAGTCGTAGCAGTTCTCACACTCCTGTAGTTATTGACAACTCCCAGGTGCAGATCGTAGAGGAGTGCAAGTTCCTGGGTTTAACTCTGTCTAACGACCTGAAATGGGACAAAAATACTAACCGGGTTGTTAAGAAAGTACGTCAGCAGCTCTTCTTTTTGCGGAAACTTAGAGAATTTACCACTAATTCTAAGATTCTGCTTAACTTTTATCGCTGCACCATTGAGAGTTTACTTGTTGGTTCTGTGTCTGTGTGGTTTGGAAACATCACAGATAAAGAAAAGAGAGCTTTAAACAAGGTGCTCCGCTCTGCAAAGAGGACCGTGGGCTGTGAGCTTCCTGTTCTGGAGGTTCTTTATAAATCCAGACTTTTAAACAAAGCTCTTAAAATCATCAATGACTCTTCTGGCCACCCTGGGAAAGCCATGTTCCAGCTTCTTCCCTCTGGCAGAAGATATCGGTCGCTGAGATGCAAGACATCTCGCTATGCTAACAGCTTCTTTCCACAGGCTGTTAGGTGCCTAAACAGAGCACTTTAATTCCTGCTTTTACCCCTTGTATCGTTTTGTTGATCGGTGCCACAGTGTCAGCTGTTTTTTTTATTCTTTTATATTCAGTGTATGTGTATTTTATATTACATTGTATCGTGCTTTTTATTCTGTCGGTGCACACAGAGTACCTTTCTTTGCAAATGTATTCCAATGTAGTTTTTATACTGCACATGGCTAATAAAATGAATCTGAATCTAAATCTGAAATGGATGAAATGATACGTGATCAACTGATTGAGCATGTGGCCGCTTCCCGCATCAGAGAAAGGCTGTTGCTCGAGCCTGATTTGTCGCTGGACAAAACCATTACACTTGCTACTCAGGTGGAATCTGCTGCAAATCAAGCTAAATCAATGTCAACAGACCACTATACTCCAGTACAGGCGATACAACAACGTCCTTCTTACAAAAAGAAAAGTCAACAAATCAAACGTGCAAGTAAACCCCCAGAAGCGTCTTCTACTTCCGCTCAGACATGTTACAGGTGTGGCTCAGATAAACACCTGGCAAACTATCCTCAGTGCCCAGCTGCCAAGGCAAAATGTAAGTCATGCTCCAGGATTGGCCATTTTGCTCGTGTCTGCCGTTCAGCTAATACAAGTGATGTACATGAGATACACTTACCTAAAGTGACTGTGCTGTATCTGAATGATGCTAACAATGCACCAAAGAAAATCCACTGTAATGTCACTGCATGTAGCCAGACTTCTCCAAATGTAGATTTGAGCCTTGTTGTAGACTCAGGCTCTGCTGTTTCTATCTTGCCATACCAGATATATGAAAAAGTCTTCAGTGACACTGCCCTACAGCCTCCTACAATGCAACTTGTTACTTACACAAATCGAAAGATTCCTATGTTGGGTTGTGTCAGTCTTAAAGTAAGAAGAGGAAACGTGTCCTCCACAGAAACTTTCTATGTCGTGAAAAGAGGAACACCCATACTGGGAAGAGACATAATGAAAGCGCTGAAAATATGCATCAAAGGTAACACTGTTCTGCCTCCAGAAGCTGAGGTGATGACTACTGACTTTGTACCTACTCAAAACAGTGTGTCTCCGGAAATTGGCTGTGTGCAAAATTTTGTCCACAAGGTAAAAGTTGACCCGACTGTTAAACCTGTGAGACAAAATCTGAAACGTTTACCTTTTGCTGTGAGATCTTCTGTTTCAGCTGAACTTGAACGCCTACTCAATGCTGGTGTAATCGAGAGGATTGATGCATCAGCCTGGGTTTCACCAATTGTTGTCACAGGACGCAAAACAGGTGGAATACGGATGTGTACAGATCTCCGTGAACCAAATAAAGCTGTGATAACAGACTGCTACCCACTCCCACATGTAGATGAATTATTCACAAATCTCTGTGGTGCCAAAGTGTTCTCATCCATAGATTTGGCTAATGCATACTACCAACTGCCCCTTCATGAAGATAGCAGAGACCTTACTGCATTCATTACACATGATGGACTATTCAGATACTGTAGAGTGCCTTACGGACTTGCATCTGCTCCTTCAGCCTTTCAAAAGATGATGGCTGAAATACTCAAAGACATTCCTGGTGTTCAAAACTACTTATGCCGTTTTTCCACAGTGTCGGTTCAGTTCATTTCGGTACGGTACGGCACACCTATTTTGCTTTTCCACTAGTGGATGGAATGGGAGATTTGAGTACTTTTCCGTACTGCCTCAGCCGTGGTTCCATCCCCATAGTACCCGTGCCATGACGTAACGTCAGCCCACTGCCTTACACTGATTGGTCAACGAGTGTCGTCACTGGAAGCGGCATCTGACCCTTTGGGGAAAACAACTCAACCGCCATCTTTAAAACCGGCTGCTCTGCTCGGCTCTGCTTCGGCTACATTACGTCCTCCTCACTCCAGAGAAATGGAATTGCACAGAAAGCCCCAAAAGTCCTGGTCCTGGTCGGTGGAAGAGGTCCACACGTTCCTCTCTTCAGGCCAAAGAAAGAATTCAAAGGCAGCTCGAGGCTCAACACAGTTTTCAGGAGATCACCCAGCTCTGGATTTGTGACTAGTCTGTGGTAATCCTGGAAATAACTGGTTAGCTACGAACCCCCTAAAGCTCTCATTGAAATGTATTTACTGTGTAAATGCTCGATTGTCTGTTGTACACAGTGAGCTAGCTACATTTAGCTTCATTTAGCTATCGATAGCAGCTAAGCAAACGTCCTCCCTGTGCTACTGTGCTTTATCTCGTATTATCTGCAGTATCCACGTGTTGTCATTCTGTTTTGTGCTTGTATTTAAGTTGTTGTGTGTATATTTCTATGATAATCCCTTTCCATAAGTGTAGAGATTACCAACGAGTAATGAGTGTCCGGAATATTCTCATCTGGACCTGGCCCGGACCTGGTCTTAGACATACGTACTTTTGACTTTGTAAACTGTTGGTTTTGCACTTTACTTTTGTTTTCAATAAATCTGTGATTGTATCCCAAGACTGTGTTTCATTCATTTATTATTATTGTAGCTGAGGTTTGGGTATCGATTGTTTGTCTGGTCTCGTCTGCTGTAGTCCGGACCCGAGTCCGGACTAGCCTAGCTTAGCCTAGCTTAGCCGCTAACTCGCTACCCCTATGGCTGCCGCTGTCTCTCCCTCGGTCCTTTACTGCTCGAGTTGCCATATGACGAGTTTAAACCCCGGATCCTCCTCTGATGGCAGTGATAGATGTGTTAAGTGTAGTATTGTAGTAGCTTTGAAATCCAGGGTTAGTGAGTGAGCAGAGTCTCGAGCTAGCGCTAGCATTAGCTATAGCCTAGCAGTATCCTCGGACATGCAGCCCTCCTCCTCTGTTACACAGGCTGCTGTTGCTACAGGTATGTCCCATTCAGATTGTACAGAGCAGTCAGCACCATTGACTTCACAGTGTCTGAGTCATTCTTTTAAGACATAAGCATTTTCAAAAACTACTCGTGCTGTGCTGAATTTTCTATTAAACACTTGCTCTGGTTTTATAATAAATCCATGCACCGCACCAGTACTAGTTACGCGCCACACGTAAATGACGTGATCTGACAACGCTGAGGACATACTGGGGGTACTATTTTTGATGGAAAAGCACGCGAACTGGGCCATGGCGCGCTGTGTAGTCAAAACGTACCGTACTTGGACCGTGGAAAAACGGCATTAGATGACCTTATCGTTTATGGCAAAACACTACAGGAACACGATCAAAACCTACATACGATCCTGCACAAGTTGAGAGAAGCTGGACTGGTGCTAAACGAGTAAGTAAGTAAGTAAGCTTTATTTATATACCGCCTTTCACAGACCAGAGTCACAAAGCGGTTTACAATTGTTATTTTTTGGGCACTTGTCCTCTCACTCCACACAGAGATGGGAGCGGGGTCGCCGAACAGGAGGCGCATGCCAGACCTATTGTACATATTTTTAGTGGTAGGGGAAACCGGAGTACCCGGAGGAAACCTACGCAGACACGGGGAGAACATGCAAACTCCACTCAGAAAGGCCCTGGTCCGGCCGGGATTCGAACCCAGGACCTTCTTGCTGAGAGGCGAGAGTGCTATCCACTCAGCCACCGTGCCGCCCAAAACGACAAAAAGTGTCACTTCAGAAAACCTTCTCTGCGCTTTTTGGGACATGTCATTACTGCAGATGGCATCCTCCCTGACCAAGAGCACATCGAGGCAGATGCTGCGACTTTAAGATTATTCCTTGGACTTGTCTCATGGTATGCAAAATTCCTGCCTAACTTTGCCACAGTTGTTGCTCCCATGAGAGATTGTTCCAACAATAAAGACACATTCACATGGTCGCCAGAGGCACAAATCAGTTTCGAAGAAGTAAAACGACTCCTTGTAAACAGTCCTGCACTCACTCTATTTGACCCTGCTTTACAAATTGTGATTTCAACAGATGCTAGTGACTACGAACTGGGAGCACACAAGTGCAGTGTTGCCAACTTAGCGACTTTGACGCTAGATTTAGCAACTTTTCAGACCCTATAGCGACTTTTTTTCAAAAAAGCGACTAGCGACAGATCTAGACAAAGCATTAAAATCATTAAATGTTGTTAATGTTGAAATTATTTTTGTACATTTATAGTTCTAAACATATTTAGGGTATTTTTTACTCACTTTTGTCTCTCCCACGACGTTATTCCTCTCTCCTACAGCGTCCGTTACAGTTATTTGCAAATTGCCAATTATGCAAATTAGGCGATGACTTCATTTAGCGACTTCTAGCGACTTTTGGGACAGCCAATAGCTACTTTCCTTACTGAGGAGTTGGCAACACTGCACAAATGCAACCTGATGCCACTGAAAAAACGGTTGCTTTTGCCTCACGCACACTGCACCAGTACAGAACGCAAATACTCCACAGTTGAGAAAGAAGCACTTGCGTGTGTGTGGGCAACAGAAAAATGGAGAACATACCTCTGGGGACGACGCTTCATACTTCGTACAGACCATCAAGCGTTGACAACTTTACTCAGCACCAAAGGTATGGGACGTGCTGGCATGCAGATTGCTCGCTGGTCTGCACGCTTACTCTGTTTTGACTATGATGTTGTTTATACTAGACCAGGTACACAAAACTATACTGCTGACTTTGTCTTTCACGCCTCCTTTTGCCCTTGACCGCAGACACTACAACTGAGGTTGAGCCTGAAATGGTTGCTCATACAGTATATCTGCTACACTGTCATCACTACCAGTGACTGACTTTAATACCGCATGTGCTACTTGCCCTGAACTGTCTGCCCTACGTGCGCAGATGGATAAAGGTTGGCCCACTACTGTTAAAGCAATGACAGAAATGCTTAAACCGTACTACAAAATCAGAGATGAACTTTCAACAAAAGACAATTACACCCTGCGTGGCTCCAGGCTGATTGCACCGCTCTCTTTACGTCACAACTTAATCACACTTGCTCACGAGAGTCACCAAGGCATTGTTTGCACAAAACAGCGCCTGCGAGACCTCTACTGGTGGCCTGGAATGGACTCACAAGTTCAAAGTGCTATCGCATCATGTGTCCTCTGTCAGTCTAATGATAAAACAGCATGTACACGCCCTGCTCCACTTACACTTGTGCCACTGCCAGATGGCCCATGGAATTAATAGTTACCTATGTAACTTAAGTTCTACAAATAGGTGCGTAGTCCCTTAGCGGACTTCGCTAGTGGGATATCACGTGACCCCCAGGTCACAGACGCCAGAGAGATCAACAAAAAATGCTCCAATCACTAGCGACCCTCCTCTATAAAGGCCCCTGCTCCATAGCCGCGCCCCCTCTTGAACTCTGCCAAGCCGGGCTGGCCTGATGGGCTCGTAGCTAAGGGACTACGCACCTATTCGTAGAACTTAAGTTACATAGGTAACTATTAATTCTACGTCATGGTGCTACGTCCCTTAGCGGACTTCGCTAGTGGGACACAACGCGGAAGCCGTAGGAACATGTACTCCCAGCAGGCCAGCGAAGAGTGATTGGAGCTCCGCCGAGCAAGACCCTCACACAGTGAGAGGACTCAGGGAAGAAGAAGCAATTGCGTGTTACAGGGCCACTCCTCCCAAGGACACCCCCAAGTAACACAGACCGAAGGCCACCCGTAGTCCCAGGACGCCTCCCCCAAGAGCACCTGACGTGGACTACCTGACTGACCAAAGCACACACATACATCGCACCTGCAGGACGCCACTCCCAAGAGCTCCTGAACCAGGGCGGAAGTCAACCGTCGGCCCCTAAGAGGGGAACATAAGGTTTCAACTCAGTCCGCTGCACTAAGCACGGAATGGGCCACCGACCGGTCCGACACATCCAAAAGGTAAGACCGGACGACAGAAGAGGACAACGCCCAAGAAGCCGCACGCCACACGTCCTCGACCGAAGCCCCCCTGAGGAGGGCCGTAGAGGCCGCCACCCCACGCTGAGGTCCCAAACTGGGGGCGTTCTCTGAAGCGGGGGCCTCCTCCTGCGTGCCCCCCGCAGAAAACGTTTGACCAACGGATGAGAGCAGGCTGTGAACCCCCCGAAACCGTCGTGACCCGAGGTAATGGCTGCCGCGAACACCGCCAGGGTGGCGACAGCCCTTCCTTTGTTAAATAGTTCCTGCAGGAATCCCAGGACTCCCTCCAACGGGCAACGCCCGGGATCCCAGGAGCGAGAACTGCACCAGTCGCTGAAGAGCCTCCATCTTGTGGCGTAGGCCCTCACAGTGGACGGCCCCCTCAGTGAATAGTCTCCACCACCGCCGGGGGAAGACCCAGGTCTACGAGGTTCCGCCTCTCAGCCTCCAAACCCAGAGCCTGCGGCCGATTATCGGGCGTGAAAACTGGGTCCCCCCCCCACCTGGACTAGAGCCCCCGGCTCGTCCGGGAGGGCCCAGGGCTCCATCACCGCCATGCCCTTCAGGAAGGGGAACCACCGGGCACCCGGGACGTGGCGCGCCCTCAGGGACAGGAGGTGAAGCGCCGCCCACAGCAGCGTCACTGTCGCCATGCGATGGAGAGCGGGGGATCTGGTGCCCCCCTGCCTGTTCAGATAACACACCACCGGGGTGTTGTCTGAGCGAACCATCACGTGTCTCCCCTGCAGTTGAGGAGCAAAGTGCAGCAGTACCCTGTGTACTGCCTCCTTCTCCCTCGAGTGACGCGTCCGTGAACACCTCCACGTGAGACACGGCGCAGGCCAGAGTCACTCCGTCCCGCAATAGACCCGGAGTGAGCCAGAACCTGATGTCCGATGCTGCCATTTGGGGAACCCAGATCAGCCTCCCCCCGTCCCGGGAGGGGTGAAGTCTGAGGCGTGAGAACCACCTCTGAAAATTCCTCATGTGGAGAAGGCCTAGCCGCACCACAGCATGAGCCGCCGCCATCATCCCCAGCAGGGACCTGAGGCGCCGAGCGGGGACCCTGGGGCCCGCCAGAACCTCCCTGGCTAGACGGGTAATCTTCCCCCGTCTGTCCTCGGACAGTGCAGCACGGAACGTCAGAGTCTAGCTGCAGGCCGAGATAGATCATGCGCTGAGCCGGTTGCAGCCTGCTCTTCTCCCTGTTCACCACAAAGCCCAGACGCTGTATGTGGGAAAGGACCCAGTGCGTGTGACTCACGGCCACTTCCCTGGATGAGGCCAGTATTAACCAATCGTCTATATAGGTTAATATCCTTACCCCCGCACGTCTGAGCGGCTCCAGTGCCGCCTCCACACACTTTGAGAAGGTCCGAGGTGCGAGCGCGTAGCCGAAGGGGAGACGGCAGTACTCGTAACTCCTCTCTCCCACTGCGAAGCGCAGGAATTCCTGTGTTCCGGAACTATTGGCAAGTGAAAGTAAGCGTCTGTCAGGTCTATGGATGACATCCAATCTCCCTGCCTGACACACTCGAGGAGCTGTTTTGTGGACAGCATCCGAAACTGCCGCTTGGAAATGCACTCGTTCAAAGTGCGCAGATCCAGAATGGGACGCACCCCTTCTGACTTCTTTGGCACTAAGAAGTAAGGGGAGTAGAGCCCCCTGGCGGCGTCCTGTAGGTCCACCTCTACTGCTGCGCCTCGACTTAGCAGAGAGGAGACCTCCGCTTGTAGTGCCACTAGCGATCCCCGTACCTGAGAGCGCGCTGCCCGCACGCCCCGGAACGGCGGTGGCTTTCGGGAGAATTGCAGTGCGTAACCCCTGCGCAATGTCTTCTCCAGCCACGGATCTGCCAGTAAGCCCTGCTCCCTCCAGATGCTGTAGAAGTCTGTGAGGGGCGGAACAGGAGCTGGAACACGAGACGTCACAGCCCCGCCCTCTCCTGGTGTTCCTAGCAGGGAGGGGGGGTGGACAAAAGGGCAGGGGGGCCCCCTGAGTCATACCATGTGCGCCGGGGGCGGTCACGTGTCCTGCAGGCCCGACGTCATAAGTACGGGCCTGCTCATGTCATGTGACTCGACTGCTCCGCCCCCCCTGGCTCTTGCCTCATGGAGGGGGGGGGCGAGCCCCTGGAGTGGGAAACCCCGTGCTAGCCTGGTAGCTCAGAGGGGCTAACGCGTGTTCGGCTGAAGCACACACACCACTACTCACCAGATCCCTCCGCCTGACCTCTCTCTGGGAAGGCATAGCATGGATCAGAGGACCGGAGCTCGTAGCTCGCGTAGCGCACTGCACACCCTGCTCTGGGGGCTGCAGGCCTAGCGGAGCAACGTTATGGGCCCGGGAAGTAACACAATCAGACACATTAGACATGTTACGTACCCCCAAATGAGACTCAGACAATGAGTACTGATGAAATGCCGGTCGGCCTTTATTGAAAGAATTCTTACCACCCCGGCCTCCTCTACCATAGGGAGGCCGGCGGTGGGTGCGTTGTTCCCGCGAGCCTCCCGTGGGTCTGTCTGGACCCGGGGGCCTCGTCGAGGAGGGACGATGGATGACGGAGCGAGGATACGGGTCAGGACGCCTCCTGGGCGAACGCTCTCTGCCTCTGTCCCGGCTCCGTGATGGCTGGTGGGCCTCGCGCCTCGGTGCTAGGTGCGGGGCTAGCCTAGCTGAGTCTTTAGCTGCAGACTCCAGTCTCTCCACCAGGGCCTGCATATCCGGGCCGAAGAGGGACGTCTGGGAGATGGGCAGGTCCAGCAGCTGTCTCTTCTCCGCCTCCCTGATGTTAGCCAGCCCAAGCCAAAAGTGCCTGGCCCCGACTTAGGCTGCAGCCATGGAGCGGCCACCATCCACGGCCAACGCCTGGCACATGCGCAGGATCGCCGCGGAAGTGGTCCTAGCCTCTGACAGGAGGTCTCCATTGAGCGCCTGGCCAGAGGAGAGCGACCTATCCAGGGCCCCCGTGAGGAACGCCATATTGTTAGCCAATGCGACGACCTGAGCCGCATTGGCATAACACCTGTCCAGCATCGCCAAAGACATCCTGTCCCGCTCGGAGGGAAGGAGAGGTCTGGCGCCGGGCCACACGGATGCGGAGGGCTGCAGGGCCATGCGGACTGAGTCCTCTATGTCCGGGACACCACCGGTCCAGGACCAGTCCTGCACGCTGCAGTACATGCCGTACCCCAGAGCAGGCCTCTTGGCTGCTAGGGGCTTTGGCCACTCACGTGTCGCGTAATGGAGGATCGGGTCCATCCGCGGGCACAACGTGGGTTGTTTTGTTTAGATCATGCGCTGAGCCGGTTGCAGCCTGCTCTTCTCCCTGTTCACCACAAAGCCCAGACGCTGTATGTGGGAAAGGACCCAGTGCGTGTGACTCACGGCCACTTCCCTGGATGAGGCCAGTATTAACCAATCGTCTATATAGGTTAATATCCTTACCCCCGCGCGTCTGAGCGGCTTTCCTCCTCCTCCCTCGAGTGGTGGCGCCCACCGAGGTGAAGTCTTCCACCGTCTGGACCGGCTGCGGTGGTAGAGGAGCATCCATGATGGCCGCCGCGGAGGAGTAGAGACCAGGCATGTGGTCCAGCGGAAAGCGGTCCGGCTCCGGGTTCGACACCACCTCGTCCAGCGTGAGGAGAGAGCCGTCCTCCGAAGCCTCTCCAACCTCGCAGTCACCCCATTCCGCGGGCACGGGCGGAAGGTCGAGTGGGGCCCAGTCAATCTCAGACTCCTCGTCCTGAGAGGAGTCCGGACGGGGCGCTGCAGCGGCGAAGAACGCACGCCTGCGTTCGCTCTCCTCCCTGGGGAGAGCGAGACACGAGGCGCAGCTAGCGCTCAACGCCGCATGGCCCGAACCCAGGCACATGAAGCAGCTGGCATGCTGGTCCGTGCGCTGGAGCCTGACCCGACACGTAGAGCAGCGACGACGCCGGAGGGCGAAGGGGAACTCGGACGAACAATGGAAGACATCTCAGAACGAAGTAAGTACTGTGGTAGATCTCAATCGGCGCCAGAGTGAAAGGGGGGGTGCGGCTATGGAGCAGGGGCCTTTATAGAGGAGGGTCGCTAGTGATTGGAGCATTTTTTGTTGATCTCTCTGGCGTCTGTGACCTGGGGGTCACGTGATATCCCACTAGCGAAGTCCGCTAAGGGACGTAGCACCATGACGTAGAAGAAGCTTGGATTAGACATAGTTGGACCTTTTGAACCTGCAAACTCAGAATGCCGATTTGCAATTACACTCACTGATTATTACTCTAAGTGGCCTGAACTTGGTTTTTCACGTACTGCAACTACAGATGATGTTGTGCGCTTCCTGTTTTCAGTTTTCAGTCGACATGGAGATCCAGAGAACATAATAACAGACAACGGTACTCAATTCACCTCTGCAGCTTTTGCCTCCTTCCTTCAGTCACGAGGAATTTCTCATAGTAAAACATCTGTTTAGTATCCAGCTGCAAATGGTGCTATTGAAAGATTTCATCGTGCACTTCGATCCGGCATTCAAACTGCTATTCAAGAGTCCCAACCATGGAAAGAATCTGTTACTAACTGGTTTCAAATCTACCGTGCAACACCACATGCTACTACTGCTACTTCTCCTTATGAACTTATGTATGGACACAAAATGCGCACTAAGCTAAACGTGCCACATCTGCCGTGGATGATTATGCACGAGAGACTGTACATAAGTGTCAAAAGAAAATGAAACGCTACACTGATTTAAAACGTAGTGCACAGGCACCTTCTTTTCGACCTGGTGAAAAAGTGAGGGTAAGGAAACCGCAACATGTTCCGAAAGCACACCCAAGATTCACTTCTCCAGAGACTGTTGAGAGAAATGTTGGTACACATTCATTTTTGCTCAGTGACGGAAGAGTCTGGAACGCAACTCACCTTGCTCCCTGCCCAACTAACCCAACTTAAAAGTACAAGAATGTACTTTTTCTACAAGAGAGGAAATGTTGTGTTCTATGCTTATGCCACTAGAGGGCGCAGTTACACGGTTCAGGTAATGCACAGCTGAAGGAGCGTGAGTTTAAAAAATATGCGTTGATGTACACTGTTGCTGGCTGTAAACTGCTCTCCTGTTTTATTACTTGCATAAAGTGGAACTGACTTAAGTATGGGCTTCTTCTTCATACACCATACACCACACACTCAAAGCTGCGTTATGAACAATAAATAACGCATGTTAAAGTGTTTAAAGGACAACTCACCCTCAAATCCATCCTTTTTTTTGCTGATAAACAGTATAAATGAGTGTCTGATAGTGTTGTGTACATATCCTGGTCATATTTTTGTCACTTTAGTGCAAAGTAGTTGAAAGATCAACTTTCTGCCTAAAACCGTCAGTGAGGCGCGATCTGCAGGCGAATCTGGCACCAACATTGGGGCAGCAGTGGCCACTTTCGTCTGCAGTGGCTCCTTACGTCAGTTGCCCTGCCGCCCTGAGGTATATAAATGGCCCAGTCTCGTTCACGCCCTCGTAGCGAGTTGGAGAAGGAATAACAGAGTATTTTCATCGATTGTCAGGTTTGCGATTAGTTATAGCATTTAGGTAGATTTTATTAGCGTAGCTGTTTGTATTGTAGATAATTGTGTAGTGTTAATAGCGTTGTTGTTGAATATTGTAGTATAGTCATTAGTTAGTTGCTTTTATTGTTAGATTAGTTAGCTGAATTTAGCTTTGGACTTTTGTTAGTATTACTAGTTCTATATTGTGTGCAATTTCATTGTATATTGTTTATTGTACTTGTGTACAATAAATACTACTTTATGTTTGAGCGTGTGTTAAATTACTGTCTCTTTTCAGAATCAGAATCAGAATCATTTTTATTGCCACGTAAGTAACAGGAAGTCACAGACTTGGAAATTGTGTGCAACAGTCAGAAAGAGATAATAAAAAATAAAGAATAAAAAACACTTTGTGCACTCGTATATTTACAATATACGAGTGCACATGGTGCACACAATGGGCCTCATGTATGAAAGTTGCGTAGAAAAGGGTGTATATTTTTTGTGTATATATTCCATTTGCGCAAGATCCGATGTGGCATTTATGAACTGTGAGATACGCACAGATCTGAGCGTACGCACCTGCGGCTGTTGATAAATGCCGCGCTCGAAACTAGCGTATTTATGAAAGTCACGCCTAGAAATATTCAGAAACTGCCTGTTCCACGCCCTGTTTTTGCGACAGGTCAGCAGGAAGTCGGCTAGGAAGGGATTGGAGGCCTCAAAAAGCACACACTTCTGAGATTATTCACGTTTAAAAATATATATATATATACGTGTTTTTCCCTAGTGTCTAGACCCACTGCAGCACTCATCTCTCCTGAAATTTAGAAGTAAATAAATAAATAATAAATGAATGAATGAATGAACCAGTTCCCACATGCGCGTTGTATCCTATCTCTGCTATGCGGAGAACAGTGCAGTGGATGAGCAGTTTTGAGCAAGATCAATTGCGTTTATGGGGCTTTATGCACAAAACTAAGGAAAACCCACATTGCTTTTCCAGAGGTGAATGAGGCAAAACATATGCGTAATTACGGCGCAGGGTCTGGTTAGTGAGTAAACAGCTAAGGAAAAGGAGCAGGAGATTGAGACCATTATGAACGAAGTGGGAAAAAGAATTAAGTCTTACTATTTGGAATTCTCAAAAGTGGCATCAAGGGGCTCAAAAAACAATATATGGAAAGGAATGACAGCCTCTGTAAACAGCGCGGGGCCTGCAACACGCACTCCTGAAGAGGTGAGTTTATTCATGTTCGAAGAAAAATACGCAATATTATATCAAAAAGTTGATATATTGGGCC
The DNA here is from genome assembly GCA_964034765.1 of Knipowitschia caucasica. NCBI lineage: Eukaryota > Metazoa > Chordata > Actinopteri > Gobiiformes > Gobiidae > Knipowitschia > Knipowitschia caucasica. Next base: position 27,531,527 of record OZ035839.1, on the reverse strand, counting down.
ATTATTTTAAAATGGTTGAATATTCCTGTCTGAGCTGTACAGGCTGAAGGCGGTGCTGGCCATGGTCTCTCATCCATGGGCTGCTCCACCAGTAGCCCACTGTGGTCCTGTGCCTGTTGTGGAGAACCGAGCCAGGACCATGTGGCACACTTGTACCGGGAGGTACCAGAGCGTACCCCCTACATGTCCCAGAGCCTGATCAGACCCACGCAGCGCTCCACGGTGGCGCGCGTCTTTGCTTGGACCTGCACTCGTTGCTTCCTGTCTGTCAGGAAGTCAGTGATCCACCTGCAGGTGGAATCGAGCACGTTGAGCTGGGAGAGCTTGTCCTGGAGCAGGGATGGCATGATGGTGTTGAAGGCACAGCTGAAGTCCACGAACAGGACCCTGGCGTAGGTCCCCGGGGAGTCCAGGTGCTGTAGGATTTGGTGGAGGGCCAGGTTAATGGCGTCGTCTACAGATCTGTTGGCTCTGTAGGCGAACTGCAGGGGGTCCAGGAGGGGGGAGGTGAAGGACTTGAGATGAGAGAGGAACAGGCGTTCAAATGACTTCATGACAACAGACGTCAGTGCCACAGGTCTGTAGTCATTGAGTCCTGTGATCCTGGGCTTCTTCGGGACGGGGACAATGATGGAGGATTTTTAGCAGGCCGGGACATGGCAGGACTGCAGAGAGGAGTTGAAAATGTCAGTGAACATAGGAGTAAGCTCACTGGCGTAGTGTCACAGAGTGGCCGGAGACACGTGGTCCGGGCCAGGAGCTTTGCGGGGGTGCAGCCTCAAGAAGAGTTGTTTGATGTCTTTAGAGGCTATTGTTAGGGTGGGGGAGGTGTCAGGGGCAGCATTAAAGCGACTGATAAAAAGGTTCAGGTCGTCAGCACAGAGGGGGGTTTTGGGCTTGTAGTTGGTGATCTCCCATAGGCCCCTCCAGACAGAAGCAGTATCGTTGTTACAAAACTGCTCCTGAACCCCTCCTGTGCCCCCTCTCTGAAAGCAGACTCCTTTGCTTTCCTGAGCTGCCGGAGTTTAGCAGTGAACCAGGGTTTGTCGTTGTTATAGATGACCCTGGTCCTTGTTGGAATTATGCTATCCTCGCAGAAGTGAATGTATGACGTCACAGTGTCCGTGTAGTCATCCAAACTATCTGTGGCAGCTCTGAAAAGGTCCCAGTCTGTAGATTCCATGCATGCGCGCAGCTCTTCCACAGCTTCATCAGACCACACTTTGGAGCTCCTCACTACAGGTTTCGAGACCTCTAGTCTCTGTCTGTAAGCAGGGATCAGATGTATCATGGAGTGATCTGAGAAGCCGAGGGCTGCTCGGGGAACAGCGCGAAAAGCTCCGCGCACGGTGGTGTAGCAGTGATCAAGAGTGTTCTCCTCTCTGGTCGGGCATTTCATAAACTGTCTGTATTTGGGTAATTCCTGGCTCAAGTTTCCCTTATTAAAATCCCCCAGGATAATAATAAGAGAGTCCGGGTATAAACATTCCATACACAGTACTTGCTCTGCGAGTGCGCGCTGAGCCTCGCTAAAACATGAACTCAATCAGCCGCAGATGCCAAGAAAACAGGCGATAGGTCCACGGGAACAGTGGGTCGTATGTTCATAAGTTCCTCACGGGTGTAGGAACAGTCAGATGCGCACTTAAAAAGTAAAAACAAAAGAAAAAGAGAGCAGCAAAGAGCCGTGGCGACCAAAAGAGGCGCCATCTTGTAAGATTTTTTTTTTTTGTGCACATTGGGGTATCATTTCTATCCAAAATGCCTTTGGGGACAAGGAGGTGCAGTGGCCGCAGGTTATTGTGGCAGAGTTTAGAATTTTATAACTATATGACCCTCACAACATATAGTTTATCTTGGTCTGGGTTCATATATAAAATGTACAGACAAAACTGGCAAGAAAAGCATAAGCGGTTGCAGGAAGGGAATGTGGAGAGAGAGACAGAGAGAGAGACTGTTATTTACGCAGAAGTGGTGCGTGCATAGGGCTCTAAAGCGCTCCATAAAAAAAGATTGATTGATATATAGATATAGATATATATATAGAGAGAGATATCTATATATTATATATATATATATATATATATATATATATATATATATATATATATATTATATATATATATATATATATATATATATATATATATATATATATATATATATATATATATATATATATATATATATATATATATATATATATATATATATATATATATATTATATATATCTATCTATATATCTCTATCTATATATTATATATATATATATATATAATATATATATATATATATAATTAGTTATATCATAGTGTTTATACAGGCTTCTATCATATATTAGTGTATGACTGTTCATTTCACCTGAAAGTCAAATGTCCCTAACTTTTGTATGTACACAACATTGTGTGTTTTGCAAAAATACCTATCATACATTACATAATAATATATAAGAATATTATATTACTGTTAAACCCACTATGAATAATAATAGACGCCAAACCACGTGTCCTGTATCATGTGTGACGTTTACAGTAAAGAAAAAAGTGTGAAAATCGATGAAGTAGTCAGTGAGTTATGAATGATTAAATGCGTCACTGCGCCTGCTAAACGGATTTCTCTGAGAGGAGCGGGCGACCGGTCCAAGATGGCGGCGCCACGGCTCGTTGGCGCCAATAGACAGTAGCGGTAGATGCGGCGTCTACTCTTGGCACAACGCTGGCAGCACTGTTGGGGATGACATATGTATCTACGCCCCGCCCCACTATCCTTCCTGGTTGCGGAAGTGTTTTTTTATTTATTTTTATTACAAATACAACACAATGTGCAACGGCTGCGTGCACAAACAGTATCCAGACAGGGTGAGGACATAGGGAAATAAATGTGTTTGTTGTTTTATATATAGTCACGTCACATCATTCGAAGTGGATTGGCTACTCGAATGATGAGGCTACTTTGGCTTAGGTTAGTTAAAGAAATTCCATGTGCTGAGATATTGATTAAATGTAATTTGTGATACGAATATGTTTAGTTGCAATGTGGAGATTTCTTAAATGTATCGTGTACTGCTTAGCCTCCTATAATGTCAAGCCACCTTTATTACGTAGATTTACGAAAGTAAACAGATATCTGGGAGGTCATCCTGAACGATTCACCAATGTGTTGAGTGATTCAAACAGGCAACATTCGTTTTATTTTCCCCTTTTAATAGAAACGTAAGCAAGGCCTACTTTACGCTACACCTAAAGATTCTCAGAACTAATGCACGTTCTACTTAAAAGTCATCCTTTGCCTTTCAGTGTATTTTGCACAAATATAACTATTGGTTATACATTATGTAGCGTCCAGTTGAGTGTGTCCTTCCATATAGTCATTAAACCAACGTAAGAGCTAGAACAGAAATAAGAAATCACCTTACAATTATGTTTATTTTTCTATCTATTATTACTTACATTGTTAACATTTATATTACAATTACTATTATTTTACACATTAAACAAACTTTACAATTGTTACAAAGAAAACCATACCTTGTTCCCTCTATCTCAACAGTGGCTACACTTTGTTTTGGTGTCTTTTTTACATGTTAGTGCTGTTTCCTATTTAGTAGTAAGTAAGTAAGTAAGTAATCATTTATATACCGCCTTTTCACTGCAGATCTGAGTCTCAAAACGGTTTACAATTGTTAATTTTTGGGCATTTGTCCACTCACTCCACACAGAGATTGGAGCGGGGTCGCCAGTACAGGTGGCGCATGCCAGACCTATTGTACATATTTTTAGCGGTAGGGGAAACCGGAGTACCCGGAGGAAACCTACGCAGACACACGGAGAACATGCAAACTCCACTCAGAAAGGCCCTGGTCCGACCGGGATTTGAACCCAGGACCTTCTTGCTGAGAGGCGAGAGTGCTATCCACTCAGCCACCGACCTTTTGTCTAGACTGGCTGTTTGTCTGTAACGTCCATAGACTGTCTCTACGTCTGATGTTGCGCAAGCCACTTACGGTTGCGAGACAGGAAGTGTAATAATAAAACATTTTCTATTATTAAATCAACCTTTACACATTACAAGTTACAATCAAAGTAACTCTGTAATTTAACTGTTGGCCATACAATTGTTAAATTGTATTATAATTTCCCAGTTGACTTCCTGTTACTCACATTCTGAATTTTAGATTAACATGGTCACTATTTGAGGACAGTTGCTGGATGTGTGGTTGTGTCCAGGGCAGCACATGTCTGGAGGATGGCTCCTATCTGCTGAACTACCAGGGTTGTGTCAGCTGTCACCACCGAGACTTTGTCCTCATCACCGACCGGAGGCATGAGGACGAGGCTGGAGAGGAGGTTGTCACATACCAGCGTGAGCTACACACATCTGCTCCACATTGTTCTTGTGTGGGTTACAACCCTCACACTCATATCACATAATCTTTGTGTGTAATCTTCTGCTTCTTCTTTAGACGTCTGCAAAAACTGTGAGCACGTGATTGCGCGGCACGAGTACACCTTCTCTGTGGTGGACGAGTATCAGGTGTGGTGTTTCTTTCTGAGGGTGGGCTCTCTCTGGGTGGCCATTCGTCCTGGAGGCTCTCTCTGGCCCTGTATTTTGACTGTGTTCTTGTTCAGGAGTACTCCATGCTGTGTCTGCTGTGTGGGAAAGCGGAGGATTCCATCAGCATACTCCCAAACGACCCCCGACAGTCTTCTCTGTTTTAAAGCCACTGCTCTCGGCTTTAAACCCAAAAAAGTATATGAGGAAGACTTGTATGCATTTACTTAAGCCTGCTCTGTTTGTACAAAAAAAGTTTACGGTTAGAAGTGCGGTTTAAAAAATTTAAGGGGAAACCTTGTAGAAGGGGTAAAATGAGACAATTATGGATTACAAAAGACAAGCAGCACTGAAAGTGCATGTGTCAGTAAAATGACTAGACCATCTCAACAGAACACTGGATCACGTACAAAATCATTTGTTCCTTATCCCATTATAAAATGTTTCCTGAAAATATTGTCGAACTCCACCTTTGAGTTATGACGTAATCAGCATGGTTTGTCTGTCTGTTAGTTTGCAATAATGTCTTGGTGAGGAAATATCACCTGTCTTTATATTAAACTGAACCTCAGTCGTGGAATTTGTGTCTAGTTTTATAATCTTCACCTGCAACAGAGAACAGTTTGCTTTTATTGGCCCTCATTTATGAAACTTGCGCAGAAAAGGGTGTATATTTTGGGTATACATTCCAATTATGCAAGATCCAACGCAGGATTCACGAACAGGCAAGATCCGCTCAGATCTGAGTGCACGCACAGCGGCTGAACAAAAAACGTATTTATCAAAGTCACGCCTAGAAATATGCAGCAACTGCCTGTTTCACGCCCCATTTTTACAACAATTGAGAGGAAACGGCCAAGAAAAAAACTTCACAGAGCAGGAGATTGAGACCGTTATGAACAAAGTAGACAAAAAATCTTACTATTTGGAGGCGACAATTTAGTTGGTAGAAATTGGCCTTTGGGCCTGAAGATTGTGGGTTTGAGCCCACCACAAGACCTACTTCACAACTCCCACTGATGTCTGCTGTTTTTGTGTCCTTGTGCAAGACACTTAACCCCAATTTGCCTGAAGCCCCTACTGAAAGATCAAGGCTCCTGCGGTCTCACCACCTGCAGGAGGAACAGTGAGGGGCTGGTGCTATGTGTACTGGGTGCGGCTCTGACTGCCACCCCCCCCGACCCAGAAATGGATTAAGGGGAAGAAAATGGATGGATAGTGAGAATGTATTAATCTATGCCTATAGGTGAAAAACAATGGAGAGACCTGAAAATGGCATCATGTGTGTTATTTGCATGTTAAGATGAAAGTTGAGATGAGTGTAAATTGTACACCACCTCCAGACTTAGCGTATATTCTGTGCGTACCGAATGCTCACTTCCAGATTAATAAATCCCGAAATATGTAAATATTTTGCGTACGCCTCATTTACACCCTGATTTGGCTGTGCGCAAGTTTCATAAATGAGGGCTAATGTGTCTAAATGGCAGCTACTTTTTTTATTGGCATACACAATGTATTACAACATTCAAAAATGGGCGCTACTTTGTTGGAGTGTTCACACCAAACACGCCATGCTGCAGACACCCAAGAATCCGTTCAGACCGGATCATGCGTTGCGTCTGCTTTCAATGCAAAGTCAATGGTGACGCGCATTCGAGCGTCAAAACGCATGGACCTCTCGGAACGCACGCACGGACCGCGCAGTAGACACACACAGATTCAAATGCTGAAGCCCCGCTCACCAGACGCGCATTCTCTAGTTTTCAGACGCAGGGGTCTTCACACCAGAACGTCCTGGCCAGCGCCGGATGTGGCGGAAGTAGCCGGCCGGCTCTGATGCTAACAGAGTTATGCTAGCGGCTTCTCGTGTAAAGATCTTCTCCAATAATGCAGCTTGGCAGGGTGTCTGTGCTCAGAGACCTTCCACGGACTTTATATAATAGAAGTATGTGTTCACGGAGGTGCGCAATAAGTTTATTTTATTAAACTGTACTTCCGCATCGGCGAACACACTCGAAGCAGTTGCATAAAGTCACGGGAGCATGACGACGCATATATTCACAAGCACGCAGTCCCCCATGGTCAAGCCTGGTTTAGTCGTGGTGTAGCTCTTGTTTTGGCTGTTAACGGAGTGGTCTGCTTGCTCAGACCACTAATGTCCCCGTGATCACGTTGCGGCTCTCTGGTCGCTGCACGAACGTCCCGAGGAAAGGTTGAGCAAAGTTTATCTCCTGTGGGCTTCGATTTTCCGCTCCTGCTCCTCCCCTTTGACTTTCCCGTGCGTGCGTGCTGAGAGGTCCATGCGTTTTGACGCTCGAACGCGCGTCACCATTGACTTTGCAATGAAAGCAGACGCAACGCATGATCAGGTCTGAACGCGGCTTGAGAGGCGCAGGAAAATCGACGCACGCAGGAGATAAATATTGCTGAGCGTTTTCCTCGGGACGCTCGTGCAGCCAGAGCCGCAAAGTGGTCATGGGGACATTAGTGGTCTGAGCGAGCAGACTGAAAATACTTGTAAACAGCCAAAACAGGAGCTTCACCAGGACTAAACCAGGGTTGACAATGGGGGGACTCTGTGCTTGTGAACATATGCGTTTTCATGCTCCCGTGACTGTATATAACTGCTTCAAGCATGTTCGCCTATGCGGAGGTACCGTTTAATAATAAACTTTTGCCGCACCTCCGTTAACACATACTGCTGTTATAAAGTCTCTGGACACAGAGAGGTTGCAGAGCTGCATTTTTGTAAAAGAACTTTACACAAAAAGCCGCTAGCTTAACTCCGTTAGCATCAAAGCCCGCCCGCTACTTCCAAGTGTGACCGAGGGAAGGAATAAATTAATTTATCATAAAACCAAATTACAAGTTAAAAGGTCAGCAACGCCACCTAGGTTGAGGACCTAGGACCTATTTTAAAACACAGGTATAAAATCACTGGAGTGAGCAGTGCAAAATAAACCAGGTACTACAATAATAAAGATTTATTACAATAAAAAAATGTTAAAATGAGCAGGCGGGTGCCATAAAACCAGTCAGTGCAAGAGGAGATTAAAATGGTCAATTAAAAAACAGGTCCCAACGCGTAGCTGGTCAGTCCAGGTTCTTCTAGCGAGCCGGGTCCAGCGAGACCGAGCTTTCACCACGGACCCTGGAGGCAGAGCACAACCAAACAGAAAGCGCACACACGCCCCAAAGAGTCCCCCCGCCAAAGGCTACTTCTTGAACACCACTACTCAATGTGTTAAGATACTTACACGCAAAGGCAGAGCGTCCTCTGCCTTCTGCGGTAGTTCAGCTTCGTGGTGTTCTCTGTGGACTCGTGAGGCGAAGGCGACTACTGTGGTCCAGGTCCCGGTAGTGTGCTCCCTCGTATCGCTGCGCTGTGGCTTGTCCCGCGGCGCTGTGGCTCCCGTGCCTTTTCCCTTTCCTTCTTTTTGCGCCCGCATATTTGCCAGGGGGCCACCAGGCCCGCGCCTGCCGTCCCCCGTCCTGTTCCGCTTGTTTTTGCCTTCCTCTCTTCCTGCACTTTTCAATCTTTATCAATTGTCCTTGATACGCCACAGGTGCGCATTTGACAGACAAGTGGGTGGGGCCTGCACTCAATCGCACAGCACAGTTAAAAAGAAACTTTACAAAAACGCATGCATTAATGATAAAAGCAAATCCAATAAAATCATGCATTAATAATAAAAACAAAATCATGCAATAAAACAGGTCCATTAAAAGGCCATGTCCCACATAAGAGTATGGCTGCAGACTCCCCCCCCCCCTCGCAGACCTCCCTGTTCAGCCCCTCCTTCAGGAGACCCTGTTACGTCACTTCCTTTACTGGACACAAGCAGACTTCTCTCAGTTTAGAGAGACCCGGACAGTGAGGAGCATGAGAACATCTTGGAGCCCTTCAAGTTTGTCTTCTCTCGGATTGAGGACATGGAACTCTTTTCTGTTGAATGTGTTGATAAAAGGGGTGTTTTATTGTGACAGTAGCTCATGACAAAGGGGGCTGAACAGGGAGGTCTGCAGCCAGATGCCTCTCGCTACTTCAGCCACTTCTGGCGGGCGCCACCGCAGGCCAGAACTTCTGGTCTGGGGTCTGGACATGCAGTTCCACGCTCAAACGCGCATCACCATTGACTTTGCATTGAAAGTTGTAGCAATGCATAATCCGGTCTGAACGCGGCTATAGTCCTAGGCGTCTTACCCGTGGGAGATGGCCGGAACATTTCCCCAGCAAGGTGTCCAAGAGGCATCCCAAATAGTTGCCCAGGCCACCTCAACGGGATCTTCTGTTTATTTAAGGTTTAAAAACCACACAAGTCAATGAGTCTACATTATATTGTATTTTCAGAAGCAGTTAATAAAAATACAGATGCCTCAGCTGATTTATACAAATTAATAAATGATCAAAAACCTTTAAAAAAAACATTAACATGCATTTTTGAATACTTAACGATGTGCGTTACATTAGACTGGTCTTTGCGTGACAGAAAAGCATTCTACGGCAAAGTGTTTCATAGTATGTTACTTGCCAATAGAGTATCCCCTGCATGCTGCACCTGTGATACTGACCGTCCAGTGGATCCAATTACCAACAGCCGTAATCATGACTGGCACGAGGTTGAAAATCTCATTTGATTTATTGCACAGCTCTTGTTACTCTATACCTGGTCTGAAGTAAATTACAAATACATTGAAAGTGCTTTTTAACAGGGATGGACCCTGGAGTCTTTCAGGGTAGTTTCCATTCCCAGCTTTGCAAGGTGCTGGAGTACATGCAGCAGTTACATGATTACATTTGTGAGTGTGGTTCCACTGGCCCTACCTGGAAACAGAAAGGCCCATTATATCCAAGCAACCGCCACACAACAAACTAGGATCTACCAACTCGCTACTCTGTGGATCTTTTGTAATCTTACAGAGACATTGGAATGCACCGTTGACATACTGGACAAGTAAGGTGGACAATAATGTTCACCATGTAGTGGTTAGTGTGTTGGAGGTCAGTAGCACAGGCATACTTAGTCCAAAGTCTTATTAGAGAACATTCTTGCTATGCACAACCAGGTCACTTCTCCATTACTTGCGTTTACCGTATGGTGGAAAGACAAACTAATGAGGTCATGTTGGCAATAGTCTTTTTACCCTCCCCGATATTTAGTGTATGAAAAGAGCTGCATTCGTGTGGTGCCAAGAAGTCTGAAAAGTAGCATCAAACGAATATTGTGAAAAGAGTATTCCTTTTGTGTGCCGATAAATAGCGCAAAACAAAATAATGGCAACATTTCAATAATGACATTTGGACTATTAGTTATTTGATTACTTTGTCTTTGATAAGATTGTATTACTTAGTATTTCATAACATGAGAGCCTGTGCAGGACCAAGGCGGTGTCAGACTGAACTCGGCACAGAAATGTTCCCCTGCCTGCCGCATGAGATGGGGCCCTCTGAGACATACACGTTGGTCAATGGGTGAAACTCCAATTGTACAGTTTACAGACTCGAATGAGGAGCAAAGATTGTGTTTAATGCACACAACGAGGGAACCATGGAGTTGCTACAGAAACTGCTTTCAAAGACAACTGGCATGAATCAGTGTCATATAATTCTAATCAATTAATTATTACAGAAGTATTACAGAAGTACCATTCTACTGAAACTAAATCATTGCAATCATTAAAATGTATTTGAAAGAAGATTGCACCTTCCTCATAAAGTCCAGGATCAAATTATGTAACATAATTAAGTTTATCACACTATGTACGGTGTGTGAATAATGTCATGTGAAGCATCTTTGGGCATCAGTAAAAGCACTGAAAGTATACATAATTATAACCATTTACCCAATTCATTTGTAATACTATATTATCATTTATTACACCCAGGGATCATTAACATAATAAAGAAATAAATATAATTTATAATCTTGCTGCATGGCTCTGTGTTCTGCTCTCTCAAACAAATTGTGTCATGGTCAACAGCCAAGAACAGTTGCTACAGTTACATTGCACCATGGTTAAAATAGGACTGTCTATATAATTAAATTGGACTAGGAGAGAAATCTGGTTTCACTCGTCCTTTGTGAATATACCCAGGTTTACAAACATTACAAGTTCTTTATGATTGTTTGAAGTTCTTTTGCTTGGTTTGGTTTGCAGATATGTAGAATAGCAGTGCTGTAAATAGTGATAAATCAGCGAATATCATCTGCAATCTATAAATGGAACACTGCTGTATGGTCCGCTGTCGGGGCTACTGTCCCTTACATCTGTACAACTTCCATGATGTGTGAGCCAGGAGCCAGAGTGACGATATCAAATCATCGCACTGCAATATGACAGTATATCACGTCATTGCATACATTCATCAGAATAAATTATAACAAGGGTTAATCAATATTAATGGGTTATGTGTTATTTTCAGAGGAGTTTGGAGATGTTGTGCAGGAAGTTTGAGTTCTGTGGCAGAAAAGCTCCAAGAAAAGTTGATTGACCTTTACCACAATTAGGGGTGTTTCTGCAATTGGTACAGCAACATGGTAAATATAAGACGTGGAAATAGGAACAAAATTCATATTGGAGCAAAATATGAAAATGTTAACACATTACAGCAATATTTGCTGATCCATCGCTCACACACTGTAAACCTTAACAAAACATCTTTAGCCTTCATTTGTTTAAAATATTCTCATGATTACATGGAGCGATTTTGAGTGCCATGCTTTAGTCTTCTGCAACTACCCAGATGTGACAAATGTTACAAAGAATACATTTAAAGTTATTGCATTTCTTGTGTTCGAACTGTTTGCTACTCTGATCTGTGTTGGCGAAGTGACAACTTTGTAAAGTCCTCCGAGATAAACTATGTTGTAATTTAGGGCTATACAAACATACATTACATTGAATTGAAAGTTGTTTGTGGCAAAATGAAAATATTGGCTCTAAATATAAAGAGGAAATAAAGAGAACAAAAGGAAGAGCGTTTTTTGCTTACATAAAAAGTCTAAACAGACCAATTATCAGAATTATCTAATGTCTAGATCTAAAATTGAGACAAATTTTCTCCCGAACGTCTTTTGATCATTCTCTAGCTAGCTAGAAGCTATACAATTTTTAAGAGGACACAACCTTCTTGCCTGTTCTCTCCCATAGTGTACTTTGAGGTTTCAATGAGAAAGTAAAGTGCATAAATTACATCTATTGTTATTTTATATTATTATCAAGTCTGTTGTGTGATCAGAGGAGTCTCAAACATGCATGATACACTTTAAAACAAATGAGTGTAAATGACAATGGAAAATAAAAAGCCCTTGGTCCTATTAGCATGATAAAACTCCAAATCCACGATATACGGCCATAATGTGGTATTTGAATACGATAATCAAGGCCAGCGTTATCATTCGTGCGCACCCAACATGTGTGTGTGGACTCCACATGAATGCAGCTCGGCTGGGGAGTAGGGGGAATGGGTGGTCATAAGAGAGACAGCCTACACCAAATAAATAAATAAATAGTTTTGTTCATAATTCGTTTTTGGTCCCCCGTTGGCACACACTCTATCACCGCACCACTCTGCTCCTATCATGAGGGCGTGCAGGTGGTGGCGTACGTGTGGCGGGTGGTGGCGGGGACGAGCTGAGTGAGCGCTGAAGACAGGAGGATGAGCTGCGAGGGCGAGGTGGCGGGCTCAGTAGAAGCCCCGCCCGCTCCTGGACCAGGGCACTCAGGCTGGAGAGGAAGTCTGCGTCACTGGTGCTGGAGGCGCGCATCCGCAGGCGACGTCTTCTGGAAGAAGAGGAGCAGTGAGAGCCATTCAAGGACTAAGCGAAGAAAATTCATCTTATCATTTCAGATCTCACAATGTGAAATCATGAATATGAAAAAACACCCTGCAAATGCATCGTTTCTTTCATCAACCATTCAAAACATACATTGCGTGCAAAAAGCTTTTCACTCCATTCACTTTTTCTACATGTAGCTAATGTTCCCTGTAATCCTTCATGCGTCTGGACAGAAACAAACTCCCTGAGAACTGTGAGCATTGCAATGGTCCCCAAACTTTTTACTGCCATGCAATGGTTTAAAGCTTGAAAGTTATCTTTTTCTTTCAATGTCAGGCAGGATGCTATATCATGTCTTTGTTTAGTATTCACAGTTTCTAAACTTCAGCGGCTCTGCAGGTTTGCTTGTTGGCCTCAGCTCAGCCCAAGTGTCCATAGTCAATGGAATTTGTATTTTCAAAATTCCATAGTATTTGTATAGTATTCCATAAAATTCTGACGGTTAAAAAAACACTTTATAATTGAACAAAAATAGACTTAGGAATATATCTGGTGAGTTTCACAATAACAATGAAATATTAAAAGGGGATATGGGGATAATGGACTCAGACTTAAATTTTAACAGTCATATCAAATCAGTAACATCAGCAGCATTTTACCATCTGAAAAACATTGCCAAAATTAGAAACATAGTGTCTAAATCAGATCTGGAGATTCTCATCCATGCATTTGTCTCCAGTAGGTTAGACTACTGCAATGGCCTGCTCACAGGTCTCTCCAAACAGGCTGTAAAACAACTGCAGTATGTCCAAAATGCTGCAGCTCGAGTCCTGACCAGGACCAGGAAATATGACCACATTAGTCCAGTTCTCAGGTCTCTGCACTGGCTTCCTGTGGCTCAGAGAATAGACTTCAAAGCAGCACTGCTTGTGTACAAGTCTCTCCATGGCCTCGCACCAGGGTACTTAAGCGACTCGTTAGTCCCATATGAACCGGCCCGGACTCTGAGGAGCACAGGAGGTAGCCTCTTACTGGTTCCAAGAGTCAGAACTAAACATGGGGAGGCAGCGTTTGAGATTTATGGAGCTAAAATCTGGAACAATCTTCCTGAAGATGTGAGGCTAGCATCTACTCTGGCAATTTTTAAATCAGGGCTAAAAACTGTTCTTTTTAGCTGTGCATACGGCTGAAGGATTTTATTGATACATACTCTTTTTTTTTAATGCATTGTGGTTATTTATTATTTTAATCCCGTGTGTGCTTTTATTTTATTTTATTTTTTTTTTCCATTACTTGTGATTTTATTCTGTTTTTAATGTATTTATTGATGTCTCTGATTTGTGTGATATTATGTGGGTTGTGAGGCGCTTTGAGTGGCCTTGTGTTGGAAAGGCGCCATACAAATAAAGTTGATTGATTGATTGATATAGCCGATTCACATTTATTTTTGAAATAGCAGAAATTGGATTATTAATGAAATGTTGTTTCCAATGTCTTTCTAGTCAAGTTATTTTTGCAACAAACAAGTAAACTCCCCTTCGACCCAGAAATGGCCAAAGTGGATGAAGATGAATGAAGGAATAAAAGTAAAATGTGTCACAAGTATTTACATTTTTTACATAGATAAAACACTCAATATAGGGCTCAAATGCTCCTTTTTTTGTCACTCTTTAATTCTTATTTAAATAATTATCTATGTCCGTGTTGTCCCTTAAAGGCGCTATACCCGTTTCTGCAATGTTTGAATGTTTAGCACCGCCCCCCAACTCGCTCACAGGCTTCTCATTTCCCCTAAGCTCTCATAACACGGAGCCACCTAGTTTTATTTGCGATCTGATACGTATGCTAACATTAGCTTTAGCGCAACTCGTAAGCTGTACAATCACTGATTAAATGGCACTAAAGCAATGCACTGCTAACACAATATATAAGTAAAAGAATACCATTAGTTTCGCGTCCGAATGTATTAATTTAAACATTAAAATATATTCTAATATTTAATTATAATTTATTATGCAGCTCCTCACAGCAGCAGCACTCCATTGACTTGAATGCAATTCTTCCGATCATTTTTTTCTTGATAACAGAACTCTCAAACCAATAATGACCGCAGCCCCAATGCAATCTCTGTTTGTAATTCAGGTGTGTAAAATACTGCCATTACTCTGCAAGTACAACAAGCTATCAGCGCCTGTCACTACATTGTGCAGTTTTTGTGCACACTTGTCTGTGTAGAGAAGCTAGCGGAGCTAGCCACGCTCAATAAACAAATACATATCAATCAATCAACACCATTAAACGTTAATCGGACAATACAGTATACATATACATCCTTAACACACATGCACAGACAATTTCAGAATTTACTGTTAACGTTTTCATGACAAAAATACTGTTTTAAAGTGACAAAAAGCGATCGCGAAAAACCCGGAAGTTACCATAAAACAGCTAGCTAGCTTAGCTGTTACCTGCCCAACACGTCCCGGTGAAACCTTTGGGAGCTAACTATTTTATTTGCAGTCATTAAATACATTTCGAATTATAAGGGCTGTCTAATATTTGTTTGAATATATATACAGTATATATTTTTAATTTGAGAATTATATTCGAATTTTGAAGTCGAAGCCCTAGTTTTTAGCAGCGCTGTAGGGGCTAGAGGACGCAGGCTGGTCGCTGCTCGTTCTGTGAGTGGAGGAGAACAAACGGCCCGCCAAGACTCTTCTCAGCACTTTTCACTGCCTGAATTTCATACACAGTGGAATCAATGACCTCAAGTTTTCAATTAAATTATGTATTATGATACAACTTGTATGTAGTAAAAAGCATTTTTATGAAATACTTAGAAACAAAAATTGGGTATAGCTTCTTGAATCATGAACTTGACAATGTGTATTTATACAATGTGCCAACTCCAGCTATAGATCGTAGGGGTGGGAACCTAAGGGTACCTCATGATTCGATACAAAGCTCACGATAACGATATTATCACGATAACAATTTTATCACGATATGAGGATTATTGATATATTAATCAGAAAGATACAATATGCCAATTTATGGCATAAATAAAAGAAAAAATACACTTTATTTCATGATAAATGGAATGGAGATGCGTAATGTAGCCATATATTAAGTATTAATTCCAATGAAAAAAAAAAAATATCTTTTTTTTTCAAAATTATACTCGATACTTGACAAATGCATATCGATAATCAAATCGCGGGAGAAAGTACACACCCCTAATAGATAGTTTTAATATCAAAGTTTAAAAGACCTACTAACAGGGTGTGAGTAATTGAAAACACATGAGGAACCCTTATTTACCTGCATGTTGTTGAACAAATGTAGAAGCAACACTTACAAGGAAAATAGCTCTAACAATAAGGTGCTGGACCCTTTATCTGAACATCTAAACCTTTAAAGCCCCTGGAGCTAGCTGGCTGTAGCTTGTGTACCTGTAATTTTGGTCCGCCCCAACACGCAGCGGGGGCCTGCCTGGGGGCGGCCTGGGCATGAACTTGCCGGTGATCTGCTCCGACACAAAGGTGGCGCTGACGGGACGGGGGATCTTGCTCCTGCTCCCTGAGCTGGAGCTGAGGGACAGTGGCTCGTCACGCTCCCAGGACAGACGGTCGCGGGGCAGGGCACAGGGCAGGTTGTCACAGGACAGGGAAGGCGAGGGCGAGTGTGTGGGTGAGCCGTGCAGGGGGCTGCTCCAGCGCTTGTTCCCGGTACAGTCTCTGACGGGGATGCGGCTAAACCTCGGAGAGCCTGCACGGAGCACAGGGGCAGGTGGCTGCTGCGGAGGATCGGATGAGCGGTCAGGCAGACCAGAGTCACTCTCTGGGTCACGCTCCGGAGTCAGGTGGGGTGTGGAGGACTTGGCAGGGGTCTTTGCAGTCTCTTTGGTGGGGTCTTCGTCCTCAGCCTGAGCCAGAGGAGCCTCCAAGGGGATGCTGTCACTCCTGTCCTGCACTGGGGACTGAGACAGACCACTGGATGACTGAAGGAAGCAAACAAGTTTATTGGTATTTTTATTTGCTCAGCACCCTGAAAATGTGCGAAAACACATTCATGACACAGACTAGGTGAGCATACAAAATGTTCTGAATTGTATTGTACAGAAAATATGGTCTACCTGCTCTTGGCTGCGGCCCATCATGACTGATGGCATGTGTCCAAACATTCCAGGAAGTCTGCGGTGTCCCAGGAGCCAGGTCCCTGGGACGGACACTGGAGACAGGACAGGGCTGGAAGGGACCAAGGTCTGGCGCTCTGGAGCTTCTGACTCCTCAAATGGGACAGTTCCAGTATTATCCTCCTTCAACAACATTCACCATTATTTCTGATCATTCACGGCAACAACATAATCTGCCCGTCTCTGGAAAATAACAGTTAAACTGAAACAGTGAAGACAGGGAAGCAGCTGGAGCATGTGTCACCCGGGTTACAAGACACGCACGCAGGTCAGAACGTGCACGCAGGCCTCTGTGCTCACATGGGATGGCATCCGCGCACACGCGGGACAGAACGCATCTGCGCGCAGATGGACGCATCTGCACGCACGCGGGGAAGGACGCATCTGTACGCACGCGGGACAGAACAGGGCTTGTTTAGGCAAAAAATAGGATGAAACTTCAGCGCACAGGAGATAAGCCGCAAAGATGAGAGGCAACTAACAGCAAAATGAAGCAGCACGAGCCAAGCTGGTGAGTGTTTAGCTGCATGTTATCTCTGGGTTGGACTGCGGATGCGTGTATGTGGTTCTGATTGATGTTAAAAGGTAAGGGTATACTCGCGCGACCCCACCCCAAGACGTCACCTGAAGTCGCAAGGATCACCGCGCTACTAGGGGTGTAACGATACATCTATTTAACCGATGTGTCTCCCCTGCAATCCAGCTACATCGATCAGTGTTCAGCTATTTGGACATGATCCTAGCCGCACATCGACACTACATCGTTTTAAATGTCGATTGTATCGATATAGTTCTTACGTTACATCATAGTCACAACGTGCAATGAAATTATAAATTCTTTGTTTTATTTAATTTAATTTGTTTTTCTCCCGTGTCATCAACAAGCCTTTGCGGCGGCGCTGTAAATTTACGTCACAAGCTCACAACAACAACATGGACAATGGTAGCAGCGAGGCTTTTAAACCTCCAAATTTGCGTTCGTCAGTCAGGTGATACTTCGGGTTTTGTAAAAAACCCAAAGTATCTTCTCTTCGCATCTGTACCGACGCCACGGCATCGCTGGCAAAGCAGAAGTCACAGTGCTCAACAAAAGTTTTGGACCACCTGTCATGACAACATAAAGAACTTAGTAATACTATATCAAGAACTTCAAATTAACAGTATCATTTTTATTAAATATGAAGAAAATAATCAATTGGAAAAACGAAATAGTCCTTGTTAAGTCTGGACTTATTTCCATCAAATCCAGCTTCAGATTCATTCTTATTTAACCACTATAGAAATAAAAAATATATTATTTAATTTTAAACACTTAGGTGGTGCTATAAAACATTTGTTAAGCACTGCATTGTTATACATCTGTTTTATTATTTTTTATTCATGTTAGATATTTATAAGTTAGCTCTTGAGCAAAATAAATGTTAAATTTGTAAAAAAGTTGTATTTCTTGTTCAGCACTTTAAATCTGAGTTAGATTTCGAAGTTTGAATTACTGTAAAAAGTGTACTTACAGAATAAGCCAATATTACTGTATTAATAAATTGTTCAAAATCTACTGTATCGTATTGTATTGTTTAAAAAATTAAGGTATCGTTTCTTATCGAAATCATTTGCTCTCATATTGATACGGACCGTATCGTTCTAAAAACGTATACACCCCTACGCGCTACCACCCGCGGATTTTTCTAACTACGCAGCCGGCAGTGCAGAGAAGGTCCGTTGTGATTGGCCCGTTTGTGTTTACGTATTGAATGAAAGCATGGAACGCCTGCGGTGGAAAACCGACAAGGCACTTTGGAGCAGATAGCTTTGGTGCTTTGAAAGAGGGGAGAAAGTAGCTAGAGTAATTTTATAATGGGACCCCCTTTGGTGTCCTAGGCAACTCCTGCCAGGAAAGACAAGGATGGATGAATGAAAAGATGAAGCAGCAGTGCTTACTTTAGGCCCCTCTCCTTTGGCTTGGCTCCCCTGCTCCAGCTCCAACATGACCCACTCTTGGCTGTTTCCCTCCTGTGGCATGGGGCTGAGGTTGAGGGCCACAAAGCCCTCCTCTGGGTCTGGGGTGGCGGTGCCAGAGTACTTGTCCTCTGCCCCGCTCTGTGCTGCCCTCTCTGGGATGGACTTCTCCCCCACATGGAAAAGAATGGGACGCTGCTTCCCTAGGCTGACAAGAAAATGCCTCCTTATTATAGTTACATACTACTTAGACTGTCTTAATTTGTTCCTTTATTTGGTTGAGACGAGGAATACAACAATTTTAATAAATTTATGGAATTGTTTGATACGCCCTAACATATGCAAGTAGCTTAGATATGACTGCATTTATATTGATCAGAGTAAAACTGCTCTTGCTTTCAGACAACAACTGGATTAACGAGGAACTGGATAGTGATGATTTAATTGGACGTGCTGGATTTGCAGAGGAAGGCATAAAACACCTTTCTTCATAAAGGTGACTAATCATAAAAGTTATGATTAGTCACCTTAAGCCATATTTCTGTCCATCTGTGTGTGGAGCTTGCGAATCTGCAGTGAAAAAGCCTTTTTTTTTTCTGTTTGACTGTTTAGCACCGCCCCCCAACTCGCTCACAGGCTTCTCACTTCCCCAAGCTCTCCTCCCACGAAGCCATCTAGTTTTATTTGCGATCTGATACGTAAGCAAACATTAGTATTAGCAAAACTTCTTGTAAGATGTACAACAATCACTGTACTCCCGGGTTCTCTCCAGAGCTGCGTTCGCATTGCCGGAAGTAAGTCACACCTGTTCCCAGGGGCATGTCGGCCTCCGCCAAGGCTGCCCTTTGTCACCGTTTCTGTTCACTATCTTTATGGGCAGAATTTCTAGACGCAGCCAGGGGACCTCAGGATTTCATCTCTGCTGTTTGCAGACGATGTTGTCCTGTTGGCTCAAACGAGCCAGGACCTGCAACATGCACTGGGACGGTTTGCAGCCTAGTGTAAAATGACTGGGATGAGACTCAGCACCTCCAAATCTAAGACCATGGTGCTCAACTGGAAAAAGGTCCCTTTCCCTCTCCAGGTGGGTGGAGTGATCCTTCCTCAAGTGGAGGAGTTCAAGTATCTTGGGGTATGTGGAACGGGAGATTGACAGGCGGATCGGTGCAGCGTGCGCAGTAATGCGGTCGCTGTATCAGACCGTTGTGGGAAAGAGGGAGCTGAGCCGAAAGGCAAAGCTCTCGATTTACCGGTCAATCTTCGTTCCCTCCCTCACCTATGGTCATGAGCTTTGGGTAATAACCAAAAGAATGAGATTGCGGATACAAGCGGTCGAAAATAGCTTCCTCCGCAGAGTGGCTGGGCGCTCTCTTAGAGATGGGGTGAGGAGCTCAGTCACAAGGGAGGAGCTCGGAGTAGAGCCGCTGCTTCTCCACATTGAGAGGAACCAGTTGAGGTGGCTCGGGCCTCTGTTCCAGATGCCTCCTGGACGCCTCCCTGGGGAGGTGTTCCGGGCACGTTCCACCAGAAGGAGGACCCAGGGAAGACCCAGGACACGCTGGAGGGACTATGTCTCTCAGCTGGCCTGGGCGTCTGCTGCCATGCCACCCGGCAACAGATGAAGTGAAGCCCCTCACTGATCCTCCTGCAGGTGGTGAGCCCACAGAAGCTGAGATCTTTCAGCAGGGGCTTCAGGTGAAGTGGGGTTAAGGGTCTTGCCTAAGGACACAACGACAGCAGTCATCAGTGAGAGACGTGAAGTAGGTCTTATGGTGGGCTCGAACCCATGACCTTCAGGCTCAAAGGCCAATACTCTACCAACTGAGCCACTGTCGCCCCATGCTATGCATGGCCATCAAAAAGGACTCTTCTCAACCAAAAGCGACTGTACGTCAATTTATCAACACCATAAGCTGAGGGAACGTGGCACGAACAGCACCTGCACAGTAGGGGCAAAACTTCAAACAAAAATATTACATAACACTTTGGTTGGGGGACACCGCTACTCCAAATACGTAGAAAAAGTGATTCTCCAGGCGATCCATCGTGGAATTGTTCACTATGCACCGCCCTTTTAAGACATTTATAATTGCCCTCCCAAGTTTTGGTCTCCCTACCAATTTTTTCTGGAACCTGGCCTGACTATTGTCTGTTCTTTGTTTTGACCCACAACATGTGCACATATGTTAATATTTTGGACCATGGATACTGCCACAGCGTAGTGGAGCCTAAAATACCAATTTCCCTGTATTCTGCATTAAGACAAACTAGATAAAACCACCGCAACATTAGTGATAAACAAGTTTAGAATCAAATTTAATATCCTTCTACAAGGCTATATGGTATGGCTTCCTCCTACCACCAAGACAAATTAGTATCATATCAACCAAACCAAAATAATATGGAAATCAATTGAATACTCACTATGCTTCAAGAAAGCGCTCAATGGTGGGCTTGGGCTCCGGGGCCAGTCTCTTCTCGAAGGCCAGACTCTGACTGTGTCTGATGCGGCGAAGCAGAGGGGCTGCTCTCTCCAAAAACATGGTCTCAGAGCGCACCCGGCGCGGGGAGCTCTGCATGGAGCCGGTGTTTGGAGACTGGTTCCCCTGGTTCTGACTGTGTTCATCCTCACTCACCACCTGCAGTGCATATGCAACAAAATAACACCTAATAGAATATTTTTAACTTCCTGCACTTAAAATGACAACTAGCATTAGATAATCTTGCTAAAACTTTTTCTAAATAATCAAAACGCTTATATGGATGATAGAAACAAGCAGAGAATAGATTAAACTTTGTGTTTGACTCACTGAGGTACATTTAAAGAAAAACATGCACCTTCCGGATGACTGGCTGGGTGGCTGGCTTGAGGTTGCGGTTGCGCTCTGTGTGGTCCCAGGACTCCCCAGCGGGGGGCGCTGTGGTAGGGGTGGGGATGGGGGGGCAGTTGTCAGCGTCACTCAGCCTCTCTCCCTGCAGTACGTCCTCTGTGTTCTCGCGCTGCAGCTCACCCGGTAGCACAGACGCGTTGGCCATCCTGCAAGAGATCAGAGAGGTCAGGGACAACGCAAGATGGTAAGCACTGGCGCAGATGTGCACGAGAGGCCCCCAAAACAAGGGCCTGGTGTTTTAGCATTTACAACTGGGGCCTGACCAGTTCTTTTCTTATAAACAGGGGTCTGAGCTCTGGTGAAGTCCACAAACTGTGACAATTCATTGTGGATGTAAAATGTGATTCTATACATACAACATCATCTATGGCGCAGTCATGTGGTGCTCACACTTAACTGGTCAGGGACAATAAGAACTTTTGAGCTAAATATACTTATTTTAAAGAAGCTATACCCTTTTTTTTCCAAGTTGTTCATAAAAATGCTTTTTACTACATACAAGTTGTATTATAATCCGTAATTTAATTGAAAACTTTAGCTCATTGATTCAGCTTGTGTATGAATTCAGGCCGTGAATAGTGCAGAGTAGAGATTTGGCGGTACGCTCGTTCTCCTTCACTCATAGAACGAGGAGCGAACAGCCTGCGTCCTCTAGCCTCAACAGCAATGGTAAACACTAGGGCTTTGACTTCAAAATTTGAATATAATTCTAAAATTAAAAATATATATATATTTGAACAATTATTAGACAGCCCTTATAATTCGAAATGTATCTAATGACTGCAACTAAAATAATTAGCTCCCAAAGGTTTCACCGTGACGTGCTAGGCAGGTAACAGTTAAGCTAGCTAGTTCAAAAACTCTCTGGAACTACATGAAAACTGAACAAAGAATTCTGAACATCAGCGGTGAGTTACCCATTTATGTACCAAACCTAAATCCATAATCAGATCCTCTTCAAATGTGTCCTATAATGTTCGTTTCATGTTAATGGTTACTTCCGGGTTTTTAGCAATCGCTTTTTGTCACATTAAAACAGTATTTTTGTCATGAAAACATTAACAAAAAAATCAGAAAACCTCTGTGCATGTGTGTTAAGGATGTATATGTATAATATATTCTCCGATAAACATTTAGAGGTGTCGATTGATTGGTATTTGTTTATCGAGCATGGCTAGCTCGGCTAGCTTCTCTGCACAGACAGAAGTAGTAACAGGCGCTGAAACCTCGTACTTGCGGAGTAATGTTAGTATTTTACACACCTGAATTACAAACAGATTGCATTGCCAAAGGGCAGCGGCCATTATTGGTTTGAGAGTTCTGTTATCAAGAAAAAACGTTATGAAATTACATTCAAGTCAATGGAGTGTTCTACTGCTGCTGTGAGGAGCTGTATAGTAAATTATAATTAAATGTCTAATATATTCTGATGTTTAAATTAATGCATTCGGACGCGAAACTAGCGGTATTCTTGTACTTATATATTGTGTTAGCAGTGCGTTGCTTTTGTACCATTTCATCAGTGATTGTTGTACAGCTTACAAGAAGTTGCGCCAATGCGAATGTTAGCATATGTATCAGATCACAAGTTAAGCTAGATGGCTCCGTGGGATCAGAGCATAGGGGAAAAGAAGCCTGTGAGCGAGTTGGGGGGTGGCGCTAAACATTCAAACCTTGCAGAATATAGGGTATAGCTCCAAACACATGAGGACCTCACAACGATTGGTCCAAAGTACTGGCCTTGTTGCCATGGCAACCAGTTCCCATAGCAACCAGTGCAACGGGCAAATCAGGCTGCAATAAGTGAGGCAGAGAGGCCAGGGACTTTCTCTGTCTCACACAGCATATCACAGGGGAGCTGCATGCCCTTTTTGCCCCCCCCCCCCCTCGCCCCCTCTCTACTCTGGGAGCACCAGGAGAGGGCGGGGCTCGTGAGAGGAGTACTTCGAGTTTGATGCTCCCCCACTACTAACGGCTAGTTACCTGATGTAACCTAGTTCTACCTAGGAGCGTGTAGCCCCTTAGGGCTACCCCTGACGTAGACCTAGGGAGTGTAGCACCAGGACGTAGAATTCCAAGCGCCGGTTCCGCAGGCTCGTCACAACAGCTGCTGGAAGGCGTCACAACCGGCTCTGTCCGTGGACAGAGAGGAGAGCCTCTCACAGCTGGCCACCAGGGCGCCGACCGCCCCTAGGGTGTCTGCTCGTTGTCTCAGGTCACTCCTGGGGATGATGGCGGCGGCCCATGCGGTTATACGTCTGGGTCTTTGCCACATGAGAGGATTTCAGAGATGGTTCTCCAGTCTCAGACTTCACCCCTCCCGGGACGCAGCGACCATGCTCGTGGTTGCCCCCAGGGTGAGATCAGACATCAGGTTCTGGCTCACCCAGGGTGTGATGCGGGACGGGGATCCTCTAAAAGGCTCCGTATCACACGTGGAAGTGTTTACGGACGCCTCTCTCGAGGGGAGGGGAGGGGTTCTGGGCCAGAGCTCCGTGGGAGGGCTCTGGTCAGACCCATCTCCGCACATCAATCTACTGGAGATGGAGGCAGTGCGCAGGGTGCTGCTGCACTTTGCACCGCTGCTGCAGCGGGGGCACGTGATGGTGCGTTCGGACAACACCACCGTCGTGGCCTACATAAACAGGCAGGGGGGCACAAGATCCCCCGGTCTCCATTGCCTGGCGGCTCTCATTCTGCTCTGGGCAGATGTGAATCTGCTGTCTCTCAGGGCACGCCTCGTTCCCGGAGAGAGGAACACAGGGGCGGATCTAATGTCCAGGGGTGGCCCACTCGGGGAGGAGTGGGGCCTGGCCCCGCAGATCGCGGCGCAGGTATGGCAGAGGTTCGGTCGACCAGGGGTCGACCTATTCGCCAGTGCAGGCAACGCTCTCTGCCCACTCTGGTTCGCGCTGCGGCCCACGGACAATCCACCCCTGGGGGTGGATGCCCTGGCGCATTACCCGTGGCCGGGGGGCCTTCTATATGAGTTTCCCCCGACTCGCCTCTTGCCGGTTTTTTCTGAGGAGAATCGAGCAGGAGGGTCGGGAAGTGATCCTCATCGCCCCGGACAGCCTGCATGCCCGCTGGTTCCCGTTCCTGAAGGGCATAGCGGTGTGCGACCCTTGGCCTCTCCCGGACGAGCCCGAGGCTCTGGTCCAGGGAGGGGGGACGCTTTACTCGCGCCCGGTACTGGGCCACAGACTCTGGGTCTGGAGGCTGACTCTCGTAGGTCTGGGTCTCCCTCAGTCAGTAGTGGAGACCATTCAGGGCGCGAGAGCCCCTTCCACTGTCAGGGCCTACGGCTGTAGGTGGAGGGTTTCCAATGGCTGGTGCGCGGTGTGTTCTTGGGACCCCATGTCCTGCCTTCTGGAAGGAGTCCTGGGGTTCCTACAAGAATTATTGGAGAAGGGGAGGGCTGCCGGCACCCTGGCGGTGTTCGCAGCAGCCATTACCTCTGGCCACGGAGGGTTTGGGACATTTTCGGCCCGTTCCCACCCGCTGGTCAAACTTTTCCATCGGGGGGGGGGGGGCACCGGAAGAGGCGCGTTCTCCGGAGGACCCCCCCGTTCTGGGACCTTAAGGTGGTCTTGAGGGGGTTATCGGGACCTCCCTTCGAGCCTGTGGCCCAGGCCAGCCCCGAGTTTGTGGCTCTCAATACCGCCCTCTTACTGGCTCTCAACCAAGGGCAGGTGAGCTATGCGCACTCTCCGTTCGCCCGGAATGCCTGACATTCGGTGCTGAGGATGGTGTAGTTGAGCTTGGCCGAACCCAGCCTTTCTGCCTAAGGTTGTTACTTCGGCTTTAAGGTCAAGGGTCATCAGGGTAGTTCCCCCGGTAGGGTTCAGGGCGCACTCCACACGAGGAGTCGCGGCCTCCACAGCTCTGCTCCGGGGGGCCTTGGTGGAGGACGTCTGCCAAGCCGCGTCTTGGGCTTCGTCCTCTACCGTTGCTCTGTCATATTTAGTGGACGTGGCAGAACGTCTGACTCACCGCGGGATGTTCGGAGGGAGCCGACGCGCGGCCTGCGGTTACTGTAGTCCGGCTTCGCACCATTCGTAGAACTTAAGTTATACTAGGTAACTACCAATTACATAGTTTACATCAGGCGCAGCGACAAAAAGTGTCCTGCTGTTGTTTGCTAAAGCTACATGTGTTTGAAGGCTACAAACAAAAGATACCTAAAATGAAACGGTAGTTAATATCCATGAAAGAAAAATCCAAAGGGAGAAAAGTGTCATGTGCCAGATGTGAGGCTGGTTGATGGTGCAAAGACTGCGGTGGATGGAACATTCACCGCATTCAGGGCAGTAGACAAAAGGGAGGGCGAGCTCCAAGAAATGCCCTCCAAGTGCATTGTGGCGGCTCATCCCTGCGGCTTCTCTTTCCAATGTTACCATAAGTAACAGCATAAAGCGGCCACCCGCTTTTAATGTGCGGACCTCTTTACCGCTGACTCCGAAAATCCGGGCCTCTTTACGGTGCGTGGCCGCAGTGGAAACATTCTGCGAATGCCAGGCAGGGGACAGGGGGATCATAACACCGGGCACGTGGGTGAATGCAGCGGGGATAAACAACCGCGGGGAACGCAGGAGATGTGGCAGAAGCCGCAGAAAAAACACACCGCTAATCGCGTTCACTTCCTTTACGGACGGCGATGATGATGAAGGCAGTTCTTGAGAGAAGAGAATCCATAAAAGTGGATCAGAAATGTTGAAGACCCTGTTGTTTATTGTGTAGACGATCTGACTGAGGGCTCTCAGTTCTGAGCCCTGTTTCTAAACGATGAATTCTGGGGCCTCATTTCCACTGAGAGAAATTGTATCCCACTAGGTCTTTTTAAAGGGTAATATTGAAACCAAACTGCAGATTTCATGACTGGTAAACTATGAGCAGTGCCATCTTGATCATTGAAGGTCTAATACATAATACAGTTCCATATGACCGCCGACCAGTGCTAAAATATTCTATATAAATTGGATACGTGAATTTATTTCTATCCCAAATTGTGTTTTCATACTAAAAGATATTTCACATTGACTGTAGACAGTATTCCCTGATCTCAAAACACACTCTCAAATTACAGCTTTTTGATATCTTTATACGATAATTTACATTTTCCAAAATGGCCCCACCTTGATGATGAATCAATCCCAAATTTTGGTTCATACTGAAGATATTTCTCATTTACAATATGCCTTCATCTCAAACCACTTTAAAGTTATAGCCTTTTGAAATCTTGAAATCAAAATTGTAAATTTTCTTGAAAAAAATGGGCTTGAAATTGGCATGAAAATCCCTCGTCAATGGCCTGGGCTCCGCACCATGCAGCTCTTTGCTGTCATCATTGCAACATGTCCAGAAGTTCAACTTTTTAGCACTAACCATGTTGTGGTTGTAGTCCATGGTTTTGTCAAGGAGAAAATTAGCATACAGCACATAACAGTCACACTGCTAGCAATCAGACATCCGATTTACATTTTTCAAGCTGAATGTACGCCAATCAGGACTAGGGATGTAAATCGGCGACCGTTTAACCGGTGGTTGACCGTCACAGCGTTAACCGGTCAAAGCTGTCGGTTAAAAAAGAGAAAAAGTGGAGAGGGGAGGTCTCTTAATAACGCTATTTTAAGCCCTATTTGCACGGTGTGACGAGCGGGTCCATATCTAGCTGTGTGCGCCAATGTATTATAAACTCCGGGACGACTCTCACGCCGCACGAGCCAAATATGCACACACACACACACATTTTACCCCTCTCCATACGTAACATCCACACGCATCATCTCTCCCCTCTGTTACCGTCAAAGTTGCACACTGGCGCGGGTCAGAACTACATTGGAGCTTGCATTTACACACACACACATATACATACACACACACATACACACACACATACCGGTCTGTCGCGCTCCTCTGTGTCTCTAACCATGTGAACGAGCCGTCGTTTGCTGCTAGAACGTTTTGGTATTAACCCGCAGCACAGCAGAATGGGAAGATTAAAAAAGCAGTTCTCTGTGCGCAAAGGTGCCGGAGCTGTTGCGGGTTTGGGCGCCGCTGCCTCTGCTCTGATCCAGTAGAACGCAGAGCTGCACTTATGAGAAGTACGCGGCTCGAAATGGCTGTTATTTCAAAGACCGTGGACTATTTTAAACTACGCTGTTAACCGGTTTCAACCGGTTAATGAGGCTCGGTGGTCGGTCATGAAAATTCATAGTTTTTTACATCCCTAATCAGGACACAGAACACAATACGCTGGTTCTTCCTTAGCCAATCAGGATGAACGCCACAGTGAAAATAATGCCAAAAATAAATCTGCAAGACCGCAAAAAGTGAACCGCTATTCAGTAGAGGTGCAACGGTTCATCAATGATCCTTTCGGTTCAACGTACTGTAACTATACTGATAATTAATATTCGAAAAAAAATTTCACAGTGTGTAAATACTGTGGCAAAAGAAAGACATGAGTGAAAAAAAGCGTCTCAACGGCCGCTTATTGCCGCGGCATTTAAGCAGCTCCTTTACGCACAGTCAGACCAGGCTAAAGTCAACTCTCCCGCGCATCCTCAGCTGCGCTCACGACTGACGCTTGGACGTCCCGTGGAATCTATAATAGATCCATGAGCGGAACGGAGAACTTCATCACAGCAGACTGGGAGATGAGAAGTCTGCCGCTGCAGACATGCCCCCTCTACGACAGTCACACAGCGCAGGTACTGACACAAGCAGCGGAGGAATGGAAGACAAAGGCTCAGTACTTATAATTCCAGTCACAACTGATAATGCCAAAAATTAAATAAATGCAGTGAATGAGGCTGGACTGGGCCCAGAATGGACCGCCTCCTTGGGAGAATCAGGAAGGTGGTTAATATATGAGGGTAAATACCCTCATAAAGTTCCTTCTTATGTTGCACTTTGTGTTGTTTTTCACTGATTATGTTAAAAAGACATAATTGGATGGATGGATGGAATATGCCTTCCATCCATCCATCCATTTTCTTCCCCTTAATTCATTTCTAGGTCAGGGGGGGAGCAGTCAGAGCAGGTGCCGGGTCCACATGAGCCATGTTTATTAAAAAGACAAAACATTTTTTTTTTTTAAATGAACCGAAAATGTACCGAACCGTGGCCTCTGAACCGAGGTACAAACCGTACCGTGATTTTTTCAAACCGTTGCACCCCTACTATTCAGCTGAGACGACTCAGATTCAGAATAAAGAATAACACATTTTTCCTGCACGGAAGTTTGTTTGGCGTTTGTACTTTGTGTCATTTTTTTACTATCATCCTACATGTTATAGATTAGATAGTATGCCAGATCAGATGTATCCCAATGAAAATAATGTTAAGCACTTTTTATGTGAGAATTGCATACATGCGTGTCTAAAAAAATTGAGGGGGGATATCCCCCCCAGGGACATGGCTAGGGATGGACTGATCCCCCCCATCCCCCCCTGTGGAGGAAACCCTGGAATTACAAGCAGAGGTCTGTTATCAAGAAATAATGATTGGTAGATTTGAAATTACATTCAAATCAATGGAGCGTTCCTTTGCTGCTGTGAGGAGCCGTGTAATAAATATATTTATTTTACGGCTCCTCACAGCAGCAGTCTTTCAAATGCGTGGATAACTCCGGCCACTCCGGAGCTAGCCACGCTCAATCAACACACTTCAATGTTAATCAAACACTTACACGGAAATTCAGAATTTTCTGGTCTTGTCTTCGTGACAAAAATAATTTTTCTCTGCGTCAAAAAGCGATCGTGAAAAACCCGGAAGTAGTTCCGGCCGCTCAATAAACGCAAATGCCAATCAATCAACGCAATTAAATGTTAATCGGAGAGTACATTATACAAATACATTATTAATACAAGTGCACGGAAGTTTTCAGAATTTTCCGTTTACGTTTTCATGACAAAAACACTGATGTAATGCGAGAAAAGGCGATCCCGAAAAACCCGGAAGTAGATACCGGCACATTTTAGGACACATTTGCAGAGGATCGAATTATGGATTTAGGTTAGGTTTATGTTTGGGTCACTCACCGCTGATGTTCAGAATTCTTTGTTCAGTTTTCATGCAGTTCCAGAGAGTTCTAGTTTGGAAGTTGATAGCCTAACTATTGCTAGCATAGCCACTGGAAAGCCTTTGGGAACTATTTTATTTTCTTTCTTATTTTAAATAAACCTTTTGGCATTCCTAAAAGTGGACTGAAGTTTAGTTGTGTGTTGGTATAAAGCCGTATAATAAGCGGGATAACGTATACTACGCAGGTCATTATCAGAAAATAAGTACTTTCAGGGCGGAAGCCCTGCGCGTGGGGGTTCGCTTCGCCCTGTCGGTACTTATTTCCGATAATGACCTGCGTAATATACGTTATCCCTTACATATTTCTTAAGTTCTAAAAAAAAAAAGCAAGGTTTTGTGTAGGAGTGTGTTTGATGTATCCTTTGTGTGTTTGTGGTGTAGTGTGAGTGCTCACCCTAAGTAAGCTGGGGTGAGGCGGGTGAGCTGCTGAGTGTTTGCGGCAGCCGTGATGTTGAGGGTGTCTTCTGTGTCGCACTTCTCCCAGTCGTACGCCTCGTTTTCCAGCACGCCATGGCATTTCATGGCTTTGTCGAACACGGACGTCAGGAGCTGAGGGCGGCATCGGTCAGCACAGGTCCCACATTTGATATGAGGGGTTGGAGGGCCAGGCACAAGGATCAGCAAAGGGAATGGAAGGGGATGAGAGAGGCACAGGGCTCAACACGAGTCACAAAAGGAAGAAGAGGGGGATGAGGGAGAGGCACAGGGCTCAGCACGACCCACAAAAGGGAGAGGACAGAGAGGCACAGGAGTTATTGCAAGTCACACAAGGGAGCGGAAGATGAGGCACAGGGGTCAGCAAGGATCACAGGGGTAAAGGAGGGGGACGTCCACAGGGGTCAGTATGGGTCATACAATGAAGAGTAGGAGGAGCAGGGATAGGCACAGGGGTCAGCACGAGTTATGCAGGAGATGGGGGGGGGACACATGGGTCACACAGGGGAGCAGCAGGGAGGAGAGTCAGGCACAGAGGTCAGCATGACTGCTAACGGGGGGGAGCCGGCTCAGGAGGAGGAACACACCTGGTAGTCGGGTTTGGTGAAGTAGTCCAGAGTGGAGATGTGGTCCAGGAACATGCTAAACTCTGAGGGCAGGTGTTTGAGCATCAGCCGGTGGTCATACGTCTCCTTTAAGTTTCCCACTTGTTCCTAATAGATATAGATATACGCTGCATTAAACATTGTTTAAACATTTACACAGAAGAACTAGAAAGCCTCCAAATGTAATGATATCTATCCCTCTCTCAGTGGATGGTTTCTATTTATATATCCAATAGTGAACGTCTGCATGAGCTCATTTGTCTAAAATTAAAACACTTAATGTGCAAAAGTGACATTATTTCCACATTTTTGACGAAAGAAACTTTGCTCCCGTTTGCACAAACAAAGTCCAATTTGCACAAAACTTGAATACATTGTTCAATTCCAGGGTCTAGGTCATGTGAAAGTGAAACAGTAGTGATGAAAACAAAGGGTAAAATAGCAACACAGGGCCAACCGTTTACATTTGACATAAAGTATAGACACACGTACTACAGCGCATTACTCGTTTAGTTTGTAGTACTTATGAGCAGAGATGGGACAACTCAGTTTTGCTCCCATTGAAAACATATGTCAATATTGTCTGTTTGAGTCAAAAGGCTCTCATCCTGTGCAGTGTACAGGATATATAGATATCAAATAATATATACATATTCACATTTATACATATTTTATATTCTTTTTTTGATTAAATGCAGGTAGATTTCCTTGCACTAAGTATAGAACTGGTCTACCTTATCTGTACTGCTGCTTCATCACCTGGTAAGAAACCCACAATTCCACTGTCATGAGCAAATGTTTACAATCAGCAGCTTCAAAAAAACGTATAGTGATTTCTAGCTCGTAGTGTGAAAAAAAGTATTTATTTGAACATCTCACAAAAAAAGTAAAATGAACTGAACTGTGAACTAGTTCAGAATTAAAATTGTGAAATTTGACGTGAACTGTTCACTTTGAGCATGTATGAACTGAACTTGAACAAGTTCAGAAAAGCTGGTTATTATGAAGAAGATGACAAAGGGGTCGTGTCTTTAATAATAAGATAAATCTTTATTAGTCTCACAGTGGAGAAATTTCAGTGTCATCGTTGCACACATTACAGCAGAGAAAGGAAATAAGAGCACTCAGATTGCACACATCAAAGTCTATTATTTAAGGTAATAGACTAATAAGGTAATAGAAACTCTGGGTAATTGCACTTGGTTCGGAAGTATTTACAGATGTCTATATTATACATTAGCCGCGGAGACATCAGAAATAATATCAACAGGTAAAGTGACTTGAATGGGAGAATTCAGACAGAAGACATGTTTTATTGTCGTTGGTAGAGACAGCACGAACAAAGATGTTACAGACTGCAAGTGATAATATACAGCATGGAGAAATGGAGTCCTCCATGGTTTTGCCACCCTTCAGAAAACCAAAACATGCTGTTGGAAAGTACTGGCTTGTGCATATTGTTAGAAGGATGAGATTGGCCCAGTCCCAATACTCGCACTTCCACCCTCGCGCCCCTCATTTGCGCGTTCCAGATGATGGGTGCGAGTGCGTAGGGTGTCCCAATTCTCCAGGGAGGTCTTTGGGTCCGCCCCCTTTGCGCCCCTGATTCACACTTCGCCGTGGTCTGCATCTATGCGCACTCTGGCGAAGGATATTGCCCATAATTCTTTGTGGTACAAAACAAAACGTTGGGAAAATGCATCTAATATAAGTTTTGAAATATATTTGCTGTATGTGTGTAAATTAGTTTTGCTATGTTACCTGGAAAGAAGCATAAACGTCTGATGAAGAATTACGGACATTGTATTTTAACAATTTAATAACTTTTCTAATGCAAGCTTTCATATAACATTCAATTTAAACTTTACACTTAGTGCAATCCACTTAACCAATATACATGTATTATAACGTGTGGAGCAACTCTTTTTGTTTCCCACAGTGTAGGACAAAATTACCTTTAATGTTTTTAAAGTTTCAAAGTTCTCTTGACGAGTCGATGACGTAAACTGCACTCAGGGTGCACTGTCCCAATTCCGCCTTTTTTGCATGCTTGTAACCTGCGCACTCAAACCCTTGTGTGCACTTCGAACAAAAGCACACTTCGTAGAGGTGTGTAGGGTGCAGTGTGGGTATTGGGCCTTAGAACTTTAACCACAGTTTCTTCAAAGTGTAATGAAATCTCTAAATTCTCCCCTCTGGTCACACATTCACCTGTGACCATCAGGATCGATAAACCCCTAACCCATCACCAAAAACCCCTCCACCTCCCTGCCCCCCTCGTTCAACACCCAAAAGCCACCCACCTCTCCATCATGAGCCGAGTTCTGTACTTGAATCCTTTGATCTCACTCAGCACGTAAGTGGCCCCACCCACAGCAGAGGGCACACTCTAGATCTGTTAGTTACTAGTGAATATTTCAAATGTAAACGTGGTCGATGTTGCTCTTTCGGATCATTTCTGTGTTTTTTTGACATGTGTTTCACTAACAAACCACCAGTGGACTCTGCAACTGTTCGAAGAAGGCGCATAAATAAAAATACGAGTGATCTATTTATGGGAATGATAAACTTTGAGAATGCATCGTATTCTACTGTAGATGAACTGTTTAACTCTGTCACCTCTAGCGTTTTGAATGTTCTGGATACTGTTGCCCCTGTGAAGGTTAAAATAGTGAAAAATAAGCGGAAGGCGCCGTGGGCTAAAGCAGAGTCGGTCATGGCACAAAAGAGAAAGTGCCGGAGGGCCGAGCGGAAGTGGCGCAAGTCCAACCTCCAGGTTGATTACGAGATCTTCAAAGATAAGTTGTGCGAGTTTAACCGGGTGCTACGTAGTACGAGAGAAAGGTATTTTTCTGAAATGATTGAAGGCTGCAGCAACAATCTGCGTGTTCTGTTCTCAACAGTTAATAGATTAACAAACCCCCCTGTTCAAATGCCATTAGAGCTTACTTCCAAACGTAAATGCAATGAGTTTGCTAATTTTTTCAATGACAAGGTTCAAGGCATCAACAACGCCATTGTCTCCAATCCACAGATAACCATCCAACAGCCAAAAAGGCTCTCTGAGCTAACTCACTTTGCACCTGTAAATGATCAAACTGTCCAAGAGTTAATCTCCAGTTTGAGCTCCTCCACATGCAGCCTGGATGTACTACCCACTAGATTTCTGAAGTCTGTTCTGAGCAGTCTGTTACCTTCACTCACACAGATAGTAAACATGTCCCTTCATTCTGGATATTCCCAAAGGCCCTAAAAACTGCAGTCATCAGGCCCCTGCTAAAAAAGAGCAGCCTGGATGCTACGGTACTTAACAACTATCGTCCCATCTCAAATCTGCCATTTATGGGGAAAGTCCTTGAGAAAGTTGTCTACCTACAGCTTACTAGATTTCTTATAATCAACAACTCATTTGATATGTTTCCGTCCGGCTTTAGACCCCACCACAGCACTGAGACTGCTCTAGTTAAGGTTACAAACTATATCCGGCTGAACACTGACGCAGGCAAAGTCTCAATCTTAATCCTGTTTAGATCTGAGTGCTGTCTTTGACATCGTCAACCATGAGATCCTCTTACAGAGATTAGAGGACTGTGTTGGCGTCGCTGGCACCGCCCTAAGTTGGTTTTAGGTCTTACCTTGAGGACAGGAAGTACTTTGTGGAGATTGAAAACTGTCTCAGATCATATGGCCTTGACCTGTGGAGTACCACAGGGGTCGATCCGGGGACCTCTTCTGTTCAATCTCTACATGCTGCAGTTAGGTCAGTTAATACGCAGAAACAAAGTTTCCTATCACAACTATGCAGACGACACTCAGATCTATGTCTCACTGACTGCAGGAGAACATGGACCAGTGGACTCACTCCTTCACTGTATCCAACAGATCAGTGAGTGGATGCAAAACAACTTCCTTCAGCTAAACGCAGACAAAACTGAAATGATTGTCTTTGGTCCCCAGAAACAAAGAGAGAGCGTCATCTGTCACCTACAGTCTCTCTCCCTAAAACCTTCAAACAAGGTCAGAAATCTAGGGGTAATACTGGACTCAGACTTAAATTTTAATAGCCACATCAAATCAGTAACATCAGAAGCTTTTTACCATCTAAAAAACATTGCCAGGATCAAAAACATAGTGTCTAAAGCAGACCTGGAGATTCTTATCCATGCATTTGTCTCCAGTAGGTTAGACTACTGCAATGGCCTGCTCACAGGTCTGTCCAAACAGGCTGTAAAACAGCTGCAGTACATTCAAAATGCAGCAGCTCGAGTCCTGGGCTAGAACCAGGAAGTACGACCACATTAGTCCAGTTCTCAGGTCTCTGCACTGGCTTCCTGTGGCTCGGAGAATAGACTTTAAAACAGCTCTGCTTGTGTACAAGTCTCTCCATGGCCTTGCACCAAAATATATTAGTGACATGTAATGACACCCCACCATGTCCTGGGCCTGGTGGGGTCTGGGGCCCCTCTCTCCTCTGGGTCCTGTGTCGTTCCCTGTGGCTGCAGCCGGCTCTCTGCTCCTGGTGCAGATGGCTCCTTGGATGACGCTTCTTCAGCCGGTTACATCTGCTCCCAGCCCCATTTCTTTTTATTGTTTTACCTATTTTACCTGATATGACTTTATACTTGTGTATGTGTGTGTGTATATGTGTGTGTGTGTATACGCATGTGGTTGTATATATAATTATAAATGTGGTTTTGGGGGGTCTGTGGGGAGGAGGGTTTAGGGCTGGGCATGTTGGATTGTTTTTAACTAAACTGTAAAGCACTTTGTGTTACACTTTTTGTATGAAAAGCGCTTTATAAATAAAATTTTATTGATTTGATTGATGTTAGTACCATACGAACCAGCCCGGACCCTGAGGAGCACAGGGACTGGACTCCTGTTAGTGCCCAGAGTCAGAACTAAACATGGGGAGGCTGCTTTTCAGATTCATACTGCTAAAATCTGGAACAGTCTTCCTGAAGATTTGAGACAGGCCTCCTCAATGACAATGTTTAAAACCAGGTTAAAGACAGTTCTGTTTAGCTGTGCATACAACTGAGGGATTTTATATTTGTATCTTTCTTTTTAATGTTCTGTGATTATTTATGATTTTAATGCTTTCTTATTTTGTTCAGCACTTTGAATTGCCTTGTGTATGAATTGTGCTATATAAATAAACTTGCCTTGCCTAAACAGCAACATAACATCATAACTCAATACTTCAAAATCTCATAAACTCTGTACTTCAAAAACTCAGAAAACATGTTCAGATCTTTCATAAAACTCTTCAACAATCTTCAGTAAAATACCAAACTTGAGTCGATGGTGATTGTCAGATATTGCTTTGAAAACGGTCTCTCCCATTTTCCGTGATGATTTCTTCAGGCTACATTTCTCGCGTCGAGCCATGAATTCTTCTTTGACGCGTCTTTCAATCACACGTTTCAGCTTTAGTGTCCAGATTCTGCAATCCAATTCAGTCCAAATAATGTCCAAAGTCCAATCGTTCCAAATGGTGTCCATGCAAAAGAGAACAATGGTATTGTCTATCTCTCAGCAGCTTACAGCAGGAATCAGGGGCTGTGCAGATTGTCCAAGTGTGCTGATCCAGATGCATGGTTTCTCATGATTTTAAAATTTTGTCAATTTTGTGTTGTGTCTGTTGGGTCATGGGCATGCAGGATTGATTTTAACCAAACTATAAAGCACTTTCATTTTGCATCGTATGAAAAGTGCTTTATAAGTAAAATGTGATTGATTGATTTATTACTGACCAGTATGGTGGTCCTTAAATTAACTGAGAAAACTCTCCTCATGAATTATTGTATCAATTGGACCACATTTACCCCTCCCTCAGTGATCTTTAAATATTTCCCTCCGGCCCTTTGGGGCGTTTGTCATCTGGGAATAAAAACAACATATATCAATACAAATTTGAAGAAAAAATTCTGTTATAACATCAGCATTGGCCTTGCCTTAGCCATCTGTACACTCCGTTCAATCATTATCATTTCACTGCATGTAACGTCTGGGTCAAGTCCCTGTGTTACCGATTACAATCGGTTGAATTTCGACCGACCACTCAGAGAGCGCGGAAGGCAGGTGTTGTAGTTAGTTGTGGGTGATGTCAAGAGTTTGCGTCGAACGGGAAGGTCGTAGTTTGGTAATGGTGAAAAATGCGATAGTAAAGTAATCCGGTCTGGTTCTATCTAGAAATTGAGCAAGGGTAATGTTTAGCAAATGTAATCGCTGAATAAAATTGTGGCGCTACTCCCCACGGGCTCCGTTAGCTGCAAAGGAGATGGCTAGGCTAAATGCTAAATGCTAACAACTCGGGCGCACTACATGTGTCACGGTAAACTCAGATCCAATCGTTTCAATCTGCAAAAGGAGTTAACTCCCTCCCACCTGTAAACGGAGCTCAATGGAGCACCTCCAGACCTTAGTACGGAATGTAATTTGTACTATGGTGTGGTACGACCAGGCTACATCAGCATTGATGTCAAGCAAATGTAATCTACCATTTTACATGTATGAAAAAGGACAAATATCAATGGTGATGAAAATTGTAAAACATCAATATATGACTGACTGCAAAGTACAGGAGCTTTTTCTGGAGCCGCTGTTCAATCATTCAAGCTCTATTGCATCGACCAGTGTTTGAGGCTGTCGTGTCAAACTGCATCCCCCCCTATATGCTCAGCAAGGCCCTAAACTTCTAGTTCCCCCACAACTGCTTTGGCCATTTCATAGCCTGTTCCTCTTGATAGTTTGGGGACACAGAGTTTCCACTGCCTGAGAACAAAATGGGAAGTTGTTCTACATTTTCTTTTGTTGTCAGGTCACGCTAGCTGACTATCCACAGATCACATCTTTCCACGCCATCCAGGTTCACGCTGAGCTAACAGAAATTCCTTATCCTGTTTGTTCTTGAGAATGTCCAAGGCATTGGCACCGGTACTATCAAAAAGATCTGCTTCTTGAGGGTTTCTTCAGACTGCTTGAGAACCAGCTGGCGCTGTTTTGTTGTGGATTTTATATTATCTTTACAAGAATAACATCTTTTCGTTGCAATGGGATCCTGGCCCTCATAATTTTCAACACATAATTCACAACTGAGTACCAGAGCTTAGCTTCAGCCATGAAAAAAGCAAAAGTACACTAACATAAGTACTGCAACTCCTTGTTCCTGAGAGGGCAGTCGTTAAAGAACAAATTGATGGGCTGAGAGCTAATATCAAGCATCTCCAAAAGGAAATCTCTCAACCCTTCAATTCGAGATAACAGGCATTTTATACTTCAGCATAGTTTTTTGTTATGTTATTTCCCTGTTGTTGATAGTGACGAATAAGGCAAAACTTCTGTCTCACTGAGGGAGGGGTAAATGTTGTTTGAATTGGGAAATAAATTACCAGGAGAGTTTTTCCAGATATTCCAACAAATTTAAGGGGTTGGAGCTGAAAAAATATTAATTATTATTAATTAATTAATTATTACCCTTATGGAAGGACCACCCTACAGACCAATGCTCGTTTCGGAGATCACAATTAACAGCAGGATAAAAATTATTTACTGATTATTATTCATTTAAGATTATTTTTTTATAAATCAATATTTTTGTGCCTTCAGATTCAAACAAAGCATTTAAGGGGCCTATAACATGACATAAAAAGGACTACACATATCGAGGTCAGTCACATTCATCTAGCATCCTGAAGGCTCGTCTGTATGTGACGCAAGAAGCGCTTCCCTTTATCGGCATACACCTGTCTGCATGGGGCAATTTTGCTTCAGAGGGAGCAGAGGGACCAACCGAGTACACAAAGCAGCGTGGAAGTTTAGTGCAGACTCATAGTCCTTGTACTGTACCTTGTCTTTGATTTTCCTCCAGGGAAGCTGGCCCACTGTGAACTCCACCAACATGTAGAACAGAGACCACAGGTCATCATGGCGCCCCATTTCCTATAAGCACATTCCCCTGTTAGAGCAGTGCAGCACTGATAAGACCGCACCAAGTCTGAAGCACTTCAAGTTGATAACCGTTTTTTTTTTTACCTCTGAAAAATATGAAATGTTGCGGTAAATAGTGCCAAGTGTTGGGGTTAGTAAATTAATATGAACAACAAAATGGCCAGTCAGGCATTAACTGTGTCTAAGAGGGGAGATATACTGTACATGTCCCCCCCGGTTTTTGGATTTTAAAGAAAGTGACACTTACTTTGTTTTTGTGAGCATTGATAGAAGCGTATCGGACCGTTCCTCTGAAGCCCGCCACAGGACGCGGCTGCAGCAAAGAGAATATTCATGAGATTCAGCTTCAACTCAAGCATCAAGCATCATTGAAGAAAAGGCTCAAAAGAAAACTATTGGTAGCCTTTTAACCATCAATTTGTCTTTCCAACTAAAAGCCACTACTCAAATTACAAATCATTTATAGAGTATGGGGGCTTCCAATAAGAACAGTGCGGCTGGGCTGTGAGAACACGACAACAACATGACAGCTGCCTTTTTGTACGTAGTAGAGAGCCGTTTAAGAGGTGGTCTCGGAGCGGCTCAGGCGTCAGTCTGCTGCAGAGCGAGTGTGCTGTGAATGTGGACAAACTCTGGCCGACCTACCACACCACAAAATATTATACACATATACAAAAGCATTAAGGAAGTATGAGGAAGTCATACCTTGGTCTACCGCAACCTTTTTATTAGAGTATTTAGCATTATATCTTAATTAGCAGTCTTATAAGGCTGTTAAATTTAACTTGCCAAAGTTGGAACTACAAAATCCCCTAAAAAGTCACTCCTTCAAATTAAAAGGAAGGGTTTTCTTTTGTAATGATCTGAGCAAAACCACTCCCTGTATATGATACAGATTTATGCCGCGAGCCCACTTACCGGCCGTACTTCCTGGCTTGAGTTTGTGAACTGTCGCGCCAAGCCGAAGTCCAGCATGTAGCAGCAACGGCATGTACTGGCCAGCCTCCCCATAGCGAAGTTAGACTGGAAACACACAGGGACACAACAAACACTTTCACTTGCAGTACTTTGTATCTCAGAAAAGAAATGTCAAGGTTTTTTACAGGGTTGGACAAGTCAACTTCAAAAGGAGAATTATTATGCCTTATTTGTTACCATTAAAATTATTATGAGGGTATTTACTTTAATTCAATGTTTTAGAAAGTGAAATAATACCCCAAAGTTAAAAACTGACTCCAGAGGGAGGAGTTCATTTGTTTGGGTAACCAACTGCTAACACAGACATGGAATGGTAAAGAACTCTGTTATTTATAAATTAAAAACTATACCTGACTAAGTGTGATATGCCACACACTCTACAGAGACAAGTCTCTGAGGAGGAGAGGCGAGACGACACAGGAAGGGAGAGAGGTAAGGGAGGACAGGGGAGGGTAAGGGAGAGAGCAGAGAAGAGAGTGGTTCAAACTGTAAAGATAAATAAAAAAAAGCTTAGCAAGCAAAACATGCAGGGGTGTGACAAAGCTTAAAGGGTACACTGTATTTTTTACTGCCATCTAGCGTTGAGATCACTTATTGCAAGTCTACTTCTACTACCAACACTACAGAAGCCTCCAAGGTATGTCGTGATTGATAGTGGTCCCTAACTAGGGATGTAAAAGACTATGAATTTTCATGACCGACCACCGAGCCTTATTAACCGGTTAAAACCGGTTAACTGCGTAGTTTAAAATATCTTTGAAATAACAGCCCTGCGAGCCGCGTACTTCTCATAAGTGCAGCTATGCGTTCTACTGGATCAGAGCCGAGACAGCGGAGCAATACCTGCAACAGCTTCGGCACCTCTGCGCACAGAGAACTGCTTTTTTAATCTTCCCATTTTTCTGTGCTGCGGGTTAAAGCATTTTTAGCCGCGTCTCGCAGGTCCCCGCTAAAGTTTAAATACAAGTGATGTGTGTGGAGCTGATCTAATGCCAAGGACCATCAGCACAAACATGTTTCATGTGGTTTGACTGATACATTGGCACACACAGCTAGAGACAGAACCGCTCGTCACACCGTGCAAATAGGGCTTGAAATAGCGTTTTTAAGAGACCTCCCCTCTCCCTCTTCTTTTTTTTAACCGACAGCTTTCACCGGTTAACGCTGCGACGGTCAACCACTGGTTAAACGGTCACCGGTTTACAACCCTACTCCCAAAGCTGCTGCAGCGTGTGCCGTTCACTGAGGCTTCAGAGAAGTGGTGCATGTTATTATCATAGATCCATGATGTAGTTCAGATCATCGCTTTGACAGTTTGCTTTATGATCCGTGGGACCGCTGCTGTACCCATCTGTCTCTGTGCGCCTACGTGTATGTGCACGTTTCTGTCTCTGTGTGGTACGCGTGTGTGTGTTTGTGGTACGTCTTTGTACGCGTGTGTGTGTGTATGCGTCTGCCTCTGCCTCTGTACATGTGTGTGTCTGTCTCTGAGCGGCACGGTGGCTGAGTGGATAGCACTCTCGCCTCTCAGCAAGAAGGTCCTGGGTTCGAATCCCGGCCGGACCAAGGCCTTTCTGAGTGGAGTTTGCATGTTCTCCCCGTGTCTGCGTAGGTTTCCTCCGGGTACTCCGGTTTCCCCTGCCACTAAAAATATGTACAATAGGTCTGGCATGCGCCTCCTGTTCGGCGACCCCGCTCCCATCTCTGTGTGGAGTGAGAGGACAAGTGCTCAAAAAATAACAATTGTAAACCGCTTTGTGACTCTGGTCTGTGAAAGGCGGTATATAAATAAAGCTTACTTACTTACTTACTGAGTGCGTGACGTGCAGCAGTTCTGTACCTAATTATTGCAAATCTTCATATGAAATAGAATTAAAATCATCTCATTTTAATAAATACTGTGTTTCATAAAGTCATATCTGTGTCAGATCTTATCTGTGGTGAAATCAGACACTTTGATAATGTGTGTGACGTGGAACACGTCTCCTGCGTCGTTTGTATATTGTCCCCTAGATCCAGGGGTGTCCCAATTCTTAGGGAGAATGTTGTGAGTGCACTCACCACTGGTAAGGCACTTTTCTGGTGAGGGCACTCACACCTAAGGGCAAGGGTGAGAATTGTGACAGGGCCGGGAACCAAGTTAGATTTCATCCTGTAAATACAAATCTGAAAAACCTCAAGATAAAACAGTTTGTAAAAATTACTGCTATATTTGGCTGCTGTATTTACACTGAACAAGGTAAAGCGAAACGACTGGGTCGAAAGGTAGGTTGATGGCAGAAAGAAAACCCCCATTGTGAAATAAAGCAGGACTGAAGCAGGTCTAAAGCAGGACTGAAACAGAAGTAAATGAGGACATAAAGGACTGAAGTAGGTCAGACATTTTGCCAGAGACATTTTCAGTTGTGTTTGAGAGATTCTGGCAAACCGTCCGGTGCCTCAGGGGGGGGGAACAGTTCTTTGCGGGTGGAGAGCTGCTGACCTCGACTGGGGATAATGTTGTTCCTTTTCAACGTTGCATACATTTTCAGTTTTATGTAGCCTGACTTGTACTGACGCAGGACTGGCTATAAGGAGGGCTATATACTAGAATTAGTTGCAGCATTAGTTTTACCTTTATTGTAAAAAAGGTCCCACGTTTTAATGATTGTACTTAAATAAAGGTTATAGTGCAGATGGACATACAGGCTTAATGTCGCGGTGCAGAAAGCCCACAGAGTGGATACTCTCAATGGCCTCCAGGATCTGCTTGCCCAGGCGTAGTGTAGTGGAGACAGAAAAGGTTCCCCGGGCCATGGTCCTGCGCAGGTCTGCCAGATTCCTCCCCTGCACAGACAACCAGTCAAAAGGTTGAGCAACCGCACACACTGCCTCGCATAGAGGCACAAAGGCACACACTGCCTCGCATAGAGGCACAAAGACACACACTAGAAGTCCTACCTGCAGCTCCATCACCACGTAGTTGAAGCGGTCATTTCGCCCACAGCCAACAAAACGGCACACATGATCTTTACCTATAACAGCACAATTATTCTTTTAACGAAATGATATAATCTTGTTGATGCAATTTTTATACTAATATACGTCAGGATGCAACGTAACTTTGTTCAGTGTTCCCAAAAGCACGGTGGGTAGCTTGTATAATATAACAGAGTTTTCACACACGTTTCATTGTGCCAGCATGAAAAGTAAATTCCTTTATTAGTCGTTTACGACCTAACCTGGTTCTAGGCGAAGGGTTAGGGGTCAATCACTAGTGTGAACAAAGGTCAGCCTGAACTCTGTTCTCAGAATGGAAACACTCACCCTGGAGCTTCTTGAGCACTGCCACCTCCATCTTGAGCACCTGTTTGGGCTGCTGTGCTGACTCCACCTTCAGAGCCACAGTGGCCTGGGTCAGCTGGTCCAGCACCTCATAAATCTCCCCAAAGCCTCCACCACCAATCTTTCTGAGCTGAGAACACCAAAGCACAGACTGACTATGTCCTCTCACAATAGACTTTCATTTTAATAACAAAATGTCTAAATGACGTCACATACTAAATAGTACCACTACAAAAAGTAGGGCTGGGCGATAAAACGATAACGATATATATCGCGATAGACATGTGTTCGATATCAATAGAGAATGGGGTCGATAGAATGTTCGATAGTTTAACTTAACTCCGTCAGGAAAAACAGGAAGAAAACACCGGAAGTAAAGCCAACTCATAAGCGCGCGGCATTGTGGGGGATGTAGGCAGAGGCTTCTCGACCAATAACAGCCGAGCAGGAACCGCAAAACTTTCTGGGAAATGCAAAAACACCAACAACCGCACCATGCGTAGCGTCCATGGATCTATAG
This sequence comes from Knipowitschia caucasica, assembly GCA_964034765.1. NCBI lineage: Eukaryota > Metazoa > Chordata > Actinopteri > Gobiiformes > Gobiidae > Knipowitschia > Knipowitschia caucasica. The sequence continues at coordinate 27,488,242 of OZ035839.1, read as the reverse complement.
CTCGTGTTTCAATGCCGTGTCAACGGTTATGCACGTACGTGCGCGGAATAACATGTGCGGCGGCAGAGGCAGTGGACAGACCCAATGTATTCGGCGAAAGCAAGAGATTAACTTTTTCCTCGGGAAGCATGTGCGGCACAGAGAGCCGCACGGAGCGGTCACGGGGACACAAGACCGTCAAAAACAGCTAAACCAGGAGCTAAACCAGGAATAAAAAACCAGGATTAAACCAGGATTAAACCAGGACTAACAACGAGGGACACAGTGTGAACATATTCCTCCAGCCTCATTCCCCCGTGACTGTAAACAAGGCTGCTAAGGTTGGTTAGCCCACACGACAAATCTATTTATTTAGGTTAAAAAAAAAAAAACTCAATATATATCGTTATCGACCGATATGAATGACTTATATCGTGATATAGTTTTCAGCCATATCGCCCAGCAGCCCAGCATGTCCAGCAGTTCAGTCTGCTAAAATTTACTCATTTGGTTGGTTTGTACAGTTACAAAGAGTATTCCTACAGAGAAGTCTTGATATTTGGTCTAAGATACCACTTTATTTGGTTAGTGTTCATACTAAACATCTATGGGCAAAAAACAGCACAGCAAATCTATTGTGGATTTTGTTTGCTCTTTGTCATGGGACATTGGAATGTTAGTGTTACACTTTCCTTTATATCAGAAACTGGCGCAGGGAAACGCCCATGACGTGTGGAGAGGTCTAAAGAACATCTCCGGATTCGGACAGAGTGTCAGAGGGACAGCGGACCAAGACCAGTGCCGGGCGGATGAATTTAACCAATATTTCAAATGTTTCGATCCCCCCCCCCCCCTCCCCCTCTCCCCTTCTTCAATGGAAGACTGAGGCATCATGGGCCTCTTGGCTGCATCTCTGATCAGTCTTCTCCTTGTTTGAGATGAAAATTTGGAGGGACGGCCGGGTCTTGGTAGATTTGCAGTGGTCTGATACTACTTCCATTTCAATATAATTGCTTGCACAGTGCTCCTTGAGATGTTTAAAGCTTGGGAAATCTTTTTGTATCCAAATCCGGCTTTAAACTTCTCCACAACAGTATCTTGGACCTGCCTGGTGTGTTCCTTTGTCTTCATGGTTCTCTCTGCGCTTTAAACAGAACCCTGAGACTATCAAAGAGCAGGTGCATTTATACGGAGACTTGATTACACACAGGTGCATTCTATTTATCATCATCAGTCATTTAGGACAACATTGGATCATTCAAAGATCCTCACTGAACTTCTGGAGTGAGTTTGCTGCACTGAAAGTAAAGGGGCCGAATAATATTGCACGCCCCACTTTTCAGTTTTTTATTTGTTAAAAAAGTTTAAATTATCCAATAAATTTCGTTCCACTTCACGATTGTGTCCCACTTGTTGGTGATTGATGACAAAAAAATAAAATTTTATATCTTTATGTTTGAAGACTGAAATGTGGCGAAATGTTGAAAGGTTCAAGGGGGGCGAATACTTTCGCAAGGCACTGTACTTATACTTCTATTTACATTACATACATTATATTTGTCAGTAAATCTGAATATTGGTGAAACATTTATAAACAAGGACATGTGCTAAATACAAAGTTTAGGCATGTGACAAAGTTATGCATCAGAGTTACACAGGCTGCTGTTGCTACATGTGTGTCCCATTCTGTCACATGATCTCTCCATGGTTTTAACAGACTGTGCAGAGCACAGCAGGTCAGCACCATTGACTTGACATGTTCAGTGTCCGAGTCATTCCTTAAGACTGCTGAAAGCCTTTTCAACAACCACTCGCACTGTGCTGAATGTTCTATTCAATACTGGCTGTTCGTCTGTCACTCACCAGGTGTCCTGAAAAGGTTTTAGGAACCAGTTCTGCAGGGGGTAAGCAGAGTCCCCTAGGAGGTAATAGCAGCTATCACCAATATTACAATAAATCCATGCACCGCACCAATGTTACTGGTTACACGTTGCGCATAAATGACCCCTCCCACGTTGAAGAGGAACTATTATTAATAGAAAAGCACCCGCACATGGCCGTGCCGCGCAGTGCTGTTACTGTGGAAAAGCGGCATTAGTTGATAAAAATGGTACTCAGCTCAATAAGGAACAATGATTTTAAAAAAGGTGTTCATTTGCTCATACTCACCACTTTCCATCGATCCCGGACCACGTCTGACACTGACAGGATGTCTGTGTGCTCTCCAGCTGCACTCATTGTGACAGCTAAAAGGAGAGGGAGCAAAGTGGGGAGCTACAGGCCAATGACAGCATCAGCACTGAGGGTGCGGAGAGAGGGCAAACACGCGCACACACACACACACACACACACACACACACAGACAAAAACACACACGGTAGAGTTAGACAAGGGCACTCCGGAGAATATAGACTAGGGTGCACAACTGGACTCAATTGGGCTTTTCCCACTCTTCACTTCATCCAGTTTATTCCAAAATGAATCAAATTCTTATTTTCTCTTGTCAATCTACTTGCACAAAACTAAAATGACAAAATTGAAAACATTTTTGTTGTAATTATGTTTCATCGACACAATTAACTGAAAGCATTGAATGGTCATGCAGCTTCATTTGGCCTATAGGGCTGGGCAATAAATCAAATTTAGGCAATTAATTGTGAAATCGAATGAAAGTTGTTGTGAGAGCTCCAGCAGCACATGAATAATATTTGCAATATCAGCACAGTCTGTACAAGACTTTTATAATACGTATTGGTGCAAACAAATAAAACATTGTTTTGAAACTTTAATATTGAGCGGAAAAATCCAAAAATGTTTTTAAGGGCAAAGTCTGTCTTCGGTGATAAATTGTCCAAAGCAGGAAATAGCACTGAGATTTTACTTTTTTGCCATATCGCTAAAACCCTAATTTCGCCATCACTAATTATTACTTGCCCTACCCCGACCAGGGCCACTAAAGCACTTTGCAATTATGTCTATTTTAACATGCACTCGAGCATGCATTTATCAATATACAGCAGGTTTCTATCATTTCATCTACCGGTAGCTAAATGAGTTAAGAAGCCTGGTTTACCTGCTACTGTCATGTTGCCTGTAGAGCCTTAGAGGAATGTTTATGTTTGTATCTCCAAGGATGCGTTCAGCTGCTCAATTCAATTCAAATTTATTTTTGTATAGCCAACAAATCACAAATCACAACAGTAATTATCTCTCTGGACAAAACTGTTGATTCGCCAACACAGATAAGAGAATTAAACGTAAGTAAGTGATCTTTATTTATATTGACCCCTTGCATGTGACGTCCCGGCCACGCCCACTCTCCATGACAGACGGCAGAAGTCTAACTGCGAGCCTACGGACACCTGACCAAAACAACCTGTTTCAGCGCATTACAGCCAAAACTGTGACATTTTGCAGTGCGGTTGATTATACTAACAGGCAAGGACATAAGCTTTTTTATCTGATACCTGCTCGTCATGAAGACAGAAGACGACGATGGCCAGCGGCAATCAACCAAAAGGACTGGGAGCCATCCAAGTACTCCCTAATATGCAGTGAACACTTTTTACAAGATAAAGCAATCACAAGTTTGTATTCATTTTATTTCCATTAATTTGGAGGACAATGACACACGTCAAACGTGTCTCTTACTACTGTCCTGTATGTGCGCTGCAACATTGACATTTTTATCTTTTAAGTCAATTGCGTGTTTCACTATTTTCCTCTCCGTTAGTACGTATCATGTTTGGCTGTCGACAGAAAAGCTACAGAAAAGTGGACTATTGCTAATGCTACCAGAAAAATGTACATATAAATCTGCTCCAGTGTAAGGTGATTCATTATTAACGATAATGATAAAGATCATGTAGGGTGAATTTGGGCAAAAATAGACATTTTATTTAATTGATAAAATTGACTGGGGGGAGAAGGTACGGGTCAACATCCAGTTAGGCGATCCTTAACTTCTCCAAATACCACTCTTTGTGAGCCCTGACCTGATGTCCTACTTCCACCTATAACGTAATCGAATATGTGCTTGAAGCAGCCACTTCTCGATTTAGGAGAGGAAGCTCCGTTTTTAAGAGTTGTAGTCAGTTTTGCTCTCGCAGGATGCTAGTTTCCAATACTTCCGCCGTGAGCTCATTCACAATCACGTGACTGGATGACATTGATGCATCTGGTCAATACCGCCTTTCACAGACCAGAGTCACAAAGCGGTATACAATTGTTATTTTTGTGCATTTGTCCTCTCACTCCACACAGAGATGGGAGCGGGGCCGCCGAACAGGAGGCACATGCCAGACCTATTGTACATATTTTTAGTGGTAGGGGAAACCGGAGTACCCGGAGGAAACCTACGCAGACACATGCAAACTCCACTCAGAAAGGTAAGTAAAATTGTGGAATTCTCAAAAGATTTAAAAAATTGCAGGACCATTTTGGAATTCAAACAGACTTACAAGAGAAAAAAAATCCAAATCTACAAAAGTGATGTTTAATTATGTCTTATGTTTATTATGAAATGTATGTGCAGTATGTATGTGCATGTCTGTATATGTATGTAGGTATATAAATATGAGTATGTATGTATGTAAATCTATGTATGTGTGTGTGTTCATATATATGTATATATATATATATATATATATATATATTGTATGTTCTGATAAAGAAGGCAGAGGAATCAGCAGCAAAACCATCTAATTCTGTTTTTTAAAAGAGGGGGCAGAAAATATAAGAATTATGTTCTTCTATCTGCTCCTTTCTGATCATGGAAATGTTTAAATGATTTGTTTGAATGATTTGTTTGAATGTTTTGAAACTTTTATAACTATGCATTTTCATGAGATGAATAAAAAGAACCTAAACCTAACAGAGCCAAAGAAATGTCCTAGTTTTTGACCTCTTGTTACTCACATTGTCAATAAAAAGAATTCTGATTCTGATAAATGTAAATAAATGCCCACAAATGTTGTTGAATTTTGAGTGTCTTGGATCATCGCCACTGTCCTTAGAGCCTCCTGCATTGGCAAGGAAAATTTTGAAAGAAAAGTGAGGAACCTTGGGAAGAGCCATACTGTGGGCTCCTGAGGGATGGTTTGGGCTAGAAGATCCAGCACCTCCCAGCTCTCAAGTTTGTGGAATAACGCCAGGTCTCGGGCTGCACCGAGATATCTGGATTGTTTTTTGCCTACCATAATTATAATTGAAAAATACCACAATATGAGGTAAAGTGATATGGACCAAAGATTATATAACGATAACGATATAATTCACATTATAAATGGCACTGAAAACAAAACTGCACTAAACAGTAAGATCTCATGTTATCTCATGATAAAATGTTTTCTAATAAGATAAATACAGTACCTTGCAAAAGTATTCACTGGCTTTTTACTTATTTTGTTACATTACAGCCTTTAATTCAATGGTTTTTTTAATCTGAATTCCATGTGATGGATCAGGAAACAATAGTCTAAGTTGGTGAAGTGAATTGATATTTTTCAGAAATAAAAAACTGGAAATTGGCGTGTGCATATGTATTCACCCCCTTTGTTATGAAGCCCATAAAAAGTTCTGGTGCAACCAATTACCTTCAGAAGTCACATAAATAGTGAAATGATGTCCACCTGTATACAATCTAAGTGTCACATGATCTGTCAGTACATATACACACCTTTTTTGAAAGGCCTCATAGACTTCTCTCCCACTCGCGCTGCTTCAATTGACGGAAGTGAGCGGGAGAGAAATCTTTAGGAGTTAGTGCGCGGACGTAGCGCTCCTCGTATTATTACGCCTCACAATATAGTAGAGGTGCAACGGTTCATCACTGATCCGTGATCCGTTCGGTTCAACGTCTTCGGTTCGGTTCTGATCCGCGGTTTGATTTATGAAAAAAAAAGTTGTGCGCACGTTGTTCAGTCCACACACAGCGCAGTCATTGCGAGCGGAGGAACGGAGATGCTTGAAAGCCCTGCGTCATTTAAATCCCCTGTATGAGAGCATTTTTGGCTGCACTGTAACTATACTCATAATTAATATTCGACAAAACTGTCACGATGTGTAAGCACTGTGGCACAAGAAAGACATGAGTGAAAAAAAGCGTCTCGACGACCGCCTATTGTCGCGGCGTTTAAGCCTCCCCTTTACGCACAGTCAGACCGGGCTAAAGTCCACTCTCCCGCGCATCCTCAGCTGCGCTCACGACTGACGCTTGGACGTCCCGCGGAACCTATAATAGATCCATGAGCGGAACCGCTCACTTCATCACCGCAGACTGGGAGATGAGAAGTCTGCCGCTGCAGACATGCCCCCTCTACGACAGTCACACAGCGCAGGTTCTGACACAAGCAGCGGAGGAATGGAAGACAAAGGCCCAGTACTAATATTCCAGTCACAATTGATAATGCCAAAAATTAAATAAATGCAGTGAATGAGGCTGGACTGGGCCCAAAATGGACCGCCTCCTTGGGAGAATCAGGAAAGTGGTTTAATATGAGGGTAAATACCCTCATAAAGTGCCTTTTTATGTTGCACTTTGTGTTGTTTTTCATTAATTATGTTAAATAGACATAATTGGATGGATGGAATATCCCTTCCATCCATCTATCCATTTCCTTCCCCTTATCCATTTCTAGGTCAGGGGGGGCAGTCAGAGCAGGTGCCGAGTCCACATGAGCTGTGTTTATTAAAAATGAACCGAACCGTGGCCTCTGAACCGAGGTACGAACCGAACCGTGATTTTTTCAAACTGTTGCACCCCTACAATATAGTACCCCTTTTTATCCACTGAGAAAATCGACATGTTACATTTCTGTGTTACTATACTTGGTAGTGTAACAGGTCACGTAACTGTATTTAAATAGGGAACACGTGGAAGAGTTTGGTAGCTTCTAACGGGAGCTGATTTGTTACTATACAGTATGTGGAAGAGTCTGCGTTTGTGCTCCGTTTGCATGACAGAGCGCACGAACATAGACCAGACAGGTACCGACTAGTCTAAAGTAAGGTAAGAACATATGTCAGTATGCAAAAAGGGTGGCCTATTCCTTTAAGAATATTGTCTGTCTCTTTGTGTGTGCTTGTGAACATGTGCCTCCAGCCAGAGTTCAAGTTCAAGTTGTAAAAAAAGATGGCGCCTCGTACGGTCGACATGGCTCTTTGCTGCTCTCTTTTTCTTTTGTTTTTACTTTTTAACTGTGCATCTGGCTGTTCCTACACGCGTGAGGAACTTATGAACATCCGACCCACCGTTCCCATGGACCTATTGCCTGTTTTCTTGGCATCTGCGGCTGATTTAGTTCATGTTCTAGCCAAAAAAGTGTGGGCCCGTAAAAGGGGAAAGCGCGGAGGCCTGCTCGTGCGTCTAGGAGGAGAAGAGCGCGCACGGCTCTCCCCGGAATTTTTCTCTCCAACGTACGCTCACTGGGCAATAAGATGGAAGATGGATTCTTCTCAGCCTGCTCATGAGAAGAAACAAGGACTTCGCCACATCCTGTGTCCTCTGCTTCACTGAGACCTGGCTAAATGAGCGGATCCCGGACTGCGTTCTGGAGCTGCAGGGCTTTGGGCTGTTCCGCGCGGATCGCCATTGTGCGCTCTCAGGGAAGAGCAGAGGCGGAGGGCTCTGTTTCTACGTCAATACAAACTGGTGTAACGATGTGACAGTGATCTCCAAGCACTGCTCTCCTGCTCTGGAATATCTTTTCATTCATTGTAAACCATATTACTCCCCTCGTGAAATTGTTTCATTCATTCTTGCCTCTGTTTACATACCGCCATGCGCGGACGCGCGCGAGGCTCAGCGCGCACTCGCAGAGCAAGTACTGTGTATGGAACGTTTATACCCGGACTCTGATTATTATCCTGGGGGATTTTAATAAGGGAAACTTGAGCCAGGAATTACCCAAATACAGACAGTTTATCAAATGCCCGACCAGAGAGGAGAACACTCTGGATCACTGTTACACCACCGTGCGCGGAGCTTTTCGCGCTGTTCCCAAGCCAGCCCTCGGCTTCTCAGATCACTCCATGATACATCTGGTTCCTGCTTACAGACAGAGACTAAAGCTCTCGAAACCTGCAGTGAGGAGCTCCAAAGTGTGGTCTGATGAAGCTGTGGAAGAGCTGCGCGCATGCATGGAATCTACAGACTGGGACCTTTTCAGAGCTGCCACAGACAGTTTGGATGAATACACGGACACTGTGACGTCATACATTCACTTCTGTGAGGATAGCATCATTCCAACAAGGACCAGGGTCATCTATAACAACGACAAACCCTGGTTCACTGCTAAACTCCGGCAGCTCAGGAAAGCAAAGGAGTCTGCTTTCAGGGAGGGGGACCGCAGCGGCTACAAAGCAGCTAAATATCAGTTCAGGAAAGAACTGAAAGCAGCCAAGTCCCGGCACAGAGAACGACTACAGGAGCAGTTTGGTAACAACGATACTGCTTCTGTCTGGAGGGGCCTACGGGAGATCACCAACTACAAACCCAAAGCCCCCCCCTGTGCTGACGACCACAAGCTAGCTGACGAACTGAACTTATTTTTCAGTCGCTTTGATGCTGCCCCTGACACCTCTCCCTCCCCCACCCCCCACTACTCTAACGAACCACCTATCAGCCCTGCCCCCAGCCTAACAATAGCCGCTAAAGAGATTAAACAACTCTTCTTGAGGCTGCACCCCCGCAAAGCTCCTGGCCCGGACCACGTGTCTCCGGCCACTCTGAGACACTGCGCCAGTGAGCTTACTCCTGTGTTCACGGACATTTTCAACACCTCTCTGCAGTCCTGCCATGTCCCGGCCTGCTTCAAATCCTCCATCATTGTCCCCGTCCCGAAGAAGCCCAGGATCACAGGACTCAATGACTACAGACCTGTAGCACTTACGTCTGTCGTCATGAAGTCATTTGAACGCCTGGTTCTCTCCCATCTCAAGTCCCTCACCTCCCCCCTCCTGGACCCCCTGCAGTTCGCCTACAGAGCCAACAGATCTGTAGACGACGCCATTAACCTGGCCCTCCACCACATCCTACAGCACCTGGACTCCCCGGGGACCTACGCCAGGGTCCTGTTCGTGGACTTCAGCTCTGCCTTCAACACAATCCTGCCATCCCTGCTCCAGGACAAGCTCTCCCAGCTCAACGTGCCCGATTCCACCTGCAGGTGGATCACTGACTTCCTGACGGACAGGAAGCAGCGAGTGCGTCTGGGGAAGAATGTCTCGGACCCTCGGATTATAAATACAGGAGCCCCACAGGGGTGTGTTCCTTCTCCCCTGCTCTTCTCCCTATACACCAACCACTGCACCTCCAGCCACGACTTCGTGAAGCTGATCAAGTTCGCGGACGACACCACCCTTATTGGACTCATCTCCAACAACGATGAGTCCGCCTACAGGAGGGAGGTGGACCGGCTGGTGTCCTGGTGCAGTGGTAACAACCTGGAGCTGAACGCCCAGAAGACAGTGGAGATGATTGTGGACTTCAGGAAGAGCACTGTCCCCCCGCCCCCACCCTCCGTGATGGACTCCCCCATCACCTCTGTGGAGTCCTTCCGTTTCCTGGGCACCACCATCACCCAGGACCTCAAGTGGGAGCCGACCATCAGCTCCCTCATCAAGAAGGCCCAGCAGAGGATGTACTTCCTGCGGCAGCTCAGGAAAGCCAAGCTGCCTGCACAGATGTTGGTGCAGTTCTACACGGCCATCATCGAGTCCATCCTCACCTCCTCCATCACCGTGCGGTTCGCTGGAGCCACAGTCAGGGACAAACAGAGACTACAGCGCATTGTGCGCTCTGCAGAGGAAGTGATCGGCCGCAGCCTTCCATCGCTGCAGGACCTGTACGTCGCCCGAGCTCGAGGCCGGGCTGGTCGTATCACAGCCGACCCCTCTCACCCTGCACATGGACTATTCCAACCACTCCCCTCAGGCAGGAGACTGCGGTCCATCAGGACTAGAACCTCCCGCCACAAGAACAGTTTCTTCCCCTCTGCTGTTGGACTCTTGAACTAGGGATGTAAATCGGCGACCGTTTAACCGGTGGTTGACCGTCACAGCGTTAACCGGTCAAAGCTGTCGGTTAAAAAAGAGAAAAAGTGGAGAGGGGAGGTCTCTTAATAACGCTATTTTAAGCCCTATTTGCACGGTGTGACGAGCGGGTCCATATCTAGCTGTGTGCGCCAATGTATTATAAACTCCGGGACGACTCTCACGCCGCACGAGCCACATATGCACGCACACACACACACACACACACACTTTACCCCTCTCCATACGTAACATCCACACGCATCATCTCTCCCCTCTGTTACCGTCAAAGTTGCACACTGGCACGGGTCAGAACTACATTGGAGCTTACATTTACACACACACACACACATATACATACACACACACATACCGGTCTGTCGCGCTCCTCTGTGTCTCTGACCATGTGAACGAGCCGTCGTTTGCTGCTAGAAAGTTTTGGTATTAACCCGCAGCACAGCAGAATGGGAAGATTAAAAAAGCAGTTCTCTGCGCGCAAAGGTGCCGGAGCTGTTGCGGGTTTGGGCGCCGCTGCCTCTGCTCTGATCCAGTAGAACGCAGAGCAGCACTTATGAGAAGTACGCGGCTCGAAATGGCTGTTATTTCAAAGACCGTGGACTATTTTAAACTACGCTGTTAACCGGTTTCAACCGGTTAATGAGGCTCGGTGGTCGGTCATGAAAATTCATAGTTTTTTACATCCCTATCTTGAACACTTCTTAACCTGTCCCCCCGCCCTTTATAAAGTCACTTTACTGCCCATCTTACGTCACTTTACTTCACTGTACTGCTGTCACCTTACATTGTGTGCACCATGTGCACTTGTATATTGTAAATAGTAACTGTAACTCTATTTTAAATTTAAATTTATTCTTTAGAAGTGTTTTTTATTCTTATTTTTATTATCTCTTTTTGACTGTTGCACTGAGCCAAAGCAATTTCCAAGTCTGTGACTTCCTGTTACTTACGTGGCAATAAAAATGATTCTGATTCTTTATTGTTCGACTAGGGGAAATTGGTTTTGCAGCATAAATCATCTAAAAAACAGGCAGATACAGTTGTCATTCTCCAGTGACTACACTAGCGCAGCTAGCATGTAGCGCAGCTAGCATGTAGCGCAGCTAGCATGTTCGCCGATGCGGAAGTACAGTCTAATAATAAAATAAACTGATGCCGCACCTCTGTGAACACATACTACTGTTATATAAAGTCTCTGTCTCTGGACACAGAGACGCTACAGAGCTGCCTTCTTAGAGCAGAACTTTACACAAAAAGCCGCTAGTTTAACTAATCTGGTCTGAACACCCCAAGCCTCTGTAATTTAGAGAATGCACGTGGAAACTGCGTTCCAGCGTCGGCGGTCTGAAGGCGTACTACTGCTACTACTCGCTGCCATCTTTGTTGGAGTATGACAAATCGACGTGCATATTTTGTATTGACGTATTTTTTGCGCCGACGTCAGCAATTACGTTGTCCCAGCCCTAACACGGACTATTCCAAACACTCCGCTCAGACAGGAGGCTATGGTCCATCCGAATCAGAACCTCCCTCCATAACAATAGTTTCTTCCTCTCTGCAGTTGGACTCATAAGCACTTCATAAATCATCACTGTCCCCTGCCCTTAGTCGTCACTTCACTGTAGGGCTGCAACCATTAGACAAAAATGGATAATAGGAATAGTCAAAGGAAGGTTTCTCACCCATCATCTGTACTTCTTAGCAAGTTTTCCCGACGTTTCGTCCTCAACCTGGGGACTTCTTCAGGGAATGAATTCTCGGACCGCGCGTTGGAGATTTATAACCTATGGGTGTGGTAAGCCACACCCTAACCCTGATACTAACTCGTAAACAATCTCAGGTCTGCTTGATGTAGAAGGGAGCAGGTCTAACGACCCTGCTGAGGCTAACGACCCTAACTCCTTAGCATGTCACAGACCTATTGTCTGCTGGGATGCTCAAGTGGAGTGCAGGTTTCACCCCTCCTAACTCATTAGCATGTCACTGACCTTGTCCCAAGTTAGGGCGTTGTTTTTAGGATGTCGTCATAGATGCGAGGCAAAACAAATCTTAACCCTCCTCCTCTGTTAAGAGAAGGTTTCTGTTTCCTCACAAAAATGGCTTCTTTCACCCCTCTCTCAAACCAATTCTTCTCCCGAGCCAGAATTTTAACCTCTGTGTCATCCACCGTGTGGTTGGAGGCCTTGAGGTGGAGATGAACAGCCGACTGTGGCCCACTAGAGTTTTCTCTACGATGTTGGTAAAGTCGTTTCTGTAGAGTTTGTTTGGTTTCTCCAATGTAGTGGTCAGTGCACTCCTCTTCACTACATTTAATTGAATACACCACATTGCTCTGTTTGTGTCTGGGTGTTTTGTCTTTGGGATGCACTAATTTCTGTCTTAACGTGTTGAAAGGTTTGAAATACACAGGGATTTTATGTTGCCTAAAGATTCTTTGTAGTTTCTCTGAAACTCCCGCCACATACGGTAAGGACACCCCTCTCCTCCTACTTTCTTCTGTCTGTAGGACTGTGTCTCTGGCCTTTCTCGTCCTTTGGGCTTTAGTAAAAGACCACTTGGGGTAGCCACATCTGGAAAGTGCTCTCTGAACATGTTTGGTTTCTCTGTTCTTTCCCTCCGAGCTAGTGGGGACCTGGTGGGCTCAGTGTTGAAGCGTTCTAATGACCCCGAGTTTGTGTTGTAGCGGATGATTTGAATCAAAAGCCAAGTACTGGTCAGTGTGAGTGGACTTTCTGAAGACCTCAGTCTCTAATTGTCCGTTCTCCAGTATGATGACCTTACAATCTAGAAAGGCGAGTTCACTCTCCTTAGCATCCTCGCGAGTGAAATTTATAAAAGGGTCCACCGAGTTAATGTGTGCTGAATATTCAATATGCTGAATATGCTGAATATTCAATAGGAATAGTCGACAATAAATTCCATTGTCGACCATTGTCGCCAGACGGGTTTTTCCAACAGAGTGAGGCCTCCCCCGTTTCACAATCTCTGTCGAGAGTCGCACATGCGCAAGAGCGTCTATCGAGTGGAAACGTAAACAGTAATGGTGGCGTCCATCAGCTTCATGGATCTATTATAATAACGATCAGCTCTGCGTGGAAAAACTTCTAAAGTTTGGGAGCTTTGTAGTTTAGATACGGCAAATAAAAAGTCTACTTGCAAGGTTTGCAAAGCAGACATTGCGTATCACGGCAGCACCTTGGTGATGCACGAACGTTTGAAGAGAAAGCATGAGAGGGACCAAGATTCCTGAGCATGGCCGCTTTGTGGTGAATGAAAGCGGTTCTGTGAAGCTGCTTTGAAAACAGCGTGGCGAGCGCACGGCCAAAGCGAAGCCATAATGTGAGAGTGCAGACAGGACAAGTGCGGATTCTGGTACAACCTGTGGAAGCGATAAATACACAGCTGTGAGAAATACAGCATAACTATGTGAGCCTCTGGAAGTGTCCCCGGTGTCCCCTGAAACTAAAACTCACTAAATTAAAGCTGGGGTACCTAAATTTCCCTTGGATTCATAATGCATCTTGGTAGGGCCTGGTTGGGGCGTGGGGCTGGTGCTTTGAGGCAGAGGACAGAGCGCGGAGGAAAAGCGCCGACAGACCTGAACAGGGAGAGGAAAAGGGACAACAGTAGTCTGCTCATTTTTTTAAAAAAAAACCCAACGCCTTGTTTGGGTGCACACTTATTGTTAGTAGGGGAAAAAGGGGCGGTAGGGTGGGGGTGTGGGGGTGTGGGGGACGTGTGTGTGTGTGTGTGTGTGTCCGCCTGTGTGTTCTCCGCTTCGGTGAAAAGCGGAGGAGCTATTGTTTTACATATTTCTTTCTCTAACGTCTTTTGCCGTGATATTCTTAAAACCAAGTATATTTTTTCTTCCCTTCTTCTTCTAAATTATCACGCAAGATGCATAATTGATTCGGAGACATAGAGCCTCCATAGCTTTAGATCCGAATCGTTTTTCCATTGTCATTGTAACGGGGGACGTTAACCTTCCCCTCGGTGTGGCATCTCTAGATTGATTTTCCCATTTTCTCGTACAGAACAATGGGCCTAACCCGCTTAGTCTCTCCCTGCTCTTACCCACTTTGGGGCGCTCCGTTCCCCCCCCCGCTGGTTCAACCAGCGAGCGCGCGTTCTTGAAAACGGAGCGGTTCTGGCTGAAGACACTCAGAGATTCCAGGGTCGCTTACAGAGCGATACTAACGCGCAGCCGCTAGCTTCAATCTAGAACAAAAGCCCCCAAAAATCCCGCACACAGTCTATGCTGTGGCAATGCATGAAATACCCCAAAAATACATAAATAAACAAATCCCCGTGTACACTTAAGTGCTCGTTACGCAGATGAAAAGACAAAACTCACCAAGTTAGGTTCTTTTTGGTCTTGTGTGGCCAAAGAATCCTTTCACGCGCCGGACGAGCGCGCCCTCCTTTGTCTCCAAATAGAGAAGAGGCTGGTGTTGTTTCCAGGTCGGCCAAACGCGGCCGCTCGTCCCCGCCGAAAGGATCCATGCCAAGACATGTCAGCAACGCCAAATTGTTGTAGAATTACATACCCCAAAACAAGGAGAAAGCTCAAAAGGTCTTTGTCTTATCAAAAGCGTAAGTTTATTGTAACGCACGTGCGGAGAGCTAGCATATCCAAAAGGCAGCAGCATACCCAGCTCTGGGCGCAGAGCCCCGAGTTTCCTGTATACAAGACACACACGAAAGCCAGTCCCGCCCACAACAGATGGGAGGGGGCCACCGGTGCAGGAGGCGCATAGGGATGCAAACAGACTGCAGGATGTAGAAAGTGCACACATACAGACCGATACATATGCAAGAGGTGAAAGGGGGCAAGAGTGATCGCCATTGTCTGTAGGTGTCGGGGGGGACCCGGCTCCTTCCTGGAGCAGGGACATATGAATAGAAGCAGGAAAGACACAAGGGTGTGACAGACAGCAGGGGCCCTCACAAAGCTCAGCATGGCGTCAGAAGGTCGTCTCTGCATTAATAAAAGGCCTTTGACGTCCGTGTATTTGCTGCGGCTGGTTTTATGTAATTACTCCAAAAACTGTCACCACAGGCCTCAACGTAAAATAAATAACTATTACAAAAAACAACCACAAGATGTCTTGTTTTTATGGTTTTTTCTTTGCATAATTAAGAGAGAACCATGTCAGTCAATATTTTACTTTTTGGGCTAAGAGTGTTTTTTTTTAGCTCAATAGATTTAAGGAGGATTGGCAAACAATAATTGAGAAGCAATGGACTATACTGACCAAGCACTGTGCCAAATTGGTCTTAGATAAGACATTTGTACATTTTGTATGAACCAGCAGCAAAGTAGAATAAAAGATGCATTTTTCATTGAAGTACGTATCTTTCTTGTGTTTACCATTTGCCACATAATTAAATCAACTTCAAGCTAAATATGAAAAAAAAAAAATTATAATTATCCGATTAGTCGACCAATCGTTTCAATAGTCGATGACTAGTAGACTATTAAAATAGTCGTTAGTTGCAGCCCTACTTTACTGCAATGTTAAAGTCAATTGTTTGCAAATATATGTAGCAGTAATTCTCAGAAATCTTGTGTAGATTTTTTCTATTTTTACTTTCATAACTTTATTGCACCTCAATAGCAATAAAATAATTCAGATTTTTTTTATTTGACTCAGAATCTTCAGAAAGGTTCTCCTTTGTTCATCTTTAATACAGCTTACACTCAAATCACAACCTGGAGCTGAACGCCCAGAAGACAGTGGAGATGATTGAGGACTTCAGGAAGAGCACAGTCCCCCCGCCCCCACCCTCCCTGATGGGAGACTGTAAAAATATAGACTGTAAATAAAGAATCACACTTTTTTTTGTGAGAAAAAAAAGCTTAAATACATTTTAGATTTTGAATAGTGAAAAAAAAGAAGAAAAAAAAAATTGTAATAAGAATACATGGCCAAACAATGTATTTATTATGCTCTCAACTGCAATGATTTGTTACAGTTTAAAACTTTAAAAACGCAATTTCTTACAAAAAACCTGTAAATGGGCATAACATAAAACTAAGTATATATAAATCTTAATCTAAGAGTCAATACTTTAAACCAACATGTTTATTATTAATTTAAGCAATTTGTGCAGTTACTCTTCTTATTTTTACCAATGGACTAATTGCAGTCTCTGTGCTTTGCGCAGTATAATTTCTAGCAGGCAAAACTACATCCGAAAGTCTAATGTCGACATGCTTCTCAATATTAAATGTTGCATTATAGTGACCAGTTACCACTGTGTAGCCTCGTGCAGCTAACCGTTTGTTAAAGAAGTCAAGTATCATGCATTCTAATTCGAGCTGCAATCACAAATGTTCTGTATAACCAGATTATTCTTCATCAATATCATGATAAACATCTCTTCTCTGTCCGAACGTGGAGCCCGGGCTGTAATCAGCTCTGAAGAGGCTAATCAGGCTAACTGCGGCTGAGGGAGGATGCGATGCGGGGGCTGGGGTCACACTAGCCTGGCTTCACTTACCTCACCGGGCCGAACCGCTCCGTGTACAGTCGCGGGGGGTGAGTCGAGACGCATCCATGGTCCCTGATGCGATAATCTATCGGTCATGTGTCGGTCACATTGCGGTAAGATCTCGGGGAATGGAAGGCAGTGATACATGAGCATGAGCTAGTGCGGCTAAAGCTAACGGTTGAATGCAGCAGTAAGAACTGAGCATAGTGCTGTGCGGAGTGCTAGCGGCATTGCCGTGCTGTTGCCGGAGGTGCGGCGGCGGCCATCTTGTTAGTGTAAAACTAGCCTACTGTCTATGTTATAAGCATAGACTGTAAATATTAAATGTTATAACATCTTTCAAATGAAGTATTATCAGTGTAAGGAAATGTATTCAGTTACACAATTATTTAATTGGCTTTAAAATATATTTTTATGTATTACTAGTGTCTTTTGGCAGCTACAGACATGGACAACATAGTATACACATAGTATAGCTTTAAATAAAAATGTAATAAATTTGCTCTAAAACCACTAACATTTCTTTAATCGTGGCCGTTATTCCTCTCTAAGCTTGAGTCCTCTACCAGAGGCCTGAGGGCTTGAGGTTCTTTGCAGTATAAATTGTACATTTCTCCTTTGAGAGATTAATAAAGTTTATCTTATATTTGCTGTTCCTATACAGTGGGGCAAAAAAGTATGTAGTCAACCACCAATTGTGCAAGTTCTCCCACTTAAAAAGATGAGGGAGCACTGTCATTTTCAGAATCAGAGTGTTTGGAATAGTCCATGTGCTGGGTGAGAGGGGTCAGCAGTGATACGACCAGCCCGGCCTCGAGCTCGTGCAACGTACAGGTCCTGCAGCGATGGGAGGCTGCAGCCGATCACCTTCTCTGCAGAGCTCACGATGCGCTGTAGCCTCTGTTTGTCCCTGACTGTGGCTCCAGCGGACCACACGAGATGGAGGAGGTGAGGATGGACTTGATGATGGCCATGTAGAACTGCACCAACATCTGTACATCCTCTGCTGGGCCTTCTCGATGAGGGAGCTGATGGTCGGCTCCCACTTGAGGTCCTGGGTGATGGTGGCGCCCAAGAAACGAAAGGACTCCACAGAGGTGATGGGGGAGTCCATCAGGGAGGGTGGGGGCGGGGGGACTGTGCTCTTCCTGAAGTCCACAATCATTTCCACTGTCTTCTGGGCGTTCAGCTCCAGGTTGTTACCACTGCCCCAGGACATCAGCCGGTCCACCTCCCTCCTGTTGGCGGACTCATCGTTGTTGGAGATGAGTCCAATGAGGGTGGTGTCGTCCGCGAACTTGATGAGCTTCACAGAGTCGTGGCTGGAGGTGCAGTGGTTGGTGTACAGGGAGAAGAGCAGGGGAGAAAGAACACAGCCCTGTGGGACTCCTGTTTTTATAATCCGAGAGTCCGAGACATTCTTCCCCAGACACACTCGCTGTTTCCTGTCCGTCAGGAAGTCAGTGATCCACCTGCAGGTGGAATCGGGCACATTGAGCTGGTAGAGCTTGTTCTGGAGCAGGGATGGCAGGATCGTGTTGAAGGCAGAGCTGAAGTCCACGAACAGGACCCTGGCGTAGTTCCCCGGGGAGTCCAGGTGCTGTAGGATGTGGTGGAGGGCCAGGTTAATGGCGTGGTCTACAGATCTGTTGGCTCTGTAGGCGAACTGCAGGGGGTCCAGGAGGGGTAGGCCACGTGCTTGATTGAATATTTTTAACTTCCGTTCCAGCATCATGGGAAATACTTTTTTTCAACATTTTCTGAAAGCTTATAACAATATGAACACAATCTGAAGTTTCCACACAAAGAATCCTTGTCTTATTTTTGCTAGGGCCAACTGAAATTTGAACTTTTTATCATGTAAAGTAGTATGTAAATGGCCATTGACCCAGTTTCAACCAACCAGAAGGCCGGATTTCTTGGACATGAAGTCAGTGAGTTGGTGTTTTTGTCAACAAAGATGGCAGCCCCCGGTTGCAAGAGGCAACCAGGGTTTCCTCTGGGTGCTCCGGTGTCCTCCGGGTGCTCTGGTTTCCTCCAGGTGCTCCGGTTTCCCCTACCACTAAAAGCATGTACAATAGGTCTGACATATGATGGGAGCGAGCTGTAGGTGACCTCGCTCCCATCTCTGTGTGGAGGGAGAGACAAATGTCCAAAAATAACAATTGTAAAGCTCTTTGTGACTCTGGTCTGAGGCGCTATATACTGTAAATAACAATCACTTACTTACTTAAATGATCGGCAGAGGGTGAGGGTTATCATAATCATCATTTATCAATCAATGGATGCAACATGATGTGCATGGCATGGTGAATGGGCATGGCATGGTCAGCATGGGCATGGCATGGTCAGCATGGTCAGCATGGGCTTGGCATGGTCAGCATGGTCAGAATGGTCAGCATGGGCGTGGCATGGTCAGCATGGGCGTGGCATTGTCAGAATGGGCGTGGCATGGTCAGCAGGGGCGTGGCATGGTCAGCATGGGCGTGGCATGGTCAGAATGGGCATGGCATGGTCAGCATGGGAGTGGCATGGTCAGCATGGGCGTGGCATGGTCAGTATGATCAGCATTGGCGTGGCATGGTCAGTATGGTCAGCATGGGCGGGGCATGGTCAACATGGTCAGAATGGACATGGCATGGTCAGCATGGTCAGTATGTTCAGCATGATCAGCATGGGCGTGGCATGGCGAGCATGGTCAGCGTGGCATGGTCAGTCAGTCAATGATTATTATGGTAATGTATAATTGGGCATGATAATCTTTAATGTATAGTCAATGTTGTCATCAGTGGCATAGCCAGAAACCTTTTGAGGGTTGCGCCTGCAAAGGAATTTTAGGCTAATTATTGAATTTTTATGCCAAATCAAGCAAAGGTACATGGATTGACACAAATACTTTTTATTTTGTTTTTCGATTTCTCACGAGGTAGGCCTAAGACACTATGTTGGATGGAAATATGGTAGCTTGGTCTTACTAGTGTTAGCACAGGTACCATCTCCTTGGTCTTACTGGTGTAAGCACATGTTCCATCTCATTGGTCTTACGGGTGTTAGCACAGGTACCATCTCCTTGGTCTTACTGGTGTTAGCACAGGTACCATCTCCTTGGTCTTACTGGTGTTCAAGCACAAGTGGTTGTGCTCACACCAGTCGACATGATAAACCCACTGGTATTCCAGCTCGTTCTCCTCAGACACACAAATTAACTAGAATAGCAGTAGCAGGCAGTTCTACCAACAACTGCAGAGGAATGTGATAAGACTTTCCCCGTTTAAATCAAGCAGGCAGTTTAGAAACAGATTTGAACATTAAGAAATGTAAATATTGATAGAGAAATGCTATAAACATGGGCGTAAATAGGTTCCACCCCATCGCCATGGGGAAGCTAGAAAAATACTTTGTCTTTGGTGTAGCCCATCCATCCATCAATGTTCTTCCCCTTAATCCATGTCTGGGTCGGGGGGGGTAGCATTCAGAGCTGCACCCAGTACCCAGAGCACCAGCCCCTCACTGATCCTCCTGCAGGTGGTGAGTCCACAGGAGCTGAGGTTTTTCAGCGGGGGCTTCGCAACATGTCTTGCCCAAGGACACAACAACAGCAGACATCAGTGGGAGTCGGTGGAGAAGGTGTCGAGGTGGGAAACGAACCCACAACCTTCAGGCCTAAAGGCCAATGCTCTACCAACTGAGCTACTGTCGCCCCCTTCTTTGGCGTAGCCTAGCTACCATATTTCCATCCAACATTGTGCCTTACGCCTACCTCGTGAGAAATCCAAAAACAAAATAAAAAACATTTGTGTCAATCTATGTACCTTTGCTTGATTTGGCAGAAAAAATTCAATAATTTCCCTAAAATTCCTTTTCAGGCGCACCCCTCAATGCCACTGATGGCAACAATGACTATACATTAATGATTATTGTGCACATTATTACCATAATAATAATTGACTGACTGACCATGCCACGCCCCCGCTGTCCATGCCACGCCCATGCTGACCATGCCACGCCCCTGCTGTCCATGCCACGCCAATGCTGACCATGCCATGCCCATGCTGTCCATGCCACGCCCATGCTGACCATACCACGCCCCTGCTGACCATGCCACGCCCATGCTGTGCATCATCTTTGAGGTATTTGAAGGAAAGTCAACAATCATTAGACATAAAATCAGTTTATGGTAGTTTTTCCAGTTTAGTGATGTTTTTTCATAATAATTTTGGATATTCAAATGTTTCTTCAAAAATTGTAATATTCCAGGATTACATAATTTTTGGTGTGATCTCTATGGCCAAGTAATTTGGTTTTTGATGAAATAGGCAGTTCTGCAATTAGAAACCTCCAATCATGGTACATCAAGCTAAAATGTCAAATTTTTGATCAAAACCACAACTTTGACAACATTTTTTTCCGACAGGGATTCTGTTTGTGGATTTTTTTTGCGGCTAACTGTAACTATTTAGCATTAACATAAAGCAAAAAGAAAGTATTTCCCACAATCCTGGAACGAAAGTCCAATTCTAGACCTCTTTCATGAACTAGCACATGGCCTATAGTGGCATTCATATTTTCCTTTGTTTTGTAAATAGTCAACTCTGTTACAAAGTTTAAATCTAGATATGCATACATTTTTTTAGTATTATTATTCATTTTGATTCATAGTATTTATTTGTGATATTATCTTTGAAGTATTTGAAGGAAAGTAAAAAAAATAGACACAAAGTCAGTTAATGGTAGTTTTTCCAGTTTAGTGCCCAAATTTGAATGTGATCGTTTTTCATGATAATTTTTGGTATTGAAATATTTCTTCAATAATAGTAATATTCCAGGAATACATAATTTTTGGTGTGATCTCTATGGCCAAGTAATTTTGGTTTTGATGAAATAAGTAGTTCTGCAATGAGAAACCTCCAAACATGGTACATCAGGCTTTGACAACATTTTCTCATTATCAACAGGGATTTTGTTTGTGGAACTTTTTCTCGGCTAACTGTAACTATTTAGCATTAACATAAAGCAAAAACAAAGTATTTCCCACAATCCTGGAACGGAAGTCAAATTCTTATGGAGCTATTATTGTTTCAATAATATTTGTGTGTGCGTAAACAGATTTGTGTGTGCGTAAAAAGATTTGTGCGTGCGTAACCAGATTTGTGCGTGCGTAACCAGATTTGTGTGTGTGTAAAAGAAATATTTGTGCGTGTGTAAATAGATTTGTATGTACGTATCAAGATTTGTGTGTGTGTAAAAAGATTTGTGTGTGCGTAGAAAGATTTGTGTGTGTGTGTAAAGAAAAAAAAGTAAGTTTTACACACAAGTTTTTTTTTTACACACAAATCTTTTGACGCAGTCCTGCCTTCGCAGATTCGCAAGTGTAACTTGGACTGTGTGCGTGCGTAAACAGATTTGTGTGTGTGTAATTTGACATTTATATCTGTAACAGAACAATCTGTGTGTAAATAACCGCGTTGTACGAAGAGAAGAACGAAAAAAGCCTAAGAGCGAAGCACAGGCTCTGTTTTACACACAAATCTCTTTTTGACACCTCTGCCGCCAAGCGTGTGTCAAAAAGATTCGTCAGTGTAATGTGGTTGTTCTAGCAGTACACCAGCAGATGGTGCTGTTGTAGCTGGTTACGCACACACAAATCTGGTTACGCACGCACAAATCTTTTTACGCACACACAAATATGTTTACGCACACACAAATATTATTGAAACAATAATAGCTCCATAAATTCTAGACCTCTTTCATGAACTAGCACATGGCCTAGGGGGAGGTGAAGGACTTGAGATGGGAGAGGACCAGGCGCTCAAATGACTTAATGACTACAGACGTCAGTGCCACAGGTCTGTAGTCATTGAGTCCTGTGATCCTGGGCTTCTTCGGGACGGGGACAATCATGGAGGATTTGAAGCAGGCCGGGACATGGCAAGACTTCAGAGAGGTGTTGAAAATGTCGGTGAAGACAGGGGTTAGCTCACTGGCGTAGTGTCTCAGAGTGGCAGGTGACACATGGGCTGTGTCCAAAACGGTAGGCATCGGGCCGCGTAGGGTGGATATGTAGGCCCCAAATAAATAGTATTAGTTGAATATGAAGTGTAAAAAGAATCCTAAATGTGGGCTGTGTTTTAATGCATGATGTTTGTGTTCTTCTTTTTCAGAGACTTGTGGTGAAATTAAGGTCATAATTTCTCCAGCTTCACGTCCTGCTTCACCTCCATCACCTCCTGCTTCACCTCCATCACCTCCTGCTTCACCTCCATCACCTCCTGCTTCACTGCTGAAAACATTATGAACTACAACAAACTTGTATATAATATTTTCCTTTAATCACCAGTCATGAATAGTTAGAACAGTGGGCTCTGCATCTCTGAAGACATGTAGCAGAAGGAGCAGCAGCAGAAGGAGCAGCAGCAGAAGGAGCAACAGGAGGAGCAACAGGAGGAGTAACAGCAGCAGCAGAGGGAGCAACAGGAGGAGTAACAGCAGCAGGAGCAACAGGAGGAGTAACAGCTGCAGCAGAAGGAGCAACAGGAGGAGTAACAGCTGCAGCAGAAGGAGCAACAGGAGGAGTAACAGCTGCAGCAGAAGGAGCAACAGGAGGAGTAACAGCAGCAGCAGAAGGAGCAACAGGAGGAGTAACAGCAGCAGCAGAAGGAGCAACAGGAGGAGTAACAGCTGCAGCAGAAGGAGCAACAGGAGGAGTAACAGCAGCAGCAGAAGGAGCAACAGGAGGAGTAACAGCAGCAGCAGAAGGAGCAACAGGAGGAGTAACAGCAGCAGCAGAAGGAGCAACAGGAGGAGTAACAGCAGCAGCAGAAGGAGCAACAGGAGGAGTAACAGCAGCAGCAGAAGGAGCAACAGCAGCAGGAGCAACAGCAGCAGGAGCAGCAGCAGCAGGAGCAGCAGCAGGAGCAGCAGCAGAGTCCTGGGCGTCTGCCTCTGACACAGGTCTCATCGACAGCCCTTCAGAGAACCTGGAAATAAAGAAAACTAAAATCAAACTTGTTGGTTTTATTATGATTTTGTTGTTTGTGTGAAATGTAAGTGAGGTATTATTTACACAACTACATATTTGTCAGCAGTACTTATACTTATAATTGAATACATTAAACTCAAATGTGATTAGTAACGGTCTGTTAGCTTTTCAAGAGACATAAAAGTGAATAAGAGCAGTGTCAAACATCTGTGTTCAACTCCATTTTACAGATGTCTGTTAATGTTTCCATGGATGTGTCAGTTATTATTATAGATCCATGGATGTGTCAGTTATTATTATAGATCCATGGATGTGTCAGTTATTATTATAGATCCATGGATGTGTCAGTTATTATTATAGATCCATGGATGTGTCAGTTATTATTATAGATCCATGGATGTGTCAGTTATTATTATAGATCCATGGATGTGTCCGTTATTATTATAGATCCATGGATGTGTCAGTTATTATTATAGATCTAATAATGTTGGATGGATGTTCCAGTTATTGTTATTATAAATTGATGTTCCAGTTATTATTATAGATAAATGGATGTGTCAGTTATTATTATAGATAAATTGATGTTTCTCTCTCATCAGCAAACACACGTTAATACATTTAGGTCTGATAAAATTACTTTTAAGTGATGCACAAACAAGGGCCATAGCAAATATATAATCCATATTTAATAATAATTTATTGCATATATGTGCATTGTTTACATAAAATATAACTTTGTAAAAACTAATGATTACTGCCAATACAATTGTTATAACAGAGAAAGTGTAACAACAAAAGCATCCTCTGTTTTTTCAGAATACGATTGTAAACATCCAGGGGGCTCTCATTACCTGAACCCGTGTTTAGACAGCCTGTTCTGGGCTTCAGCACTGCAGCTAACTGGGCTGTTAGCTTATAGCACCGGAGCTTCAGGCTGGAGGTAAAGTCCGAAAATTTTCGAATTTATCTCCAAACAGACCCCTGATATGACAATAGAGGGGGATATTTCTCGCCTCAAATGATATTAGAATTAACTTTTATGTCCTAATTAAAGCGTATTTAGAACTTTTTACCGTCCATCATGGCCGCCGTGTCCTTCCGCTTCGCTCTGAGTTGTGTAGTCACGTGACGAAGGCAGAAGGCAGCTGCTGTCCAAATCCACATCACGTCTCGCCTCCTACCTCGCCTGTGCCTACGCGGTCTTCCCTCTGTGCCTACGTATCTACCCTACGCGGCCCGATGCCTAGCGTTTTGGACACAGCCATGGTCTGGGCCAGGGGCTTTGCGGGGGTGCAGCCTCGAGAAGAGTCGTTTGATGTCTTCTGAGGCTATTGTCAGGGTGGGGGCAGAGCTTATGGGTGGGTCGTTAGAGTGGTGGGGGGTGGGGGAGGTGTCCGGGGAAGCGGCTGAAAAACCAGTTCAGGTCGTCAGCCAGTTTGTGGTCGTCAGCACAGAGGGGGGCCCAGCCTCTGGGCTTGTAAGTAAGTAAGTAAGTAAAGTTTATTTATAAAGCGCTTTTCACAGATAAGAATCACAAAGTGCTGTACAGGACAGTGGACAAAGACGAAACAATATAAAATACATTCACACACATGTACTTAAAAGTGACATTAGTGAGAATGCTTGTAGTTTGTGATCTCCCGTAGGCCCCTCCAGACAGAAGCAGTATTGTTGTTTCCAATCTACTCTGTAGTCGTTCGCTGTACCGGGACTTTGCTGCTTTTAGTTCGTTCCTGAACTGATATTTAGCTGCTTTGTAACCGCTGTGGTCCCCCTCTATGAAAGCAGACTCCTTTGCTTTTCTGAGCTGAGTTTAGCAGTGAACCAGGGTTTGTCGTTGTTATGGATGACCCTGGTCCTTGTTGGAATGATGCTATCCTCGCAGAAGTGAATGTATGACGTCACAGTGTCCGTGTAGTTGTCCAAACTCTCTGTGGCAGCTCTGAAAATGTCCCAGTCTGTAGATTCCATGCATGAGCGCAGCTCTTCCACAGCCTCATCAGACCACACTTTGGAGCTCCTCACCACAGGTTTCAAGACCTTCAGTCTCTGTCTGTAAGCAGGAATCAGATGGATCATGGAGCGATCTGAGAGGCCCAGAGCTGCGCGGGGAACAGCGCGATAAGCTCCTCGCACAGTGGTGTAACAATGATCCAGTGTTCTCCTCTCTGGTCGGGCATGTGATAAACTGTCTGTATTTGGGTAATTCCTGGTTTCCCTTATTAAAATCCCCCAGGAAAATAATCAGAGAGTCCGGGTATAAACGCTCCACACACAGTACTTGCTCTGCGAGTGCACGCTGAGCCTCACACACGTCCGCGAATGGTGGGATGTAAACAGAGGCAAGAAGGAATGAAAAGAACTCACATGGTGAGTAGAACAGCTTGCAATGAATGAAAAGATATTCCAGAGCAGGAGAACAGTGCTTGGAGATCACTGTCACATCGTTACACTAGTTTGTATTAATGTAGAAGCAGAGTCCTCCGTCTCTGCTCTTCCCCAAGAGCGCAGAATGGCGATCCTCGCGGAACAACTCAAAGCCTGGTAGCTCCGGAGCGCAGTCCGGGATCCGCTCATTTAGGCATGTCTCAGTGAAGCGGAGGACACAGGATGAAGCAACGTCCTTGTTTCTTCCCATCAGCAGGCCGAGTTCCTCCATCTTATTGCCCAGTGAGCGTAAGTCGGAGAGAAAAAAGCAGGGTAGAGCTGTGCGTGCTCCTCTTCTCCTTAGACGCATAAGCACCCCGCTGCCATGCTAAAAAAGAGCAGTCCGGATGGTACTTAAGTAAGTAAGTAAGTAATCTTTATTTATATACCGCCTTTCACAGACCAGAGTCACAAAGCGGTTTACAATTTTTATTTTTTGCGCATTTGTCTCTCAGGAGCCGCATGCCAGACCCATTGTACATTATTTTAGATTTGAGATTTATCTAGAGATTTATTTAGATTTATTTAGATTTATTTAGATTTGAGATGGGACTATCGTCCCATCTCAAATCTGCCATTTATGGGGAAAGTTCTTGAAAAAGTTCTCTACCAACAGCTTACTAGATTTCTTATAATCAACAACTCATTTGACATGTTTCAGTCTGGCTTTAGACCCCACCACAGCAAGGTAAACATCAAGGTAACAAATTATATCCAGCTGAACACTGACGCAGGCAAAGTCTCTATCTTAATCCTGTTAGATCTGAGTGCTGCCTTTGACACTGTCGACCATGAGATCCTCTTACAGAGACGAGGACTGGGTTGGTGTCGTCAGCACCGCCCTAAGTTGGTTTAGGTCTTACCTTGAAGACAGGAAGTACTTTTGTGGTGATTGGAAACTGTGTCTCAGATCATATGGCCCTGACCTGTGGAGTACCACAGGGGTCGATCCTGGGACCTCTTCTGTTCAATCTCTACATGCTTTCGTTAGGTCAGTTAATATGCAGAAATGAAGTGTCCTATCACAACTATGCAGACAACACTCAGATCTATGTTTCACTTACTGAAGGAGAACATTGAACAGTGGACTCACTCCTTCACTGTATCCAACAGATCAGTGAGTGGATGCAAAACAACTTCCTTCAGCTAAACACAGACAAAACTGAAATGGTTGTCTTTGGTCCCCAGAAACAAAGAGAGAATGTCATCTGTCATCTACAGTCCCTTTCCCTAAAACTTTCAAACCAGGTCAGAAATATAGGGGTAATACTGAACTCAGACTTGAATTTTAATAGCCATATCAAATCGGTAACATCAGCACCTTTTTACCACCTAAAACCATTGCCAGGATCAAAAACAGTGCCTAAAGCAGACTTGGAGATTCTTATCCATTCATTTGTCTCCAGTAGACTACTGCAATGGCCTGCTCACAGGTCTCTCCAAACAGGCTGTAAAACAGCTGCAGTACATTCAAAATGCAGCAGCTCGAGTCCTGACTAAAACTAGGAAGTATGATCACATTAGTCCAGTCCTCAGGTCTTTGCACTGGCTTCCTGTGGCTCAGAGAATAGACTTTAAAACAGCCCTGCTTGTGTACAAGTCTCTCCATGGCCTCGCACCAAAATATATTAGTGACATGTTAGTACCATATGAAGCGACCCAGACTCTGAGGAGCACAGGGACTAGACTCCTGACGGTGCCCAGAGTCGGAACTAAACATGGGGAGGCTGTATTTCAGATTCATGCTGCTAAAATCTGGAGCAATCTTCCATGTGAGACAGGCCTCCTCTCTGACAATGTTTAAAACCAGGTTAAAAACAGTTCTGTTTAGCTGGGCATACAACTGAGCGATTTTAAATTTTTCATCTTTCTTCTTAATGTACTGTGATTATTTATGATTTTAATGCAATCTTATTTTGTTCAGCACTTTGAGTTGCCTTGTGTATGATTTGTGCTATACAAATAAACTTGCCTTGCCTTGCCTAATACCCTATGTTATTATTATAAATCCATGGGCTGCCCTCACACTGATACACAGTAAAAGGCACAGGGCTGCGGCCACGACTCAGCCCTTTTCCCAGGGGTCCCTTGGGATTTAGGCGCTCTTGGGAGAGGCGGTGAGGTTTTACTTTCCTGGGGATTAGGCACTCTTGGGAGAGGTGGCCCTGCGTCCCTTTTTAATGCCTCGTGGATCTTCGTCTTTGCCGCTTGTTATTGTGTTCTTTGGATGCAACTCAGCATTAATTTCCCTCCAAACATGATGAGAATGTTTTTACCCAAAAATTCTATTTCAGTTTCATCTGACCATATGACATTCTCCCAATCCTCTACTGGATCATCCAAATGCTCTCTAGCAAACTTTAAAGTAGCAGTATGTAATATTTGCATGTCAAGTCATCATTAAATGGCCCCCATATTTCAAAAGGCATTATTAAATCATGCTATTTTCGCATACATCTTTAACTGATAACAGTAGTTCAGCAGAGATATTTGAATATCAAAATTAGTTTTACGACCCGTAAAAGTTGTTATTGTTTTGATTTTGATGTCCTACCCTCCGCCTTTTCGCCAATCAGGAAGTGTCATGTAAGTCCGTGATCGGATTGCCAGAACTCCGCGCGGCTCACTAATCTTATTGGTAATATAACATGTGGCCGCAGAACTAAAAAATGTCTTGTTATGACTCTCAAATAATTAATGACAAAACAAAGACTAAAACGAGGATTTATATCGGGACGCCTTTGAACAATTGAGACAGCTGATAAGTTTTCGTGTGATGCAAAATTTGCTCGTCTGAGTCCGTTCTTCAGAGTGATGTTTTCAGTGCGCATTGGTGGTCGAGTGGTTAAAACTACGCGCTCATGATGCAGTAACCTGGATTCGATTCCAGGCAGAGCCTTTTTGTATTTAATTGCATGTTATCACATTCTATGACAGATTGCTCTAAAAACGGTAAAAGACGAAGGTCAAGACGTTTTTTCGCAGATTATAGCTTAATTGTAAAAGGAATCATTTGAGACCACATTTACCCCAATTAAAATAATGTTAGTCTCTTTTTGATGTGGGACTTATACATGTTTGTCTAAAAAATAGGGAATAAATAAAATGTAAGGGTGATATCCTCTGGAGCAAACCCTGATGTTGATACGCTGAAGAAATACGTTCCAACATCCATTCTTCCCACTCCTATTTTCAATTGCTTATTTATTTTGGATAATCTATAATGACATTGCTTTTATTTTTTTTGTTTTTTATCTCAAATGTCCAAAAAAAAATAAAAAAATTCAACATTCATTCAACATTAGCATGCCTCATGGCAATGTGAATGGAGACAGACAAACAACTGATAAAATAATTCCCTGTGTTTGCTGCTGGATTTGGTGTGTATCTGGCAACCTGAGTCAGGGAGAGTGGGAGAGGACTACAAAATATTGACCGTGACTGCAGTACCACTTTTGGCCAGATTTTTACATATTGTTTCTGGGCCTGGACATGTACTGGCTAAAGCAGGGGGAAACGTCAGGCACTGCAGGATTGGAGTCCCTGGCGGCGTAGTGTGTTACTGATGGTAGCCTTTGTCACTTTGATCCCAGCTCTCTGCAGGTCATTCATTAGGTCCCCCTGTGTGGTTCTGGGATTTTTGCTCACCGTTCTTGTGATCATTTTGACCCCACAGGGATGAGATCTTGCGTGGAGCCCCAGATTGAGGGACTAATTTCTAATTTTGGCTACAGCACCTCTGCTACTGCTGACCCGTTCTGCTCCACCCAGAGGCTACTCTTCTGCTATGACCTGAAGGGCTGTTGCTGATTATTACTATTTTTAACTTTTTAGAAAGATCCATTTTTTTTTTTTTTTGCTTCTACTGGACACCTGAATTTCTCCTACGGGGATCAATAAAGTGTATATTTATCTATCTATCTATCTTGTCCTATCACCTGCTGTGATAGGACATGGCGTGATGATGATACCTCTTTCATCTGCACCTTTGTAATGTGCTCCCCTGGCCCTGACTTGTGGTCTGCACTCCCCTTCTCGCCCAGGAGGGCAGTCCTGCACTGCATAGCCTCGGCCCTCGTTCTACAGCCTGAGTCCTGGATCTATAGCCTGTCCGTATGTCGGAGCGGATCCCTCCCTCAGTGTGGTTTTCTCACTTGTTGTGTTGTTGAGTTGTTCTTTGCCAATGCAATGCAGGAGGGACTAAGGACAGTGGTGAGGATCCAGGACCCCTTTAGGCGCCAGAGTTTTTTCAAGAAAATATACAATTTTGATTTCAAGATTTCAAAAGGCTATAACTTTAAAATGGTTTGAGATAAAGGCATACTGTAAATTAGAAATATCTTCAGTTTGAACCAAACTTTGGGATGGAAGTTGATTCGTCGTCTAATTTGCATATTCTGACGTCATCAAGGTGGCGGCCATTTTGGAAAATGTTAATTATTGTATAAAAACTTCAAAAAGCTGTAGCTTGGGAGTTTTTTTAGATCAGGGAATACTATAAACAGTCAGTGTGAAATATCTTTAGTATGAAATGAATTTGGGATAGAAATAAATTCCCTGATCCAGATTATAGATAATGTTTTAGCACTGGTTCGCGGCCATACGGAATTGTATTATTTTCAAAGACCTTCAGTGATCAAGACAGCTCTCTTTATAGTTTACAGTCATGAAATCTGGAGTTTGGTTTCAATATTTCCCTTTCAAAGAAGTGGTGGGTTTACTATTTTTCTCGGTGGAAATGAGTCTCCTGGATTTATGGTTTAGAAACAGAGAGATGAAATGAATGGGCTCAGAACATGTCAGATCATCTCAACAAGAAACAACAGGCTCTTCAACACTTCTGATCCACTTTTGTGGATTATTTTCTCTCAAGAACAGCCTTGATCCTCAGCCTTGATCCTCATCATCTCTTCCTCCTCCGTCGAGCAAAGACGTGTCTCAGACCGCTCCTGCTTCTGACTGCTTGCTATCTCCTGTTTTTGTCTTTTTCCTGGAGTTTTGCCACATTCAACTTTAACAAGAATGGAAATGATTAATGATTAATAAATGGTCCCTCAACGCAATTGATTCTATCTTCAACACGTAAGCGTGGGTCTGGAGAGCCCGTGTGCCCGGACGGGACTTCACCGGCGGGGTATACTCTTGACAGCTGGAACAAGTTTCAGCCCCTCTGTCTGTCCCCCCTGTCTATTGAAGATTCGGAAGACGTATATATCTTTGGCATTTTGGTGGTGGGGATCCTCCTGTTTGGGTTTGGAGCGGTTCTCTTCTATCGCAAATTCGGAAGCATGGCAGTTCGCAAGATTCACGACCTGCTGGCCGACAAAATTGATGGGATGTACAAGGAGCTTAGCCGAGTCGTGGTTGAGAGTGCCGTGTCTGGACAAAGGAGAGTGGTTTTGGTGGAACAGTTGATAAAAGACCTCGCAGCTCGTTCACTCGAAGGGAATAAAACATTGGAGATGAGATTGAATGACATCGTGTGTCAGGCTTGAACTCTCTGACCCGGCTTGGATTTGCCCCTGTGTACGGAGGTCTGAGGGCGCCGCAATTCGGATTAATTGGATTTAATAGAATATCTGCCTGTTTTTGACTGCTACATTGCATACAATATTGTCCCCCTCAGGCGATGTTTTTCTCCTGCTGTGTCTTCTCTCCACTCTTAGCTCACATTCCTCGGCCAAGGCCATAATAACAAGGTCCCCATCTACAACAATCTCACACTATTTCAGTCCAGCAAGGATCGTAAATATAATAAACGCATCCATACAATGTGGCTATGTCCCACAAGCTTTTAAAACCGCGGTAATCAAACCCCTTCTGAAGAAAACAAACCTGGACCCAGAAATACTTACAAACTACAGACCGATCTCAAACCTCACTTTTATATCTAAAATCCTGGAAAAACTTATAGCTGAGCAGCTCCGCTGCCACCTGCAGGAAAATAATATGTTTGAAGTCTTTCAATCAGGATTCAGAGCTCATCATAGCACTGAAACGGCACTAGTCAAAGTCACAAATGACTTACTACTAGCTGCCGATAATGGACAAGTGTCAGTGCTGGTCCTACTGGACCTTAGTGCTGCATTTGACACAATAGACCACAGCATTCTACTGCAGAGGCTAGAATGTGATATAGGTCTTAGAGGAACAGCCCTTGGCTGGTTTAAATCCTATTTATCAGATCGATATCACTTCGTCAATGTGAATCAGGACTCGTCGCCTTATTCTGGAGTGGAATTCGGTGTGCCGCAGGGTTCGGTACTCGGACCGATTCTTTTTACTCTCTACATGCTGCCACTGGGAAACATTATTAAAAAGCATGGAATTAATTTCCACTGCTATGCAGATGACACACAGCTTTATCTGTCGATGAAGCCTAACCAGACAGATCAGCTAGAAAAGCTCAGTGCCTGCATAAAAGGACCTTAAAATGTGGATGACTCTTAACTTCCTACTTCTCAACCCGGAGAAGACAGAAGTGATCCTACTCGGTCCGAAGCGCCTGCGTGACTCCCTCACTAACCAGATGGTTACTCTCGATAATGTCAGTATAATACCCAGTAACACTGTGAGGAATCTTGGAGTCATTTTTGACCAAGAACTCTCCTTCAAGGCTTATATAAGCCAAGCAACTAAAACGGCGTACTTCCACTTACGGAACATCGCTAAAATTAGGAATTTCCTTCCTAAAAGTGACGCGGAAAAACTCATTCACGCGTTTGTCACCTCAAGGCTCGACTACTGTAACGCTTTACTGGCAGCGTGCCCTAAAGCCTCTTTGAAGAGCTTCCAGCTCGTTCAGAATACAGCAGCTAGGATCTTAACAGGTACCAAAAGGAGGGAGCACATAACTCCGGTGTTAAAATCACTCCACTGGCTCCCTGTGGAGTACAGAATAAAGTTTAAAATCCTACTCTTAACATATAAAGCCATAAATGGCTTGGCTCCCTCTTATCTCCAAGACACGTTAGTGTCATATCAACCAGGTCGAGCGTTGCGCTCACAAAACGCCAGACGTCTGGTGGTCCCTAAGGTCTCAAAGGTCACTGTTGGTGGCAGAGCATTTAGCTACCAAGCTCCTTTACTGTGGAATCAGCTTCCCATTTATGTTAAGGAAGCAGATACGGTCTCCACATTCAAGGCCAGGCTTAAAGCACTTTACTTTAATTTAGCATATAATTAGGTAATATATAATATGTAGTGTATATATTATATATATATATGCTGTATTATGTTATATATTATGTTATATATTATTCAATAATGTATTGTGTTATGTTGTATATTATGTTATATATTATGCTGTATGTTATTCTTTATTCAAGGCTAGGTTTAAAACAGTCCTCTTTAGTTTAGCATATGGCTAGGAAGGTAAGACTCGGAGAAGGTTAAACTCCTCAGAGTGTCAGTCAAGCTGCATAGGGAGTCAGTTTGCTGGGAGAAGTATGGTAACTTGAGCACTATCCTCTCCTCCTTCCTACTTTATCTGTTTAGCATTTTTAGGATTCTGACTGTAGTTTGTTCATTGCTATTCACCCGTTGTCCCATTGTCTGTTTCATGGTACGATGACGGGATCTCTGAGCCTGGCCTCTTCCATCTACACCTGCGGACTGCCCCGCCCGACCCGCCTGGGAGTGCTTCGGTCCTGCACCGGACCTGTCCACGTTCAGCGGCCACTGGTCCACGTTCTGTAGCTAGCTTAGGTCCTAGATCATTAGCCTGTCCGTCCGGAGGAGCGGATCCCTTTCTCATATGGGTCTCCCTCCCTGTGGGTTTCCCTAGTGCTCCCCAAGGTTTCTCACGTTTTCCCACTGGGTTTTTTA
Source organism: Knipowitschia caucasica (assembly GCA_964034765.1). Lineage (NCBI taxonomy): Eukaryota > Metazoa > Chordata > Actinopteri > Gobiiformes > Gobiidae > Knipowitschia > Knipowitschia caucasica. The sequence goes on along the minus strand of OZ035839.1, from coordinate 27,454,485 downwards.
AGAGTTTTTCCTTGTCGATGCAGGAGGGTCTTGTTGGACAGTTAGTGTCCAACAGAAAGGATTGGTGATGATCAGGACACTTTAGCATTCTACAACATGTATGGACATTTTCTTCTGTGTGTGCTTTATATTCTTCATGTGTTTTAACTGTTGATTCTCTGACCTGTGTTGGTGATTTCAATGGTTTTGTTAAGTCCTCTGAGATGACTTCTGTTGTGACCTAGGGCTATACAAGAATAAATTGTATTGTATTGTATTGTGTATCCCGTTCCCCCGCCTCCCTCTACCTATCCATCTTGCTCCCTCCCTCCCCTCCACTCCTCATTGTGTTTCCGACTCACCCCCTCCCTGACCCCGCCCCCCTCTGACAGCCACATTGGGCTGGCAGTCGGAGGTGCTCATCCCGAGAAAAAAATCCGTGGTTTATACAAAGCACAATGTGTCTATCCAACTGTCTGTGAAACTGTATGTTATTGCTCTCTGCTGTTTATTCTACTGTTTGTCGCATGGCGCCGTAAAGATGGCGCCGTGGCAAGAGCTCTGGTGTGTGTCGTCTTCTCTGTCTGGTGCACACCGGGGTAGTCTTGCACAGTTTTTCCTATGTGGTTTTACTGCAAATGGCAAATAAAATGAATCTGAATCTGAATCTAAAGGCAGTGAACGCGATTAGCGATGTGTTTTTTTCCCGCGGCTCCCCCGCGACTTCTCCCGCGTCTCCCGTGTTCTCCGTGGATGTTTACCCCCGCTACTTTCTCCCACATGCCCGGTGTTATGATGCCCCTGTCCCCTCGACCACGGCCCCTGCTTGGCGTTCACAGAATGCTTCTACCGCGGCCACACGGAGGACAAGCAGCCGCTGTACAGGGGCTGATTGTGGACTATGGAGCGCAGTCTCCCCGTCACCAATAATGTCCGTGTCTGCTTCACTGGATACCTGCGTGTCTTCCTCCTCTGAATCTGAGTGAGCCAGTACCAGACCAAGTACTTCTCTGGTACTGAAGACCTCGTGAGTAAATAAAAAACCCTCTCTCCCTCTGCTCTGCTCTCGCTCCTCTCAGCTCTACCGCTGCTGCTTCGCCTCCGCGCTGCTGCGCTGCAGGTGTTTTACGAACTCAATTTACTCAAAAACTTTCAATATAACCACACCCACAAATTCTGCTCATATTACAGGCACACATGTCCACTAACCCCTGGTGAAAAGTATTAACAAGATTCTGCACCACATTTTTACATACAGCCTGTTTAAGTGAGCAATGTTGCTTGTCGTAATATTGCGACTTTGGCGCTTAAAGGGTGGCCTTATGTGTTTTTTATCATTGCATTTCCTTTGTTTGAACTGTTGGATTCTCTGATCTATGTTTGCGACTTAAAGTCTCGCTGTTGTGATTTGATTTAATTTAATTATCAGAATCAGAATAATTTGTATTGCCACGTAAGTAACAGGAAGTCACAGACTTGGAAATTGCTTTGGATCTGTGCAACGGTCAGACAGAGAGGTAAAGAGTAGAGAAGGCATAATAAAAATAATACGGAAAATAATTATTACAATTACAATTACTATATATACAATATACAAGTGCACATGGTGCACACTGTTTAAGTATCCTTAGAGTCCGGCACTGTTCCCAGCTATTTTAAACATGCTGTTGTAAGCCCCACTCTGAAAAAGCCAAATCTTGACCCCTCAGAGCCAAAAAAATTACAGACCTATATCTAAGCTTCGGTTTGTTGCTAAAATTTTGGAAAAAGTTGTTGCAAGCCAACTAACTACATTCATGGAGAAACACAATCTGTTTGACGCTCTTCAGTCTGGTTTCCGGAAGTTTAGGGCTGGGCGATAACATTTTTGCCAACAATAGAGATTTTTGTTATACTGGCATATTGCGATAGGTCAATATGTCATCCAGTTGCTGGGTTGCACGCATAGACTGTAGGGTTGCATGTGACGAAAGTGCTCCGAGGGACCGGAAGTACATTTCCCAAATAAGAACAATGTAAACATTCACTGATTCCGAGTTAAAATGCTATTTTTCTGGGGGGAACTTATGAAGTCTCTACTTTGCTAAAAAAATATTTCTCTAACGGGTGTCAATTTTTAGGAAAATGTCTAATAAGGAACGGGAGAAATGCGCTAGCATTAGAAATTAGCCTGCGTAGCATCTGCGGCCGCAGACACAGCTGACAGTCCGCAGTCTTTACTTTGCTTACTTTCATAGATACAATGCAGTCTTTTTGTGTGGTATACGGTTGTAGTAACCGAGGCAACGGAAAGAAAGAACTGTTAAATACATTTTCTAATTGCAGCCCCGCTGTTAGCTTAACGCTAGAGCTCCGTACACTTTGTCCGAACTTTTTGTTATTTAAAGCTCAGCAAATTACCGAAATGACAATAAGGGTCATATTTCTTGCTTCAAATATTGTCTAAAGTAACAGTTATTAATTTAATGTATTAATGATCAGAACTATCTCAGACATATTTCTGTTGATACCACAGAGTGACACCACTGTCGTCACTATAACAGCCTTAATCCTTACATTCAAACACTACAAAGCGTACGCTGCATTAAAAATAGTTTTCACTCATAATAAGAGTGATACTAAGCCGCAAAAAGCTCCTATGTCTGCGTTTTCCAGCATTGCCCATTCTATTTAATAGGAGAAAAATACTTCCTGTCCTACGGACCCATGCCCCATCCACTTTTGGTCACGTGGTTGCAACCCAGCAATACTGCTTGGAAGTTGAAGTTTTATAATGTTCTCTATAATTGCAGGTTTGCACAATACATTTAAATAAGTAACAATCTTGACTATTTCATGCAAGAACCTGCTAGACCTACACACCAAATTATTCAATTCAATGTTCATGTGAATAATATTGTGTCTGATGTGTCCCAGCTTTCTTATGGTGTTGCCCTGTTCTGGGCCCTTTATTGTTTTTATTATTATACCTCTTACCTCTTGAGAAAATTATCGACCGTTTTAATAATGTATCTTAGAATTTTTATGCTGATGATGTTCAGTTGTTTTGCTCTTTTAAAGACTCTGAATTCCACCTTATCTCCCAGTTCTAGAGTGTGTGTCCAAGATCAAAGGCTGGTTAACAGCAAATTATCTGCAGCTAAATTCTAACGAGACCGAAACCCTGATTTTTGCTCCTGACAATAAGATTCTCGACATCAAACAGCTCCTTGGTTCATTTGATTCCTCTGTCACTTCCACCCTCAGAAACCTGGGATTTGTTTTTGATCAGGCCCTGAATCTGGACACACACTCTAAACAGCTCGTTAGAAAATGCTAAACATATTGTCACAAAAGGACTTGGAGATGATCATTCATGTCTTTGTTTCCGCACGTCTTGACTACTGCAACTCATTGTTTACATGTCTTTATAAGAGTGCTCTCAACAGACTTCAATTTGTGCAAAATTCCAGTGGTCTCACATCACCTCCTGTCCTCACTTCATTGGCTCCCAATTAAATTACGTTTTGATTTCAAATTTGTAGTTTTAACTTTCAGAGCCTTAAATGGCCAGGCTCCTTTTTACATCTCAGACCTCTTGACCCAATACTGCTCTGGCTCCACAGGTCATAATTTGCTTGTGGTCCCAAAGACCCGCTATAAGATCCGGGGGGACTGGACCCTCCAGTCTGTGGCCCCCAGACTGTGGAACGCTTTACCTCTGTCCCTCCGTGTGGTCAACTGTGCCGATGCTTTTAAAAAGGGACTAAAGACCCTTCTTTATAGGGTAGCTTTTAGTTAATCTCTTGTTTTATATGTTGTTATCTTCTATTTTTTCTTATTTCTATTGTATATACATATCTGCTTTTACCTTGTACAGCACTTTGTGATTTTTATCTATGAAAGGTGCTCTATAATAAAAATTTACTTACTTACTTACTTACACACAATATAAGGTGACAGCAGTAAAGAGACGTTATGATTGGCAGTAAAGTGACATTATAAAGGGTAGTAAGGTGACTTCTATAGGGCGGGGGGACAGGATATGAAGTGTTCAAGAGTCCAACAGCAGTGGGGAAGAAACTGTTCTTATGGCGGGAGGTTTTGGTCCTGATGGACTGTAGTCTCCTGCCTGAGGGGAGTGGTTGGAATAGTCCATGTGCAGGGTGGGAGGGGTCGGCTGTGATACGACCAGCCCGGCCTCGAGCTTGGGCGACGTACAGGTCCTGCTGCGATGGGAGGCTGCGGCCGATCACCTTCTCTGCAGCGCGCATGATGCGCTGTAGACTCTGCTTGTCCCTGACTGTGGCTCCAGCGGACCACACGAGATGGAGGAGGTGAGGATGGACTCGATGATGGCCATGTAGAACTGCACCAACATCTGTACATCCTCTGCTGGGCCTTCTCGATGAGGGAGCTGATGGTCGGCTCCCACTTGAGGTCCTGGGTGATGGTGGTGCCCAGGAAATGAAATGACTCCACAGAGGAGATTGGGGAATCCATCAGGGGGGGCGGGGGTGGGGGACTGTGCTCTTACTGAAGTCCACAATCAACTCCACTGTCTTCTGGGCGTTCAGCTCCAGGTTGTTACCACTGCACCAGGACACCAGCCGGTCCACCTCCCTTCTGTAGGCGGACTCATCGTTGTTGGAGATGAGACCAAAAAGGGTGCTGTCTTCCGCGAACTTGATGAGCTTCGCAGAGTTGTGGCTGGAGGTGCAGTGGTTGGTATACATTATAGCACATAGCCCATTGAATTTAACCATATGAATTACAATTATTCACTGTGAATGTGTAATGGGAAGTCTATTTTCTCAAGCGTATTGGGAATTAGACCTTTTATGTAGCACAACAGTTAAAAACAACTTTTGTATATACTCTTTTTGTTTTGACATTAGTACTAACCATAGACTGTATATATGTACTAACATGAGCACTAACCCCGCCCTCCGCGGGGCACCGCGTATGAAACCGAGCGCACACGGCTCAACTGACAGGAGTGGCCCGTGCGCAGCGGAGGACAACAGGATGTGATCTGTTTGGGGTGAGGCAGAAGCGCTGACATGGAACTATAATACACATCCATGCGGGATACAACATCTGAACGCAGTTTGGAACTAAGGAACCGACTGCAAGAGCCGCGTGGTGCATGAATGCGAGTGGTGTCTTTGTATGTGTGTGGGTGGGAGTGTGTGCGCGCATGATAGTGTGTATTGGTGTGTATTACGCAAACGGTGACTCGCGCATATGGGAGCCGTGGCGTTGTCATAGACGGCGTTGTGCAGTCAAAAGTGAACTTTTTCCGCTATTGTAGGCGCACTGGTCCCATTGCGTTCGGGCTCTCTGCTGCGGCTGGCGTGCGCTCGTATAATCCTGCCACACTTCCACTTCGCCATGTTGTTGTTGCGTTGTGAAACTCGATAGAAAGTTGTCCAGAGCGCTCGCGTACATGCTGGGAGGCGCTTCGAAGGGACTTTTCCACGGGACCCCAGGTCGGATTTGTCACTGCGGACACGATCCTGTCTCCTTTCGGGTAGGATCGCTTCCTTCTCGCGGTGCCGCTTCTCACCATAACACACTGGTGGTGGAGCTTTCCACTAGGCTTCGTTTCCTGTATTTCAAGTTATGGCAAATAGAAGTTGCGTTGCCTGCCACATATGTGCAGCTTCTATTAGTTAAAGCATTAGCATCAGAGTGGAGCAAACTCTCCAAACTATAAGAGACCTTATCTGACTAGAATATAGTGGTATTTTTGGTGTTTAAATATGCATTTGAGTTACTATGGTGCATGGAGTTGGGCCTGTCATGATAAAAAGTTTATACCACTGGCACAATTTCTAATTAGCAGATAACCAGCTGTAAACCACTTCTAAAACTATCTTTTACCATCAAAAAAAAAAGTTATAAACACCTAATTTATGTAATAAATGCCAAAAAGTGATGTTATATTTCTCTATAACGTATAGTTACGGTAGGCCTCCTGTTAATAAAACGGCTCAAATGTGACCTGCTACTGCATCATTGAAGGGATACATATTGATCTAAAAATATTTTGTTCCAGTGGTCAAGTCGAAATACATATCCTGACAAGCCTATGAGCGTTTGTGAAAAGCAAGGGGGAGTAACGGATTACCATAGTACCGTAATATGTCGTTTTGTATTAACTCTCATCTAATTTGTTTCCAATTGAAGTTGCATCCAGGTTAGACATGCTCATTTGATACATGTGAACAATAGTTGTATTTAACATTATCGTTATTGACTTGTATGTGACAAAAAGTTGAAATAACACTTAGCAATCAAACACTGTTGCCACAGGTTATAGGATTTCATATACATGAAGAAATAGGTTATTAACTATATGTAAGAATCTAATTCTGAGAATGGCAATCTTGTTTGTTCTTCTTATTACTGCTTAGAATAGCATTACAATAGATTGATCAAATGTGCTTTTAATAGACTTTTTTATCACATAAATCTAAGTGCAACCATAATGTTTGTTATTAAAATTTGAATTTGTTTTTGTCTGTCTCTAAAATGGTTTAGCCCTAACTCCTTCATATCGAGTGTTAATACCTTCTTTTGTTTTTAAAGGGACCCTGGCTCCTGAAATGACGACTGTCTGCCATCTGATTGCTTTTCTCACAAATTGATTTCCCTCGGATGCCATAAAATTCAAGAATTCCACCACAACTCGCACAACCGTAAGCTATGAGCCTCCCTCCTCAGCTGAGCAAGCCAGCCAAGCACAGAGCTATGAAAGAAACGGATGTCTTCTATGGCATGGGCCCTCCCACCCTGGAACCCAACCACGGAGACTTGAACACAGGTGCATCTGGGCTTTACCACACGGAAAAAGCAGCACCAAACATGAGTCACCACTATCACCAGCAAACGCAGCTAAAGTGGATGCAACCTGAGCAGGCTCCCATCCAGGGGCCCCTGTGGAACCAGGACTTGGGCGGGTGGAGCCAAGGTCCACAGTACCCGCGAGGACAGGTGTTTCACGAAGGGCTTTCAATGGCGGAAAACCAAATGCAAGACGTTTATACAGACAATTCCCAGTGGGATTCAATGATACAGATGCAAAGTTATCAGCAGCAGCAGCACCAGCAGCAGGTGCATTCGATACAAGCCCCGATGTTGCAATCTTTCCAGACGTTCCGCCAAAGCAAGCCGCAGCAGGCGCAGTTCAACCCAGGCTATTATGCAGGGTTTGCACAAAGTAAAAGTGTGGGTTATGAGCAAGCCAAGCCGCAAGGCATCCTCCAGCAAATTCAGCAGCAGAAGCAGATGGTCAATCCACAACAGCAGCTTCAAATGCAACATCTCCAGCAAATGCAGCAGTATCAGCAGCAGTGCATGCAAGAGCGCCACCTGCAGCAGAGGAGCCAGCATGGTGCACAGCAGGTACAAATGTAACCGAACACCAGGAAAAATGAAATTGTCAACCAAAAAATTTAGTGAAGTCCATAACATTAGTTTCTGGTTCATAAACAGTCACTAGCCCATGATGCTTGTTCAGTTGGATTTTTTTTGTATGATCTGTCCTTGCTAATATCAGACATTTTTCGCACAAACTCGTTCCAATACACCGTTTGTCCAAACGCTCTTGTTACGTTATCATAATTCCCCCTACTATTTTGTCCTAGTCTGAACAGTTGTGCCTGCAAATGAGTTCCAGTGTCATGTTAGATATTTAATATAATTTAATTTCCCACTTCTACAATCCTGACAGTCTCTTATTCACTATGTTTATATATAGTAATAATCTGAATCTTACATGTGTGTTTTGCCATTTGCCATAAAACCATTTAGGAGCATCTGTTGGTTGATACATTTGCCTTACCTTATAGCTGGAGCCAAACGTGGAGCTAAAGCACCAGCAGCAGCCAGAAGCAATCTTCCAACCTCAGCGAGAGACCCAAGAGACAGAGGAGAGCGCTGAGCAGATACATATGTCCTCGTCTACAGAGATAGAAAAAGTTCCTGAAAGGACTGTGGATCCGACTGTAGTGCCCCCAGGTGGGAATTGTGGTGAGTACTGTCAGACTGTACTAAGAGTACTGTTAATTGGAGTACTTACTGTATAATTATATGCACCAGTTGTCAGCAGAGAATTAATATTAAGATTTACAGAGCACATGTTTTAGTAACTCTAAAAGGAAGGATGAATGGTTTTGAAGAAATATGTATCCTAATATTTGATTGTATTAATTTAGGGAAAGCCCCTAATGATGCAGTATCTCATTTTCAAGAGGGTCCAATTGCGATTTATATGTTTATAAATATAAACTATGCACTTATGATTTCATTTGTGATTTATTTAGTCAGTTTTCAAATTTTCAATGTTTTTGGAGAAATGTATTTGAGCATGACTGAAGCATAACCTTAGCATTTGTGTGAATTGATTGTAGTAAAAACGACATGCAGTTTTTTCAGAGCCAGCAGTTTCATATCATTTAATCTTTGTGAAGGATATCCTGCAATCAGATAAATTTAACTGAGTGGTTCTGTGGCAGTGGCCCAGCCCAGACGGTCCAGGCGGCTGTCCAGAGAGGGCCAGTCTCCCAGCAACGAGGCACTTCTGAACGGAACAGGACAGGACACAGCGGAGGGCTTGAGCACCGGAGGAGTGATCCAGAGCACCCGCCGCAAAAGGAGAGCGTCTAAGGAAATCAACCTGGAGACCTTAGCCCAGCAGGCGGCCCAGAGAGAGTCCCTGCCCGCCAAGGTCAAGGTCAGATCTTACGAACACCAACCATCTCGATTTACCATTCAACAGACACACACGCGAAAGTTGTGTGTCTGTTTTAAAAATATATATATAAGGATCAAATCCACTATTATAGAAGCCGTTCTATAGCCTCGTCTGGTCCAGGTCATGTCTCCATATAATAACATCTCCAAACACACACGGCAAAGTACTTTGGCCACTGTCTACTGCTTCAGAAAAATGACTAGGCTCCATATTCGAAGTGCTAAGCGTCTACACGATGTAGTTCCAGTGCCCGGCAGTGGAACATTACAACACGACACGCACGACCCCCACCAGTATACCCACTTCCTCAACAACATCCTCCTCAGGCCACCACAAAGGCGTGAAAGAATGCAGCAACATCATTTTGCATTTAACAGCAGCTGCCAAAATGCAAACTGAAACTATAGCTTCGCATGGTTTTGTTTGGACGGACGAAGGAGTAGAATTGCTTCTGCCGTGTAATGCTCAAAGCACACGTAGCTTTAGTTGATCTGCCGCCATTGCCCTTTTATGTTCACTAAAACAGCCCGACCTTAGCTGACAGATAACCTACAGCTTTCATAAAGATCAGATTTTGTGGGGATTTTAGTGACCGCTATGACTCCGCTCTACCCCTGGTCTGATAAGCAGCTCTGATTGATTAGAACATGTGTGTGGCTCTCATGCACGTGCACAGAGGTGCTCTGACCAATCAGAGCCGCTGATCAGAGCAGAGCTAGAGCGGAAGTTAGAGCGGGAGTTTGTGGCACTAAATTGTGAATTTAAAGAAAACCAAAGGATTTAAGAAGGAAAAAAGTTCAGGATGACAAGGGACACTAAAATCCCCACAAAATTTGACCTTAGTGATAGCTGTACTGTAGTGTCAGCTGAGGTCGAGTTGTTTTAGTTTACACTGACTTCTAAGGGTCAAACCTCTTGGTAGCCCACGTGAATTTAGTCTTGTTTAGTCTGCAGTACTGCAAGAATCCCCCGAGCACATGGGTCCTTCAGCTCCAAGCTAGTGATAACCTATCCAGATATTATAATAGATCCATGGTTTGAATAGCTGCCTCACATCCTGGCTCCTTGCCTGTTGGTCGGCACAGTTGGTGCTGAAGGAAGATTCAGATCCTTCTATTGTGGCTGTTATGTTCGAATACTTAAGAGCACATTTATGTAACCCCGATATGAACCACTGATGGACCATTACCAAAATGTTCAGAAATGGATTTGGTTAAATGTAAGATCAGGCAATTATTTTAGGCTATGTCTTTTTGTGAGCACAAAGCACTTTATGGGGCATTGTAAAATGTGTTAATCAGGAATATACTGAGAGGTTCACTGAATAAATAAAAAAATAGGCAAGGCATGTTCATTTGTATAGCACAGTTCATGCACAAAGTAACTCAAGGTGAAACAAAACATGCAGAAAAATCACAAATCATCATTATTGTAGGAGTTTGGTAAAGCCATTTCAAATCTATGTATGCTACCATCCTCTTGATACCAAAGGTTTTACTTGACCACCTTTTAAATTCTTGGAGTTATTACTAGACAACACCTGGTCCTGGTTATTCTCAAAGTTTATCTTTATCTGATAAACTTCCTGGTTCCATTTATGCATTTTGTTGTGTTGCAATATAAATCCTATATTAATACGAGAATATAGTAGAGTGCTCGAGTTGTATGTGCAGCAAAACAGATATTTGAACATGGGCTCACATATTTTAGTTGCATAAATATGACATGGTGATCACAGGTGGTAATGGGCTATTGCTATGGAGCTGGGGTTCGATTTTAATTATTGTTAAAAAATTAAGTTTGAACAGTGGATTGACAAATAAAACCAAATAGGTATTCAAGCTTAAACATACTATAAGCACATCAATCATTGATGTACCAGTGCACATAAACACCTTCATACATGTATACAATAATGACATATTTCATAATTTCAGCTCAAAATTGAGTGGGAAGAAGAATGTGCATTGTAATGATAATATAACAATCTCAAGTAAATTTACATTAATGGGAACACGTGTGACTGATACTCTGCATGCTATCAAATAGATAAAAATACAATAACATGTACAAAGTTAAAGACTAAAAATATAAAATAGCTTTGAGATATTTTGTATCGTTACAACTGACTGCAGGAGAACATGGACCAGTGGACTCACTCCTTCACTGTATCCAACAGATCAGTGAGTGGATGCAAAACAACTTCCTTCAGCTAAACGCAGACAAAACTGAAATGATTGTCTTTGGTCCCCAGAAACAAAGAGAGAGCGTCATCTGTCACCTACAGTCTCTCTCCCTAAAACCTTCAAACAAGGTCAGAAATCTAGGGGTAATACTGGACTCAGACTTAAATTTTAATAGCCACATCAAATCAGTAACATCAGCAGCTTTTTACCATCTAAAAAACATTGCCAGGATCAAAAACATAGTGTCTAAAGCAGACCTGGAGATTCTTATCCATGCATTTGTCTCCAGTAGGTTAGACTACTGCAATGGCCTGCTCACAGGTCTGTCCAAACAGGCTGTAAAACAACTGCAGTACATTCAAAATGCAGCAGCTCGAGTCCTGACAAGAACCAGGAAGTACGACCACATTAGTCCAGTCCTCAGGTCTCTGCACTGGCTTCCTGTGGCTCAGAGAATAGACTTTAAAACAGCTCTGCTTGTGTATAAGTCTCTCCATGGCCTTGCACCAAAATATATTAGTGACATGTTAGTCCCATATGAACCAGCCCGGACTCTGAGGAGCACAGGGACTGGACTCCTGTTAGTGCCCAGAGTCAGGACTAAACATGGGGAGGCTGCTTTTCAGATTCATGCTGCTAAAATCTGGAACAGTCTTCCTGAAGATATGAGACAGGCCTCCTCTCTGACAATGTTTAAAACCAGGTTAAAGACAGTTCTGTTTAGCTGTGCATACAACTGAGGGATTTTATATTTGTATCTTTCTTTTTAATGTTCTGTGATTATTTATGATTTTAATGCTTTCTTGTTTTGTTCAGCACTTTGAATTGCCTTGTGTATGAATTGTGCTATATAAATAAACTTGCCTTGCCTTGCCTTGCCATCGTTATCAGGTGGGGAAGAGCTCGTTCTTCTTGCCGGCGTCAATCCTGAGACCTGAGACCAGTACTAGTGTGACAGGACTTAAGGTCAGAGACCTGAGAACAGGACTAATGTGAGCGGACTTCCTGGTTCTAGTTAGCTCTATCTACCGTGGACTGCTTTGTGCAAGTTTTAGTGTTCACAAACGGGTGTGTGCAAGCTAAGTCCGTGGCCCGCTGCGTGCAAGCTTTGCTGTCTGCGATCTGGTGTGCACATTCCACAAATACATTTTCAAATGTTGTGAACAAATTAGACCGGAACATGCTGTATTTATCTAAATGTTATTTACATGATATATTTTACATACTGAGAGCTGCATATGTGTACTGTGGCGCTGCAGAGACAGGACTGACCTGAAATTCCTCTCTTATGATCCTGTGGAGCTCTGTGAGTTGTGAGCTGAGCAGTGCCTTTTTATTCAGGATAGCACAGTTTACTTTACATCTGTCTAGGGCCATATTATCATCCATTTACCCTCTTTAGAAGAGCGTATTCTCTCGATAAGTGAACCTTAAGAAACACTGATACAGTAATTTGAAAGCCTGTGCATTTGAAGACAGATGCAGAAAAGATCCTAGACTCTCTGATCTGCCTATGAACTATTTGGACACACATGCATCCCCCCAGTGATTGATCCACACCTGCAAAATTCACCAGAAGTTCAGGATTGTTCAATGTGGGGCCAAGCAACAAAACCCTGGTCCCTGGTCCCAACAATAATGGCCAACAAGATGTCACAATGTGAACAGTGGTTCCTCCCCTTTGTGTGTATGCCAAGCCCCGGTGATCCAAGATGGAGCCTTATTCAAATGAATGGCTTGTGCTCAGTAGCACATGGGACTTCACGGGGACTGGGAGATTAGCAGAACTCTCCTATATTTGGGCATCGTCTGGTCCTCCCGGTTCTGCGCAGAGGACGAGCTCCCATGATGCGTTGCGCCAAATACGCATGTGTGGCTCTCATGCATGTGCACAGAGGGGCTCGGCCGCGCTCTGACCAATCAGCTCTGCTGATCAGAGCAGTGGTAGAGCGAAGTCAGAGCGGGAAGGAAAGCAGCAGAGTTTGTGGCAGTAAAGTGTGGATTTAAAAAACCCCGAAGGATTTAAGAATAAAACATGTTCAGGATGACAAGGGACACTAAAATCCCCACAAAATCCTATCTTTGTAAAAGCTGTAGGTTCTCTGTCAGCTCAGGTCGAGCTGTTTTAATTCACATTGAGTTCTATGGGACTTTTTTCTGGGTAGCCCACGTTAATTTAGTTTGCAATTCCCCCCGTTAATTCCCCTGTGCCCATGGGTGGGACAGCTATAAGGTAGTAATACCCTATCCAGTTGTTATTATAGATCCATGGTGTATGCTCAGGTGCCACTGTCATCGCTGCACATTTCTATAGAGCTGTTATTGGCCAACACAAGGCTCTACAACAGCTTTGGGGGAGTGCACTCTACATGTCTGCACACCTCCACATTCCTCTACTCCACTCTATACCTGGAGCAGGGAGGGCCAAACACGCATACACACACATCTGCACGTGTGTGCATGCGTACAAATACAAGCATGCACACAAACACATGAACAAAGATGCACAAGCACACACATGCGCACACAATTTATCAAAGATTGAACATAAATGAGTAAAAATGCTCTTGATATTTTATTGCCCTACACGGCCCTCCTCTATAAATAATAGGTTATTTTGTGTTTACTGCCGTTTATTAGTTTTGAGTTTATATTGTCACCAAAATAATTTCCATGTACTATTAACCAAATAATGTTGATAGACAGCCCTAATAGCAAGGTCCTTTGGTATCGAGGTGCTTTGGTGTGCGACAAACTGCAGTGATCGGAGCCTAATGCCCACTGTCTGCTGGTCCCTTCAGGCTGACGTCCCCTCAAGCAGAACCTCTTCCATGGCCCCTCTGGTCATGCCTGTTTCTGTCCCCGTGCCCAGGCCTCCTCTGGAGCGATGGATGGGGCACAAGGCCTCGGTCATTGTGGCCCGCAGACGCTCTCTCAGGAACTCTGTGACAGACTCCACTCAGGTCAGTCCTTGCACACTTGCACACTCTCACCGTTCATTGTTTAGATTCCACTTCATAGTTGCCTGTTACTTTGTTGTGATTATTCAGTAAGACGATCAGAAATAAAATCTTTTTTGTGGTTGTGAACGTGACAAAACAGCTGTGTTAGTACTCTCGTGACCCACTGTGTATATATAGAAGAACTATATATTAAAAAACAGCTATTTTTACATTCATGATTATTCCAAATGTATGATTTATAATGCCCACAACTATTGTAAGTGCGGACCAGGCTCTCACTATTAAATTGACTTTTTTTCCACTGGACACTTTATCTCTGCCAGTTTTGCCTCAAGAAAGAAGCTCTCTGGGTGAAAATTTTGGACCCCTGGCCTAATAATACTAATAATAAGAATAATAAATTATAAGTCACTGTCGTAATCTACAATGGCTTGAAAAGGTACCACATGAACGTTTCTTCTCTATGAATGTTTCTACCCCATGAACGTTTCTCACGACAAATAAACATTCACAACAAATTTGAAAAAAGCAAAAAAAGTTTTAATAGATAAAAGGCCTGAAAAGTATTCAGCCCCTTTTTTATCAGAAGTTTCCTGATAGCTGATTAATGATTGAATACCGACCTAGCTATTTAGTAGAACGTCTACTATAGTCTATTCTCAGTATGACACAGCTGTTCTGTGAGGGCCTCAAAGCTATGTTTAGACTGTTTTGGTCACTAAATTGCATCATGAAGTCCAAAGAGCCTCCGAGAGAGGTCAAGTATGAAGTTGTGGCTAATTGAAATGAGAATGGAAAGAGTACCACTGAAAAGTCTCAGACTACCAATTTACAGCTCAAACCAGACTGGTGGCCAATGATAACTCTGGCGACGCGGCACACAGCCCCAGCCCCTGGGGGCATTTTCACTTTGTGGTCATTCACCCAAAAAACACATTCCTTTTTATATAAAAGGTTTGGGTAGGTTTATAATTGATTTCTTTTGGGATTATTGTTAGGGTTGGATAAACAACATTGTACTATTCATGAAAGAAAAACATTAGGTACCCCAACTGCAGTGCTTTTACTTCCCTTGGTCACATCTCGCTAACCACATTGTTGATTATTCCAGGATGCAGAGCTGGACTCAGGCTCAGATGAGGACGGGGGTAAGTCCAGGACCAGGCGCCGACCTCGGCCCGAGCCACTGATCATCCCCCCACCACGGCCGTCCTCCTTCATCCCGGCCTCTGTTTACTCGAGTATCACGCCGTACCAGTCACACCTGCGCTCCCCAGTGCGCATCACCGAGCCGCCCCTGCTTCTACCGCCCTACACACCCCCGCCTATCCTGTCCCCGGTCAGAGGGGGGTCAGGCCTCTACTTCTCCACCTTCCTGTCCAGCATGGCAGCCGGGACACAGGCTGCCCCCCCGCAAGCCACACCCCGGTCCTCCTCTGTCAGCCTGCTGCGCTTGTGTGAGTAATATGCATGTTTAGTCCTGGTTTGGTATGGTCCAGGTCCGGGTAGGGCCTATGTGAAAACACCTACAGCGCTGTCCACGGCATCGGAAATGGAAAGTTAATGTTATAACTACACACCCTTGTAGCTGTTAAACGGACAGGGAGTGCTTGCAGAGCCTCATTGTCAAATTAACTATCGTCTGAAAAAAATAATCCCTTTGCAGTATTTATCAGAAGACAAAATGAACCTTGATGAACTGTACCTGATGTTGAAGTTAAATGTGTACAGTACTGCCACACTATGACTATTTCATGCAAGATCAGTATCAAAATTGACATTAGATGGACTTTCCTCAGCTTTTGACCATGTCACTGTAGGCTATATTGGTTGCCCTTTGCCATAAACACGGCCCAGTTGTTTTCTTAGAGTGATTTATGTTTGAATAATTTTTCTCCTACACCTGAGCCATCATTGCTCCTGGATCCCCTGACCACCTGAATAGAAGGATCTTAGTTTACATCCGCGTGCGCATGCGCCACTCGCTGGGTGGCAAACTGAACAAATTCAAAGCCCATTTTATGACCTGGGATGACGAAAAACATTGGTTAGAATCGCCTCTGTCTTGCCACAGATCTGCTGGAAGACATTTATGCCGCTTTTCCTAGTACGGTACGTTTTGACTCTACACGGCACCTCCTAGTATGTCTATAGAGTTGTCAGACCTCATTTACGTGTGACGCGTAACTAGTACTGGTGCGGTGCATGGATTTATTATAATATCAGACGAACAGCAAGTGTTTAATAGAAAATTCAGCACAGCACGAGTGGTTTTTGAAAATGCTTATGTCTTAAAAGAATGACTCGGACACTGTGAAGTCAATGGTGCTGACTGTGCTCTGTGCAATCTGAATGGGACATACCTGTAGCAGCCTGTGTAGCAGTGTGCAGAGGAGGAGGGCTGCTTGTCCGAGGATACGGCCTGAGGATAGCTAATGCTAGCGCTAGCTCGAGACTCTGCTCACTCACTAACCCTGGATTCCAAAGCTACAACTGTACAACACTTAACACATATCACTACCTTCAGAGAAGGATCCAGGGTTTAAACTTGCCATCGGCCAACTCGAGCAGTAAAGGACCGAGGGAGAGACAGCGGCAGCCATAGGGGTAGCAAGTTAGCGGCTAGTCTTACTCGGGTCTAGTACAGCAGACTCCGAGACCAGACAAACAATAGATACCCAAACCTCAGCTACAATAATAAATGAATTAAACACAGTCTTGGGATGCAATCACAGATTTATTGAAAACAAAAGTAAAGTGCAAAACCAACAGTTTACAAAGTCAAAAGTACGTATGTCTGAGACCAGATGAGGAGAATGTTAAGTACTCGGGTCACTCATTGCTCATTGGTAATCTCCTCACTTATGGAAAGGGATTCTCATACAAATATACACACGACAACTTAAATACAAGCACAAAACAGAATGACAACACGTGAATACTGCAGATAATACGAGATAAAGCACAGTACAGGAAGGACGTTAGCTGATATCGATAGCTAAATAAAGCTAAATGTAGCTAGCTCACTGTGTACAACAGACAATCAAACATGTACACAGTAAATACATTTAAGTGTGAGCTTTGGACCAACGGGATTTGTAGCTAACCAGTTATTTCCAGGATTACCACAGACTAGTCACAAATCCAGAGCTGGGTGATCTCCCTGAAAACTGTGTTGAGCCTCGAGCTGCCTTTGAATTCTTTCTTTGGCCTGAAGAGAGGAACGTGTGGACCTCGTCCACCGACCAGGACCAGGACTTTTGGGGCTTTCTGTACAATTCCATTTCTCTGGAGTGAGGAGGACGTAATGTAGCCGAAGCAGAGCAGCCGGTTTTAAAGATGCCGGTTGAGTTGTTTTTCCCAAAGGGTCAGATGTCGCTTCCAGTGACGACACTCGTTGACCAATCAGTGTAAGGCAGTGGGCCGACGTCTCGTCATGGTACCGGTACTATGGGGATGGAACCGCAGTCAAGGTGTTGCAAAAAAGTAACGCAAAGTCCCGGACTATCCCTATTGGAAATGCAAAATAAGCGTGCCGTACCGTACTGAAACAAACTGAACTGACACTGTGGAAAAGCGACATTATTCTTACTTTATAGAAAACCTGGGACCCTTCATGCAAGAAAAGTTAAAGGCTGGAGGCCTGTTACTAGAAAGGTTGGGCCATTTTTCTCGTGAAACAGAAGTCAGTGACTGTGTTGAAAGCTGAGGTCAGACCAGGTCGCGGCACGGTGGCTGAGTGGAAGCAAGAAGGTCCTGGGTTCGAATCCTGGTCGGACCAGGGCCTTTCTGAGTGGAGTTTGCATGTTCTCCCCGTGTCTGCGTAGGTTTCCTCCGGGTACTCCGGTTTCCCCTACCACTAAAAATATGTACAATAGGTCTGGCATGCGCCTCCTGTTCGGCGACCCCGCTCCCATCTCTGTGTGGAGTGAGAGGACAAGTGCCCAAAAATAACAATTGTAAACCGCTTTGTGACTCTGGTCTGTGAAAGGCGGTATATAAATAAAGATTACTTACTTACTTACTTACTACATCTGATTTTGATCTGCCATGGGTGATTACGAAATCATCACTCACTGCAACAGTAAAACTGGGTACACTTTTCTTTCTGTTGATCCTGGAAACCAGACTTCTTCCGAGTGCTCTTTCTCCTTATCACCCGCAACCATTTCTCGCGTTTTTTGCTCATGAGTGGCTCAATTTGATTTAGTAAAAACTCTCTTCAAACGTCTAAAACTATCTCTCTAGCATCCAGGTAGCTTTCGCTGCCATTTTGCTACCCAGTCATGTGACCGGCACAGAAAAACTATAAACAACGTCGTCACTCAAAGATCCTCCTTTACTCTGTTCACTTATGTTATTTTCCTTCCCATAAGGGGCTAGTTATTTTTGTTTTAGTTTGGAACAATTGAGGGTGCCCCCAAACAGAAACATACTGACCTGCCCCTAAAACAACCAGCCTGTGCCAAGTTGAAAAGTTCTGATAGATGATCACATATCAGACAGAAGCATGTTGTGTCCTCTTTAAATATGAATTCTCTGAATGTAAGCTTAGTGTGGGCACATAGCAGCTAAATTCAGCAGGCGCTGATCCTCCCTCTCAAAAAACAATGCACTTTCCCCTTTTGTTGTTTCACATAAAAGATGTTACAATGTTCATAAAGAGAAGTAGGGCACACAGCAGCTGGGGGCAGGGCCATACGTTCCAGTATATCCATGTAGTTTCACTGTGTACATGTGATCAAACATGTCTCTAAATGTCTGAAACAATAACAGGACATACAACTCTTTGTGCTTTGAGCAGAAGGAAATATCATAATAAATATTCACATATTGTTTCACATTTTTGAACTCTCAAATCTTTAGATCTGATTGAAAGTGAAAAAAGAGAACCTTCCTCACTCTGCCAATCAGCAATTACGGAAGAGTGACTTGAAGTATTGTCTGCATTACACCATGCCTTGCTCAAAAGAGCTCTCTAAAAATGTGTATTAAGCATTTGTAGACAGAAACTGTTAAACACTGGATAAGGATGGTGTTCATTGGGAAGACTCAAAGAATGAAGCCACTATTGAGTAAAAAGAACAACGTTTGCAAAAAGACACTTGGACAGATTAAACTAAAGTTATTATTTGGGAAGAACACACGTTAATGTATGGAAGAAAACAGCTTACCGACATCAAAACTTCATCCTGTGAAGCATGGTGGAGGGAGCATCATGGTATAGGGCTATTTTGCTGCCTCAGGGCCTGGTCAGCTTGCAACCACAATGCAAAAATTAATTAAAACGTTTATCAGGATGTTTTGCAGAAACTTGAGGCAATCTTTCTGACTGCTGAAGCTAAAAAGATGACTGCAACTGCAACAACTCTTGAACTGCAATAATTTTGTAAAGAGGAATCGCATCTGAAGTTTATGTGGCAAAAGGGGGAAACCAGCTATAAATGTGATTGTTCAGTTACTTATTTTATTGTATGCAAACATCATTTTATTTTTTATTTTTTAAACATAGATGTTGTTCTTAAGACAGCGCTCCGCTTGTCAGTGTGGCTCAATGTCTCAATTTTAATTGTACCTGTAGGATACTCTCAATGACAAATAGTCTTCTATTAATTATTTTAAGGGATAAAGTAGCAGCTGCGACCATAAGCAACTTCCCTTCCTCTGCTCATTCAATTCAAAGTAATTTTGTTTAGCCCTAAATCACAAGAGTCCTCGTTTTCGAGGACTTTACAGGGTTTGCAATTCACCAACAACAGATCAGAAGTCTGTATCAAAAATGCATCAATGGATTAAAAGTGATATTCTGTATTGTAAACCCCTACATAAATGAGAGGTAGATCACGCCTCAATGGTTGCTGTAAAAGTAGATCTTGGTTTGATTAAGTGTGGGTGTTTTTTTTTTTGGGAATGTTTGTTTTCTAGTTCAACTTTTGTGTGTAATAAATACATATATAAATTATATTCATAATATTATATAATTTAATTTATACATTTGTGAGCCGTGTTTGTCTTTACTAACACTTATATTTGTGTCCCCTACAGCGAGTACAGCCAGCTCAGAGGGCTCGCCTCCTCTACCCCTGGTCACTGATGCCACCCCTGTGAGCCTGGAACCGTACGTGCCGTTTTTAATTTCAGTCCACTTTTGCTTTCTTATTGAACCGGAGCTGCATACAACTTCTATGTTCATTTAATGAGTTTTGTACGTACGTACATACATTTGTATACAGTGGGGCAAAAAAATATTTAGTTGGCCACCAATTGTGCAAGTTCTCCCACTTAAAATGATGAGAGAGGCCTAGAATTTTCATTATAGGTATACCTCAACTATGAGAGACGGAATGAGAAATTCCAAATTATTTGCGATCCGATACGCATACAAACATTAGCATTAGCGCAACTTCTCGTAAACTGTACAACAATCACTGATGAAATTGTACAAAAGCAACGCAACGCTGCCAACAAATATATAACTGAAAGATTACCACTTGTTTCGCGTCCAAAAGTAGTCCGAGGCGGTCCCGCACCCGCAGGTCTCTCCTATAGACTGTAAGTCTCTCCAGAGGATACGATGTAAGCTAGCCATGTTCACCCGGGCTTGGTTTCGTCTTTGATTTTTTTGCTTTAGTTCCCTCTTTTCTTCCTCACTGTTGCGTCGTTTGGGCTGTTTTGCTGTGTATGCAGTTATAGGCAGAGGAAGTATAGCCAATTCTGCTAACATGCTACTGTGTTTACCATCACTGTAGGGCTGGGCGATAAAACGATAACGATATATATTGCGATAGACACGTGTTTGATATCAATAGAAAACTGGGTCGATAGAACTTCGATATTTTCACATTCTGGGGGATGTAGGCAAAGGCTTCTCGACCTATCACAGCCGACTACAAGGCACTCGAAAACAGCTAAAACAGGAGCTAAACCAGGACTCAACCAGGATTAAACCAGGACTTAAGTGGGGGAGACTGCTTGTGAACATTTGGCTCCAGCCTCATTCTCCCATGACTGTAAACAAGGCTGCTAACATGTGTTAGCCGACACAACAAATGTATTTATTTACGTTTAAAAAATAAAATAAAATACAATCAATATATATCGTTATCGACCGATATGAATTACTTATATTGTGATATAGTTTTCAGCTATATCGCCCAGCCCTACTGCAGAGGCTAGAGGATGCAGCCTGTTCGTAACAGCGCCGCTCCTCGTTCTGTGAGTGAAGGAGAACGATCGTCACGCTAAGTCTCTACTCAGCACTTTTTACGGCCTGAATTCATACACAAGCTGAATCAATAAGCTCAAGTTTTCAATTAAATAACGGATTTTAATACAACTTGTATGTAGTAATACACATTTTTATGAACTCATTAGAAAATAAATTGGGTATAGCTTTTTTGTCATGCTAAAAGACCAAGCCACGTTTCATCTTTAATGCCCTTGCTGATGGAAGGAGGTTTCCATTCAAAATCTCACGATGCATTCAGTTGTCCTGCTCCCTTTGCAGAAAAACAGTCCCAAAACATGTTTCCACCCCCATGCTTCACAGTAGGTATTGTAGGGGGTCAGAAGGGGGATGGATTCCAAAAGCCCCTTTGATATCTGCTTCCCCCTCCAAATGACCCCAGTGAAAGAGTAAAGACCTCTGTCTAAATTTGGACATGTGCAGTAGCGGAGAACAAACATAAACAACAATGACGGCCGGTAAACTAACTAGCTTTGTGGGCTTCCAGCGCTTCACAGAGGATAATTCTACACCTTCGTTCGTCCAAACGAGACCACGCGAAGTTTCAGTTTCCATTTTCACAGCTGCTGTTAAAAGGCAGAATGATGTTGGTGCGTTCTGAGGGTCTGGTACAGGAAGTGAGTATACTGCCGGGAGGTGGGCTGGGCACGGGGCTGGGTGTCGTGTGTAGTGTTGTAAAGTTTCTTTGCCCACTACTGGCCGGGCGCTAGAACTACATCGTTTTTCAACCTCATGTGAACGCTGTGAAATTTGCATTAGGGCCTGGTCGTTTCTGTCCTGGAAACGTCTGCGCAGCGTCTCAGTATAAACAGGGCCTAAGTCTGGATTAAAAACAAAGAACCATCTGCCTTTTCCGGCCAGACTGGAGTTAAGGTGTCGGGACATGCTGGGTTGAACTCTCATCAAAGACTCCGCGCATTGTCTTAATGACATCCACGTTTCGCTCTCATTCGGGCATTCGGAACTTCGTAACTTTCTTCACAAAGGATCAGACCACGTGCTTCTTCAACAAAGACTTATTTAATTCAATGCACAGTAAGAAGCTGATTGTAATTTTTTTTTTTTTTGCCGTAACGCTTGACTTACTTGGTGTAACATTGGTCTGATTTGTGACTCCAAAAATCACGGTATTTGTTTCTGTAACAATCACTACGTAACACATGTTTACATGCCCTGTTGATAAAGTTGCCTTTGGATCAATAAACCATAGAGCTAAGTTTGCTGCTATGTTTTTATCATTCATATAATACAGGATTCCCTGACTGGTGTAAGAAACACATTTTTTATTAGATCTTAACGTCTTTTAAAAGACTGGTGCCCATCATTCAAGGTAAATCCTCCTTCCTTTAAACTAGGTCTAATTAATTCATCCTTAAAAATCATGCATCCACCTGTAATTAGATTCCAACCCATCTAAAAGCTATTTTAGATTCCTTACAGTATAGTGTTCTTTGGATGCAAAACAGCATTCTTTCTCCAAACACGACGAGTTGAGTTTTTGTCTTGTACTCCAGGGAGAGTCGTGTAGTGCTCCCAGAGGACACACAACATCAGAGACAAGCTCACCTTTGGCCCTCCGCGGGCGGTTATCCCTCTCTAAGCTCGGGTCCTCTACCAGAGGCCTGGGAGCTTGAGGGTTCTGCGCAGTATCTTTGCTGTTCCTAGCACTGCACATTTCTGGACCGAGATGTCCGAGGTTGTTCCAGGGATCCGCTGTAACCACTCTTCTAGCTTCGGGGTCACTGCCCCGAGTGCACCGATCACCACGGGCACTACTGTCACCTTTACCCTCCAGGCCCTCTCCAGCTCCTCTCTGAGACCTTGGTATTTCTCAAGCTTTTCATGTTCTTTTTTCCGGATGTTACCATCGCTTGGAATTGCCAGGTCCACCACCACGGCTGTCCTCTGCCCTTTGTCTACCACCACTATGTCAGGTTGGTTCGCCATTACCATTCGGTCGGTCTGTATCTGGAAGTCCCACAGGATCTTTGTGCCGCTCCATGAGGGGTCAGGTGTTGGTGAATGTCAGAGGATCTTGAGAGTAAAGTAGAGACATTAGTGAGTTACAGAAGTCAGTGGATTGCATATGGTGAGGGAGGGAGACAGTGGGGTTTGGTTATATTGGTGATAAGAGAGAAGAGAGTTTTGGAGTATTTGATGATTGAAGTGATTTAACCGGAGTAAGTAGTTGGATTGGCAGCAGAGAGAAGGACCTTAGTATATGCATGATGTGGTTATTGTACAATTGTATGTGAATGGTGAGTCCAGTTTTTATGAAGAGCCGTTCAAGTTGACGTCCTTACGGAATGTGAGCTGACGAGGCAGTGGTGAACCAGGGTGCTGAGCACGGAAAGAGACAGGGACGGGTTTTGTGAGGAAGCATGATTGTTCAGCGAGGTAATGGAGAGAAGTGTTGTAGAGGGAGACCAGTTCATCGGGGATCCATTGGATCAGTAGTGGGGAGTAGTGATATCTGAGTGTGAAGGTGGCAGTGTTTATGTCCTGAATTTTTACGGAAAGAAATGGTTCGGCGGGAAGAGGTCTAGGAGGAGGGTGAGGTTGATATTGAAGGTGATGAGCATATGGTCAGTGTATGGGAGTGTGTGAGGTTTACAGTCAGTGGAGTTAACCAGAGCAGCAATAATCCAAAATGTGACCTTTAGTTAGGGTGGGGAAATGAATGTGTTGTTGAAAACCAACAACTATCTAAACAGGATGAGAAGTCTTTGGTGAGAGGATTTCTATATATATGTCCATGTGAAATGTTGAAGTCCCCAAGTATGTCAGCGTTTATGAGATATAGATGATAAGTTTGATAGAAGGAATAGAAAAGTCATCTAAAAAGTCCTTATTACAGTTTGGCGGGCGGTAGATGGTGGCAACTAACAGTAGGAGAAGTCAGGTCAGCAGTGAGGCAGAGTATCGAAGGAGAGAAGACAGGGGCAGCAGGCACAGGTGTGACTTTCCAATCATCGCGTGAAGCATCGAGCGAGACCACCGCCCCGGCTGCCACAGCTGCGGGGCTGGCAGATGTAAACAAACCCCAGTTGGAGTTGGAACGTTCAACGCTGCAAAGTCATTTGGCTGCTGCCAGTTTTCGTTCAAACACAAGAAATCCAGCTTTACGGTCGACGAGGACATCCCGGTCCAGATGGCCCTTGGGTGTTGAGTGAGCGCACTGTTGAGGGAGACCGAAGCTGACTGTGGTTGCGCCTGTTCTTTGGCTGCGCTGGCTGAGCGAATCTGCCAGCGCGTGACCATGACACTGTCATCGTCCCGACCATCGGCGTTAGTTCTGTGAGCAGCGGCTGCCAAAGAAGCGCGCCAGCCGTCCACATCACTTACAAAACTGGTTAATACTGCGTGCATGACTCATAAGTCAGTTACTAACAGTTAGTTTAAGTAGTTTTTGTAGAAAAAACACAAGGATGACTAACGTCATTCCGAACAACAAAAATAAAGCCATCGAGACATGGAATACAGAATATATATACATCTTTTTTAGAATTGTCAATACAAAGCTATAACAGGCCATAACAATGAAACCAATACACAGGCCTCCATATTGGCCCCATGAATTAAAACACATCTTTGCAAAACACACAAACATACATTAAAAATGTGAAGAATGGAGTGTGAACTTTTAAGGATAGGGTACACATCGACATGGGATCATTTATCAGCAGAGAAGACAGGTTTGGCAGGAGATCACAGTCTTTACATAGTATGGCTGAGGAAACATAAAGCAGACAAAGGAAAAGATTATTATAATTATTCTAAAAAAACAAATAACACATTTAAACACCAATAGCTTTACTGAGTCTGGCAAACCACAAACAGAGTAGCCACAAATGGAAACAGTCTTATAAAGGTTCAGGAAAATAAATGACAAATAATAATAGCATAATTAGCATAAATGTAGCATAGTAAGCTTGAAATAGCTGCAGACAAACGCAGATCGTTGAAACTCTCTTGCCAATAAATAGAAATTACGCAACACATAAATCTTCCTTCAACAAATTCGTCTAAAGATCACAAGAAACTACAGGAGCTTAACTTCTTGGGTCATACAACATGCCCAACAATGTACAAAGTCATGATTCACTAAAGTTTAAAAACTATTCTAAATCAATTACAAATATGTTTGCATATTTGCTTTGATCCATAATCTTAAACAAATATTTTAATCTAATAAATCTCTCTGTGGTTACTTTCATTATCAGTGGCATGTGTCAGAGGGGATTTTGCTCTATGTACCTATTCAGGAATAAAACTAACACGATTACGAAAGACAAATGTTAATAGGAACAATATTTTGGCGGTCAGTTTCAAATACATTTGTTTGAAACCATGAAGTGATGTCACTTCCGTCCTCTCAGGCAGTTTGGGAAGATTGTACATCAATAATCCACAGATGTACAATCATGCGCGACGGGGTCCGCTTTGCCCAGTCGGTACTTAATTTTCCGTATAATGACCCTGCGTAATATACGTTTATCCCGGCTTAAATACGCTTTATATACCAAACAGAACAAACACAACATAAACTTCAGTCCATTTTAGTCATGCCGAAAGTTTATTTTAATGACAGAGAATAAAAGTTCCCAAAGGCTTTCCCTTGGCTAAGCTAGCAACAGTTAGGCTGGCAACTTCCAAACTAGAACTCTCTGGAACTGCAAATGAAAACAGAACAAAGAATTTCTGAACCTACAGCGGTGAGTGACCCAAACATAAACTTAACCTTAAATCCATAAAATCGATCCTCTGCAAATGTTCCTAAAATGTGCCGTATCTTAAAATTGCCGTACTACTTCCGGGTTTTTCGGGGATCTCGCCCTTTTCATTTGTATTACATCAGTGTTTTTGTTATGAAAACGAAAAACGTAAAATTCAGAAACTTCCGTGCACGTTGTATTAAAGAACTGGATTTGTAATAATTCACTCTCAGAATAACATTTCCATTGCGTTGATTGATTGGCATTTGCGTTTATTGAGCGGCCGGACCTACATCCAGGGTTTATCACATCGCTATTTGGACAGCAGAGAAATAGTAATTTTGTCATGAAGACAAGACCAGAAAATTCTGAAAATCTCCGAGCACGTGGTTGTTAAGAATGTATATGTAATAAGTATTCTCCGAAAACATTAAAGTGTGGTATGATAGAGCGTGATAACTCCGCAAGTATTTCTCCTCTGCCACTCCGGAGCTCGCCACGCTCAATCAACACACATAAATGTTAATCGGAAATACTTATACAAAAACATTCTTTCACACACGAGCACGAGATTTTCCGAATTTATTCCAGGCTTGTCTTCATTGACAAAAATACTATATCTCTGCGTCAAAAATCGAACGTGTAAAAAACCCGGAAGTAGTTCCGGCCCGCTCAATAAACGCAAATCCAATCATCAAACGCAATGAAATTTTACTCGAGAGTGAATTATACAAATCCAGTCTTAAAACAAGTGCACGAAGTTCAGAATATTCCGAATACGTTTAATTCAAACAAAAACACTGATGTAATACAAAAAAGGCGATCCCGAAAAAACCCGTAAGTCGCTACCGTCACATTTTAAGATACCGGCACATTTTAGGAACATTTGCAGAGGATCGAATTATGGATTTAGGTTAATTTTATGTTGGTCACACACCGCTTATGTTCAGAAATTCTTTGTTCAGATTTCATGCAAGTTCCATAGATTCTAGTTGGAAGTTGCCAGCCTAACTGTTGATAGCATAGCCACGGGAAAGCCTTATGGGAACTATTTTAATCTCTGTCATAAAAAAAACCTTTCGGCATTCCTAAAAGAGGACTGAAGTTTATGTTTGTGTGTTCTTGTGGTAAAAGCCGTATAATAAGCGGGATAACGTAATATAACGCAGTACATTATCGGAAAATAAGTACCGGACAGGGCAAATGCTGAACCCCGACGCGCATGATTGTACATCTTGATTATTGATGTACAATCATCCCAAACTGCCTGAGAGGAGGAAGTGACATCACTTCCTGGTTCAACACATGTATTGTGGAAAACAGACCGCCAAAATAAATGTTTTTTTTTAAACCCCCATAAAATAAACCATTTGTCTTTCTGTGTTCAATTATATTCCTGAATAGACATAGAGCAAAATTCCCACTGACACAAAAGCCACTGAAAAGACAGTAAACCACATAGAGATTTATAGATTAAAATCTATGTTTAAGATTATGGCCTCAAAGCAAATATGCACACATATTTGTAAATTGATTAGAAATAGTTTTTTAAACTATAGTGAATCATAGACTTTGTACATTGTTGTGCATTTTTAAGAACCCAAGAAGATAAGCCCTTTAGTTCTTGTGATCTTTAACTAATTTTGTGAAGGAAGAATTTATGATGCGTAATTTCTAATTATTGCAAAAGAGAAGTTTTCCCGTCTGCGTATGTCTGCAGCTAATCAAGCTAACTAATGCTACATTTAGCTAATTATGCTAATATTATTTGTCATTTATTTTCCTGAAAACCTTATATGACAGTTTCCATTGATCTATCCTCTGTTGTGGTTTGCCCAGACACATAAGCTATTGGTTTTTTAATGTGTTATATGCTATAGAATAAATTATTAATAACTCTTTTCCTTGTCTGTTTCTGTATCCACCGCAAACAATGTACATACTGTGAACTCCTGCCAAACCTGCAACACAGCAGATAAAAGACCTGTCAGATAGTGTCCCCACCATAAAAGACCTCCATTCTTCACAATGATAATGTATGTATGGTGCATGTTTTGCAAAGATGTGTTTTTTTTAATATTCCTGGGGCCAATATGGATGGCCTTTGAATAGGTTCATTTTTATGCCCTGATCTACTATGTAAAAGCAAATTACAAGATAAAATACATACTGTATTTCATACTCATGGCTTATAATTGTTGTACTAAAGAGTTAGAGTCATCCTTGTGTTATTTCTCACAAAAACTCATAACTAACTTGTTTATAAACTGACTAATGATACATGCACTGCAGTATTAACCAGTATTGGATCAGTATTGACCGCTGTCGCGCTTTGGCAGCCGGCAGCTGCACAAAACAAACGCCGTCAGGTCGGACGCTGACAGTGTCCCTGGCATCGTGCCCCCGATCGGCACAGCCCGCGGCAGCCAAGAACAGCTCCACCACCGTCAGCTTCGGTCCCTCAACGTGCGCTCCCTCAACACCAAGGGCCATCTGGTCCGGGAAGTCTCGTCGACCGCTAAGCTGGACTTCTTGTTTTTGAACCGAAACCTGGCAGCAGCCAAATGACTTTGCCGCGTTGAACGACACCACTCCAACCGGGGTTTTTTTATCATCTGCCAGCCCCGCAGCTTGGCCGCCGGGGGCGGAGGTCTACGCGATGCATCACCGCGAGACTGGAAAGTCACACCTGTGCCTGCTGGCCCCGACCTCTCCTACCAACGAGTACACAGCCTCAACTTCATCCTGACCTTCTCCATACTGTAGTTTCCACCACTACCGCCCGCCAAAACTTAAAAAAGGACTTATTAGAAGACTTTATCTCACCTTCAAACCACTTCTCATCTATCACTCATAACGCAGTCATACGTCGGGCTCACATCACATGGACAAATAATAGCAAACCCACTCACCAAGCTTCACCTCCTGTTTAGATAGTTTTTTGGTTTACAACAACACAATCAATTCCCCACCCACACAAAAGTGTCACATATGACTTAATTCTGCTGCTCTGGTCTCCACTCCCAATGACTGAAAAAACTCACACACTCCCATACACAGACCATAAGCTCATCAACTACAATATCAATCCCTCACCTCTCCAAGACATCCTTCCCGAACCATTATACATTCCGTAAAATTCAGGACATAAAACACAGCCCACCTTCGGCCACCTCAGATATCAATAATCCTCCCCACTACAGATCCCCATGAACTCCCCCGATGACCCTGGTCTCCCACTACAACACTTCTCTCCATAACCTCACTGAACAAACATGCTCCACTCAAAACCCGACCGTCTCATTCACGCTCTCAGCACCCTGGTTCACCACTGTCCCTCCGTCAGCTCAAATCCCAAGGACGTCCACTTGAGACGGCTCGTCAATAAAACTGGACTCACCATTCACAAACAAATGTACAATAAACCACATCAATCTATACAAGGACATCTCTCTGCTGCCAAATCCACCTACTACTCCGGTTTAATCCATCTCCAATCATCAAAACTCCAAAACTCTCTTTCTCATCTCACCAAATATAACCAAACCCCTGACTCCCTCCCTCACCATATGCAATCCACTGACTTCTGTAACTCACATCATGTCCCTTCATTACCTCCATCAACCAGCCAGACCACCAACACCTGACCCCACATTGAGTCTGCAGTCCCTCTGGAGTGAGACCCCCCAGCCCCCTACTCATCCCCATAGCCACATTCACCATCTTCAATCATGCCCTCCGTCAAGCCAACTCCGACTTTATCAATAAATCCCAAACCATCAACCACTCAGCTCGACCCTCTCCCTACCGTCTGGTCAAATCCTGCCTCCCCTCAGCTGCCCCCCACATCACTAATATACATTCACTCATCCTCCACTTCTGGTACTGTCCCCTCTCCTCATTCAAAACCGCCTCAGTCTCACCCCCATTCTCAAAAATACCTGGCCCTGGATCCAACCAACATCAACAACCTCCGTCCCATCACAAACCTTCCCTTTCACTCCAAAATACTTGAAAATCTTTCGCCTGCTCACCCACAACCACCTCACCACCAACAACATCTACGAAAATTTCATCTGGTTACCGTCCCCTCCACAGCACCGAACAGCTCTTCTAAAAATCACTAACTACTCCTCATAGCCTCTGACCACCGGTTTTACACTCCATCTCCATCCTTCTGGACCCTCACTGCAGCTTTTGACACCATTTTCTCACTCCACCCTCCTGAACAGACTCACCCTCCATCGGCATCACCCAACACCCCCCTCACGCCTGGTTCAACCCCGTATCTTTCGGTCGCTCACAGTTCATCCATCTCAAATCCCCACAAATCCCGCACTTTCCTGTCTCTGCTGGGTGTCCCCCAGGGCACTGTACCTGGGCCCCTCCTCTTCATCATCTATATTCTCCCACTCGGTCACATCCTTCCCGCCGTCACAACATTCACTCACAACAGCTACGCGGATCACACCCAGACTCCTTGACTTAGGGAGGGTGAGGACATATGTGTTATGAATGTAATTGATAACTGGTAGATTTGGAAGAGTGAGGGGGTGCCTATGAGAAGGATTCATATTTTTGAGCTATTGAGTTTGAGAAAGTTGGAATAAAACCAGAAATGAATTTTCTTGTAGACCCAGAGGGTGAGTGAGGATGGAGGGAGAAGAGGAAAAAAAAAAAAAGATGTTTAGCGAGAAGGTCGTAGCAGGTGTCAACCGCGTAGCAGTGGAAGTGAATGTTGTGACGCGGAGGATTGTGAACCGAGTGGGAGAAAAAAGATGATGAAAGAGGAGGCCCCAGGACAGAGCCCTGGGGTACACCAGCAGAGACAGTACAAGTGCGGGAATTGTGGGATAGAGATGAAGAACTGTGAGCTACCAGAAAGATAGGAAGGAGACCAGGCGGGGGGGTGCGGGTGACGCGATGGAGAGAGTCAGTTCAGGAGGGTGGAGTGAGAAATTGTGTCACAAGATGGCAGTGAGGGTCCATAAGGATGAGGATGGAGAGTAAACCGAGTCAAGGCTAGAGGAGATCCGTTAGTGAATTTAGAAGAGCTGTTTCGGTGCTGTGGAGGTTCGAAACCAGACAGAAAATTGGTTCGTTAAGATAGTTGATGGTGGTGAGGTGGATGTGGAGTTTTGACAGCGACAGATTTTTCAAGTAATTTGGAGATGAAGGGAAGTTGATATGGGACGAGGTTGTTGAAGATATGTTGGATCCAGGCCAGTTTATTTTGAGAAAGGGTGAGACCTGAGGCGGTTTTGAAATGAGAGAGGTGACGTACCAGAATTGATAGATGAGTGAATGATATTAGTATGATGGTGGCAGCAGGGGGAGCAGTATTAGACCAAACGTAGGGAGAGTCGAGCTGAGAGTAGAAGGTTAGGAATTAATGATAAAGTCGGAGATGGCTTGGACGGAGGGCAAGATGAAGCTGGAGAGATGTGCTATGATGGAAGAGTAGGGGGCTGGGGGGGGTCCACTCCAGAGCCTGCAGCTCCATGTGGGGTCGGATTATGGTGAAAGTCAGAGATCTTGGAGGTAAAGAAGAATGAGTGAGTACAGAAGTCATGAATGCATATGGTGAGGGAGGGAGTCAGGTGGTTAGTTTTATAATTGGGTGAGAAGAGAGAATAGCGTTTTGGAGTTTTGATGATTTGGAGGGAATAAAAAAACCGAGTAGTAAAGGATGGATATGGCAGCAGAGAGATGTCCTTTGTATAGCATAGATGTGGTTATTGATACATTTGTTTTGTGTGAATGGAGAGGTCCAGTTTTATTGAAGAGCCTTTCAAGTTGACGTCCCTTGGATTTGAGCTGACGAGGGCAGTGGAGAACCAGGTGGCATGAGAGCGTGAAAGAGACGGTCGGTTATTGAGAGACCATGAATGTTCAGGATGTTATGGAGAGAAGATGAATGTGTGGGAGACCAGGTCAACGGGGTGAGTCAAAATGGGATCAGTAGTGGGAGTTAATGATATCTGAGGCAAGGTGGCAAGTGTTTAAGTCCTGATTTTACGGAAAGAAATGGTTAGGGGAAGGATGGTCTTGGAGAGGTTTTGGTTGATATGAAGTGAGATCTTATGTCTGTGTCATGTGAGTGTGTGAGGTTAACAGTCAGTGGTAGTGAGACCAGAGCAGCCAGATTAAGTCCAAAATGTGACCTATAGGTGGGTGGGAAAAAGAATGTGTTTGTTGTAAACCAAAACTAACTTAACAGGAGGAGAAGTCTTTGGTGAGAGGTTTGCTATTATTGTCCAAGAGAATGTTGTGAAGTCCCTCAAGTATTGACTGCGTAATGAGAGATAGATGAGAATGTGTTAGAAGGTGAGAAAAGACTCTAAAAAAAGTCCCTTATTACGTTTTGGCGGAGCGGTAGATGGTGGCAAACACATTATGAGAAGGTCCAGGCATTCAGGTGAGGCAGAGTACCGAAGGGGGAGAAGACAGGTCAATGCAGGCACAGGTGGTGACTTTCCAAGTCTCGCTGTGAAGCAACGCAGACCTCCGCCCCGGCGCCACAAGCTGCGGGGCTGCAGATGTAAAAACAAACCCGGAGTAGTAGTATCGTTCAACTCGGCAAAGTCATTTGGCTGCTGCCTGTTTTCGGTCCACACACAATAATTCCAGCGCTTAACGGTGGTCGACGAGGACATCCCGGACCAGATGGCCCTTGGTGTAGAGGGCGCGCACGTTGATGAACTCGAAGCTGACGGTGTGAGCTTGTTCTTGGCTGCCGGCCGGGCAGAGCCGAACGGGTCCACACGCTGACCAGTGACACTGTCACACCTACAACCTCGGCGTAAGTTCAGTGAGCACGCGGCTGCCAAAGCGCGCCATCGTTCACGGTCACGGAACCTATACGGTAATACGCCCAGTCATGACTCAAGTATCATTACTAACAGTTAGTTAAAGAATATTGTGAGAAAAAACCCAAGGATGACTAACCTTTCCGTACAACAATAAAACCATTAGACATAGAATACAGAATATATATTCATCTTTAAATTGCATTACAAAGCTAAACGGGCCATAACAATGAAACCAATCAAAGGCCTCCATATAGTCCCCATGAATTAAAAACACATCTTTGCAAAACATGCAAAACATACATTAACAATGAGAAGAATGGAGGTACTTTTATGGTTGGGATCACTATCGACCATGATCTTTTATCAGTGCTGTGTTGCAGTTAGGCAGGTAGAACACATTCGTACCATTGTATGCGGAGTAAACTAAACAGACAAAGGAAAAGAGATAATAATAAATAATTCTTAGCAAATAACACATAAAACACCCCATAGCATATGTGTCTGGGCAAACCACAAACAGAGGTAGCACAAATGAAACTGTCCATTATAAGGTTCATAAAATAAAATGACAAATAATAATAGCATAATTAAGCTTAATGTAGCATAATAGCTTGATTAGCTTGCAGACAAAACGCATATCGGAAACGCCTCTTTGCAATATTAAAATTACGCAACATAAATCTTCCTATCACAAATTCGTCTAAAGCTCACAAGAACTACAGGAGCTACCTTCATGGGTCCATAAAAATGCACAAACAAAGTACAAAGTCTGATTCACTATAGTTTTAAAACTATTCTAATACAATTTTACAAATTGTTGCATATTTGCCATTGATCCAAATCTCTTAAACATATATTTTAATCAATAAATCTCTCTGTGGTTTACCTTTCTTTCAGTGGCATTGTGTCATTGGGATTTTTGCTCTATGACTAACAGGAATAAGAACTGAACACAAGAAAGGACAAAAGGTAAATATTAACATTATTTTGGCGGTCATAATTCCAAATACATTTGTTGAAACCATGAAGTGATGTCACTTCCTCCCTCACATGCATTAGGGATGATTGTACATCAATAATGCAAAGATGTAGTGCAATCCATGCGCGCCGGGTTCCGCTTTGCCCTTACGTCTTAGTTTACCGATAAGACCTGCTTAATATACGTTATCCCGCTTATTATATACGGCTTTTAAATACCGAACAGAACACACAACATACACTTCAGTCCACTTTTAGGAATGCCGAAAGGTTATTTAATGACAGAGAATAAAATAGTTTCCCCAAAGGCTTCCCGTGGCTATGCTAGCAACATTAGGCTGGCAACTTCCAAACTAGAACTTCTGGAACTGCAATGAAAACAGAACAAAGAATTCTGAACATCAGGCGGGTTTAGTGACCCAAACATAAACATAACCTAAATCCAAATCGAAACCTCAGCAACTTTCCTAAAATGTGCCGGTATCTTAAAATGTGCCGTATCTACTTCCGGGTTTTTCGGATCGCCTTTTCATGTATTACACTCAGTGTTTTTGCTATACAACGAAACGAAAATTCAGAAAACTACCGTGCCAGATTAATATAAGACTGGATTGTATAATTACACTCTCGCGGATTAACATTTTCAATGCGTTGATTGATTGGCATTTTGCGTTTATTAGCGGATGCCGGAACTACTTCGGTTTTTTCACCAGATCGCTTTTTGACGCAGAGACATAGAATATTTGTCATGAAGACAAGACCAGAAAAAATTCTGAAAATCTCCCGTCACGTGTGTGTAGAATGTATATGTATATAGTAATCTCCTATTAACATTAAGTGATTTGATTGACGTGGATAACTCCGCAAGTAGTTCAGGCGACTCCGGAGCTAGCCACGCTCAATCAACACACTGTAAATGTTAATCGTAGAAACTTATAGCATAAAACATTCTTCACACACGGCACGGAGATTTTCAGATTTTTCTGGACTTTGTCTTCATGACAAAAATACATTTCCTGCGTCAAAAGCGATCGTGAAAAACCCTGAAGAAAGTTGCCGGCCGCACAATAAACGCAAATGCCAATCAATCACCGCAATGAAATGTTAATTCTGAGAGTGAATTTACAAATCCATCTTATACAAGTGCTCGGAAGATTTACAGAATTTTCCGTTTAGTTTTCATAACAAAAACACTGATGTAAAAACAAGAAAGCGATCCCGAAACACCCGAAGTAGATACCGGCACATTTTTAAGAATACAGGCACATTTAGGAACAATTGCAGAGGAATCGAATAATGGATTTAAGGTTAAGTGTTATGTTTGGGTCACTCCCGCTGATTTCAGAATTCTTTGTTCAGTTTTTTCATGCATTTCACAGAGAGTTCTAGTTTTGGAAGATTGCCACCAACTGTTGCAAGCAAAGACCCGTGACAGCCTTTGGGAACTAATTTATTCACTGTCATTAAATAAACCTTTCGGCATCCTAAAAGTGACTGAAGTATATGTTTGTGTGTTCTGTTGGTATAAAGCCGTATACTAAGCTGGAATAACGTATATAACCGCAGGTCATTATCGGAAAATAAGTACCGACAGGGCAAAGCGGACCCGACGCGCAATGATTGTACATCTTTGAAAATAGATGTACAATCATCCCAAACAGCCTGAGAGGAGGAAGTGACATCACTCCAGTTCAACAAATGTATTTGGAAAACTGACGCGCCAAATATTGTTCATATACCCATTTGTCATTCAGTGTTCAGTATTAAATTCCTGAATAGACATAGAGCAAAAATCCACTGACACAAATCCACTGAGAAAGAAAGAAAGCCACAGAGAGATTTATTAGATATAAATATAATGTTATAACAGTAATATTGACTTCAAATCAAATATGCAACCATATTGTAAATTGATTAGAATAGTATTAAACTATAGTGAATCATGACTTTGTACATTGTTTTGTGCATTTTTAATAACAATAAGGAAGCCTTCCCCCCAATGTATTCTTGTGATCTTGACAATTTGTGAAGGAAGATTTATGTTTGCGTAATATCTAATTATTGAAAAAGAGATTTTTCCCCCCGAACGACGTTTGTCTGCAGCTAATCAAGGCTAACTATGCTTACATATAATCTAAGTATGCTATAATAATTTGTCATTTATTTTCCTGACTTTATAATGACAGTTTCCATTTGACAACCTCTGTTTAGTGGTTTGCCCAGACACATACGCCTATGGTTGTTTTAATGTTTATTTGCTATAGAATAATATTAATAATCTTTTCCATTGTCTGTTTTCTGTTTCCTCCGCATACAATGTACAGACTGTGATCTCCTGCATCCCTGCAACACAGCCTGATAAAAGATCTGTCGATAGTGTCCCCAACCAAAAAAGAACATCCTTCTTCACAATGTTAATGTATTGTTTTGTGCATGTTTGCAAAGAAGTGGGGTTTTTTTTTAATTCATGGGCCAATATGGAGGCCTTTGATTGGTTTCATTGTTATGGCCCTGATATAGCTTGTAATGCAATATAAAAGTGAATAAATATTCAGTATTCAAGTCTCATGGCTTATTATAGTTGTACGAAAGAGTTTGTCATCCTTGGTTTTTTTTTCTCACAAAAACTCTTAACTAACTTTTAGAAACTACTAATGAGTCATCGCAACTGCAGATTTAAACCAGTCTTGGTTCAGTGAGTGAACGCGGCGCGCTTGTCAGCCGCTGCTCACAGAACAAACGCCGCAGGTCGGGACGCTTACAGTGTCCTGGTCAGCGTGGCCCGATCCGGCTCAGCCCGCGTCAGCCAAGAAGCTCCACCACCGCATCTTTCGGTCTCCACGAACGTGCGCTCCTCAACACCAAGGGCCATCCTGGTCCGGAGTCCTCGTCGACCGTAAGCTGGACATCTTGTGTTTGACCGTAAACCTGGCAGCAGCCAAATGACTTGCCGCGTTAAGAACGACCACCACTCCACCGGGTTGTTTAACATCTGCCCAGCCCCGCAGCTGTGGCCGCCGTGGCGGAGGTCTCCCCCCGCGCTGCTTCACCTGCGAGACTTGGAAAGTCACACCTGTGCCCTGCTGCCCAGGTCCTCTCCTCCTTCGAGAACTCTGCCTCACTGCAGCCTGACCATCTCCTACTGTTGTGCCCCCATCTACGCCCGCCAAAACTTAATAAGGACTTATTTAGAGATGACTTTACTCACCTCTACACACTTCTCATCTATCTCTCAAACCAGTCATACTTGGGGACTACAACATTCACATGGACAATAAAAGCAACCCACACACAAAGACAACTCCTCCTGTTTAGATATAATGTTTACAACACCCAATTCATTCCCACCCACAATAAAGGTCACATTTTGGACTTACTCTGCTGCCGGTCTCACTCCCACTGCACTGTAAACCTCACACACACCCATACCCAGACCATAAAGCTCATCAACTTCCATACAATCCTCAACCCTCTCCAAGACCTCCTTATCCCGAACCAATTCTTTCCGTAAAATTCAGGACATAACACTGCCACCTTCGCCTCAATATCAATAACCTCCCCACTACAGATCCCAATGACTCCCCCGAAGAACCTGGTCCTCCCCCCCACTACAACACTTCTCTCCCATAACCTCCTGAACAATCATGCTCCTCACAAAACCGACCCCTTCTCTTTCACGCACACAGCCACCCTAGTTTCACCACTGCCCTCCGTCAGCTCAAATCCAATGACTCAACTTGAACGGCTCTCAAGAAAATCCTGGACTCACCATTCACAAACAAATTCAATAACCACAACAATGCTATACCAGGACCCACTCTCTGCTCCAAATCACCACTACTCCGGTTAATCCACTCCAAACATCAAAACTACCAAAACTCTCTCTCTCTTTCTCACCAATATACCAAACCCCTGACACCCTCCCTCACCATAGCAATCCACTGACTTCTGTAACTCACTCATGTCCCTTCTTTACCTCCAACAACTCAAGGCCCATCCACCAACCCCTTACCCCACATGGAGCTGCAGTCTCCCTGGAGTGGGACCCCCCAGCCCCTACTCATCCCTCCATACCACATTCTCAGCTTCATCTTGCCCTCCCGTCCACGCCATCGACCGCTTTATCAAATAAATCCAAACTTCTACTCTCAGCTTGGGGGGTGGCGACCCTCTCCTACCGTTCTGGTCAAATCCTGCCTCCCCTCAGCTGCCCCCTCAATCACAAATATCATCACTCATCTCTCACTTCTGTACTGTCCCTCTCTCATTCAAACCGCCTCAGCTCACCCATTCTCAAAAACCTGGCCTGGATCAACCAACAACAACAACACTCCGGTCTCCATCTCAAACCTTCCCATCATCTCCAAAATACTTGAAAATCTGTCGTCTGCTCAACTCCACAACCAACTCACCACCAACAACAATCTACGAAACAATTTTTCAGTCCTGTTTCCGTCCACCATCCAAAGCAACCGAAACGCTCATCTAAAAATCACTAACGAATCACCTCATAGCCTCTGACACCGGTTTACTCTCCATCCACATCCATCTGAACACACTGCAGCATTTGACACCAATTCTCACTCCCCCCTCCTGAACAGACTCTCCTCCATCGGCATCACCACACCCCCCTCGCCTGTTCACCTCCTAGCTTTTCCTGGTCGCTCACAGTTCATTCATCTCAAATCCCACAAATCCCAGCACTTTTCCTGTCTCTTGCTGTGTCTCCCCAGGGCTCTGTCCTGGGGCCCTCCTCTTCATCATCTATATTACTCCCACTCGTCACATCCTCCGCCGTCACAACATACCCTTCCACTGCTACGCGGATGACACCCAGACTCTTGACTTGTGATGGGAGGGACGGACAGAAGTGTTATGGATTGAGATTGAGAAGCTGTTAGATGGAGAGAGTGGAGGGGTGCCTATGAGAAGGACTTCAAATTTGAAGCTATAGGAGTTTGCGAAGTTGGAATAGAACCAGAATGAATTTCTTGTAGACAGAGGTGAGGGGAGGATGGATGGGATAGAGTGAATATGGTTTAGCGAGAGAAGAGCTGGTAGTCATCCGCGTAGCAGTGGAAGTGAATGTATGTGACGGCGGAGGATGTGACCGAGTGTGAGAATATAGATTATGAAGAGAGGGCCCCAGGACATAGCCCAGGGGACACCAGCAGAGACAGAAAAGTGCGGGATTATTGTGGATTTGAGATGAATGAACTGTGAGCGACCAGAAAGATAGGAGTAACCAGGCGAGGGGGTTGTGGAGATGCCGATGGAGGAGAGTCAGTTCAGAGAGGGTGGAGTGAGAAATGTGTCCAAAGCTGCAGTGAGGTCCAGAAGATGAGGATGGATAGTAAACCGGAGTCAAAGGCTATGAGGAGATCGTTAGTGGGAATTTTAAAGAGCTGTTTCGTGCTGTGGAGGGGACGGAAACCAGACAGAAATTGTTCGTAGATGTAGTTGGTGGTGAGGTGGTGTGGAGTTGAGCAGCGACAGATTTTTCAAGTATATTGGGATATGAAGGAGGTTTGAGATGTGACGGAGGTTGTTTGTAAGTTGGTTGGACCATGCCAGGTTTTTTGAGAATGAGGTTGAGACTGAGTGCGGTTATTGAAAGAGAGAGGGACAGAACCAGAAGTTAGAGATGAAGATGAATGATAATAGTGATGAGGGTGTGCAGCTGAGGGGAGGCAGGATATGACCAGAACGGTAGGGAGAGGGTCTAGCCTGAGAGGAAGAAAGGTTTGGAATTAATGATAAAGTCGGAGATGGCTTGACGGAGGGCAGATGAAGCTGTAGAATGTGGCTATGAGGGAAGAGAAAGGGTGCTTGGGGGGGTCCACTCCAAGACTGCAGCTCCAAGATTGGTGTCAGGTGTTGGAGAATTCAGAGATCTTGGAGGATAAAGAAGTGACAAGAGAGTAGTTACAAAGTCAGTGAATGCATATGGTGAGGGAGGGAGTCAGGGGGTTAGGTTATATATATGGTGAGAATAGAGAAGAGAGTTTTGATTTTTGATTGATTGGAGTTGATTAAACCGGAGTAGTAGGTGGATTTGGCAGCAGAGAGATGGTCCTTGTATAGCAATATGTGTTATAGTACATTTGTTTGTGAAATGGTGAGTCCATTTTTTTTAATTGAAGAGCCCTTCAAGTTGAACGTCCTTGGGATTTGAAGCTGAACGGAGCATGATGAACCAGGGTGCGAGATAGCGTTGAAAGAGACGGGTCCGGGTTTTGAGAGAGCAGATTGTTACAGGAGGTTAAGGAGAGAATAGTGTATTTAGTGGGAGACAGGTCATCGTGGGAGTCCATCGGGAACAGTAGTGGGGAGATAAAGATATCTGAGGCGAAGTGGCAGTGTTTATGTCCTGAATTTACGGAAAGAAATGTTCGGGGAAGGAATGGTCTTGGAGAGGGTGAGGTTGCTATTGAAGGTGATAGCTTAGGTCCTGTGTATGGGATTGTGTGAGGTTTAACCAGTAGTGGGATGAGACCAGAGCAGCAGATTAAGTCCAAAATGAGACCTTTATTGTGGGTCGGGGAAATGAATGTGTTGTTGAAAACCAAAACTATCTAAACAGGAGGAGAAGTCTTTTGGTGAGAATGGGTTGCTATTATTTCCATGTGAATGTTAAGTCCCCAAGTACTGACTGCGTATGTAGAGA
This sequence comes from Knipowitschia caucasica, assembly GCA_964034765.1. NCBI lineage: Eukaryota > Metazoa > Chordata > Actinopteri > Gobiiformes > Gobiidae > Knipowitschia > Knipowitschia caucasica. Next base: position 27,414,199 of record OZ035839.1, on the reverse strand, counting down.
TAGATGAGAAGTGTGTTAGAAGGAGAAAAAGTCATCTAAAAAGACCTTATTAAGTTTTGGCGGGCGTAAGATGGTGGCAACAACAGTAGGGAGACAGGTCCAGGCATCAGTGAGCAAGAACACGACAGGAGAAAGACAGGGGCAGCACGCACAGGTGTGACTTTTCCAAGTCTCGCGGTGAAGCATCGCGAGAACCTGTCCGTCCCCGCGGCCACAGCTGCGGTGCTGGCAGAAGTAAACAAACCCCGGTGGAGTGGAGTTCGTTCAAACGCGGCAAAGACATTTGGCAGCTGTCAGTTTTTTCGGTCAACACAAGAAGTCCAGCTTACGGTCGACGAGGACACCCGGACCCCAGATGCCCTTGGTGTTGAGGGAGCGCACGTTGAGGAGACCGAAGGCTGACGGTGGTGGAGCTGTACTGGCTGCCGCGGAGCTGAGGCCGATCGGCCACGCTGACCAGGACACTGTCAGCGACCCGACCAGCGGGCGTTTGTTCTGTGACAGGCCGCTGCCAAAGTCGCGCCAGCGTTCACATCACTGAACCAATACTGGTTAATACCAGCAGTGCATGACGCATTAGTCAGTTTCTAACATATAGTTTAAGAGTTTTTGTGAGAAAAAAACACAAGGATGCTAACTCTTTTCGTAACAACAATAATAAGCCATGAGACATGAATACAGAATATATATTCATCATTTAAATTGCATTACAAAAGCAAAAACAGGCCATAACAATGAAACCAATCTAAAGGCCACCATATAGGCCCAAGAATTAAAGAACGACATCTTTGTCAAAACAGCACAAACATACATTAACATTGTGAAGAATTGAGGTTTTTATGGTTGGGGACATATCGACAGGATCATTTTATCGCTTTGTGTTGCAGGTTAGGCAAGGAGATTCACAGTCCTGTACATGTACTGCGGAGGAAACATAAACAGAACAAATGAAAATAGTAATAATAAATATTTCTATAGCAAATAACACCCAGTACCACAAACTACATTAAAACAACCAATAGCTTTATGTGTCTGGGTCAAACCACAACAAGGAGGTATCACAAAAGGAAAACTGTCATAATACAGGTTCAGGACAATAAATGACAAATATAAAAGCATAATTAGCTTAATGTAGCATATTTAGCTTGATTAGCTGCAGACAAACGCAGATCGTGAAAACTCTCTTTTGCAATAATTAGAAAATTAACGCAACAAAAAATCTTCTTCACAAAATTCCGTCTAAAGATCACAAGAACTACAGGAAGCTTACTTCTTGGGTCATAAAAATCACAAACAATGTACAAAGTCCATGATTCACTATAGTTTAAAAAACAATTCTAATCAATTTACAAATATGTTTGCATATTTGCTATGAGCCATATTCTACAACATAATTTAATCTAATAAATCACTCTGTGGTTACTTTCATTAACAGTGGACTTTGTGTCAGTGGGATTTGCTCTATTTCTATTCAGAATAAAAGAAGAACCCAGAAAGACAAATAGGATACAATGAACATTATTTTGTGCGGTCATATTTCCAAATACATTGTTGACCAGGAAGTTATGTCCACTTCCTCCTCTCAGGCAGTTTGGGAATGAATGTACATCATAATCAAAGCTGTACAATCTGCGCGTCGGGGTCCCGCTTTGCCCCAGATCGTAACTTAAATTTCCGATAATGACCTGCGAAATATACGATATCCCGCTATATAAACGGCTTTATACAACAGAACACACAACATAACTCAGTCCACTTTTAGGAATGCCGAAAGGTGTAATTAATGACAGAGCATAAAAATATTTTCCCAAAGGCTTCCCTGGCTAATGCAAGCAACAGTTACATGCTTGGCAACTTCCAAACTATAACTCTCTGGAACTGCATGAAAACTGAACAAAGAATTCTGAAACATCAGCGGTTGATTGACCCAAAACATAAAACATTAACTAAATCCATAATTCGATCCTCTGCAAATGTCCAAAAATGTGCCGGTATCTTTAAAATGTGCCGGTATCTACTTCCTTGTTTTTCGGGATCGACATTTCTTGTATTACATCATGTTTTTGTATTAATGAAAAAGTAAACGAAAATTCTGAAAACTTCCCGTGCACTTAGTATTAAAGACTGGATTAGTATAATTCACTCCACCGAATTAACATTTCATTGCGTTGATTGATTGGTCATATTGCGTTTATTGAGCTGCCTGAACAGACTTCCGGGTTTTTCACGATCGCTTATTTGACGCAGAGAAATAGTATTTTTGCATGAAGACAAGACCATAAAATACCGAAAATCAACCGTGCACGTTTTGTTAAATGTAAAATGAATAAGTATTCTCCTATTATAAACATTTAAGAGTGTTGATTGAGCGTGGATAACCACCAGCAAGTAGTTTCTGTGCCACTCCGGCGCTAGCAGACCCTTATTTTCAAATCCAACACACATAAATGTTAATCGGAGAATACTTAACATATACAATCATCACACACGTTCACGTGAGATTTTTCAGAATTTTCTGGTCTTGTCTTCATGACAAAAATACTATTTTCTCTGCTGTCCAAAAAGCGATCGTGAAAACCCGGAAAGTAGTCTCCGGCCGCTCAATAAACGCAAATTCCAATCAATCAACGCAATGCACATTTTAATCGTAGAGTAGATTATACAAAACCAGTCTTAATACAAAGTGCACGGAAGTTTTCAGAATTTTCCGTTTACGTTTTTTCAAAACAAAACACTGATTGTAAAACAAGAAAAGGCGATCCGCCGAAAAACCCGGAAGTAGATCCGCACATTTTAAGATACCGGCACATTTTAGGAACATTTGCCGAGGATCGAATTATGGATTAAGGTTAAGTTTAGTTTGGGTCACTCACCTGCTGATGATCAAATTCATTTGTTCCGTTTACATGCAGTTCCAGAGAGTTCTAGTTGGAAGTTGCCAGCCTAACTGTTTTCTAGCATAGCCCACGGAAAGCCTTTGGAAACTATTTATTCTCTGTCATTAAATAAAACCTTCGGCATTCCTAAAAGAGGACTGAAGTTTATAGTTGATGTAGTTCTGTTGTATAAAGCCGTATAATAAGCGGTATAACGTAAAATACGCAGTTCATATCGGTAAAAAAGTACCGACAGGGCAAAGCGGACCCCGACGCTCATGATTGTACATCTTGATTTATGATTAACAATCCCATCCCAAACTGCCTGAAGGAGGAAGTGACATCACTTCCTGGTTCAACAAATGTATTTAGGAAAACTAGACCGCCAAAATACTTTCATATTAACCATTTGTCTTTCTGTGTTCATATTATTCCTGAATAGACATAGACAAAATCACACTGACACAAAGCCAATAAAATGAAAGTGAAACCACAGAGAGATTTCATAATTAAGAATAATTGTTTAAGAATATGGCTCAAAGGCAATATCAAACAAATTTGAAATTGATTAAATAAGTTTTTAAACTATAGTGGAATCATGTCTTTGTACAATTTTGTGCATTTTTATGACCCAAGAAGTAAGCTCCTGTATTCGTTGGTGATCTTTAGACGAATATGGTGAATGGAAGATATGTTGCGAAATTTCTAATATAGCAAAAGAAGAGTTTTCCGATCTGCGTATGTCTGCAGCTTAATCAAGCTAACTAAGCTACATTAAGCTAAATATGCAATAAATATTTGTCATTATTTTCCTGAACCTTTATAATGACAGTTTCCATTTGAGCTACCTCTGTTATGTGGTTGCCCAGACCATAAGCTATTGTATGTTAGAGTGTGAATTGTTATTTGCTATAGAATAATTATTAATACCTCCCTATTATCCATTGACTGTTTTTTCTGTTTCCTCGCATACAATGTACAGACTGTGATCTCCTGCCAAACCTGCAACCCACTGATAAAAGATCCGTCGATAGTGTCCCCAACCATAAAAAGAACCTCCATTCTTCACAATGTTAAATTGTAGTTTGTGCATGTTATGCAAGATGTTGTTTATTAATTCATGGGCCAATATGGAGGCCTTGATAGGATTCATAGTTTATGGCCCTGTTATACATAGTAATGCAATATTAAAAGATGATATATATTCTGTACTTCATGTCTCATGGCTTAATATTTTGTACTAAAGAGTTAGTCAACCTTTGATTTTTCTCACAAAAACTCTTAACAAACTGTTAGTAACTGACTAATGAGTCATGCACTGCAGTATTAACCAGTAATTGGTTCAGTTAGTGAACGCTTGGTCTGCGCTTTGGCACCGCATGCACACATGAACCAACGCCGCAGTCGTGGACTGCTGACAGAGTCCTGGTCAGCGTGGCCCGTCGCCATTCCCCCGCCGCCCCCAAGAACATCACCACCACCCGTCAGCTTCGTTCACCTCACGAGGGGGGTGCCCACCCTCCTACACCAAGAGCCATCTGGTCCGGGATGTCCACGTCGACCGTACGCTGGACTTTCTAGTATTTTGACCGAAAACCTGTGCAGCAGCCAAAAGACTAGCCGCGTTTGAACGACTCCACTCCACCGGGTTAGTTTACATCCTGCCATCCCCGCACTGTGTCCGCCGGGGCGGAGGACGTCGCGATGCTTCACGCGAGACTTGTGAAATTCACACCAGTGCCTGCTGCCCCAGTCTTCAACCACCTTCGAGTACACTGCCTCACTGCTGCCATGACCTTCTCCTACTTTGTTGCCACCAGCTACCGCCCGCCAAAACTTAATCAGGGCGTTTAGATGACTTTCTCACCTCTAACACACTCTCATCTAGTCACTCCTACGCAGTCATACTTGGGGACTTCAACATTCACATGGACAATAAAAGCAACCCTCTCACCAAAATTCTCTCCTTTTAGATAGTTTTGGTTTACAACAACACATCATTTCCCCCACCCACACTAAGGTCACATTTTGGACTATAATCTGCTGCTCTGGTCTCACTCCCACTGACTGTAAACCTCACACAACTCCCATAACACATACCAAAGCTCATCACCTTCAATATCAACCTCACGCCACGCCAAGACCATCCTTCCCCCGAACCATTACTTTCCGTACAATTCAGGACATAAACACTGTCCACCTTCGCCTCAGATATCAATAACCTCCCCACTACTGATCCCAATGAACTCCCCCCGATGACCTGGTGTCTCCCCACTACAACACTTCTCTCGCCAAAACCTCCTGAAGCAATCAAGCTCCTCTCAAAACCGACCCTCTCTTCACGCTCTCAGCTCCCTTGGTTCCCACTGCCCTCCGTCAGCTCAAAACCCAAGACGTCAACTTGAACGGCTCTTCAATAAACTGGACTCACGCATTCACACACAAAATGTACAATAACCACATCATGCAAATACAAGACAATCTCTCTGCTGCAAATCCACCTACTACACCGTTTTAATTCCCACCCAATCATCAAACTCCAAAACCTCCTTCTCTCTTCTCACCATATAACCAAACCCCTGACTCCCTCCCTCACCAATGCAATCCACAGACTTTTCTGTAACTCACTCATTCCATCATTACCTCCAACAACTCAGCCATCCACTCACCACCAGACCCCACATGGAGCGGCAGTCTCTGGAGTGGACCCACCAGCCCCCTACTCATCCCTCATAGCCACATTCTCCAGCTTCATCTTGCCCTCCGTCCAAGCCATCTCCGACTTTATCATTAAATCCAAACCTTCTACCTCTCAGCTCGACCCCTCCCTACCGTTCTGGTCAAATCCTGCCTCCCCCTAGCTGCCCCCCCTCATCACTCAGAGGTCAGATGTTTATGGTTGTAAACATGACTAAATGAAGAAGTTAAAGCTGTATCAATACTTTTGCAGGGCACTGTAAATTATTATTATTGTTGTGTCCTTGGGCAAGACACTTAACCCCACTTTGCCTGAAGCCCCCGCTGAAACACCAAGGCGTGTCATCGCTGACGGAGCAGCAGCCATCTTCCTGTGGCCCCCCACCTGCAGGAGGATCAGAGGGACTGGTGCTTTGAGCTTTGGGGTCACCCCCCGACCCAGAAATGGATTCATAAAAGGATGAAAATGAATGAATGAATGTGATGTCCGGGTGATGTCCGGGTGATGTGGTCAGCTGTAGGGGTCCGGGTGATGTCCGGGTGATGAGGTCAGCTGTAGGGGTCCGGGTCATGTCCGGGTGATGAGGTCAGCTGTAGGGGTCCGGGTCATGATGCGACCTGCAGTTTCTGGAGGGATTTGTTGGGGAGGCCAAAGAGAAGTGAGTTGCAGTAGTCAATCCTAGAGGTGACGAGGCTGTGGACGAGGATGGCGGTGGTGTGAGGGGCGGAGACCGAGTGATGTTATTGATGTGAGATTGGAAGGAGAGTGAACTGTCGAGGATGACACCCAGACTCTTGACCTGAGGGGAGGGGAGGACAGATGTGTTATGGATGGAGACAGAGAAGCTGTTAGATTTGGAGACAGTGGAGGGGGTGCCTACGAGAAGGACTTCAGTTTTAGAGCTGTTGAGTTTGAGGAAGTTGGGAGAAAACCAGGAATGAATTTCTTGTAGACAGAGGGTGAGGGAGGATGGAGGGAGAGAGGAAGAGGGTTTAGTGGAGAGGTAGAGCTGGGTGTCATCCGCGTAACAGTGGAAGTGAATGTTGTGACGGCGGAGGATGTGACCGAGTGGGAGAATATAGATGATGAAGAGGAGGGGCCCCAGGACAGAGCCCTGGGGCACACCAGCGGAGACAGGAAAAGTGCTGGATTTGTGGGATTTGAGATGGATGTATTGTGAGCGACCAGAAAGATAGGAGCCAGTCAGTCCCAAAAAACATCTGTAAAACATATAACCACAGTTTCATACGACTTTATCAACATTTATGGACATTTGTCTCTGCCCCTTATGGACCAATGGCTCTATGTGTTTTTATTACTGCATTTCTTTGAACGATTTGATTCTCTGATCTGTGTTGGTGAATCGACAGCTTTGTAAAGTCCTCTATTCTGTATTGTTTTAGGGCGATACAAAATACATTGAAATGAATTGAATATGACTCTTTTTCTGGCTCCAGGATGGAAAGTGGCTCTCAGTTTGGCATGTGATGTCACGTATCTTAGTGAACACAGATGTTTTAAACAAAAATAGTCTACAAATAAATGTTGTGCTTCATAGGTGAGATCTTGTGTGTCTTTTGTGCCCTCTCCCTGTGGCTAAACACACTTTGGAACCGCGGCCATCCGTCACTGTCAGAATGTAGAAGAACAGTGTGGCTCCTGGGCTCTTTTGAGGTCAGGGATTCTGTCACGAGAACCCAATTTTCTCCCTGAAATAAATGGAGATCTTGAAAAAAAAAAGAAAAGATTCTCTTGCCCACTGTTGGGCGAGCTACTTCAAAAAGATATCCCAAGATGTATTTACTTGTTGCTGTTATTTATACACGTTATTGATCTCATAGTGGAGAAATTTGGTTTGAGGAATTCACATCTAGGCATGCAGCGTATTATTAGGTTGTTGTCCGGTCAGGTCTCGTCCAGTCTTGGAGTCTGCGTATGTGGGACCCGGTCCGCTGCATCTTCAACCCTACGCTCTAGGCTAGGCTAAAACAGTCCTCTTTAGTTTAGCATATGGTTAGGAAGGTAAGACTCAGGGAAGGCTAAACTCCTCGACAACGCGTTCGAGACCACAGCTCTACAAGACCAGACGAGCAGTGACCCAGCCTGCACCAGCGTGCCCTATCCACGCAGCGGCAGAGCGAGAAAGCTCTGCCTCGTCTGTGAGTAACGCTCTGTGGATTAGCTGGTGCAACCAGGAGAGCCTCAGGCCCCAGCAGCTGGCGAACGTTGTTTGTGTACTGTGTACTGGCTCTGGTCTTGTGTTAGGGAGCGTGGTGGAGAGGGGAGCGGCGGTCCGAGGAGGCACCTGACCCGGGGAAGAGCACCGTGACGTTGACTACACGCAGCGGCAGGGTGAATCCCTGCCGTGCCTGTAAGTACCTATAGTCGTTGTAGCGGTGCTAAAAGATCATTTTGTGGGGTCTCTTGCTTGTGTGTTCGGCTGTGTGGTGCTGCCGTTTCGTCCTTGTGCCCAGGGGCGGAGCTGGACCGCAAGCAGGAGACTGTGCCTGACTCGTGGAGAACGCAGGGTGGATCCCTGCCGTGTGTGTAAGTGCCCGCCCGTTGTCCCTCGTAAAATCAGACGTGGAGAATTGTTACTGCCGGCCTTTCTTTTTGTTTTTGTGCGCAGGTCCCCTAAAGACTGCCCCTCTGCGCTCGGGACTTTTTATCACATTTTAAAGACTTTTTAACCTTGTTTTGATTTATTGTAATAAATTATTTTATTTTTAACAGTTTGCTCTGCCGCTTTTTTGGTCACACCACTGCTCTGCCATAGCTGTTTTAAATCACTCCATGATTCCCTCTTGTCTCCATAATCAAACCCCCCCCCCATTACAAACTCCTGGGCCCAAGTCACCTGAGAGTGTGAAAAAATGAAATTGGCCCATTAGCGCCCCCTACAGGCTGAGTCAAAGAGTTACATGGGGATACAGGTATTACGTTTTTCTGTTGTTTGATCTCATATTTGACCCACTGAACAAACTGGATGGATGGAAAGTAAAAGTAAGTTACATAGTTGTATGTTCGTCAAAGGTGAGCCCTGGAGTTTTACATTTAAAAAAAAGTTGGGACACACTTTAGTTTAGTTCTGACTAATTACCTCGAGTTTGAGTTCAGTTAGAGTTACGTTAGAGTACAATAATTATCACTTAATTAGCTGAAAATTAGTCTGGGCTAATCTAAAGTGTTCACAAAAGTTGAATACACACATCAATATGTTTAATATTTTTCATTTTTTTATTTATTTTTTGTATTCTGTGGGGGTGGGGGTAACTATTGTTGAACATTTTCAAGACGACTTCCACTTCTGTTTAAAGTCTGTTCCGGTTTCTTCTTTAGATCTCAGGGTCAACGGCGACCAATCAAACTCAAGTCTCTGGAGCCAGATCCTCTCAATGACAAGAAAACTAAACTAAACCAAATTTGTGGCCATTGTTAGCGATTCTGTTGCATTTATAAAGTGCCGGTCATGACACCAAAGTGCTGCTGCTGCCTCAAACTGTTGCATTCAATATGAACTAAAGCTTCATATTTCATGCAACACGTCACACTAATCATTCATTCCAAACGCGGCGGCGGTGAGCTACTAGCCACAGCTGCCCTGGGGCAATCTGCTGCAAGTGAGGCTGCCATAGAGGCCCCTCCTACCACCACCTGCCATTCACACACGCACAATATTCACACAAGGCAAAGTGGGTGAAGTGTCTTGCCTAAGGACACAACGGCGAGCTTACAGCCGCCCCACTGTAGGTAGCACCTGTGGAAACACTAGGTCTCCCATCACAGCGGTGCCCAGGCCTTGCACTTAGGAGACCAGGCCCAATGTTAGCTTCATGACAGGCAAATGCACTGAATCTTCTGGCTTTGGGAAATGTTGATTCGATATGACCAGAGAGAGAGAGAGAGAGAGAGACCAGAGAGGTCTCTCGTCCCTCTTCCTCCTTTCTGTCTCTCCCCCTTCACCAGAGAGAGACCAAAGAGACCAAAGAGACCAGAGAGAGACCAGAGAGACCAGAGAGACCAGAGAGACCAGAGAGAGACCAGAGAGAGACCAGGGAGAGACCAAAGAGACCAGAGAGACCAGAGAGAGACCAGAGAGAGACCAGAGAAAGACCAGTGAAGTCCGACAAATTGTGCTGTTCCTGTGATATTGAGATCTTTTGTCTTTGTTGGAAATGGAAGTGAGACAACCTTCAGTCCATGTTGTCTTAAAAAGGTCTATCAGGAGTTAGGGAATGGGATTTGGGAATGGGAGTTAGGGGTGAGGGGATTTTGTTTGTGTGTTTTTGGTGTCTTAATAACACCTGGACATGTTTCTCTCCTGTTCAGGGGTGTGTCCATTTTTCAGCTGCTGTTCCAGTATTTGTGCCTCCAGTTGTCTTATCTTAACCGCTGCATCAGTCTTTGCCTCCTGGATTTGATAACTGAATAAGTCGCGGAGATCTTGAATGTGCTTCTTTGCAGATTCGTCCAGGTCACTTATCGGCCTACTTTGGTTTTCCACCTGTTTCTTGATGCCCACCTCTTGCTTCTTCTTGCCTTCAGACAGTGCTGTCAGCTCGCCATATTTGGTCTCTAACATCTCTCTTGCCACACTCTCCAACTCTTTTCTTTCCTTTTCAGATGATTCCAAGGATTCTCTTAACCTCTGGATCTCTTCAAGGTGGCTCTGCTGAACCCTTTCCATCTCTATACGTTCTTCCTCCCACTCTTCTACGGTGTCGTCGGCTTCATCATACGCCTCCTCAATCTCGGCTTTGAGTTTTGCAATGTTCTCCTCCATCCCTGCAATTACAGAGTTTTTCATGAGGAGATTTGCGCTATACTCCTCTAACTCTTTCTGTGTCTTGGTCAGCTGCTGCTTCTCCTTCTCGTTGTTTTCTGTCAGATTATGGATTGCTTTGTCTTTCTGCTCAAGCTGCTGCTTCAGCTCTTGGATGGTGTGTTCTGACGTCCTCTTGGCCTTCTTCAGAGCCTCCTCACACACCACCGTCAGAGCCTGGACATCATCCATGTACTTTTTCTGGGCCGTAAGAAGTCTTTTCTCTGATGCAGCGTGTACATTTCTCAGCTGACTTTCCTGATTCTGAATGTTAGTCTTAAGCTCTCTATTCTCGGCTTTGACTTTAGTGTTTTCTGCCTCCATCGCAGCAATAACCGAGTTTTTCATGAGGACCTTTGCACTATTCTCCTCCAACTCTTTCTTGGTCGTGGCCAATGTTGCCTTTAACTGAGAAGCTTCTTTGCCCAGTTTTGTTTTTTGCTCCTCTATCTGCGTCTTCAGCTTGTCTATGTAGCTGTTAGTGTCCTGTATCTGAGCGTTCAACAGCTCCATCGCCTCCCGGTTTCTGTCAAACATCGCCTGTTTCTCATCTTGGTGTTTAGTGACGATCGACATATACCGGATGGTGTCTTCAGCATTTTCTTCTTTCAAGGCCTGAATCTCCTCGTGAGCCTTCTGCAGTTTCCCTGTGGTATCACTCAGAGCCTCTTGGAGATCTGTTTTCTCCTGGACAGTATCATCCAGTTGGCGTTGGGCAGACGTGGATCTTTCTGAAGCCTGCAGTAGAGCCGTCTCTAAGGCAGACCTCTCTGTCTGGAGCTGGATCACCTGCTGCTGCTGTTGGTGACTCTCTTCCTGATGAGTCTTCTCCAACTTGCTCCACTGTTGCTTCTCTCTCTTCACATCCTCCTTCAGACGCTGGTGTTGTCCCTCCAACATCATGAGGTAGGATTCAAGCTCTTCTATCAGCTTGTCCTTCTTTGATTTTCTTCTTAAGCACGACATTTTGCTCCGTTGTGTTTCTTGTGGTAAATTTGGTCCGTTATCTCCTGAAGTCAGAAATATGGGTCCTGTTTGGGGCTCTCTCCACACACAGACACTTGCACTGGGGACTTTGGAACTTTGATGATGTCACAAAGACCTTTATGTCATGTTGCCGTGACGATGGATCAGTCCTTTGGTTCTGGAATGCGGCAGGTTCAGTTACCATGGCGATTTTTTTGATCACCATTGAGTAAATATAACAAAGTACTCTCAATTAAAATAATAACTCAAGACGGCTGGTTGGTGAAAACGTAATTGTTTTAAGTACAACATTAGGTTTGTCTTTCAGTGTTTGCGACAACTGCTCAAATGCACTTTGTTTTAATATTACATGTTTTTAAATGTGGGGCGACAGTAGCTCAGTTGGTAGAGCATTGGCCTTAAGCCCAGAAGGTCGTGGGTTCATTTCCCACCTCTGCACCTTCTCCACCGACTCCCACTGATGACTGCTGTCGTTGTGTCCTTGGGCAAGACACTTAACCCCACTTTGCCCAAAGCCCCCACTGAAAGATCAAGGCTATGCTCACAGTCAGAGAGCAGCCGTCCTCCTGTGGACTCACCACCTGCAGAGGGTCAGTGAGGGGCTGGTGCTATGAGACTTGGGTGGCATCTCTGACTGCCACCCCCCTGACCCAGAAATGGATTAAAGGGTAGAAAATGGATGGATGGATGGATGTTTTTAAATGTATTTAAAATGTTTTAACAAACAATAAAACACACAAACATACATTAAGAAACAAACAAAACCGTGTCCTTAAACTGTCCAAGGTGCTGTTCCTCACCAGGATTTGTCTTTTTAAAATGATTATCCATCCATCCATTTTCTACCCTTTAATCCATTTCTGGGTCAGGGGGGTGGCAGTCAGAGATGCCACCCAAGTCTCATAGCACCAGCCCCTCACTGACCCTCTGCAGGTGGTGAGTCCACAGGAGGACGGCTGCTCTCTGACTGTGAGCATAGCCTTGATCTTTCAGTGGGAGCTTTTTGGGCAAAGTGGGGTTAAGTGTCTTGCCCAAGGACACAACGACAGCAGTCATCAGTGGGAGTCGGTGGAGAAGGTGCAGAGGTAGGAATTGAACCCACGACCTTCTGGGCTTAAGGCCAATGCTCTACCAACTGAGCTACTGTCGCCCCTAAAATGATTATTATTCATAATAAATGTTATTATACAATGTGACAAACATGCAGCACTTGACAAAGACAGAAGACACCAGTTCATTGTAGCACTTTACACTCTGTGTTTTCATTGTAGCACTTTACTCTCTGTGTTTTCATTCTAGCACTTTACTCTCTGTGTTTTCATTGTAGCACTTTACTCTCTGTGTTTTCATTGTAGCACTTTACTCTCTGTGTTTTCATTATAGCACTTTACTCTCTGTGTGTTTTCATTGTAGCACTTTACTCTCTGTGTTTTCATTGTAGCACTTTACTCTATGTGTTTTAATTGTAGCACTTTACTCTCTGTGTTTTCATTGTAGCACTTTACTCTATGTGTTTTAATTGTAGCACTTTACTCTCTGTCTTTTCATTGTAGCACTTTACTCTGTGTTTTAATTGTAGCACTTTACTCTCTGTGTTTTCATTGTAGCACTTTACTCTGTGTTTTCATTGTAGCACTTTACTGTCTGTGTTTTAATTGTAGCACTTTACTCTATGTGTTTTAATTGTAGCACTTTACTCTCTGTGTTTTCATTGTAGCACTTTACTCTATGTGTTTTAATTGTAGCACTTTACTCTCTGTGTTTTCATTGTAGCACTTTACTCTATGTGTTTTAATTGTAGCACTTTACTCTCTGTGTTTTCATTGTAGCACTTTACTCTGTGTTTTAATTGTAGCACTTTACTCTCTGTGTTTTCATTGTAGCACTTTACTCTGTGTTTTCATTGTAGCACTTTACTGTCTGTGTTTTCATTGTAGCACTTTACTCTATGTGTTTTCATTGTAGCACTTTACTCTCTGTGTTTTCATTGTAGCACTTTACTCTATGTGTTTTAATTGTAGCACTTTACTCTCTGTGTTTTCATTGTAGCACTTTACTCTCTGTGTTTTCATTGTAGCACTTTACTCTCTGTGTTTTCATTGTAGCACTTTACTCTCTGTGTTTTCATTGTAGCACTTTACTCTCTGTGTGTTTTCATTGTAGCACTTTACTCTGTGTTTTCATTGTAGCACTTTACTCTGTGTTTTCATTGTAGCACTTTACTGTCTGTGTTTTCATTGTAGCACTTTACTCTCTGTGTTTTCATTGTAGCACTTTACTCTGGGTTTTCATTGTAGCACTTTACTCTATGTGTTTTAATTGTAGCCCTTTACTCTCTGTGTTTTCATTGTAGCACTTTACTCTCTGTGTTTTCATTGTAGCACTTTACTCTCTGTGTTTTCAATGTAAAAAAGTCAGATCTTGGTGAGTGAGTGAAGCTGAAAGATGTTCAGTAAAAAAAGATAAAGAATGTATGAAATGAGTTTGACAGATGTTGGTTTTGAACTAGTTCAACAGTTTTGTGTGTGACACTAAAGCCATGAAATGAGGACTATTAGTTTTAAGGGAATGACTATTCAGAAGTCATACGTATGTTTCATTTTGACTGACAGGACAGAAGCAAATGATAATGTTCTAAAACACAGAGAATTGTATGAAAGTAACTGATACATGTCCAAAAGCATTTGTAATCTGTTCAAAGGAGAAACTGCTGCGATGATGTCACACATGACTCAATGTTGTGGAGGTTGAACTCATAGTTTTGAGAAGTGTGTCGCCCATGCTGCCTTTTCTGTTTTGGCCACTGGATGGTGCTGTAGCTGCTGTAACTCAGGCTCATCGTTGCACCTGTGTTGGTTAATTAGCACACCTGTGTTCCTTTTGATTGGCACATGGTACTCACTTTGCATAGACGCACACAGAACTTATACACACAGGATTATTGATGGTTGGCATGACGCACGCGCACAGGCTCCGCCCCTAACACTGTAAAGAACAGCTCTGAACATGGCTACGGGAGACCCTGTGTGTAGTGACTATTTGTCAAAAAATAGACTATCAAACCAAATGTAACCAAACTTAAGAACGAACTCAAATAATCACTAGAATGCGCCATGGGTAAGTGGTTTACGCAGTACAAAAAATAAACAATTGTCCATTCCAAAAAATGTAAAGTTCAAAAGGGGTTTATTCATCAAGTTTCAGGCAAACAACACAAAAATGCTGCATCTCCCAGAACTGGTAAAAAACCATAGGCCCACCCAGGTGCATGAAGGCCCGCCCTGTACTGCCCCCTTATATCCCCTAGGTGCCACTAAACCAAAAAACTAAACCGAACTGAAGTAAACCCAAAATAATCTACAAAAATATCTAAATGACCAAAAAACAAAAATACTAACCTCAGCAAAAAATTACTAAATATTGAAAAATATACAAAACCCCAAATAATTAAATCAATCAAGCAAATAGCTCCTACACTGTGGAACTACAATATTAGCAGGTGCATCATGGGAAATGTAGTGACAGACATTTAACAGTGACATTTGTCACAATTCAATATTATTGAGATTCTTACAATATTCGACAGTTTTGTGATTTGATTCTGTGATTGATTGTGATTCATGTCCTTCATATTATTCAAAGACTTTACAAACATGGAGGAAAATAAGACTCAACTCAAATGTCATTTATTATGATCTGTTCTTGAACTGAAGCAAACACTGAGGGAAGTGCAAACACGTGATCCTTGAACAATCAGGACACAGGAACTTAGTTTTTCTCTATTGCTTAAACACATTTCACGATACTGCCCTCCCTTTTTTCAAAACTCTAAACACAAACCTCTTTTCTAAAGCTACGTACACACAACAACACAGTCTCTTTTCAAAACCAACCCATCACACCAAAACAGTGACTCATATTCTCTAAAACAACAGTGACTCATATCTCAAACCAACCCATCACACCAAAACAGTGACTCATATTCTCTAAACCAACCCAACCTTCACTCCACCAAAACAGTGACTCATATTCTCTAAACCAACCCATCACACCAAAACAGTGACTCATATTCTCTAAACCAACCCATCTCACCAAAACAGTGACTCATATTCTCTAAACCAACCCATCTCACCAAAACAGTGACTCATATTCTCTAAACCAACCCATCTCACCAAAACACCTCTCATGGTCTGCAAAAATGTGAACACTATGAGCATCATTAACCACATCACCAAAACAATTGAAAACACAATTTTCAGAATGTGACACTGTTCTTTTTACAGTTTCACAACTGCCAGGATGCATTTGAGCAACACTTTTTTAATTCTCAAATGTTTTGGGCATTTACTATAGATTTGTGCGTTTCATGAGAATAGTTACAGTACATAAAGTAGAAAATGCAGTTATATCACAACTCAATGCAAACATGAGTAACTCTATGGAGGATCCATGACACACAATAGATACTACAGTACAGTAACAATTGAAAACACAATGTTTAGGGCAGTGCTTCTCAAATAGTGGGGGGGGGCCTCCACATGCTCTGGTGCCACAGCGGACTCATTCCCATGTGACCGGCGCTGACAGGACAAGTGCGGATCTTTGGATGTGAGAAATGCAGCTGAACTATGTGAGCCTCTGGAAGTGTCCCCGTGTCTCCTGTAGCCCTGAAACTACAACTCACTAAATTAAAGCTGGGGTACCTACATTTCCCTTGCATTCATAAAGCATGTTGCTCCTCTCCCTCCTGGGTCTGCACCTTTCCCTCTTTGACCTGCGGGCGGTTCTATCTCAGGCAGGGCGGACCCAGTGATTGGGGCACCTGTGCATAAATGTGTATCTTACTAACACTCTCTGCTCCCTCCAGGTACTGGAACTTTTATTCTTTGTTTTGTCATTTGTTAAAATTAGCTTTAGTTTCACACTCAGACATATACACACATACACTGGTTTTCATTCACTGACCTGCACACACTGAACACATTCCACGGCTCACATACTCACACCTCATTCTTTATTATCTTTTGTTGTTGTCTTTATTATTTAAAATAAACATATTGAACGACCACACCTGTCTGTCCCTCAATTTGTCACAGGCCCAGAGCCAGCTTGTGACAAAAGACACAACAAACCAACATCATAGAGTCACAACAAGGAACAGAAAAGTCAAACATGAAAATGAAACAATGAACAGAATGGATTCTTTCCCCAAACCAGGAGTTAAGACTGAAGTGAGATCCTGTAGAGTCTGACTCTGGGTTCACAGGATGCAGCCTCAGCTCTGTCTCCTTCACTTTGGTCCAGATGCTTCAGACCTGCTTCAGACCTGCTTCTCTACAGGTTTTAATGTGTTTAGTAAGAGAAATCCTATGAGTAAAACACTTTTCACACTTTTCAGACAAATGGTTTCTCTCCAGTGTGGATCCTCTGATGCACTTTGAGATAATCACTCCGAGAAAAACTCTGACCACAATCGTCGCAGCTGAAGGGGTTCTCTCCAGTGTGGATCCCCTGATGCACTTTGAGATGACCACTCCGAGAAAAACTCTGACCACAATCGTCGCAGCTGAAGGGTTTCTCTCCAGTGTGGATCCTCTGATGCACTTTGAGATGACCACTCTGAGAAAAACTCTGACCACAATCGTCGCAGCTGAAGGGTTTCTCTCCAGTGTGGATCCTCTGATGCACTTTGAGATTACTACTCTGAGAAAAACTCTGACCACAGTCGTCGCAGCTGAAGGGTTTCTCTCCGGTGTGGATTCTTTTGTGATCGTTAAGACTTCCTCTTCGGGAAAAACATGTTCCACACTGGTCACACTCGTACGGCTTCTCTCCAGTGTGGCTCCGATGGTGACGTGTGCGATATGTTGCTGTTTTAAAGGTTTTACTGCAGAAGTCACATGCAAAGGGCTTTCCTCCAGTGTGGATTCTCTCATGTGCTTTGTAGGTGGAAGACTGAGTAAACTTCTTCCCACAGTCTCCACAGACGAATGGTTTATCTCCAGTGTGGATTCTCTTATGTGCTTTGTAGGTGGAAGAGTGAGTAAACTTCTTCCCACAGTCTCCACAGACGAATGGTTTATCTCCAGTGTGGATTCTCTTATGTGCTTTGTAGGTGGAAGAGTGAGTAAACTTCTTCCCACAGTCTCCACAGACGAATGGTTTATCTCCAGTGTGGATTCTGTAGTGCACAGTGAGGTTAGATAAACGTGTAAAAGTCTTTTCACACTGGTCACATTGGTGAGGTCTCTCTCCTGTGTGGACATGCTGATGTCGTGAGAGCTGATGTTTGGTCCTAAATGTTTTTTCACACTGGTCACACTCAAATGGTTTCTCTCCTGTGTGGATCCTCTGATGACCTTTGAGAGTAGTCTCATGTCTAAAACTCTGATCACAATCGTCACAGCTGAAGGGTTTTTCTCCAGTGTGGATCCTCTGATGCACTTTGAGATAATCACTCCGAGAAAAACTCTGACCACAGTCGTCACAGCTGAAGGGTTTTTCTCCAGTGTGGATTCTTTTGTGGACCTTGAGATCTCTTTTGGTAGTAAAACATGTTCCACACAGATCACACTCGTATGGTTTTCCTCCAGTGTGAGTTCTGTGGTGTCTCTTTAGATTAGAAGCAGAGCTGCAGGTCTTTCCACACTGATCACAGGTGAACCCCATTCTGTAGATGGACTTTGTAGATCTGCAACAAACACAACAAAGACACATCAAATAATTATAATATGTTTGATGGTGGTAAAAGTGAAAAATGACAGTTCTCTTTCAACATCAAACATCGCGTTCTGCTATTAATGCTGGTTTCTCCTGACCCATGGGCTACACCCCCCACCCTGTATAGGAGCCTCAGTCCTGGGTCTACAGCCTCAGTCCTGGGTCTACAGCCTCAGTCCTGGGTCTGCATCCTCAGTCCTGGGTCTGCAGCCTCAGTCCTGGGTCTGTCCGTGTGGCTATGAACAGATATAAACTATGACGTCATACAATGAACTTTAGAAACTTTAGAACTTTGAAAGACCACCATAGACTGAAAAGAGAGGGAGGCAGACATGTAGAAGGGGGGAGGGGACTGTAACTGGTGTTCTGGGTTGTGAGTCTGAGTTAGATAGAGTCCAGTGTCGGCCTTGAGTAGCCCATGTGTGGGTGGTGGAATGTGAAGGACAAAGATAGCGCAGGTGACTGCAAACATTGGAGACAAAACAACACATGCATTGTGGGAAATTTGTAAAAGCACTTTAGCTGATCAATAAAAGGCAGTGTAAACTAAAGCCAATATGTCCAAATTATACTGGAACTGGACCCTCCGTTCACCGTTATCCGGAGTTGACCACGTCAGTACGAGGTTCCACCGTGAGGCCCAAGTCCTTCAACAATCCTTCCACGCGTTTAAGTCCATCCAAAGATCTCACTCCCAGATCATTAACTCATTGGTTGCCAAAGACGTTTTAAGACGTTCTATTTTTTAGTAACGCTTATTCCCAAAGACGTCTTAGACGTCTTTTTCACTTTTTCACTCAGGGTACTATATTGACCTCTGGCGCACCTTTTGATATAGAAATCAGCCTGTATATCTTCATATATTACGTGTAATGATCCGTTGAGACCTGTAGAGTGCAGTATTGCCCCACTGATGGGGTCGAAAGGCAGCAGAAGAAAGAGGAGGTGTGGTAGAGTGGAGTAGTGAGAGACAGCATGGCGACAGAGAAGACAGCGAAGCAAAAGATGGTCAAATACAAACAGTTAACACTGCTGGAGAGTTTGACACACAGATCAGTGAGTGCAGTTGCGAGGGGAGATAGTGGAGATGGTGCAGATCCTGGAGAGGGTCCGTCCCGAGCGCACCATAGAACCGCGAGAGCGCGGACCGTTGGTAGCAGGGAGCGACCCGGCGCTTCACGGAGCACGCCAACGACCGTCTCTTCTGCCGAATCTGATTCGTTCAGCGAACCAGATCCAGACTCTTCGGATGAGTGGTTGCCGTCTGAGCCTGGATCAAGCAGAGCCTCATCTCCAGAAGCTCCAGCAAGAGTTGAAGGTAAGAACTTGCTACGTTTCCTAGCCTAGCATATGTAGCTTGCTCAGCTAAGAAAGGGGAGGGGAGGGGAGAGGAGAGGCCCGGGAACTTGTCTTTGATCTTCAAATCACTACTGCTGCTTTTGTACATGGCATTTATAATGTACTATTTCATGTTTTCAAAATGATTTTGTGTTTTTGTTATTTTTTACTTATACATATTGTTATAGTGTCATAGTTCTTACTGAAATGAATGGTTTCTCAATTCACAGATCCTGATACAAGCAGAGATCCCCCACCTATTGGCAGAGCAAAGAGGATAGGTAAAAATAAATCCTCCTCATTCCACTGTAAATGTTTTTGTACATGTAATCTCCTAGTATAGTGATACACATTTGCCTATTATTTACAGGTCGTGCACCAAGCAGAGGTTCTTGTGCAAAGAGAGGTAAAGAAATGACTATTTCAACTTTAGCACATCACATGGCAATAAAATAAAATAATATAGTCTGCTATTCTATCAGTATAACATATTAAATGTATTTCTCTTATTTACAGCCCGTGGATCAAGCAGAGGCTGTGGGCAAGATGCTGACTGGCATCATGATGATGAGTGGGAGCCAAATCTGTTTCACTTCTCAGAAGAGTCTGGACCCCAGGGAACTGCTGCGGAGTTGGATTCGTCGGAACCAGCTGACTTCCTGGAGCTGTTCTTGACGGAGGAACTGCTCCAACATATAGTAGACCAGACCAACCTGTATGCCAGACAGTATCTTGAGACACACCAAGACACTTTGCCCCACAGCCGAAGCAATGTGTGGAAACCACTGTCTGTACCTGAACTAAAAAAGTTCTTCGGACTCAGCTTTATCACAGGTTACGTGAAAAAGCCGAGCATTCCCATGTACTGGTGTGTGGATGAGCAGGACGCTACACCCTATTTTGGGAAAATAATGTCAAGGAACAGTTATCAAATCATTTGGCGGTTCCTTCATTACAATGACAATAGATCACAAGACGCAAGTGATAAAATGTATAAAGTCCGCCCAGTGTTAGATTACCTTGTGAAAAAATAAGTCATTGTACAATCCTGGCAAAAACATATGCATTGATGAGGGGATGATGCAGTGGCGGGGGCGACTGTCTTTTAGAGTGTATAACCCACAAAAGCCAGTGAAGTATGGTATCAAATCATACATTCTTTGTGACTCTGCTTCAACATGCAGCCTTATGTTGGAACGAGCAACACAATAGAGGACACAGTCTTCTCCCTCCTTGATCGTCTCAAAGGCAAAGGACACACTCTGTTCATGGACAATTTTTATAATTCTGTGTCACTCTGTGAGCGTTTGCTCGAAAAAAAAAACAAATGTATGTGGTACACTAAGGAAGAATCGGGGTGAACCAAACATAATCAAAGAGCTGACAAAAATTGGAGAAGTTGGAGAAAGAATTGTGCGGCAGAATGGGAAGGTTATGGTGGTGGCGTGGCAAGACAAGAGGTTGGTAAAGATGGTGACAACCTGTCATGAAAACACCATGGAGAGGGTGGAAGTGTGGCAGAAGGGAACAAAACAGAAGGTGCCACTATGGAAGCCAGCATGTGTTGTAGCATACAACAGATGCATGAACGGGGTGGATAAATTGGACCAAAACGTGGCCTATTACCCCTTCATCAGACGGTCACTAAACTGGTCCAAAAAGTTTGTGGCCTATCTAATCCAGCTCTCGGTGTTCAATGCCTATGTCCTCTACAGAGCCAGAAACCGAGGACAATGCAAAAACCTCTTGCAGTTTCTCCGGAGAGTTGCAAGAACGTGGACCTCAAAGGAGCTGCAGGAGGATGTCGAAGGAGAAGTTGCTGCTGTTGTGGGGCCAGGCTTGGGCACACACAACCCCAGGGCTCCTTATAAGTTTGACCCAGATAGCAGGCTGGATGGACAAATAAATAAGCACAAGCTGGAACACCTAATGCCTACCAGTAAGAGGAGACCAGCAAGAAAATGTCGGGTGTGTGCACGCAGGGGTCTTCGCAAGGAGACAAACAGGTGGTGCACATCGTGTCATGTCCCCTTGCACACAGGAGAGTGTTTCACCCTCTACCATACCAAGGTGAACTACTGGGAGGAGTGACACACACTTTTTTTTCAAATGTTAAGATTTTGTTTAAATACATTCTATATTTGTGTATTTTTGGACACATTTGTTCCTTTGTTCAAATTTTCTAATTCTACAAAATGGTTCTGTTTTGTGAATAAATCATTGTTTTTTTTCCATCAAAAGTAATATTTCCGAGTCATATTTTTGTAATTTATTGAATGGAACAAGTGTTTAGATGTTTGAGGTGTTACTAAAAAAAGACTATCAGCTACAAATCACTTTTCTGCTTGGTATGTTACAATTTACAAAAAGCTAGTTTTCTCAGGTTTCTAGTCTGCAACTGGTGTTTTGAGAGAAACTATACTATGTTCTATGACAGATTTCTCAAAAACGGTAGGAGGTAAAAACAAACTGTTTTTTGCATATAAAAGATTAGGCTCTTAGCTTTCATTTGGTACCATTGCTGTGTATATAGTGAAATAACTGAATATTCTGTGGCTCTTCAAAGTTAGGTGAAATCCCCTGAAAACTCTGGCAGAATGCACTTCCCTGATTTGAAATAGGTCTGGCAATCAATGAGTTAATAAAGTTCAACACGAGCCGTTCAAAAGTCTCATAAGAACAGACGTGAGGGCCACAGGACGATAGTCATTAAGGCACGACACAAGAGTTTTCTTAGGAACTGGGATGATGGTCGACTCTTTAAAGTTGTTCGGCACAGTACAGTTCCTTAGCGACAGGTTAAAAATGTCTGCTAAAATGGGCAAGTTTCTCGGAGCACAGTTTCAGGACCCGAGGAGGGATGCCGTCCGGGCCTGGGGCTTTCCGGACTGTGGTCCTGGACAAGACACGCCTGACATCCTCCTGAGTCACGGTGAAGGCACCTTGATTGAGACAATCAGGAAATACAGCAGGACAGGCATCAGCAGATTCAAAGCGACAGTAGAACGTGTTAAGCTCGTTAGGCAGAGCTTGGCCGACAGATGCAATTTTCCCAGCACTAGGTTTCCAGGATGTGATGGCTTTTATACCGTTCCACATGCGCCGAGGGTCATCTTCCTCAAAATAAACCTTTAACCTGTCCCCGTAACTGCGCTTTGCAGATTTAATAGAACGTTTCAATGAGTAACAGGATAGCTTATAAGCAACTGTATCATGAGATTGAAACGCCAAAGCACGCTCATTAAGTTTCAGTCTCACTTCCGCGTTCATCCAAGGGTTTTGACTACAATGTTCTTTTATGTCTTTCTGTGGGACACAGCAGTCAATACAGAAGCGTATGTATCCAGACACCGCGTCACAGAATTCATTAACATCTTCTGACTGAAACAGAGACTAGTCTGTGGCATCAAAACACCCCTGTAGCTTCATGCTAGCCTCCTCAGACCAACACTGCACAGTGCGAGAAGTTGGTTTATGTTCCCTGCTCCTCCTGAGTGTACGAGGGAAGGAGAACGGAGGAGTGGTCAGAATTTCCAAAAGGAGGTCTGAGACTGGACCTGTAGTGATCCAGAATATGTGCTCCTCTTGTAGCTTGAGTCACATGTTGGTGAAAGTTCGGGAGTACAGTCTTTAAATTACATTTATTGAAATCCCAAGCAACAATGATGACTGCGTTAGGCGTTAGGATGAGCAGACTCATGTTTGGGAAGGATCTTGCTCAGATCCTGTAGGGCTTCAGTATAATCCGCTCATGGGTGGAAAAGGCATGTGGGAGAGTCCCAAAATGTATGGAGGAAGGTGCTCTGGTCTGATGAGACTTTTCGGCCATCAAGGAAAACGCTATGTCTGGCGCAAACCCAACCCAACACATCACCCAAAGAACACCATCCCCACAGTGAAACATGGTGGTGGCAGCATCATGCTGTGGGGATGTTTTTCAGCAGCCGGGACTGGGAAACTGGTCAGAGTTGAGGGAAAGATGGATGGTGCTAAATACAAGGATATTCTTGAGAAAAACCTGTACCACTCTGTGCGTGATTTAAGGCTAGGACGGAGGTTCACTTTCCAGCAGGACAATGACCCCAAACACACTGCTAAAGCAACACTTCAGTGGTTTAAGGGGAAACATGTAAATGTGTTGGAATGGCCTAGTCAAAGCCCAGACCTCAATCCAATAGAAAATCTGTGGTCAGACTTAAAGATTGCTGTTCACAAGCGCACACCATCCAACTTGAAGGAGCTGGAGCAGTTTGGCAATGAGGAATGGGCAAACATCCCAGTGGTAAGATGTGGCAAGCTCATAGAGACTTATCCTAAGCGACTTGGAGCTGTGATTGTCGCAAAAGGTGGCTCTACAAAGTATTGACTTAAGGGGGGTGAATAGTTATGCACATTGACCTTTTCTGTTATTTTGTCCTACATCTTCAAAGTTGTGTGCATTTTCTGTAAATTAACTGATGCAAATTCTCAAACAATCCATGTTAATTCCAGGTTGTGAGGCAACAAAATGCCAAGGGGGTGAATACTTTTGCAAGGCACTGTAACGTCTCTATAAGCTCGCTAAACGAGAAAAAATTACATCCGCTGGCAATAGCAGTTGAACTTCATAAGCCACAAGCTATATATCATTTTAAAGCTTATTTTCTCAGCTATATTTATATGTAAGTGTAAACAATATCAGACTTTGCCTTAAAAAGATATAACGCATTATATGGGCACAAAATAAATCACGTTTGTATACCATTTTTACATTTCGTCTTCTGCTGCTCCAACAAATTAGACTTTCCCCATCCTTGCTTTGTCTCTTTCTCTCCGTAAGTCTTCATTGAAAAAGAATATCCACTTGTATTTCCCAAAATATAATCCATTCTTCAGAAATAATCAAAAAATTTGCATTTTTCTGTTGCAAAAAAAACTTTGTTTACCCCCACAAACATACGTGTTCCTTGACTCCTTAGCTTCAAAAAGAGAGGTTCCATGAAGAGATATGAGCAGTTTTCAGTCCGCAGTACCCTTGTGAAAAAGACGAACCGCATCCATTTGCACAAGGTCCGTTTGGCCTTGTTGTTAGCTACACAGCTAGCGCAGTGTGCTAGCACTGAATGATTGACGTGTCTAAATAGCCAATAAAAAGAGCTTTCAATTGATGGGTGGGACTTATAGGAACCCTTTTCATTTTCAGAGTAAAAGCGTGGGTAAAGACGCTGTTTCATTGCTGCGCATACTGTATTTTATATGCATTTGCACTACTAAAAAAATAATTTTGAAAAATTGTAAAAGAAAATCACACAGATTTGTAACTTATAAGTACCAAAACTAAAAAATATACTTTTTATGATGGTGAAATGTTAGTGAAGCAGTTTGGCACAATTTGGCACAAATTTTGCCAAATTGGTTTCGAATGGCACTACTTGATAAAAAAGATAAACTGCATAAAAACTATAAAACTTAGAAGTCTGAAACTTTACAGTTTTTGTCAACAACACAATGAACAAATTGGCGTTGAATGAAGTCTTCCAATGAAGTAGGCTTTTTTAGGGCATTTATACTTTGAATCTTTTAGGCAAGGCTAAAAAAAATCCAAACTTCAAAGGATGCAGAGTGAAATAAGAGTGACTTACATTATTTTAGTGTATATTTACATTAACTAGAAGGGCCTATCTTTAAAATTATGCATCACACAAGCATGTGAGATGTAAGATGTGTTTTTAAATAAGCAAAGACATTTGGGTATGCCAAACTTTTGTGCACAAGCCAAAACAGATATAGGAGCCTAAGGTTAAGGTGAATGCACACTTTTTACCCCTTTTCGTTTAGGCCTTATACCAGATGTTTCCTTATATTGTGGAAACAGAGATCACGACTTGGCTCTAGTTCAGAGCCGGTGCTAACCCTTCAAACCAGCTTCTTTTTTAGTGGGACAAAGAAGTAGGAAGTTTTCATTTTCTCTTTGTGTCTCTGTGCTCCACACTCCATAGGAAAGTACTGGGGGGAGAGTGTCTACCATCAGCTGTGGATATGCTTGGAGTGATTGCATTACTTGCAATCACTCAGCAATCAGATTGTATTTTTTCATTGCATATTTGTATTCTTTTAAAATTATGGACCAATAATAATACTCCAGCAAAGGTCTTGTCCATCTGGAGAGGGGTCCTCTAGTGCTGCACTGTAGCGACTAGTGTGTCCTGAGCCTTCCATGGGGCTTCCACCCAGAGGGACATGCCCAGATGGCATCTCCAGCCAGTCCAAGAGGTATCCCAAACAGATGCCCAAGCCACAAAAACTGTCTCCTCTCGACATGGAGAAGAAGTGATACTAGGTCGCTCTCCTCCAGTGTGACAGAGCTCCTCTAAGAGAGCGCTAAGCCACTCTGGAGCAAACTCGGGAGGAGCCCATGTATCACTCCCATAGCTCAGGAGGAGCGTTGACCAAGTTATAATGAAAACTTGTCATGTTGGCATGATGACTCTTTGCTCTTTGAAAGCAAGTGATTCAATTGTGTGTGTGTGTATGTCTGTCTGTGCATGTGTTTATATGCGTGCGTCTGTGTGACCAGGCGAATCAACATCGGGCAGCAATACCAGGCCTACATCCCAGAGGTGCATAGCCCTGGCACCCCACCTTCGGAGCAGCACCAGGCCGACCTGCTGTGGCGCCCCCTGGAGGAGCCCACCACAGGGGGACAGGGTAGCGGTCAGTATGAGTAAACAGAAGGGGTCAGTAGAGCACATGTGAGGGGAAGTGGACGCTCATAACTAGGGATGCACCAGTCCTGGTGTCAGTCACATTGCTGGTTGTGTAGTGATTAAAATATATACATATATACAGGTCCTTCTAAAAAAAAATTTGCATATTGAGATAAACTTCATTATTTTCTGTAATGTACTGATAAACAGTAGACTTTCATATATTTTAGATTCATTGCACATAACTGAAGTAGTTCAAGCCTTTTATTGTTTTAATATTGATGATTTTGGCAAAAAAGTAAAGAAAACCAAAAATCCCTATCTAAAAAAATTAGCATTTTTCATCCGACCAACAAAAGAAAAGTGTTTTTAATACAAACAATTTCAACCTTCCAATCATGATGTTCAGTTTTGCACTCAATTCTTGATCAGGTATCCTTTTGTAGAAATGAATGCTGAAATCGGGCGTGGCATGGAGGCAATCCGCCTGTGCCACTGCTGAGGTGTTATGGAGCCCCAGGATGCATCGATAGTGGCCTTACGTTCATCCACCAGGCCGGGAGTTTTTAAAAGCCTCAGGAATCTTCTGCAAGTGTTTAGAGTTAATTTGTGTTGGTTCAGATGATTAGGTTAATGGTTCGTTTAGAGTACCGTTTCATGATATGCTAATTTTCAGAGATAGGGATTTTTTGGTTTTTCTTTACTTTTTTTGCAGAATTCATCAATATTAAAACAACAAAGGCTTGAACTACTTCAGTTGTACTGATAAACATTAGACTTTCATATATTTTAGATTCATTACGCACATTACAGAAAATAATGAACTTTATCACAATATGCTAATTTTTTTAGAAGGACCTGTATATATATTTACAAATTAATCTGCAAATAATCAGGGTGGAATTTGTCAAAAGACAGAATTGCTGTAATGATTGACATACTTCTCTGTATTATCAATAGAATACATGCGTGACAGAAGCAGGATGGATTCCATTTTCATCTCAACTCACGTAGGAGATAGCCCTCTTTTTTATTTGAAAGGAATAGTGCAGAGCATACTCAACTACAGATATATTCCGCTCCAGATTAAAACTTGACTACTTGTTTCCATATGCATTCCCTTGTTACATGAAAAAAAACACTTTAACATGTAATCAAATCAAAACAACATATATTGACATATACATACACACATACAGCCTCATACCTGTATGTTCGAACCTCACCTCACATTTACATCACACATCCTCTCATTCACGTTATATGAAATCACTTAGTAAATTAACACTGACCATAAAATGACCATACTTTTCTGTCGCCCATAATAAAATCTCATACCTAGTAAACATTTTTAGGATTTTCCTCTAGAAATCATTGGTTGTTTGGACAAGAAATTACAGTCAAATATATCGTATAGTAGACGAACACAGTGATATTTGAGGTGTGAACTAAAGTTTGTATCATTATTGTATCAAAGACCTACATCAGGTATGCTAAAGCACATTTGGGAAATCCATCATTTTTGGAATAAGGTGCTGTGAACTGATGAAACTAAAATCGAACTACAGTGTTTTTACTTAATGAGCCCAACTACTTTAATGAGGCAAACTATGAGCTATAAAAATTAGGCCTCAAGATAAACAAGGTTAAGTTGACCTAGTATATGTGTTATCTGGTCCACAGTGCAGGACCTCGTGAACATGGCCTGCTCCAGTGTGCTTTATGGAGGAGGAACAAACCAGGAGCTTGTTCTGCACTGTCTGTTCCAGAGCGGAGGAGACATCCTGGTAAGAAACACTACAGCAACACATTTACAATTGTAAATGTTTCACTGCGCTTTATGATACTGAGCTCATTCAAGAGCAAACTAAAGACTCACTGTATCTTTATTCATCCCTAAGTGGGGAAAAACAGGGTTGATATTTTTTAGATTATAGCTTTCAATCCTTTATTACACAACTGAGTTGTCTCAAAAATTGGATGTTTTGCGTCTATAGTCCAGGAGCTAGAGCAGCTCTATGCAATGTTTTTTTTTTTCTTTTCTTACATTATTACATTATTTTGTTTCAATTTAACTCTTTTTTTTGTTCCAACCATCAAGATGGTTTGTCACAGATGTCATGCAGGAGTCTTAAGAGGAGCAATATAGTGATAGTTGCAGGTGAGAAAGTGTGAAATCCTTATCAGACCAGGCTTGATATTCAAATCCGCAAGTCTCTTTAAAACTATGTGCATTCGCATGGAATTAAAAGCTGGACTAATGTCTAAAAATAAAATGAATAGTTATCATTACACAAGGAGAAATGTATCTTTCATGCTATAGCCAACACTTGTTTGCAAAACTTGTGCATAGCAGAATGTGCAATGTAAATAAAGTGTGCTTGTGTCCCAGGAGACCGTTCGGTGTTTGCTGCTCAAGGACGTGCTGTTTCCTAAAGGACACCCCCTGTGTGACTACCACTACTCTGGTACGGAAACCAATTCTAGCACAAGCTTTATTAGACTTGACACTCATAGACTATACAGTAGTTGTGTTATTGCTATACATATTTTTAAACAAGCAGCTGCACATTTTATTTATGGCATGTTGGCACAGTGGTTAGCAATTGTGCTTCACTAACTTCCTGACGGACAGGAAGCGGCGCGTGCGTCTGGGGAAGAATGTCTTGGACTCTCGGATTATAAATACAGGAGCCCCACAAGGCTGTGTTCTCGCTCCCCTGCTCTTCTCCCTGTACACCAACCTCTGCACCTCCAGCCGCGACTCCGTGAATCTCATCAAGTTCGCATACGACACCACCCTCTTTGGTCTCATCTCCAACAACGATGAGCCCGCCTACAGAAGGGAGGTGGACCGGCTGGTGTCCTGGTGCAGTCCTAACAACCTGGTGCTGAACGCCCAGAAGACAGTGGAGATGATTGTGGACTTTAATTTCCTGGGCACCACCATCACCCAGGACCTCAAGTGGGAGCAGACCATCAGCTCCCTCATTAAAGTGATTGTCTGGAGTTTGTCAGAAAGAGAGACAGAAAGGTACTTGATTTGAAAAAAACGACGCAAGCTCCCTCCCCCTTCCTTTCTGATTGGTCTACACCTACGTTTCCGTAACACTTTGAAATGTTAATCAGAGAACATATTATACATCTACATTATTAATACAGATGCATGGAGGTTTTCAGAATTATTTGTGAACGTTTTAATGAAAAAAAATGTGTTTTTATGCACACAAAAAAGCGATCGCGGCAAACCAGGAAGTGCTATTATCATGAATTGCACATTATAGGACACATCTGCAGAGGATCTGATTATGGATATAGGTTCAGTATATACGTAAGTACCTCAGCGCGGATGTTCAGAATTCTTTGTTCAGTTTTCATGTAGTTCCAGAGCCTAATAGAGGCTCCGCAAAAACAAACAACTGCGCATGCGCGCAGCTGCGAGCATCAGCGCCGATGATTGACAGCCCTTGGCATGACTCGAACGGCACCGTGGATTCTGAACTATAGCTAAGAGCAGGGAAGGCGGGACTTGCCCGTAATCCATCCATCCATCCATCCATCCATCCATCCATCCATTTTCTTCTGCTTTATCCGTTGCCGCGACCCGGCCCGACCCCGTAATATTAGAATTAATAAAATGACTTATTTTATATGAACATTTAAGGCCAGGAGGTCAATTTAACACATTTCCTAAAATTTGTAATTCATTTAGAGTTACAGACTATCACTTTAAGAAGGCCCAGCAGAGGATGTACTTCCTGCGGCAGCTCAGGAAAGCCAAGCTTGCTGCACAGACGTTGGTGCAGTTCTACACGGACATCATCGAGTCCATCCTCACCTCCTTGTTAATGCTGATATTTAACTACAGTTGAACCTGACAAAATCTCACACAACAAACAGACATAGTTAATATTTTACTTGTTGCCCATGTACAAGGAGAAAATGTCTTGACAGAGCACACCGCTCAGCCTCTCTGCGTTTGTAGGTGTCAATGGTGCTGTATGAAGATGGGGGTGGGATGGAGCTGGGGGGTGGGTGGTGCAGCGTGCGCAGTGATGTGGTCGCTGTATCGGACCGTTGTGGTGAAGAGGGCTCTCTTGAGTCATTATTTGACTTTTTGTGTTTTGTCAAATATTTTGTAATTCTCGCATTATTTTGGTTGTTTTCTTTTCTTATGTGGAAGTATATTTTTTGTATTATTCTCATGAAGGTTTTTTATCATTCCTATTGAAAAGTGTCAGTTCTCAAATTCTTTTGGAATTATGTTTCTATTTGCTACATAGGCTGAGATATCAATAATTTAGTAGACGTTGAATTTCTGGAAAACATCAGGTTTTAGAGGGTGGTCCTAAAGTCGGCGATAGATTTTACAGGTATGTTTTATCTGCGTTTTAGGCCTAAATGTGGGTGGGTGGATTGGGGTGTGGGCCTAGAGGTAGAGTGAGAGAGCGGAGTGTATGTAAAGTTTGTCGTGTGAGCTAGGCGACCAGGGCGAGTGCCTGGTATGTTAGTGTGTTTTGGCGAAAGAATAAAGCCCCACTCTTATTGTGATCACGCCACACTTTGACTGAGGGTCACTACAGAGAAGGGAGTTACGCCCCAGAGGAATGCATCCCTTCAACCCTGAAGAGACAAATCTCTCCCACGGTCCGGGGGCTTAAAAAGAAAAAGCGCAACACAGCGTAACACTAAATTAAAGAAGTTACTTTCTTTAAAGAGTAACCGAGTAAAGTAGCGGGTTACTTTTTAAAATAAGTAACGAGTGAAGAGAAAAATTCCCCAACACTGGTTATAAACAAGTGCACGCACAAGCAAGGAAGACA
This sequence comes from Knipowitschia caucasica, assembly GCA_964034765.1. Lineage (NCBI taxonomy): Eukaryota > Metazoa > Chordata > Actinopteri > Gobiiformes > Gobiidae > Knipowitschia > Knipowitschia caucasica. Next base: position 27,383,249 of record OZ035839.1, on the reverse strand, counting down.
GGCAATCACTGCACAGAGATGATTGGGTTACTGCTGCGGCTGCTGCTGTTGCTGCTCTGGAGAAGGCAGCTTATGAAGAAACTGGAGGTGGTGGATTTGGTCCAGGGCCTCACCATTTATTTGGTGAGGACATTTTGGTCCTGCCAAAATATTCTTGGGTACATGTCCCTATTGTCCCCACGCAGACCTACGCCCTTGTGAATATTTTTCAGAATTGTTTCTATCTGTTGTAATGTATTCTTCCTTGCTTGATGTTTCCAAATAAACTTTTATCATATTTGTTTCCCTTTTGACACATTGTACCACATGTTCTGAAATGTGTGAATTTCTTGTTGTCATATGTTGTGCAAATATGCATATAATATGGTTTTATCCCAGGATCCGACTGCTGGACTCCAGAAGAGAAACGCTACTTCAACAAGGGCATCTCTGCATACAGGAAGGACTTCCACATGGTGCAAAAGCTGGTGAGGCTTAAGTTCCACACAAACACAGAGTGTACATGGTACAGAACAGCCAGTACAGTGGTACAGAAGACAGAAAACGGGGGGTTAACAAACCCTATCCCTGGGAACAGGGTACAGTGGTACAGAGGATTACAGAGGCGACAGTAGCTCAGTCGGTAGAGCATTGGCCTTTGAGCCAGAAGGTCAAAGGCCTTCTCCACCGACTCCCACTGATACTATACAATACAATACAATACAATTTATTCTTGTATAGCCCTAGATCACAACAGAAGTCATCTCAGAGGACTTAACAAAACCATTGAAATCACCAACACAGATCAGAGAATCAACAGTTAAAACACATGAAAAATATAAAGCACACACAGAAGAAAATGTCCATACATGTTGTAGAATGCTAAAGTGTCCTGATCATCACCAATCCTTTCTGTTGGACACTAACTGTCCAACAAGACCATCATGCATCGACAAGGAAAAACTCTTAAAAAACCCAGTGGGAAAAAGTGAGAAACCTTGGGGAGAACTAGGGAAACCCACAGGGAGGGAGACCCATTTGAGAAAGGGATCCGCTCCTCCGGACGGACAGGGTAATGATCTAGGACCTAAGCTAGCTACAGAACGTGGACCAGTGGCCGCTGAACGTGGACAGGTCCGGTGCAGGACTGAAGGACTCCAAGGCGGGTCGGGCGGGGCAGTCCGCAGGTGTAGATGGAGGAGGCCAGGCTCAGAGATCCCGTCATCGTACCATGAAACAGACAATGGGACAACGGGTGAATAGCAATGAAAAAACTACAGTCAAAATCCTAAAAATGCTAAACAGATAAAGTAGGAAGGAGGAGAGGATAGTGCTCAAGTTACCATACTTCTCCCAGCAAACTGACTCCCTACGCAGCTTGACTGACAGTCTGAGGAGTTTAGCCTTCCCTGAGTCTTACCTTCCTAGCCATATGCTAAACTAAAGAGGACTGTTTTAAACCTAGCCTTGAATAAAGAGAGCGTATCTGGAAGGAGGTGAGACAGCAGCAGCAGCCACGGCTAGGCTTGCCTAGGTTACAGCACCAAGATTCATGGATTGCACACCAGGTGTGCAAACCGATCCAGGCAAACCTAATTATATATTATATATCATATATATAACATGTACCATACATATTATATATATTATATACAATACACAACATAACACACAGCATAATATATAACATAATATACAACATAACACAATACACAACATAATACATATATTGTATAATATATAACATAATACAGCATATATATATAATATATACAACATATATATTACCTAATTATATGCTAAATTAAAGTAGAGTGCTTTAAGCCTGGCCTTGAATGTGGAGACCGTATCTGCTTCCTTAACATAAATGGGAAACTGATTCCACAGTAAAGGAGCTTGGTAGCTAAACGCTCTGCCGCCAACAGTGATTTTTGAGACCTTAGGAACCACCAGACGTCTGGCGTTTTGTGAGCGCAACGCTCGACTTGGTTGATATGACACTAACGTGTCTTGGAGATAGGAAGGAGCCAAGCCATTTATGGCTTTATATGTTAAGAGAAGGATTTTAAACTTTATTCTGTACTCCACAGGGAGCCAGTGGAGTGATTTTAACACCAGAGTTATGTGCTCCCTCCTTTTGGTACCTGTTAAGATCCTAGCTGCCGTATTCTGAACGAGCTGGAAGCTCTTCAAAGAGGCTTTAGGGCACGCTGCCAATAAAGCGTTACAGTAGTCGAGCCTTGAGGTGACAAACCCGTGAATAAGTTTTTCCGCGTCACTTTTAGGAAGGAATTTCCTAATTTTAGCGATGTTCCGTAAGTGGAAGTACGCCGTTTTAGTTGTTTGGCTTATATAAGCCTTGAAGGAGAGTTCTTGGTCAAAAATGACTCCAAGATTCCTCACAGTGTTACTGGGTACAATACTGACATTATCGAGAGTGATTATCTGGTTAGTAAGGGAGTCACGCAGGCGCTTCGGACCGAGTAGGATCACTTCTGTCTTCTCACGTTTTAAGGTCCTTTATGCAGGTACTAAGCTTTTCTAGCTGATCTGTCTGATTTGGCTTCGACAGATAAAGCTGTGTGTCATCTGCATAGCAGTGGAAATTAATTCCATGCTTTTTAATAATGTTTCCTAACGGCAGCATGTAGAGAGTGAAAAGAATCGGTCCGAGTACCGAACCCTGCGGCACACCGAATTCCACTCCAGAATAAGGCGACGAGTTCTGATTTACGTTGACGAAGTGATACCGATCTGATAAATAGGATTTAAACCAGCCAAGGGCTGTTCCTCTAAGACCTATATCACATTCTAGCCTCTGCAGTAGAATGCTGTGGTCTATTGTGTCAAATGCAGCACTAAGGTCCAGTAGGACCAGCACTGACACTTGTCCATTATCAGGCAGCTAGTAGTAAGTCATTTGTGACTTTGACTAGTGCCGTTTCAGTGCTATGATGAGCTCTGAATCCTGATTGAAAGACTTCAAACATATTATTTTCCTGCAGGTGGCAGCAAAGCTGCTCAGCTATAAGTTTTTCCAGGATTTTAGATATGAAAGTGAGGTTCGAGATCGGTCTGTAGTTTGTAAGTATTTCTGGGTCCAGGTTTGTTTTCTTCAGAAGGGGTTTGATTACCGCGGTTTTAAAAGCTTGTGGGACATAGCCACATTGTATGGATGCGTTTATTATATTTACGGTAGGCTCAATTATCAAAGGACGTATGTCTTTGAAGAGCCAAGTCGGGATTGCGTCTAACATGCAAGTTGAGGCTTTTGAGGATGTGACCACAGAGATCACCTCTGCTTGGCTCACAGCCATGAATTTATCGAGGCCCACTGAAGAGTCTAAGTGGGAAGTCACGTATGCTGCTTCAGCCTGTCCACTACCGACAGCAGGAGTAACCTCCTCCAGTTTGTCACGGATGGATGTAATTTTATTATTAAAGAAATGGAGAAAGTTGACACTGCTCAGTGAGCTTGGAATTTTAGGCTCGATTGCGCGATGGCAGTTTGTGAGTTTAGCGACTGTGCTAAACAAAAATCTACTGTTATTTTTATTCGCTTCTATTAAAGTTGAATAGTATTGAGTTCGAGCCCTGCGAAGGGCATTCTTGTAGTTTCTGAGACCTGCTTTCCACTCCCTGTGGACAGGCTCCGAGTGGGAGTGGCGATATAGCCTCTCCAATTTTCTGACGTCCTGTTTTAAAGTGTGGAGTTGAACACTGTACCAGGGCAACGATGATCTAATCCTAATAGTTTTCTGTTTTAAAGGAGCTGCTGCATTTAATGCAGATTTTAAAGACTCCATAGTGTTGTCCACCGTTTGGTCAATGACTGAGGGACTGCAGCAGCTGTGAACAGGTTCACCTGCAGCAGTATTCAACATTGGCTGTATTAGTTCTTTGAACCTTGTGATAGATTTATCATTTAAGGTTCTTTTCATTATGGTTTTATCTTGCGGCGCAGGAAAGTCCTCCAAATCGAAATCAAACGTGATCAAGAAATGGTCAGACAGCAACGAGCTTTGATGCTGGACGTCAACATTGGAGACATCACAGCCGTAGGTCAGGACAAGGTCCAAGGTGTGGTTATGAATGTGAGTAGGTTCCTCAACATTCTGAGTAAAACCAACACCGTCTAGTACGGCGCTGAAAGCTTTGTTTAAGCTGTCAGTGCTGTCGTCTACATGTATATTGAAGTCTCCAGTTATAACTATGTTTTCCCATTCCAAAACTAGGTTTGAAATGAAGTCAGAGAATTCTGTTAGGAACTCGCTGTAAGGACAAGGAGGTCGGTATAAAACTATAAATAGCACCGCTTTTTGTTTTCTCCACCCAGGACAGGTGATTGAAAGTGTAAGTTTTCAAACGAGTGAAAAGCATTGTTGGTTTTGGGACTAAGAAGTAAGTTGGTGTGTGATATAATCGCAACGTCACCGCCGCAACCTGTAGTTCTCGCTTTCTGGTAGTTAACATGCGTCGGAGGAGTGCACTCATTCAATCTAACGTAGAGATTGATCTGACGTTCATTAATCCACATTTAACAACCCTACTTTTAGAACTATTTCTGTCTGTCTGAACTTTTATTAAGTTACTGTGTCTGACACCCAGGTCAGATTTCCTCGCATATAGTGCTTTAGACTTCAAGCGAGGAACACACACAGTTTCAATCTGACTAGGTTCTGAGGCTAGTAACTGAGCACACACGCACACACAGTCTCAATCTGACTAGCTTCTGAGGCTAGTAACTGAACAGATGGGGGCTCAGAGGTTGTGGCAGAGCGTCCCAGCGATTGTAAATGCTAACAGGAGGAGGCCCAATGGGGAAACTACCAACAACTCGTCGCCTTCTCCGAACAGTCACAAAGCCATCACTATCCTGGTCTTGTCCCAGCTGCGGAGGACGGGCTGGGAGGCTAGGCTCGCTAGTTCTCCTCTGCCATAGGAGTAGCGAGTTAGCGGCTAGGCTAGGCTAAGCTAGTCCGGATCCGGGCCCCGCACAACAGACTCCGAGACCAGACAAACAACCGCTACCTAAACCTCAGCTGCAGTACAGCTGACTCAGAGTGCTTACACAGTTAGCTTGGTGTACACTACGTGGATTTTTAATGCGTTTGTTTGTGCAAACAGAGAGCAGAGTGATAGTAGTCAAGAAACACGCTCACCGGATACAGGAAGTCACATCACAACTTTTTGTTGCCTCCACATTTATGGACCTGACGTACTATATAAACCGTGATATTACACAACAATCATTTTTACAACAACCTTTACCGCCACAAACACTGGGAGTGATGCCGATCAAAGGCATCACTGATGTCTGCTGTTGTTGTGTCCTTGGCAAGACACTTAACCTCTGGGAACACCTGATGCCACTGTAAAGTGCCAAACTGCCGTTGTGTACTTAGGCAAGACACTTCACCCCCATTGCCTAGAATGAGTCTAGTGTGTGTGTGTGAATGGTTGGTGGTGGTCAGAGGGGCCGATGGCACATACTGGTTGCCTCGCTTCTGTCAGTGTTTACATTGTCTTTGAGTTTCCAAAAAAGCACTATATAAAACCAATGCATTATCATTATTATTACAGGGGATGGGGTGAGGCTACAGTGTACGAGGGACAGAGTACATGGTAAACGGGGTGTACTCTGTTCCTTACACCCTGTCCCCATTACTGAGTATTGAGGGATGAGGTTACAGAGGACAGGAGACGGACTTTTTATGCACGGTCACCTTTGGTGATCAGTGACAGGAGTACTAACACTTTTCATAAAGGTACAATCAATAGTTTTTATGGTTGCTACAAATGAAAAAACATGTTAACAAATCACAAATGTAACCTTTCTAAGAATAGTCCCCTCCACCATAATTTTGAATTGTTGTTACAGGCTTAGAATTTGACCTATAAATATGTGTGAGCGCTGGAGGACTGAAGAGCGCCATCTTGAAATACATGATGGTTGATAAGTGACACAGGTGCAACTAATATTGTCGCTTCAACCGTGCCCTGACAAGTTTATGTAATAGAACGACCCGAACAACAATCTGTGAGGTTCTTTGAAGGCCACCAAAGCTGTAATAATTGACTGCAATATATAATCTCAACACTAGATGGGAGTAAAAACTACTGAATACCTTTTTAAGTATATCAGAAAAATCATCTGTTGCGCAAAAGTTAGTGTACAGACATGGAACTTGATACAACCCATGCAGTTTTGCTTCTTGTTTTTATGATTTGATCAGTCAACTGACAAAACCAAATATTTGTCACTTGAACATTATAGGACAAAAATAGGTATGGAATGAATAAAGTATTTTTTCAGTTGAGTTCCAGTTCACTTCCAACTCAAAATGTCCCAATGTCTTATGAAAATTGAAAAACAGCGGTCCTGAAAATACTCCAGATTATGTCTTGGGCTGATATCCATTCGATGTCCCACAGTTGCACTTAATAACACTCACTTTCATTCACCCTGACCCTGAAAAGTACCATCTTAAGGTGAATCAAAGTGCCAACCACTATGCCACTGTGCCACCCACTGATTCCAGTGGCAGCAATATAATAACACATTATACACCTTATAACGGATAACAGTGGCTCAGTTGGTAGAGCATTGATCTCTGAACCTAATGGTCATGAGTTCGATTCCCCCCATGACCCATGTCATCTGCTACCACTGAAGTCTGCTGTCGTTGAGGCAAGACACTTAACCCTAAATTGCCTAAAGCCCCTGCTGAAACACCAAGGTTGTATCTTCGTTCAACCCACCACCTGCAGGAGGATTAGTGAGGGGTGGTGCTATGTGATTTGGGTGGCAGCTCTGATTGCCACCCCCCAACCCATAAATGGAATAATAAAGGGGATGAAAATGACATGAAATGATGACACCTTATAACAAACCTGATTCTGTACGGTAATATTGAACATCGCCAATGAATTTTTTCAAATGTGTATCAGGTGCAGACCAAATCTGTAGCTCAGTGTGTGGAATTCTACTACACCTACAAGAAGCAGGTGAAGGTGGGACGCAGTGGCGCTGTGGCCTTTGGACCCCTGGACTCCCCCCTGGATGAGGTTCTGGAGAACAAGGTATTGTCCTGGGGTGTACTTGTGAGTCTTAAAACAGGGTTTTTGAAGAAGGGTGCACATATCAGGCTTTTTTTTATTGTGACTTGAAGTGGCACATATTGTGTGTGGTTTGGTACTTGAAGGGAGCTCCAAGTGCACAAGAACTATGAGATTTAAGAAACACAGCCCTTGTGCAAGTCCTACTTTTCAAAATGGGGCTTGCAAAATCACTTGCTTTCACTTTACAGATGTCTGTTATGTTGTTGTGGTCTTTAAAACATAAATCCTTGATTGTGAACTTGAGAGAATGTACGAAAGTGATGAAAGCTGTAAAAACACAAGAAAAAGAAACATAAGTAATGTTTGGAGATTTTTGTAGCTATACAAATGGCATTCATTAAAATAATTATTGTTTACCCCTGACGGTGGCATTTTATTTTGTCTAAAAATAGGCACGCAGGTTTGGTAAACTAATATGTAAGAGTGTAGGAGAGGGCTCCAACTGTTTAAAAGAAGTCCAGAACTTTTGGCTGCGTCCAGTGTGTACGCACCGTAATTTAGTGTTGCCCCTCAGAGTTCTTCTTGGATGTTTTTAGACTGCATGCTGACAAATAACTTGTATAGCATTGTGCGCCCCAATGCTGTCAGTAGATGATGTGCAAATGAGCAGCAGACTTTAGCACAATGATGTCAGTTACCACCAAGCATTAAAAGACACACAGGCTGGGCGATATGGAGGAAAACCAATATCTCAACATATTTTTCTTTATCTTGATGTACACTAGTTCTTCTGCAAAATAATTTTTCTTATGAAAAAAATACCTCATTTACATTAATAGTAAGTAACCTGATCCAATTCAGCGACAAGTGGCGTTCTGTCAGTAGAACAGTCGTAATACTAGTGCAGATACGGTAGTTCTTGTATTGCAAGTAATACCTTGACGGTAAACTTTTGTTTTTAGCATGCTTATAAAGCCACGTTGTTCAATGACGACAAAAGGTACCATGTCCACCGCTGTGTGGAATGCCACAAACTTGTTTTCTCCGAGCATGTTTGCAGTCAGTGCTGCTAGCTAAGCGGCCGCTGCCATTCGGAATAAGCATGGGAAATAAGCATGGGAATGAGACACACACAAGGGGGGGAGCAACAGCAAGGAGGCGGGGCGAGCACAGCACAGAGAAGGCAAACAAGCAAAGGGTCAAAAGTTAACTAAAAACATAATATCGATATATACGATATTTCAAAATTCATTTCGAGCTTAACGGAGATCTCGATATATTGTAAATATTGATATATCGTCTACCCCTACAATCAAATCGTTGATTTTGTTTGAAAACAGCAGGGTAACATGCCACATGTACATTCTCTTTTTAAATCACAGCCCAAGCATTTTCCTTATCAAACACTGATCTGGTATTGTCTCTAGATTCATCCTCACTAAGAACAAACAATAAAATGATGTGAGCTCTATATAAGGTGCTGTTACTAATTCACAGTCATAATGTATTATTTATTACAACGTTTTTATGCATTTACAATGGTTGTAGGCATTTGAATCAAATGATAACAAATGAATGTGATTTCTAAATACTTTGTAGGCACTTAAAGGAGCTATACCCGTTGCACGTTTTTTTCAGTTTGAATGTTTAGCACCGCCCCCCCCCAACTCGCTCACAGGCTTCTCATTTCCAAGCATAGATAGTCCAAGGCGGTCCCGCTCCGGCAAGTCTCTCCAGAGGATAAGATGTACGCTAACGCTACGTATATTCACCCAGGCTTGATTTCTTCTTTGATCATTTTTTTGTTTCCTCACTGTTGCATTGTTTGGACTGTTGCTGTGTATGCAGTTACAGCAAGAGGAGTTATAGCCAATTCTGCTAACCTGCTACTGTGTTTACCAGCGCTGTAGAGGCTAGAGGACGCAGTCTGTTCTAACAGCGCCGCTCCTCTGAGAAGTCATACACAAGCTGAATCAATGAGCTGAATCAAAGTTTTCAATTAAATTGCGGATTTTAACTTGTATGTAGTAATACGCATTTTTATGAACTCATTAGAAAATAAATTGGGTATAGCTTCTTTAACAATGGTGTTCAAGAGCATCTAAAATACTGCATAGTATAAGGTCCTTTAATGTTTGTGAGCTAATGATGATTCAGATTCTGATGCAGATAAATGAGAATTGCAAAGTAGATTGACATGATGCATATTGGTTGCATTGCTTTTGATTCATCACAGAGCTCAGCGCAGAGCTTGGCGCACCACAGAGTGATGCTGAAGGAGGAGGAGACGAAGTTTCAGCCGGAGCACCTCTCTGATCCGTGCGAGCAAAACCAGGAGAGCCGGCACCAGGCAAGAGTAGCGCAGTCACTACAGGCACACAATTATGTATGTATGCTACTCTGGACATGGCCTTACGCAGGCTTACGCCCCTTGACCCAAATTACAAATTATATTGCTCTTACTTCAAACTTTACTCTGGGTTCATACACCTGTCATGCTACTAGTACTCCTTTTTTCTGGTCTTTCCTGCAGTTGGTCTTTCCAGCCAACTTACGCCATGGTAAAATAAAACAGTAGCCTGTTCCTAGTGAGGTGCAATTACGCTTGTTATATGCGCATCTTTTACTGCAGGTGTTACTATTCTTGAACATAACTTGAATGTCTATACAGAGATCCACATTACAGTTTTCAGCTTGCCCGGGGCAACTGAAGATTTGGGACGGACAAGTGCGCGGTTTTAGCAAGTTGCCCGATCGGGCAAGTGATGTCAAGCTTACAGTAGTATTACTTTGACCCATTCAGGCCGGGAACGCATTCTGGCATTTCTTCCTCTGGAGCTGGGAGCGGACACGTCTGTTTATCTTTTTTTGACTAATTCACTTCATTGGTCAATTCTCTGGACCAATAAAATGCATCATGAAAATGTTCTAGGGATCTGCGATTTCAGACTTTTTCCCGCTGGAAATGTCATTTCTGTAAAATGTGTGACCGCGGGCATTTGCTGCTGTTTGCTGTAACTACTCGAACGGATTTACATCCTCCGTTCTGACCCCAAGAGCAACTGGCGCCGCTTTGTAATGAGTAATGAAAGCCACTTCAACAATTGCTCAGCGGACCATAGACGCGCGTACAGAACCATAGACGCGTGTTCAGGACTATCCCCAGCTTATTGTAAGTGCGGGTGTCTCCCATGTCTCCTTCGTGTCTCCTACCAAAGCGCAACAAAAACTTGCTAAATTAAATCTCAGGTACCTGATTTTTGTGAACAAAAATAAAATGTTGTGAACAAATCAAACAGAACACACCACAACAGGCGTATTGTTTTCTTTCATTTTGCATACTTAAGAGCCCTGTGAGTCATTTGACTTTTTGGGCTGAGAGTGGATTTTTGTTAATATATTATTTCCACACAGTTAGTGCCTCTTTATTGCAAAACTCTTGCTAATTTATTGTATTGAGAAATATTTGAGCAAGTAACTTTTGACATTGGGCATGTAAAATAATAAAGTAATTTTCCGAAGGGCAAGTGGCTCACAAGCTTAATGTCAAGGCCTCCTATATGTACGTCTGGTGCGTCTTCGCAATCTACAATCACAAAAACTGGGGAAATAGGGGAAGAGTTTTCCTTTTCCTTGTATTGCTTATGAGATGCATTATCTGTACCACGGGTGTCAAATTGGTTCCAAAAATGGCCAGACCAGACTCCACCCTTTTTCTCAAGTGATTCCAGTCTTAACCTGGACACCTGAGGAAATGGATGGAGTCTGGTTTGCTCCTGCTTGGTTGGTATTGAAGCCTGGAGCCACACTGGCCCTTTTTGGAACCAGTTTGACACCCCTGATGGCTGAATGCTACAAAGTGAGAAACGCATGAGCACATCAAAGTGGCAATACTATTGGCCACCAACAATAATCATCGACGGATTATGTCCAAATAACTGCTAGTCAAGTGAGCCACACAGTTTGTGAATCAGGTATTAGGGCTATGGTATAGGACCCTAAAGCAGACTTGGAGAGTTGGGTCTTTGGACTGAACCAGATGTTATAGTCTGATGATTGTATTCATGTGCCATTCAGGGCCTCATTCAGCACTTGTCCATCTCTAGATATGAGAAGATATAGACATTTCAATACCATAGCTGCGCACATTACAGCAGAATGAAAGGACAAATTAAAGTACTTGGGTTATGCACACGATCAAAAAAGATCTATTATTTAAGATAATAAAATAATAAGATAATAGACTCAGGAATAATTGCATGTGGGTCAAAGATAAGTAGTTAGGAGTTAGAACAGACGAATGGAATATGTAATTATGAGAGATGTTTTAGTGACTAGTAAAGAGACTAGTGAATTATCAGAACAGATGAATAACAAATGTCCAGGCTCAGCAGTTCTCATTGTACAGTCCTGCTGTCCAGCATAGATGTTAGCCTGTCCAGGACCCTCCTCTCCCCCATCTGCTGCACGGAGTTGAATTTACCTGTGGTGTATGTGATGTTTGTGTGTCCTATAGGTGGCTTCAGTCATGGTCCCTGAGATGACAAGCTGCACTCCCCCACAGACCTCCCCTGCTTCCTCCAGGACCCGATCCGAGCCTCAGGCCAAGAAAGCAAAGCCCCCCCCCAAAGCCCCAGCCGACCCCGACCAAGTCTTCCCCTGCAAGAAGTGTGGCAGGTGAGATGCATTAAATTTGTTTGTATTGTAATTAGAAAATTTAAAAATATTCAATCATTAATGAAGCCTCTAATAAATTAAGTGTTGTAAATGATTAATTGAAATTAACAGTGATGTTTTTTCACATAGATTTTCAGTATACGATTGTATAATGACTGAATTCATATGTTTAAGCAAATAAATAATTTTTATTTTTGTCCATCCAACACCAATAGACCAGGGAATTATTTTCAATGTTTTTCCCATAAGCAGTGTTGTGCCAGTTCACAGCTTTTCTGAACTTGTTCAAGTTCAGTTCATACATGCTCATAGTGAACAGTTCACGTTCAAAGTTCACAATTTTAATTCTGAACTAGTTCAAAGTTCAGTTTGTTTTACTTTTTTTGTGAGATATTCAAATAAACACTTTTTTTCACACTACGAGCTAGAGCTACAGGGAATACAGGAGGGAGGAACTGTCTCTCGTTGCGTTTCAAAAGAGAAAACAGATGTCACTCACCTAATGTGAACTAATTCACGTTCAAGTTCTTTATTAAAAAACCAGTTCAATGTTCACGTAAAAATGAGCGTGTTCAATGAATGCGTTCTTTTGAACTCGTTCACGCACAACACTGCCCATAAGTGTAGCAGTGAGCCAGGCTGTTGGTTATTTTTTCAGTTCCCTTTTTCCTTAAACCAATCACCTCTGTTTTGCTAAACATTTGCAAAAAAAAAGTGATACTCTATATGCTGATATGCAAACACAACATGCTCTTATCCATTCATCCGTTAGTTTTTATTACATATGCCATCCACGGGCGAACCAATGCAGTCTACTTATTCCTCTGTATTCACTGTGGGTTGTTGTTGCACCAGTATATTTGGTCAGCGGAAAATTTTCTTCTTTATTTCCAGCAGACTGCTCGGAGATGTTAGGGTTAGAGTATTCATTTAATTTCTTTCTAAAAGTAAAGGTCATCCAAAAATATTGATTCCGGCAGAGCAGACTTTCAATCAACCTTTACAGTCTATGGGTATGACCAATCGGTTTTAAATAGTGCTTTTTAGACAATCAAAGAAGCTTCACTGCATTATTCAATACAGCAAGCCTCAGCTGCCCTGAGGAAGACTGAAGTGAGCCTCTCCACCAATCATTCATACACACATCAGCAAAGTTTTGGCACTTTAGAGCTGCAGCCCCTACACTATGGCACCTTGTTTTCCCTAGCACTAGAAGTCCCGGCATTTTTGGCCCCCAGTTTAGAAGAGGAGAAGCTAACTTGCTACTTTGGTTGCTAACATTTTGTGTGGGGGAGGAAGAGCTGCAAATGAGTGGAAAGAGTAGAGTAGAGAGTGGTCTGTGAGAGACGACCCAAAGTATTTTTTCTAAGCAACAAGCTAAGCATACAAGCAGGCCAGAATACTAAACCTCCTATCTGAAAAAAAAAAAACCTTTTTGCAGGAAACAAAAAAAAAAATAGTTTTATTACACTAGGATCTTTTTTGAAGATGTTCCAGTTATTCTTGTGCTAAGACTATATTTCTAGATTATGTGTTAACAGTACATACTAGGTGTTTTTGAACCTTAAAGTTCAGATAGGTGTTTTCCCCCTAATTTTCCTGCACCATTATGCACATAAGAGTTTTGGACTCAAGTGTAAATAGTCAAATTATGTAGGTTATTCTAGTTTACAACATTCTGTTGTTCAAACTGTGTTGTTTGTGTATATTTAAAGTAATTCTTTATTTATTCATTCATTCATTCATTTTCAACCCCTTTATTAGTCCATTCCTGAGTCGGGGGGGGTAGCAATGAGAGCTGCCACCCAATGCTCATAGCACCAGTCCCTCGCTGATCTTCTGCAGGGGGTGAGTCCACAGGAAGATGGCTGCTCCCTCAGTTGTGAAACAGCCTTGATCTTTCAGCAGGGGGCTTCAGGCAACGTGGGGTTAAGTGTCTTGCCCAAGGACACAACAACAGCAGTGATCAGTGGGAGCAGTTGGAGTAGGTCCCATAGTGGGAATCGAACTCACGACCTTCAGGCCCAAAGGCCAATGCTCTACCAACTGAGCTACTGTCGCCCCCTTTATTTATTTTTTCAAAAAAATAACAATAACAATACTGCATTCATTCATCACTGTGGTCGGCAAAAACCTTAAGAAATAAGGCAATGAACTGTAAAACTTAAATTGTAGAAATGGAGGTGACAATCTACATTTAAGAACTTGACAGTGTAATTTGGTATTACGTAAACTCTGAACATGGGAAATGGTAGTCATGAGGTAGAGGGAAAAAAGCATGATCAATATTTTTAAATAAGGTTTATTAATGACACTAAATTACAATTATTTTAGAATTTGTACATTCTTAAGTAGTAAAAAGTGAAAACCACTAATCTACTCACTCTATAGTATCATTAAAAAAAAAGGCATATAGGAGGTTTTGTTTTTGGGCCATCGAGGTGTGAATTGGCACATATATAGGCTGTAATTTGGTGGATTAGCGATTTCACTGGTGGGACAGTAAGATTTAAGATGCTAGTAATAATTACATGCAGTAGAAAATGTAAAGATGTAATTAAATCAAAAGAAAGTAAGTATGCTTTTAAAGTAAATTTGCACGTTTGTTTTCTTTTAATTAACTATATTATCATTATTATTTTTAACTACAGTCAGCATGACATTAGATTTAACTCATTTTAACTAATTAGATCCTCCCCCTCTCCCGAAGATGGCAAAGTAAAGTGGTTTAGCAACTTCAGCGCAGCCTGTGATAATTGCCTTATTTACATAACAAAGTTAACCGTTCACAGGAGATTTTTTTAGCTAAAATCCTTGGAGTCATTTGGCACAGCCGTGGTTTTTTTTATTTACTCCACGGGACTTTTAGTGCTAGAGGTCTCCCATCACAGGACTAATCTGCCCTGTGTAGCTTCAAGTTTCATTTTGAGGTTAGGGCTAGGATATGCATATGCCATTGGTCCCACCTAAAGACGCTTTTTGTTATTAGATTTGCGCTGTATAATTGGATGGTCACATCTCTTCATCTTCTCTCTGTAGTTTACTACAAAATGCAAACACACTAGTGGCATTGACAGTTTACCTCTGTACAAAAAATTGTGGAAACAAGCTAAAAAACAATTACATCTGGAGAGACTCAGAGAAACATGGGTATTGGAATTGTATGTTGTTTGGCAAGTAATCTGACACTACATAAATCACACATATACAATACAATACAATTTATTCTTGTATAGCCCTAGGTCACAACAGAAGTCATCTCAGAGGACTTAACAAAACCATTGAAATCACCAACACAGATCAGAGAATCAACAGTTAAAACACATGAAAAATATAAAGCACACACAGAAGAAAATGTCCATACATGTTGTAGAATGCTAAAGTGTCCTGGAGAATCACCAATCCTTTCTGTTGGACACTGACTGCTAATTTACACATCACGCGTTACAGCGCGTACGCGTTATACGCGCAGCAGACACTTTTTTCCATATTAACCAATGTGAATATTTACACTTATAGCGTTATACGCGTGTATGACGGACGTATGACGCGAAGCTGCGCTCTAATTTAGGATGGATTTCTAATTTTGTTCGCGCACCAACGCGTCTCCCATTGAAATCTCATGTAAAACATGATTTTTCTAGCGGTCCTTGGCTCTAGATCGCATCTACACACGCACGCGCTGTTTACGCCTACTGTGTAAATTCCCTGTAACGGTCCAACAAGACCCTCTTGCATCGACAAGGAAAAACTCTTAAAAAAACCCAGTGGGAAAAAGTGAGAAACCTTGGGGAGAACTAGGGAAACCCACAGGGAGGGAGACCCATTTGAGAAAGGGATCCGCTCCTCCGGACGGACAGGCTAATGATCTAGGACCTAAGCTAGCTACAGAACGTGGACCAGTGGCCGCTGAACGTGGACAGGTCCGGTGCAGGACTGAAGCACTCCCAGGCGGGTCGGGCTGGGCAGTCCGCAGGTGTAGATGGAGGAGGCCAGGCTCAGAGATCCCGTCATTGTACCATGAAACAGACAATGGGACAACGGGTGAATAGCAATGAACAAACTACAGTCAAAATCCTAATAATGCTAAACAGGTAAAGTAGGAAGGAGGAGAGGATAGTGCTCAAGTTACCATACTTCTCCCAGCAAACTGACTCCCTATGCAGCTTGACTGACAGTCTGAGGAGTTTAGCCTTCCCTGAGTCTTACCTTCCTAGCCATATGCTAAACTAAAGAGGACTGTTTTAAACCTAGCCTTGAATAAAGAGAGTGTATCTGGAAGGAGGTAAGACAACAGCAGCAGCCACGGCTAGGCTAGCCTAGGTTACAGCACCAAGATTCATGGATTGCACACCAGGTGTGCAAACCGATGACACTGCAGACAATGGGCCTCATTCACAAATAACTTCGTAAGAAACTACTCAACTTTCTTCTCAAGTTGTCCTTAAGTAGATTTCTAAGAAGTCCCCACGTGGGATTCATCAACGCACTCGTAAGCCGCTGAATTGTTCGCAGCTGTTCTCTCAGATTGATGAATCCCATTTCCTCGTAAGTACAGCGCGCGTGCCAGGTGCTTCATTAGCATAGGTACTTAGCATAAGTAACCGCCCACTAATGCCCATATAAGGGGCTGCAGGGCCGTGTGCAGACGGCTGAGGAAACAGCAACAGGCCTAAAGCAAGGAGCAAAAGAGTCTCCCTTTTTTCTTCTTTTACCAGACTGAGAATAAAGTTATAAAATGTTGACTTAAAAGTCGAAATATTATGATAATAAAGTCGAACTAGCAAAATTATGAGATTAATCTAAGAATATGATGAGATTAATCTCAAAATGTTATGAGTTTAATTTAAAAATATATTATGTATTATTTTAAAGATGAATCTCAAAATGTTTTGAGATTAATCTCAAAATATTTTGGACCCTGGGAGGAGATCCAGCGCGGACCAGCGCTGAGACCAATGCAGACCCGAGGAGAGACTGGAGTGTCCAGCACACAGAAACCAGCGCGGACCTATAGGAGAGACCGCATAGACTGTAGTGACCTGACTGCAGAGACCGGTGCGCAGAGACCAGCGCGGACCGAAGATAGACCGCATAGACCAGACTTGAGAGACCAGCGCGGACCCGTATGGATCCAGGAGCATGCAGCACGGACCCGTATGGAGAGAGACCAGTGCAGACCCGTATATGGGAGAGACCAGTGCAGACCAGTATAGATCCATGGGAGAGACCAGTGCAGACCCGTATATGGGAGAGACCAGTGCAGACCCGTATAGATCCATAGGAGAGACCAGCGCAGAGACTCAGCGCGGACCCAGTAACCTCCTGCAGCAGCAGTATATATGCCGTTGTTCTGTGGCCCGTGGATAAAGAAATGCCCCCTATAAATAGGAAGGGGTCACTAATACACGGCAAGATTTCCAATGTATTTGATAAAGCGTTGGCACATTTCATTTCAAAATGAATTAAAAAGTAGGCCAGATCTGCAGTGAAAAAGGCGGTATATAAATAAAGATTACTAATAAAGATTACTACAAATAAATAAATACATACATCGATATGACGGACATATCACTGGAATGTTGTATTTTTATTCAACTTCACCAAAGAGGACAACCCCGGCGTGTGAACATGTCGGCACTGAATGCGTACGAGTGCTCCTGAGGACTCGTAGGATTTGTACTTGCCCAAGAGAAATTCTGGTTACGAGAAATATTCGTGAATGCCACTTTCTTCGTAAAAACCGCGTAAGTAGGATTTACGTACAAATCTGTTCCTAAGAACCGTTCGTGAATGAGGCCCAATATTTTCAAGAATAAATTTATTGTGCTGTACAGAATGTGGTTAGATGACAATGTTGAAGCATTTGACCGCCACGGCTGCCGTAGCGAGCCGCTGTCGAGGCAGACAACTGGTGTGGCGTTGACGTGTGGTGTTCTACGTAAAATGTCAATTTTTCCCTAATTAATTCGTAAAAGATTCTGGGCTAACCACGCCTTGACGTCACATAGACAGTTGAGCAGGGGCGTCAGGGGGCCATGGCCTTTTGAGATTGGCATATACAGTGCCTTGCGAAAGTATTCAGCCCCCTTGAACCTTTCAACATTTCGCCACATTTCAGGCTTCAATCATAAAGATATAAAATTTACATTTTTTGTCATGAATCAACAAGTGGGACACAATCGTGAAGTGGAACGAAATTTATTGGATAATTTAAACTTTTTTAACAAATAAAAAACTGAAAAGTGGGGCGTGCAATATTATTCGGCCCCTTTACTTCCAGTGCAGCAAACTCACTCCAGAAGTTCAGTGAGGATCTTTGAATGATCCAATGTTGTCCTAAATGACTGATGATGATAAATAGAATGCACCTGTGTGTAAACAAGTCTCCGTATAAATGCACCTGCTCTTTGATAGTCTCAGGGTTCTGTTTAAAGCGCAGAGAGAACCATGAAGACAAAGGAACACACCCGGCAGGTCCGAGATACTGTTGTGGAGAAGTTTAAAGCCGGATTTGGATACAAAAAGATTTCCCAAGCTTTAAACATCTGAAGGAGCACTGTGCAAGCAATTATATTGAAATGGAAGGAGTATCAGACCACTGCAAATCTACCAAGACCCGGCCATCCCTCCAAACTTTCATGACAAAAAAATTAAATTTAATATCTTTATTTATTATTATTTATTTATATGCCCTGACGAAGACCGCTGTTGGTCGAAACGCGTAGGCAGTCCAATTCATTAAAGGACTTTTAATTTTTTCACTAAAACAGAGTGCCTCAGACTACCTTTTTTCTCTTCTGACTTTCTACATGCTTAGATTGCCCCGTCTTCGAAGAGCACCTGTTTTTATTGCCTTCTACCACACGTACCCTCTGCAGCACTCACCTTTTTTACTTTTAATTAATATCTTTATGTTTGAAGCCTGGCGAAATGTTGCAATACTTTCGCAAGGCACTGTACATTTGGAAGTCATCTGCATAAAAGTTATAGGACACTCTGTGTTTGTTAAAAATCTCTAAGTGAGAGGAGATAAAGGGCAAAAAGGATAGGTCCCAGAAAGGGACACCCCAATAAAGCGAAACAAAAGAAGAGGTGGCATCCCCCAGCCTGACTGAAGGACCTCTCCGACAGGTAGGACCTGAACCACTCCATTGCAGTCCCCCTGACGCCCACAGTCTCTCAGGTGGTCTAAAAGAATGTTGTGGTCAACGGTGTCAAAAGAATCAGTAAAATCTAAAAGCACTGAAATGGCAGAGCCACCAGAATCAGTCAATAAAAGCAAGTCATTTAAAAACCTTTAAAAGTGCAGATTCAGTACTGTGCAAAGCTTTGTATCCAGAATGAAATGGATCTAAAGTGCTGTTTTAATCTAACAAAAGGCTGCAGTTGTGCCAAAACACATTTTAGAAACCAAAGGTAGTTTCGAAATGTAATGACTGTAATTAGATAAAGACCTGCTTCTTTGATCAAAGGCTCAACAACAGTGCTTTTACATAAGGAAGGCACATTGTCAGATAGTAAGCTTCTGTTGATGATGTCCCTCACAGAAGAGCCAATAGTGCCCCAAACCTCTTTAAAAAAGCAAGGAGGGACTGGGTATGTGGGACAGGACAAGGGTTTGAGTTTGTGTCAGTGTCCATGTCTGTGTTGACTGAGATGGTGAACAAACTGACTAAAAACAGCTGAATATTGCCATGTTTAAACACAATGATGAAGGAGCTAGATTGAATTGAATAGAAGCAAATTTGTCATGTTCCCATTTGTCATCTCCAGCGAAGTGGCTGATTTTGGAATACAGAACTAATAGTTTTAAAACGATTACGTGGCTTGCTGATGCTATTTAATATCGAGTCTGAAAGAAAATATATTTTGTATTCTCAATTTTAACCACAACCTACACTCCGCCCTCGCCACTCACGCAGAGCTGCCCGCGTTGTCATTTCTCCAGGACTTTTTCACATAATTTTTTGTTTTGGACAAATGGCTCTAACGGGCGCTATACAGTCCAGGATCCCAGAGCATGTGCCCATAAAAGAGCACATTTATTGTTCAGTGTCTGCGGATGCAACAGAGTGGGATAAACTCTGCTTAGACAAAGTGAACAGAGGAGAAAAGGCGGCTGCAGTGTCAGACTTGATAACACGCACATGACGCACAGCAGGCGGCTTTATGTCAGGGTATAAACCAGTGGGGGCGGGTCCCAGCTCAAAAGTGGCCAAAATGACGTGCGCTGACATGCTTGCAATACCACCCCGGGCCGATGGAGGTGGACCCAGAAGAAGAATTAGCCAATGCTAACATATAGCATTGGCAGACCTCTCGAAAACGTCTTTACAGGATGGACCAAAAGTTGGCTCTTGGCCCAAAGCTCCGTTCCACATGTGTCAATGCTGAGGGGGTGAATTTTTTTGGTCCACTCTAGTTTACTTGACTTGAAGTCTCTCATTCAAATGAATGGAGCTGCGCCGGCTGACGCATGCGCAGATGCGTTTTTTCACAATTTTCTTGTGGGCGGGACCACTCGCGGCCATTTTGGATAGCTCCAGTAGAGCACATTTTTTGGCCCATTAGTTAGAATGGCGGAGATAGCGTGACTACGTCAGTTAATATATACAGTCTATGGTATAAACATAAACTGAACATAAGAGGACTGTGATCAGAAAACACAACATTACCAACAACAAGTTTGTCAACAGTAAAACCATAGACCAAGATCTATTGAGTCAAATTAAAAGCTTCAATCAAGTCCAAAAAAATCTCTGGCCATGGGCTTAGACGGACAGCAAACGTGTACATTAAAATTTCCGACAATCAAAATATTGTTATAGCGCACCAGACTAAAATAAACAAACTCAGAAAAGTCTAAAATCTTTGAGCCGTTATCCACAGACCACCGAAACACAGCAAAGTACTGGATCAATCTGACACAGCTCGAAACAGCGGAGTTTAAATGAGTTAAAAGACCACTTAGCAGTCGCTTTGTGACTAACGCTTTCTCTCAAAATCGTAGCTATACCTCCCCCACAGGCCCAGATATTCTTTAAGATCCACCATCCAGGTTTCTGTCAAGAACAGTACATCCAGAGAGCATGATGTGAAAAGGTCCTGGAGAAGCGCAGCGCCAAAGCATGCTACCGTGTAACCCTGAAACACTGCAACACACTGCATTACCGCCGAAACAGGGAATGCCATTGGACTGCAACAGAAGCAGAACCATTGCAGAAATAACCAACCAAGGACTGGGAGCCGTTGCCCCGGCTCGAACGGACGCTCACTTAATTACAGCCATCTACATCCATCTGGACAGCTGTGGTCAACCCGGGGAAGCAGAGAAATAATCTGGTGCTTGGATGAGCTTCTGTGCGATATGAAGCTGATGTGGGCAGTGCCTAATTGCTGCCAGGTGAGGATTTGCATGTAGTGCTGCGCAGCCGAAGGACTTTGAGTGCTGTGAGCTTAGTTCTCCTGTCTTCCATTCTGAATTCTCGCTTCAGCTTCAATTCAATAACTGCCATTGAGATCCTTCAGGACCTATGCCCATTTTATTCATATGCCTTTTGAAAATATCCATTAAGTAGAACATTTATGAATAATATCCATAATGGTCTCAGGATCTTCAGATCTGAAGTGGTAAAACATAATTTCTGGTGAGCAATATATTCAGAAAGTTCAGGTGCAGATTAGCAGCCTCGCTTGCACCACCACTGACCAGTGGTGGTGCAAGCGAGGCTGCTAATCTGCAATACGCATGGCAGAAGTGTTTTGGAGCGACAAGGCAAGCAAAGCGGATCATGGAAGTTAATGGGGCTTATTTCACTTGACCATCTTTTGTATCCAGTTGGCTCTTGCCTACTGCACATCAAAGCGTTGCGCACCTGCACGCACAGAGCTAAAATGCGCATGGAGTGCTTTTTTTTTCCCATTCGAGAATACAATATATGGAAATAACACTTTAAGATCTGGGACTTTTAGATTTTAGGGCCACATGGCCATAACATTTATCTTTTTCATTATGCCACCTGTGAATTTGAATGGCGCTGAGGATGAAAACAGCTTGACGCTCAATGGGGAAGCGTTTGTGGCACGCTGTTCCCCGAATGTGGTCTTCACATGCATTTCATTACATGAAAAGTCTGAACTGATGAACTTACCCACCCTGCCTCAGTAGTCAATGTATTGAGCACCCCTGATTAAAAATTATGTGTTTGTGTTGGTGCAGAGTGTTTGGGAAAGTCAAGAGCCGCAGCGCACACATGAAGAGCCATGCAGAACAGGAGAAGAAGGCAGCTGCTCTCCGACTCAGGCAGCAGGAGGAGGCTCAAGGTCAGACACCGTTGCAACCAGAAGCACCTCATGAGCCAGGGGCAAGGCTGGGGGCCCGCAGACCGGAGCCCCCGGCCCAGGCCAGGACTGCAAGGCCCTACCAGGAGGCAAGTGGAGGAGAGTCCAGCGAGGCAGATGATGCTTATGATGAAGACTGGCATTAGGGTGACTATGGGTGGACAAGGGGTACATGTACTGTGTGAGGACTACATGGACTGTAGGGGGACTGGGGGTCTGCATGGAATGTGCTGGGGCAGAGGGGCCGAGGGGGTCTGTATCATCCTTTTCACTCTCTCATTCACTTCATTGTGACAAGCAAAGCCATTTCTCCAAATATGTGGGTCCCTGTGTGTCTCAAGCTGCCTCCTTGTCCACCTGTAACAGCTCAGGAGTACCACGTGTTGCCAGTGATGTGCCTCAGCCGCTGGATTTCAACCAAAGAACCTGGCAACTCAAATGTGAGGCTCCTTCTTTCAGATTGCATCATCTGTTGCAAAAGTGTGAATATCATCAATGTGACTTTATGTCCATTGTTTTTAAAATGTAGAATAATTCCACATTCACATTTTATTATAAAATTCTATTTACTGTATGTATTGTACATGTTGACCACGGGTCTGGGAGTATGTCTTTTAAAATATACATGTGAAACTTTGTCCTTGTAAAGGGAATGAAACCAATGAACAAAAAGTGGCCTTGAGGTTCAAAATGGCGGACTGAAAAACGTTTGTAGACGATTATAGCACATATTAGAGGCCAACTCACACATGCATTCTGTCTTGGGATGTGGCTTTGTTCACACATGATCCTGCTCGGCCCAGGCCCCATGATATAAACAACTTCACTTGAGTCTCAAAATTATTAAATTCCTGAGAACTAAAGTCTCAAAAAATGATTACCAATTTTTAATGTCATGGGCCAAATTTTGGGTAGACCTTGAATTTGGCCCCACTTGCTAAATCAGCTTATTCTGTGTTTTTAAAGACAATTATAAATATTCACTCAGACTTGGAGTATATTCAATTCATTTTGTTTAGCCCTAAATAACAGTGTCTGGGAGGATTTGTTGCCGATTTGTCAGCACAGATCAGAGACTAAAACGGTTTGAATGCAGGAAATGCAATAATAACAAAACACAAAGGAGCCATTTTTGGGGAGGAATTATTAAATATATATTTCTTAACCATGCCGTAAACAAAAGTAAAATAGGAGTTTGTTAACTAGCAATTGCATTTTTTTTTAACTATTATATGTATTTATGTAATGAAATGGAAAGTTGTGTTTGGAATGAACCAAAACAGGACCAAAGGGAACAGTACTGTGGACAGATGGACACATACTACTTAAATTATTATTATTTTATTTCTAAATGTGTTTTAGGTCCAATTTATGCGGTTGTTATCCTGAATAATGGGTTCAGATCCTGGTTTTTCTGAGGGAAGTTTGCAAACAATCCTTCAGTTCCGGTAGTTTAGATTAGAAGGATCAACGTCTGGAGCTGGTTTTCGGGTGCTGCACTCCAGAGACCACTGCTCCTGATAGAGGCCCTAGAACAGGATGGGTCGAATGCAAAGAATACAATCTCTGCAGAACAATAAAGTATGACCTTTCACCCTAAATGAGCTATAACATGCCATAGCAGCGTATCGGCTAGAAGGGAAGAGTTTTAGGTGGCCCTAAACCTAAAATAATTGGCCTGATATATTGGCTGGTTGATCTCAACTAGAAAAAATCTTGAATTGACCAAACCTGAGCCACCTTTGTACGATAAAATATTAAGATTAGTAGAAGTCCTTTCCACGACATGCTGCATGTGTGAATGATAAATATTAACTTGTCCTAAAGTCAGGCCAAAACACAATCACAATACTTTGAGTGACCCTTTGCACTGGAGTAGTTTTATTGGGATCTCTAACATGTAAACCGGGTTTCACACGGAATCAGCGATGTCTTGATGTTGTGTTTTTATGGGCTATATTCCAGAAAATGCTAAAAAAGAAAAGAACAGCTTGATTGGTCTAAGGAAACAAGAACTGTTTGATTGCTCGAAGTCATTAACTTTATAGCGCCTCAAGTGCACTGAACAGATAAAATGTGGCATAACTGCAAGAGTAACAGAATTGTAACACTTTTTGGACACATTTGTATTGTGTCAAAGTTCAACTTTGACTGGTGTGGTGCCTACAATGTTTTAATATAAAGTGTACAGCAGCACTTCAATTGAAAATAATTTACACTAGATCATATTTTTTGTAGTGCAAGTGTTTAATAAATATAAAGATTTTTATTTATGATATTGAAAATAATAACTTTATTGAATGTTGCGGCTGGATTCTATTTTAGACTGCTTGTATATTATTGGATATTTTTACTACTATAAGGGACCTTTTTGAATTGTACAAAAGTTAAAAAATGCCATATATTTAAGAAGATAACTTTTGCATTGGTTTTGTGTTAATAAAACAAATACTGTCAAAGCTTTATCAAACATGTAAATGGAGGGAATAAATGTTTATTGTTCATAACTTGTTTTTATTTTATTTCAAAGAACAAATTCAGCAACATTTGGATGCTTCACGATTACTGTAACTTGAGAGGGTAACGACTGATACAGATGAAAGTCCTGTATGCCACACAGGGCTCCTTAAATATATATCCATATGTATCATACAACAATTGTTATCACAATCAGAAAATGTACAATGGCCCTCATTTATGAAACTTGCGTGCAGCCAAATCAGGGTGTAAATGTGGCGTAACACTTTTCGGCATTTATCAATCTGGACGTGGGTGTACGGTACGCTCAAAATTAACACCGAGTCAGGAGGTGGTGTAAATCTGTACGCTCATCTCAACCTTCATTACAACACGCCAATACACGCATGAAATTCAAGATTTGGACAACAAAAAACATATTCCCACTCTGGCAAAATTATAAGCTGCGCTTTCATTGAGCATCACATTTCGAAATATGAATTTGCGCATCAGACAATGTCTAATGAAAACACGCAAACTTTGAAAACATCAATATAATACTTTTGAATACATCACAGTTCATGATGACACTTCTCTTTCTTCATTTTTAAATCTGACTTGAAACTGGCGCTATACTATAAAAATACACTTTACTTACTTACGCAAAAGGGATGTGTGACCCATCTATTTCTCTGTAAATCTGTGGCATGCCCTGCGCTGCGTAATTACGCACGGCTATCTGTTTTGCCTCATTCACACCTGGCAAAGCAATGTATTTTTTCCATTAGTCTTGAAAGCCTCACACAGACACACACCCCATTAACGCACCGATGGACTATGGTCTTGCTCACTCAAAATGTCTCACTGCCCTGTCCACATGTTGCAATTTATAGACAGGATAGCAAGGCAACTCGCTTATCTCTTGGGCAGTGCGCAGCGGGTGCCATGAGAGGTCGCACCACATATGTAGTGCTTATATGAACTTATAAAACCCCATTAAAATATATTTGTATTAAAAGTGGGGGAAGGGGTTGCCAAGGAGGACACACGCAGGCAGTTCAACAATAAAAAGTTGCATTAAAAAAAGTAGAAATATAAAACAGTAAAATAAATTCCCAAATAAAATATAGTTAATATAAAAGTTCAGTAAACTAGAAGTCCACGGTGGGTTGAAAGTGCATGTTCGAACCCATTTAACTCATTCACTGCCAGCCATTTAAAAAGCAGCATCCCTCATACTGCCAGAGATTTTGGACATTTTTAGTGTTTTTCCGAACCGCATAGAAATGTGAGCCCTTGGTTGACACAAGTATGAAACATACCAAATGAAAGCTCTATCCCTTGGCTTTCATTTAAAAAAAAAGTAAGTTTCTAACCCTTTTAGTTTTTTAGCAATTGCGAGTGCAACATAGGTAACTTTCACACAAAATGCTGTTTCCTGACCAAGATTTGGAGAAAACAGCCTTTTTGTGAAACGCGCATTTTCAAGCAGAAAAGTGTTTGTTTTTTGTCTTTACTGATATTTTACAATGTATGACAGTTTCTTACTATGACACAAAACAGAAACAATACTTTGAATTGTATTTTCAATGTATAATTATTTTTAAACAAATTAAACGTGTACACACAATACGCTCAAAGGATTGTCTTATGTACACATAAAATATTCAACTTGTATACAATAAAAACACTTTGTATACAAATATACAGTAAAAATAACACTTTCTGAACACTTTGTGAAACAATTTTACTTTAGTTTATAAAGAATAGTAATTAGGTGACCCCACACTCTGCTGAAGTGTGGGGTGGAATCTACTTCATCTGCACTCCCAATACATTTCCAGATTAGTTTTTTTCTTACAAACCCAGTGAGAAATGTCAAACCAAAAAAGGTTTTTAGCTGCTAGACTGTCACTGGCTTCCATGCATTTTCTCTGCTGAATGGGAGACGCTGTGTGTGTGCACTGAAATATTGTGCTGCATACAGCTTTGTCTGTTCGACAACAAGATCCAGGATCCAGAAGTTCATCAGTTATGAAGAGCTGCAGAAGTCAGCTGCTGATCCAAATCAAGCTCTGCTGCAGCATTTTGGGGTCCTGGGGTCAACAATCTACAACACAAAGGAAAATATAAAATCACCATACATTTTCACATTATAACAAGTGTTTTGGCTTCAGCAGCTATGACATTGAGATAAAAAACCCTCTTCAATATTCGCTAAAAACGTTACTTTATGTTTATTTTTACTATAGTATGAGCCAGTGATTGCTATAGTCACTCCCTCCAGAATCTCTCAATGTTTGAACGCAAAATCACGCAGACTCCTCGATCAGAGCAACAGAGTCAGTCTCTCTCCCTGTTCCAAAGCAGCAGCGGGCGCGCTCCTGACGCACCCTCCACAGTGAGACGCACCACAGCAGAATGCACAACATGGTGCGGTAAATCTAACACTTGTTGCTCACCGGTCTGCCATGGATCACCTCCCCCTGTCCCTTCTATAAACCATACGGTAACATCATCCATAGCTCCCTGGCAGCTAATGCTGCATGCCAGACTCACACGCCTCCAAACTCAACAGGGAAACTTTTAGGAAAATGTCCCGCGTAATCAAGCATTTTACCCCGCAATAATCATTCATCAATCAACAATTGCGCGCAAAATCCTGGAGGGGCTGTTATTACATTGGACAAAGGGGAGACATAAACTCGTAAATGCAACATGTTGAAGTGAAAAGCAACTTACCACATGACGACGGGGGGAGGAGCCGCTGCTGCTGCTGCTGCTGCTGGACGAGGAGGGAGGGAGAAGCCTCCGAGGATCCTGGAGTCTCATGTTAACTAAAACCTGAAGAACTAGCATCGTGGCATCTAGCTGCTTCTTATTTATCCGTTTGATGACTGAACAGGCTCTCAAACAGCGTTAGCTGCGTGAGCTTTTCAGATCCGCGGCCCTCTGTGTAAGCATGGCTGCTCCTCTGGCTGTTTGCTGCTCACAGCACCACATGCCCCCTTCTCCCTCCCTGGATCTGGCCACAGTGTCACCTCTGCCCCCTACAGGATCGGTTCCAAAGTGTTTACAGGTCTGAAATGTTGACACAAGAGCCTTGACGAGCCATAGAAAGAAAAAAACGAAAAAAAAGCGATTGACGTCTATAGACGTCAATGGCGGTGAATGAGTTAAAAGCCGAGACACTGCAGAGACGCTGCAAAGTAGTATGAATCAATTCTCACTTTCAACATTACAGCTTGGTTTGGTTCACTCAGTTTTATACATCGGAACTCACTCAATAAGATAATTAAAATCAGCAGCAAAATCATTGGACAGCAGCAAGCATTCACATACATTTACAATAACAAACTTATTGTAAAGGAAAGGCTCCCAGATCTCCACAGACATGACAGTCTGCTCCCATCAGGACGTAGGTTCAGGTCCCTCCCGTTCAAAAAAAAAAGGGCCACATCCTGCTTCCTCTCCACCTCAATTGGCCTTTTAAGCAGCTGCCCCGAGACCTGTTTTATGTATTTTATATTGTATTTCTGCTCTTTTACTGTATTTATACTTGATTGTGTGTTTCTGTGTTTTTTGTACCCCCACCGGTGCTACGTCTGTAAATGAAGATCCTCACGGATTGATAAAGTTATTTGAATTGAATTGAATTGAAAGCATTTGCAAAAACGACCAGGCTCTGTAATCGAAGTGCTAAGCGTCTACACGCCTACGGAAAACAATGTAACTCTTGCGCCTGGCCAGTAGGGGGAATTAATAGTTACCTAATGTAACTATTCTACAAATAGGTGCGTAGTCCCTTAGGACTTCGCTAGTGGGATATCACTCGTGACCCCCAGGTCACACGCCAGAGAGATCAAAATAATTTGCTCCAATCACCAGCCACCCTCCTCTATAAAGGACCCTGCACAAGGCCGCACCCCCTCTTGAACCCATCAGGCCAGCCCGGCCTGATGGGCTCGTAGCTAAGGGACTACGCACCTATTCGTAGAACTTAAGTTACATTAGGTAACTATTCTACGTCATGGTGCTACGTCCCTTAGGACTTCGCTAGTGGGACACAACGCGGAGGCCGTAGGAACATGTACTCCCAGCAGGCCAGCGAAGGGTGATTGGAGCTCCGCCCGAGCAAGACCCTCACACAGTGAGAGGACTCAGGGCAGAAGAAGCAAATGCGTGTTCCCGGGCCACTCCTCCCAAGGATACCCCCACGTAACACAGACCGTAGGTCACCCGTAGTCCCAGGACGCCTCTCCCAAGAGCTCCTGTCGTGGACTACCTGACTGACCAAAGCACACATATAAGTACCGCACCTGTAGGACGCCTCTCCCAAGAGCTCCTGAACCAGGGCGGAAAGTCAACCGAAGGCCCCCTCAGAGGAGGGACCTAACGGTCTCAACTCAGTCCGCTGCACTCAGCACGGAATGGGCCACCGACCGGTCCGACACATCCAAAAGATAAGACCGGACGAAAGAAGAGGACGACGCCCAAGAAGCCGCACGGCAGACGTCCTCGACCGACGCCCCCCTGAGGAGGGCCGTAGAGGCCGCCATTCCACGCGTGGAATGCGACCTGAAGCCCACCGGGGGGGCCAGACCCTGCGTCTGATACGCCCGCCGCACAGCCGTGGCGACCCAGTGCGCCAGCCGCTGAGCCGACAGCGGGGCGCCCCTGTTCTTGGGGCCCAGACACACAAACAACTGATCACCCAACCTGAATGACGACGTCATGGCCAGGTAATGCCTCAACATTCTGACAGGACACAGAAGGTGCCGCCGCTCCTCCTCGGGGGAGGCATGCGGTGGCGGATAGAAAGCCCTAATCCTGATGACTCTCGACCTAAAGGCCGACGTGATGACCTTGGGGAGAAAGGCCGGATTGGGCCACAATTCCACCATGCCGTCGCCCTCTCCAAAGGACAGGCAAGACGCATGGACAGAGAGCGCACACAAGTCGCCCGCCCTCTTAGCAAACGCCAACGCCAGCAAGAGGGCCGTCTTAAAAGCGACACACTCGGTACTCGCCTTCGCCGCCGGCTCAAAAGGCGGACCCGACAGCCCCCTAAGGACCACCCTGAGGTCCCAAACCGGGGGCGTTCTCTGGAGCGGGGGCCTCCTCCTGCGCGCCCCCCGCAGAAAACGTTTAACCAAGGGATGAGAGCGGGCTGTGAACCCCCCGAATCCGTCGTGACCCGAGGTAATGGCTGCCGCGAAAACCGCCAAGGTGGCGACAGCCCTCCCTTTGTCAAAAAGCTCCTGTAGGAATCCCAGGACCCCCTCCAGCGGATCAATTATTTTGATCTCTCTGGCGTGTGACCTGGGGGTCACGAGTGATATCCCACTAGCGAAGTCCTAAGGGACGTAGCACCATGACGTAGAAGTGGAACTTTAAAAAACGACACATACTATAGTATCGTCACTTCCTCAACAATCGTCCTCAAAGACGTGAAAGAATGCACCAACATTATTCTGCATTTAAAGAAGTAAGTAAGCTAGTAAGAGAACAATTAATATTCTGTTTAGGTAAGATTTTTCAACCCGTTCTGATTTTGCCATTCTCTATTACGTGTTTAGAATTATTACGTCACAGTATTTGCAGCGAGACTGCTATATAAGGGCATGGGCGTCTAACAAAACACTTCGGCCCAGCCCTCCTCTACTGTGCATCACTTCGAATTTGTTGTCCAAGCTCAAGGATGCCAGCGAACAGGGCTGGACTGGCCATCGGGCGTACCGGGCAATGCCCAAAGGGCCGATGTCCATATTTGGGCCGGTCTGTCTGCCTCACACAAAACACATGTTTATGAGAAGTGTAAATCCGTTGAGAATGTTTTGAGCGGGGCGCGCGTATCCGCGGGGCACCTGCTGTATGTACTCGAACGGGATTCCGCCACCTCAGCGGCCGCAGTGTTCCGGGGCATCTGCGGCCGCTTTGTAATGAGCAGCTTCCGCGTCCAGCGGCTGCGAGAGGCTGTGAGCGTCCAGCCGCTCGCAGCCGCTCCACCGTGTTGTGGCTGAGCGCGCAGCCTCAACGTGGCAATGTACCCAACCCCCATAAACGCGCACAGGACCATGCGTGTCTTTGAGTAATCTGTGCACCCAATAAATACACTGCTGCAGGAAACAGCGGTCTCCCCCTCCTCTCGAAGCGCGATTAAACGCCCTAAATAAAGCTCTGATACCTACATTTTGCATTGCATTAAAAGTTCATGTTTGAGCCCAAAAGTAATATGTTGTGAACAAATTAAACAGATTTAGAGACAGCAAATGGCTGACAATATGCATTTCAGTCTTTTTTGACCAATTCTCATCCCTGTAACAAACAACAGTGTTGTCTGTGTCCACCTCCTTCACTCTGAGAAATGTTTATTACTCTCTTGTAATGTAGACTATTGCATTTTATTTTATTGTTGAAACTGCACATATCCTGATCCTCTACAGTATTTGCTTCCACATACTGTATAAACTAGGAGTCGGCAACCTGCGGCTCCGGAGGCGCATGCGTCTCTTTCCTTCTGTAGGTGGAAAGAGTGCTGTAAAATTGTGCATAAGTAATATTCAATTTAAACATTTCTGTCAACGTAGTGCTTCATATCTTGCGACGTAGGCCTGCGCCAGGCGGCTGCTGTTGTAAACAAACCGGCGTGTGAGCATCATAGGGCTGTTTCCACGGGCCCGACTCTACTCGCCTCAACTCGACTCGGCACGACTCGACCCGGTTTGAGAGCGTTTCCATCGGCCCTGTGT
Source organism: Knipowitschia caucasica (assembly GCA_964034765.1). Classification (NCBI taxonomy): domain Eukaryota; kingdom Metazoa; phylum Chordata; class Actinopteri; order Gobiiformes; family Gobiidae; genus Knipowitschia; species Knipowitschia caucasica. The sequence goes on along the minus strand of OZ035839.1, from coordinate 27,351,978 downwards.
ATCTATGGCAACGTGTTACCTAAGGGGTAGTGATGCGCGGGTCGGCCCGAAAGCCGCGGTCAACCCGCAGTTTCGGGCGGGTTGGATGCCTCAAAAATATGAGTCATGTCGGGTGCGGGTGGGTTGGGTCATAAAGCTCCTGATCCCTATATATAATTATATATATAATTAAGTTTAACAGGGAGGCTGTTAAACCAAAAAATCACAAACACCCGTAAAATCGCCACCTTCCTGACTCCTGCTTTAAAACCCTCAAAATGCTCCAGCCATAGCTCCAGCCCGAAGAGAGACGTGTGGTCCACACAGAGGCGCGTAGACTGATGACGCTGTGGGCATCCCAGGCCTTCTAAGCCGGCCGCGGCGCCAGGTATAGGCATGGGTAGTTTTTACCAGTTTTTATCTTGGCCTACTCAAATTTGTTCCTCGCCTCTCAAGTCATTTGCCTTTTGTATTAAAAGACATAATTTAAATATTGTTTTTTCTATACACACACTATTGCTAAAATGTTGCGTTCTAATGTTTTTAGAAAATGTAACCGCTTGAGCGTCATCAGGTTTGTTGCTTCAAATATAGTTCTGTTTATTGGCTGAACAATTTTGTCCAATAAGCTGCATGATCATATCAAACATCCCGAAACCCATGCGCGAAGGTTGTTCCCAGAGAACAACCAGCTATTCCTCCTCTTAAAGATTCACATTCACAACGGAGTAGCCTTTTTAATTTTAGTTTTAAGAAAGTTCAGCGTGAACTTGGTGAGGTAGAGGAGCCAGAGGCCCGGGCCCGTAGGTTCCAGAGGAGGAGAGCGCGGTCAGGCCAGGCTCGCCTCGCACTGATGAGGGAAACTCCAGGCCTGTGTGAGACACAGGGCCTCATGTATGAAACTGCGTACGGCCAAATCAGGGTAAATGAGGTGTACGCATTTAACAATCTGGACGTGAGCGTACAATACGCAAAAAATATACGCCAGGTCTGGATGTGGAGTAAATCTATACGCTGATCTCAACCTTCGGCACAACACGCCAAAACACGCATGACATTTAAGAGCACTGTCCCCCCACCCCCACCCCCACCCTCCGTGATGGACTCCCCCATCACCTCTGTGGAGTCCTTCCGTTTCCTGGGCACCACCATCACCCAGGACCTCAAGTGGGAGCCGACCATCAGCTCCCTCATCAAGAAGGCCCAGCAGAGGATGTACTTCCTGCGGCAGCTCAGGAAAGCCAAGCTGCCTGCACAGATGTTGGTGCAGTTCTACACGGCCATCATAGAGTCCATCCTCACCTCCTCCGTCACCGTGTGGTTCGCTGGAGCCACAGTCAGGGACAAACAGAGACTACAGCGCATTGTGCGCTCTGCAGAGGAAGTGATCGGCCGCAGCCTTCCATCGCTGCAGAACCTGTACGTCGCCCGAGCTCGAGGCCGGGCTGGTCGTATCACAGCCGACCCCTCTCACCCTGCACATGGACTATTCCAACCACTCCCCTCAGGCAGGAGGCTGCGGTCCATCAGGACTAGAACCTCCCGCCACAAGAACAGTTTCTTCCCCTCTGCTGTTGGACTCTTGAACACTTCTTAACCTGTCCCCCCGCCCTTTATAAAGTCACTTTACTGCCCATCATACGTCACTTTACTTCACTGTACTGCTGTCACCTTACAGCACCTTACAAGTGCACCATGTGCACTTGTATATTGTAAATAGTAACTGTAACTCTATTTTAAATGTAAATTTATTCTTTAGAAGTGTGTTTTATTCTTATTTTTATTATCTCTTTTTGACTGTTGCACTGAGCCAAAGCAATTTCCTAGTCTGTGACCTCCTGTTACTTACGTGGCAATAAAAATGATTCTGATTCTGATTCTGATATGGACAATAATAAACATATTCCCTCTGGCAAAATTATAAGCTGTGTTTTCATTGAGCATCATGTTTCAAAATTTGAATTTGCGCATCAGAAAAAGTCTAATGGAAACACGCAAACTTTGAATAAATCACAGCTCATGATGAGGACCCTTTATTAAATCTGACTTGTGTGTGTAGTAGTAGTTTTGATCTGCATGTTTTTTAAATGTGAAGTGCTTTGTGATCTTGGACTGTGAAAGGCTCTATACAAATACACTTTACGCGACAGGCATGTGTGACCCAGCTATTGCTGTGGCAGGCTCTGCGCTGCGTAATTACACACGGCTGTCTGTGTTTCCTCATTCACATCTAAAGCAATGTGTTTTTTCATTAGATTTGCCTCACACAGATACACACCCCAGCACCGATGGGCTATTGTTCACTCCAAATGTCTCACTGCCCTGTCCAGAGTGCGCAGCGAGTGCCGTGAGAGGTCGGCCACATAACTCCTCAAATGTGCTGTCATTCAGAAGTTTCTCTCTCAAGTGTACAGCGCTTCAATGCGCACTTCTACCCCGAGCCAGGCTGCGTCCAAGACGCTGCAGACACTTCATTGATGAGAGTCACCGCTGCATAATATATATGAATCAATTCATTCATTCAATCTATATTTATTCACTTCTACAATTCAAGAGAGATTTTTATAATGTATCAAAATATTTTGGCAAATTTGTTCAAAACGCAGCTGAATATATAGCGTATATTTATTGTTAGTCTTTTTGGCCGACTTCCTGCTGACCTGTTGCAAAGACGGGGCGTGAAACAGGCGATTGCTGCATAATTCTAGGCGTGACTTTCATAAATACGTTCGTATTCAGCCGCGGCATTTATCAACACCCGCAGCTGCGTACGCTCAGATCTGGGTGGATCTCACACGTTCATAAATCCCACGTTGGATCTTGTGTAAATGGAATATACACCCGAAATGTACACCTTTTTCTACGCAAGTTTCCTAAATGAGGGCCTGTGTGTTTGTATGTGTGTGCTTGAGTGCGTGCGTGCGAACCATATTGTTTGAAACCTAAATTCCAACTACCCCTTGTAGTTTGCGAGCGAATTTGGCCTATACCTACTAATCTGCAGGCCTACCCAAAATTGAAAACCTGGCGCCGCTACTGTTCTAAGCAGGTGCGTAATTACTTTAATATTTACAGTCTATTGTAATTACACAGGCTACAGATGTTACGCGTGCTTAGCTATTGTGTAACATTCAAAATAGATTGAGTGAATATTCCCTTTTCCTCATTGTGGTGGTTTACGGAGGAGAGAGCAGTGAGAAGTTTGGCAGGGGAGGAGCCGTGTGGAGTTAAAACATAAATGGTTTACAGCTAAATTATTTGAAAGCATCTTCATTATGAATGTTATATTTATGTATTTATTATAAATGTTAGAGATGCCAGAGAAAAGGCGTCTGCTTTTTGCTGAGTGGGACACACCAGCGTTCGCCGACGTTGCTGGGGTTACAGTATCTGCTCGGCCCGACTAGAGCCAGGTCTAAAGCCGTTACCGCGGCTAAAGCGAGCCGGTGGAAACGTCCGCAAACCGGGGAGAGTCGAGTCGAGTAGAGTAGAGTCGGGCCCGTGGAAATGACCCTATAGACTGTGCGCATGGATCCCAAAGCTAAAAAGAGAAGAGTCGATAATAAGACTGGACTAAGAATGAAACTTAACATTTGCTTTCAGTCAATGAGGAAGGACTGCTTCATGTTTGCGATGTAATGAGAAGTTTCTATGAGATAATTGTATCTGTGCTTAGTAACTACAAAAATGGCCGCTCGGGGTGGAGTTGAACCTGTGTCACCTGGATGGGGGCGTGGTCAAAAGCGCCTCATTTATTTATTTATTTAGACATTTATTTAAAGAGGAATAACCCCATGAGATGCATCATCTCGTTTTCGTGGGGGTCCTCTATATACAGGTTACAGCGTAGTCATTTGATGCACAACAACATCCAAAGAAACAAAATGACAAAAATAAAATAAAACGGAATACAAACACAAATGCACACCCATACACACACACACACACACACACACACACTCTCATGTACCCCTCTCCACTAACAATACATTACAGATACCATTGCAATCTTTTGAAAGCATGTTCAAGAAGTACATTTACAAACATACATTTAGAGTTAAATCACACGTGAGTAAAAGGTAAACATTTCTCCTGCACACAAACCAATAATTAAACCATTATATTCAGGCAAATATAGAAAAGCATTAGATAAGTTGAAAACTATCCAACGAGAAAAAAATAAAATAAATAATAATAATAAAAAAATAAAAAATAAAAAAAAAGAGACAGCACCAAAACAGGTTGCTCTCAGATGCACCTCAGAACAGGTGTAGAAGAAAGGCCCGTGGAGCTACAAATAATGAGACTCAGACCCAGGCATTGCAGTTACGCTTTATATAGGCCACAAATTAATGATTTAGATGTAAAAATCAATTATTTGAAAACACAATATGTCCACTTTAAGATTTTCACGTTAAGTCATTAAATGGCCCTAGTAAGTCAAAAGGTATTAATAAACCATTCTTTTTTGGAATACTTCTTTAACGGACAACAGTAGTTCAGCCGAGATATTTGAATATCAAAGTTAGTTTTACAGCCCCTAAATCTTGTTTTTGTTTTCATTTCAATGTCCCGCCTGCCACTGTTTTACCATCAGAAAGTCTGTGATCCGAGTTGCCAGAACTCATCGTGTCGAGCTAATCTCACTGGTAAAGTAACATGTGTAAAAAAGATCTCGTTATGATTCTCAAATCATTAATGACAAAACATAATTTTTTTCTATCGGGATATTTTTGTGAAAAAGGTGGTATATAATAATAATAACAATAATACAATTTATTTATAATGCACTTTACATTTCAACGAAATCTCCGAGTGCTTACAGAACAGAAAACATCCCCAAGATACACAACATTGAAAATTAAAAACTAAAAATGTACAATATTTACAATTGGTAGAGCCAGAAGGCCAGAAGGTCATGGGTTCAATTCCCACCTCTGCACCTTCTCCACCGACTCCCACTGATGACTGCTGTCGTTGTGTCCTTGGGCAAGACACTTAACCCCACTTTGCCCAAAGCCCCCACTGAAAGATCAAGGCTATGCTCACAGTCAGAGAGCAGCCGTCCTCCTGTGGACTCACCACCTGCAGAGGGTCAGTGAGGGGCTGGTGCTATGAGACTTGGGTGGCATCTCTGACTGCCACCCCCCTGACCCAGAAATGGATTAAAGGGTAGAAAATGGATGGATGGATGGATGGATGGATGGAAATTTACAATACATCAAATAGACACCATCATGAAACATAAAAACATTACTACTGTACTAGCCTGGCCCTAGCCATCCGTACACTCCTTTCAATCATCATTTCACTGCATGTAACGTCTGGGTCTAGTCCCGATGTTAGCGATTACAATCGGTTGAATTTCGACCGACCATTCAGAGAGCGCGGAAGGCAGGTGTTGTAGTTAGTTGTGGGTGATGTCAAGCGTTTGCGTCGAACAGGCAGGTTATAGTTTGGCAATGGTCGAAAAATGCGATAGTAAAGTAATCCGGTCTGGTTCTATCGAGAAATTGAAGCCGGAGCAAGAGGAATGTTTAGCAAATGTAAATCGCTGGAAAAAAATTTGGCGCTACGTCCCACGGGCTCCATTAGTGGCAAAGATGGCTAGGCTAAATGCTAACAACAGACTCGGGCGCACTACATAGGTCACGGTAAACTTAGATCCAATCGTTTCAATCTGCAACAGGAGTTAACCCCTCCCACCTGTAAACGGAGCTCAATGGAGCACCTCCAGACCTTAGTACGAAATGTAATCTGTACTATGGTGTGGTACGACCAGGCTACTATTGTACACTAGAAGGCCTGTTTGAATAAAAATGGATCAGCTTCTCAGCGTCTGGTTGTGAGAGGGAGAGGCGGAGTCTGGCAATGTTTTTGAGGTGAAGGAAGGAGACTTAACAGAGGTGGCGGGTGTGGGTGTCAAATGTAAAATTAGAATTGAGACTGACTCTTAGGTTATTAACAGGTGGACAAGGGGATGTTTTGGCCAAAAATTGAAAACACTGCTGAGAGGGGAGGACCGGGTTTGGTGGGGGTTTTAGTTTTATCAGTATTGAGTTGGAGAGAATTGTCATCCGTCCATGCCTTTATCTCCTCCAGACAAAGCTGAAGTGCTGACGGGAGAACTGTGGGTGGAGTCCATTTTCAGGTATAACTGTATCATCGGCGTAGCAGTGGAAAGAAATGTTGTATTTGTTGATGATATGACCAAGGGGGAGCATGTATATTGTAAAAAGGGTCGCCCCGAGGACTGAACCTTGCGGAACTCCACAAGTAACTGTATGGGGTGAAGATTTGGACTGGCCTAGGGATACGTATTCTGTTCTCTCAGTGAGATATGAGTGAAACGATTTGAGTGTTGTCTGAGAAAGTCCAATTACTGATTGTAGTCTACGGAGGAGGATGGGGTAGTCCACGGTATCAAAAGCTGCTGACAGATTGAGGAAGAGGAGGAGAGAGGGTGAGCCCCGGTCTGCAGTCATGAGTAGGTCGTTCATGACGCGGACCAGGGCCGTCTCCGTACTGTGGGCTGAGCGAAAACCAGATTGAAATTTCTAATATAGGCTATGGGTGCGTAAGTGATTGTGGAGTTGGGCTGCTACTGCTTTTTCCAGGACTTGAGAGAAATGGGAGGTTAGAGACTGGTCCGTAGTGGGCTAGGATGTTGGGGTCGAGTGAAGGTTTTTTCAGGTGGGGGTGAATTACTGAATTTTTCAGAGCTGGGGGGACCTGACCGGATTTCAGTGACTGGGGTGTTGTGGGGACAGGATCCAGCAGACAGGTGGAGGGCTTCATGCTGTTTATAATCCTCTCCACTTCAGACTGGGAGATATCCAAGAAAGAAGAGGTAAGTAAGTAAGTAAGTAATGTTTATTTATATAGCGCATTTTACAGACCAAGGTCACCCAAAGCACTTTACAATGTTCAGAGTTCAGATATTGCTCCAATCATTCCACAAACGGTGATGACGGAAAAGGTGTTGGGCGGCTTAGGAAAAGTGATGTCAGTTGGAGATGGGGTAGTGGACCGGATTGACGTCACCTTGTTGGTGAAGCAGTCCATAAACTTAATGCAGTGGTCCGTACTGGTGTCAGCCTGTGTGTATGTATAAAAGGTGTTAAGGTGTATATTCAGCTATTATGATCCCAGCTGGATTCGTCTGCATATCTGGCAACCTGAGTCAGGGAGAGTGGGAGAGGTTGCAATACCACTTTTGGCCAGATTTGTACATACTGCTCCTTTAACAGTAGCTGCGAAAATGAAAACTGAAACTAGCTTCACTGGTGTGGTAAAATGGCTTCTGAAGTCCTTGTTGAAGGTGCGCTTGCTTTCCCACGGGTGTCCCGGTGGCCTTTATAAGCGCTCCTCCTCTCATTTGCCCCTCTTTGCCCCCACCTCTGCAGATATGCATTGGCCCCAGCTCCGCGCATCCACTGCCGCTTATCTGCGGTGCTAGCTCCTTTGTCTGCACTCTTGTGCAATAGACTCTGTGCTCTTGCAGCGTGACTTTGACTGCAGCGATAGTTACGCTGCTTGATTCGAGCCACGGGCAGCGCAGTCTCATGCGCTTTGGCTTCAACCTACTCAAGATTGTTGCAGCCAGCATTGCGCAACACAAGTGGCGCGGGTTGGTCCGTCCAGCCATACGGGCTGCTCTGATCGCAGCCTCCTGTTTGGCCACCTGTTTGGCCACCTGTTTTGACGACGCGTTGTTTCTACTTCTTATTTGGTGCGTTTCAGCGACACTGCCATATGCCTCTCTGCTGCTTTGTTTCACGACTTTGTGCTACTACTGTTTTGTCTTCCTTGCAGTTATGGAAATCTGCGTTCTGCACTCACACACTTTAACAAGACCTGCATCCAGTCTCTGGGGCTTAAGCAACTTGCGGGAATGTGCAATAAAGCAGTGAAGGAGATTTAAGTGTTTGAATGTGAGTGTGGATGAATAAAGAGAACGTCCTGTCTTTTTCAATTTAAATGTAATTAAATAAAAATGCAATAAATTGTCTGATACCACGGTAAAACCTGTTAAACTTGGAAACTGGTGCATTCTAATCCTTCGGTACTGTGTGTAGTACTCTTCTGGTGATATTCCGGTCGTGCCGTTGCTTGGTTTATTTCATCACTTCAATAATTAACTAAACTTATTGCCTACATTTACTAACAGTGGGGAAAAAAAGTTTTTAGTCAGCCACAAATTGTTTAAGTTCGCACCCCCTACAGACTTAGTCAGTTTTTCATGGGGAGTGTTGTTCAAATTTAGTTCATCACTCCACATTCACTCATCACTAATTCTATGGATCAGGGAGTTTTTACGTGATAGGCCACAGCATGTGCTAATTGACGGTGTCAAATCCAACCAAATTGTTTTGAGGACCAAACTCCTCCAGGGCTGTGTGCTGTCGCCTGTGCTTTTCTCTGTGTACATTAATACCATCTCCTGTAGCACAGAAGGACTGACCCTTATAAAGTACGCAGACGACATAGCTCTGGTGGCACACCTCACTGATGAACTAGCACAATATCAGCAGGAGGTCCACATGCTGGTTCGTGGATATATTCAGAACTCCCTAGAGCTCAATATCACCAAAACCAAGGAGTTATGCTGTGGGGCCGCTAGAAAAACACACTCTGTGGATCTTTTCCAACCCCTAGTCATCAATGGCCAGTAGGTGGAGCAGGTGGGCTGTTTCAAATACCTTGGGACAGAAATAGACAGCAGCTTGTCCTTTAGGCACCATGCAGACTCTGTTTTTAGAAGTCACAACAGCGCCTCCATCTCCTCAGGAAACTGAGATCTTTTGATGGTACCAATTGTGTATACCTCACTCATTGAATCCATCCTCACGTACAATATCTCCACATGGTTCAATTTCCTCACTCTCAAACACAGGACAAAACTCAATAGTGTAGTAAAGCAGGCCAACAAAATCACCCAAACACCACAAACTCCGCCCTCTGAGCTGTACAGCCAATCAGTCCTGAGGAAGGCCACTCTCACCACTGAGGATGCCACACACCCGCTGTATGGCTCCTTCTCTCTGCTGCCATCATGCATGAGATAAAGAACCCCGCTGGCCCAAAAAAAACATTTACAAGAGATTGTTTGTCCCGTCTGCAGTCACTGTTTTGAACAACCGGTAGCACTGCATAAATTATGAACTATTGTGTCTTATGTATTTTAAGATTGTTTTAAAGAATGATTTTTAAATGTGCCGTGTTGAAAGACAAATCTCTGCTCAATTTGAACAGACAACAAAGTTCTATTCTATTCTCATAGAGACAAACTAACTGATCATATTCATTACGAATACAGGAGCAAATAATGGCATGTCTTGACTGGCATGTATGACTGACATGTAATAGCTTAGGTCCTAGATCATTAGCCTGTCCGTCCGGAGGAGCGGATCCCTTTCTCATATGGGTCTCCCTCCCTGTGGGTTTCCCTAGTTCTCCCCAAGGTTTCTCACTTTTTCCCACTGGGTTTTTTAAGAGTTTTTCCTTGTCGATGCAGGAGGGTCTTGTTGGACAGTTAGTGTCCAACAGAAAGGATTGGTGATGATCAGGACACTTTAGCATTCTACAACATGTATGGACATTTTCTTCTGTGTGTGCTTTATATTTTCCATGTGTTAACTGTTGATTCTCTGACCTGTGTTGGTGATTTCAATGGTTTTGTTATGTCCTCTGAGATGACTTCTGTTGTGACCTAGGGCTATACAAGAATAAATTGTATTGTATTGTATGTCATTTGCGCGGTGCGGCAAGGGCCGTTCGACGCCGCTTGCGGCTTTAATTTTGTTTTACCTTCTCAAGATCCTGCTTGCTCTTTAGGGAAGGGCTTGCGCGCAAGATTTTCCATTGCGATCAGTGGAGAATCCAGAGTATGTTTTGATTGCATCGTGAAATGCCAATTCTCAACAAATAAAGGTTACAGTATATTATTAGACTGATATCACCAGTGCCAGATGAATATGCAAAAGGAATACGGCCGCACTGTATCTGCATGTTATAATGTTGTATTTAATGTTGTTGTCTAATGAGCGGTATGAGCAGCGATAGATAGATAGATAAATACTACTATTGATCCCAAAGGAATCCATCTGTGTGCTGCACTTTGGTTATTAAGACCTGTTGAAGCCTTAGCACATCATCACATGATTATCATTACTCTATTATCATTATTTTAGGCCAGGCATGTGTATTAATGAACATGCAGTTATTACACCAGTATTCGCTAAAGGCTACAGTTCAATTTATCTGTATCAAATTATATCAAACAACAACAACAAATAATATAGTTTTAGAGCATGGGAGTTGAAACAGCCTGCATGTTTTTAATTGCAGTCCTCCACCTTTGGCTAAACAAACTGCTATCTGCGTGATTTTGTTTTGGTTGGATTCTTTTGGTTCAAATTAAATCAACAAAATCACATTACACATTACAAGAAAAGGGCTTGGAGACGCTAGGCATCCGTCATATTGGAGGACAAGCAAACGCAGTGTGGTAGTGGCGTGCACCCGGCAATGCATTAAGATGGTCAATTTTTGTGCCGTTTTTGGCTGCAGCAATAGGGTTAGACAGAGGCATTAAGTTGTTTTACTGACAACCAGCTGTCCTTACTTCCCATGGCTCCAAAACTGAAGAAATTGCCCAGAAACGAGAGAGAAATGGTAAAAAAACAAACAAAAAACTAACAGCCTCCAGAACGTCTGAATATGCTCGAATCATTTCATTTCTGCTAAGTAAAATTCATTTGGTTGCTTATTTAATGTTATTCAGAAACAATCGGAAGTTTTAGGATAATGTAGACTTATCACTGTCTGACTGCAACGTGCGGTTGCTCTTGCACCGGACCTCACACCACTCACAGGGTATCTGACTTGCCTTGCCTGGTGAAGGCCAGCAGACGCGGCAGACGTGTGAACGACTGAGCCGTGCTCAAGGCAGGGTGCCCTGTACTAGTTTTTGTTTAAAAAAAATATACGGCTCCTCACAGTAGACACAGAATGCTCCATTGATTTGAATGTAATTTCATTATTTCCACGCTAGTGTAGCCACACATAGATCCATGGTGTAACAATAAACACAAATAATAATAAATAAACACATTTAAATGTTAGTCAGATAATACATTATACATCCTCGTGCACAGAGGTTTTCAGAATTATCTGTTATCGTTTTCATGACATGCAACAAAATACGGCCGTGGTAAACCCGGAAGTAACCATTAACATTAATAATACATTTTAGGACGCATTTGCAGAGGATCTGATTATGGAATTAGGTTGAGTATATATTTGGGTCACTAACAGCTGATTTTTTTTATTCTTTGTTCAGTTTTCATGTAGTTCGAGAGAATTCTAGTTTTGAACGTCCAGTTATAAGTAGCTATCATGACTGTTACTCACCTAGTTTGTCCTCCAGTATGGCCGCCGTGGCTACTAGTCACATGACCTTAGGATCCCTCTATTGCAGTTGTCTTCATATGTGCGTGAGAGTGTGCGTGCGTGTCTTTGATTTGAAGCGGAACGAGGCACTTGAATATTTTATGTGGTATCAAGTGAAGGCGGTTTCACGTTCAGGGACATGCAAAAATCATGAGACCACTGGCTCAAGGACTTGCAGCCCCCACACAAGGATTCTCGCAGCTGCTAAATCCAGATACAATCAGTTGTATCAACAGCTAATCAGAACTGCTCTAATCTGGATTTGAACATTGCCAGTAGTAGAGCTCACAGAGACATGAAAAAAGTTATGAAATACTACATTTAATCTTTCTAAGTTACAGAACATTACACTTTGTGTGTCAAAGAGCCAATATCAGCCTAAATAGTTTCATTGCCAAAGTTCGGCTGCACCCAGGCAAAAAGAAGGACAGACGCGAGTGAAGAACTTGTAACTAGAAACTAGTCATACCAGAGATGCACACAAGTCTCTAAGTCCAAGTCAAGTCCCAGTCCATAGCCAAAGAGTCCAAGTCAAGTCCAAGTCTCATTTCCTACGCATTAAAATCATGGCCAATTCAACTTAAGGACAAAATTATGTGAATTAATTGTATTGTTTTTTAGAGCACATTTTTCCAGCCTTAAACATTTCAGCCTACCAGGCCTGGACTGGGACCAAAAAACAGCCCCGGGATTTTTGCCTCCTCAACAGCCTGGCCCGGTTTGTTGTCAAATTCTTTTTAACGATTATTTATACATTATGCAAAAGCACTTACTGTAGTGTATCAGATGAACATGCAGCCAGGAGATGACATCAGCTTTGGCTCGGCCCATGAGTGCCAGTGCTGCCACGGAATTCCACAATCGTGTTACAAAGGCCATGGTGAAAAGGAAGATACTGGATTAATTGTTTGTAACCAAACCAACCAATTAAATAACCAGTAACACTTATTATGGAACTACAGATATTGCTTTGCAATTACGCTCTCAGTACAGTTGATGTTGACTTTTCCCCTGGATGTGCAAACAATAGTCTCAGTGTATTTTCAAACTAACACAAACGTTTACACACATTAACCTCTGACACACATGTCCTACTTGAGTGATTTAACCACATCACCTCCATCTGCGAACCATAATGATCACGCTGTGTGTGCGCACCTGGCAGGCGTGGAACCTCGTCCGGCCAGATTCCACCTGCGCAGCTCACCTGCGTGCGCACCGTGTCCTCAAAGCCACAACGCTCTTCTCACTCTCTCCTACCTCCTAAATATTCATCAGCTGCTCTAGGGTGGCACTCACTCTGCTCAAAGGACCTATTCTTCTGACTCCAGGCTCTAGCACTGCACTGCGCGACCATGGTAAGGACAAACGTGTTCTTTTTTTGCTTTTAAGGTGCGCTTTTGAAAGCTGTTTGTGATAGTGTTTCCATTTGATAGTGTTTGAAGACCTACTTTACTGCCAGCACACATCACCATATGAGTAGGATTGGAATAGGTGTGCTTTGGTGAGAGGGTGTTTTGTGTTGTTTTGTTATTTCTGTCTTTTCCAGCCTGCGTGTATGTGTACTTGGAATTGACAAAAATGACTTGCTATGTAGTTTACATAGAATGAAACGTTTCCCCAATAGTTTAAATTATTGCTGATGGTCCTGTCAAAAAACACATTCCCATAGCGTCACGTCTTTCCATCAGCTACTGCAGTTAAAATAGGTTAAAATAGCTCCCTTCTTTTGTACACATACTGTTCCTCCAAATACTACTAAGCAAATCAAATACTTTTTTTTAGACATTTTTAGCTACTTAGTTTATATAAGTAAACAGAATTAACTGTTAAACTGTTAAAAGTACAGTATAAAAGTACTGTGTTTCTGAAAGTACAAACATAAAAGCGAAATATAACAATATAAAGTCAAAGTTAAATAGAACCAGTTTTTAAAAGTGTGTAGCAGTTTTTGCAGGTGTGTAGCAGGTGGAATATGTAAATATTTTTTAGAATCAGTGAATTGTAATTCATGTACCTATAAAGAGTGTAATCCAAGATCAAACATTTTTGTATTCTAGAAATATTCAAAACTTACAATATTACAAAAGGTAATTTCTCACTCGCTATTTTTGCTGGATTTGAACATTCAGTGCTTGTTTCATTGTTTACAAAATGAACACAAACATTGCAGTGTGTCATTATTTGCTGCTGCATTCATGTTGGCCTCCCTCTCCTCGGGGCAAAGCGTGTGCTCCTGTCGCCTTTAAACATGCCCCAACACACACTGTGAGGTGCAGCACCATTACTAAGACAAAGACAGAAACTACATTTTGCATTATGTGTGTTCATGTTGACCTTGAGAGCATTTACTTTCATAATGGAACCAAATTGTAAGATGCTTTATATGTGATTTATTATATACATGTAATTGATTAGCAGGAAATTACATTCTGCTATGAAATCCCTCACACTATCCTTGTGGGTCCTTTTTAGGTTATTTACAAACTAAGAGTCTAAATTCCCCAGGGCCGGTCAAATTAGGAAAAGTAATCCAAATTCAGCTTGAAAAGAAAATATTTAGGGTATTTTGACTCCCTCTGGTGGGTCATTTTGACTTGGGGACAACACAGGGGTTGTAAATATCGAGCATGGTCTAATTGTATAATGGCTGCCCGTAAAAAGACCACTCAGGTTAAACAGGGCATGGACCTTGTTAGTACTGTGATGGGAGACCTTTGGGAACACCAGGTGCTACAGTGGGGTGGCTGCAGCTGTAAAGTACCAAACTGCTATTGTGTCCTTCGGCAAAACACTTTACCCACATTGGTGGTGGTCAGATGGGCTGATGACAGGCTGAAGACTGAAACAAAAATGAGTCATTAGACTGTGACTGATTTTTCCTTTTATCACAAACATCCGGAAATATGTGAAATCCTCAACGATCTTGCGTTTCATTTCATTCAAAAAATGTCATTAGCTCCAGCTGTGCCTTACCATTGAGATCTCCAGACCTTCGTAATGTTCCTCGTATGACACTAAAAGTAGGAGAAGCAGCTTTCTCCCACAATGCTCCTTGTTTGGCTTTCGTTTCCTTTGACATCTATATGTGTTTGTATTCCTTGGGCTACCGTCTTTGAGTGTCCAAGTGTTAAAACTAATGCATAATTACATGGAGTTCGATTTGCTGGCATTTGAAAGATAGGTACCTCAGCTTTAAAAACACTATCGTTGGAGATTGATCCATGCAACGCACACTGTGGAATATAGCAGCCAAAGGAACAATGAGATGTATCCAAAATAAAATGATTATCATCATGCGCACAGCTTCACAACATTTTTACGCACAGCTCTTGAACGCGGCACGTTATGGCACTGTGCGCTCCTCCTGCCCGCCATAGTACCCTCCCCTTTGTGCACAAGCTCCTCCTCTTTCATACAGTCACAACATTATTACTGTGCGCTCGTGTTATACATCCTGCGCACCATGGCACAACCTCCCCTGTGCGCTTTTTCCCAAATGGATTTTTATTAATTTTAGTGGATTAGTGGATAGTTTTGCAAACTTTGGGTGAGTTGTCATTCAGCTTGTAACTTTTTTCAACTTTTCCCCAGCGCGTATTTGACTTCTTTTTCGTTGCCTTGTAGGGTGTTAATTCCCTAAAAAACAATGTTCTCCTACATAAAGAATCTGAATGATATGGTGTTTTCGCCTACGGTAAGATGATTCTGCATGAGACGTTTGTGCATGGCATGGTTTGGACGTGAGAAATTACCCCATACGCTGTTTAACATTATAATATGCAAATTAATGCATTCGCTGGAATAATGTGTTTTACTGTGACAGTGGCACATGGGCTGTGTGCAGTTTACTGGTGCATATACAATATTATGCGTGTGGAGGTGTGTCGAAAATGCACATTTTTAATTATTTTAGCCTGATTTTAGGTGTAAAATCTTATTTCATTTGTTGTGACTTATTTGAACTTAATTTGTTCTGAAGCCAAATAAGCCTGACTTAGAAGCTGGGGTATCAGTTTGTCTTGTGAAAGTAAAATGCTGTGAACAAATCATGCTGTCTCCATCTTATTAGAAAGACACGCTATTTTTTGCATCTTTGTATCTTGTGCTGATTGGCTGAGTGAGGGGTTTTCTTCTTTCTGTCCAGAAAAGCGGCTCTTAAGAAAAAATAGATGCATGTGAAAAATACATTTTACTACTTGGTGGTTTGAATGTAGGGTCCCCTAGCTTTAACTTGGGAGGAAGGTATTATATTGTTATGAAAAAAAAAATATATATATTGACACATAAGTTCAAGAACTCTAATTAGATGCAGTAACTACAGTTGAAGAATGGGACTGCTTGAACATAATACTTTTGGGCCTGGGCCTATATTGCACCAATCACACAGCATAAGACTGAAGTGGAGTGAAATAAAACTAGACAGAAAGACAGGAGAGGACTGAAATAAAAAATCGAGGTTTTCTGTTGGCACATGCTTTTTTGCCATGTGGGGGAGAAACAGACAAAATTGTCTGAGACTAGATCTAATATTGAATAATAAATGATTCACAAAACTTTTGCCAACTCTATTGCAACTTTCCTCCATGTTTTAAAAGTATGTGATCCAAAAAGTGCTTATTCGAATTCTTCCCACCCACCTATGCGTTGGGATGTGTCTGGGCTGGTAGAGACAACTAATGGTTTTGTACGTCTGACATTAATATTGCAGTCTGCTATATCAGTGAATGTCTTGTACTTTCCTGTTATGTAAGATAACAAGCTACAATCGTCACATTTCTCATGACACATTCATCCATGTTTCTTATTAAAGTAAATGAATCTCTGTAAAAGAAAGTACAACTATGAAAGAAAGACTATGCATTTCTGTATAATCGAGTCTACTTTTATTTTTTCAGCAGGGATTTGGAAATACTAAGAATACTTCAAAAAGAATATTCAAGATCAGGTCAGGGCATGAATGAAAGCGAGAGTTTAACATAAGACGAGGAGTGAGTGGAGACACTTTGTGGGAGAAGCTGTGGGTGTATCCAGTGGTCATGTGATCAGACGCCTGGGTCTCTTGACTTTTATGTGATTGAGAACATCTTTTAAACATGTATGAAAGAACTTAGAAGCATAGCACACCACTACAAATATGTATAAATAACATAGAACTTGGAAGCTGACACGCTTTACATATTGAGAGCTGATTGGCTGAGTGAGGATGGTCCTCTCTTTTTCACTTTTCTGTCTGAAAATACTACATTGAACAAGAGTCATGTACACCCGTGGAGTGTGGTGGAGTCAGTTTGGCGTAACTGAATGGAACCATTTCTACTGCTTTTATGCTGCATGTAACTACGGAAACCGGATAGGTCAGCAGCAGATGCATTTTTAGAGCACATGTATGTAATCCAAAATGCATGTATTTGGAGCATATAGGCCACATCCTCATTTTGATAATTGTGACAAAGTACACTTGTACATGCATGTGTTCTATTGTTTTGTTTTTATTATGTGAGGCAAAAGTAGGAAACATGGTGCTTTTGATTTTGCAGTTGAGCCTGTGTGAAATACTAAAACTCAAATACTAGTTATCTTGTGTGGTTACGTTTGACAAAAGCATTTTATACACTGCAACAGAAGTATTCAACACGGCCAACAAAGGTCTGGTGTGGTTGCAGGTTTTCTTTCCCACCAAGCAGGAGCACACCAGACTGCACCCACTCCTCAAGTCTTCAGGCTAACTGAGTTCACTTGAGGAAACGGGTGGAGTATGGCTTGGTTGAAATGAAAACCCACAGCCCTTTGAGGACTGAATTTATTTACTCTTGAATTCCCTTTGAAAGCATCACAGACTCTATCTCACAGTCTGACAGTCAGACTGCTTTGAAACATGGAGACTGGACCTCACTGCGGTCAGAAGAATAGAGCCTGGATAAACATACGCAATGTCCTACTACAAAAGCGCACAGCATTCTGGGGGAAGTAGGCAGAGGCTTCTCGACCTATCACGGCCGAGCATGAACCAAGGCAAGGCATTCTGAGAAATGCAACAAGAAAAAAAACCCAGCAACAACATCTGGGAAAAGCCGCGTTCCCTCGGCATCACGGGTTGCGGCGAGTTTCAATGCAAAGTCAATGGTGACATACTTCTAGGGGTGGGCGATATGGCCTAAAATTCATATCGCGGTATGATTTGGGTCACAGACGGTAGACGGTATACATCACGGTATAATTTGGTGTGTGAATTTCAATATAGGTTTAGCAGGTTCTTGCATAAAATAGTCAAGATTGTTACTTATCTATACATTAGAATCTGATATATATTTTTTGAGTTTGAAAATCAGGTGAGAGACAAATGCTGTAACATACATTATTTATGTATGTTACAGTAAAGACCATTAACTGTGAAAGCAATTTTAAATAATATAAAAATATAAAATATATTATATAATATCTGTAGCAGTTAGACATGGTCATTATTTATAGTGTCAGAGTTTAGTGCGTTATGCATGGCTTCAGTAAAAGCTATTGTTCGTTTACAAAGCTAGTCTTGCCATTTGTTGACGCTCCCTAAGCGCTTGCTGTGAACTGGATGATTCAATGGATTTATCTGCATTAAAACAGCGCATTTGATTTGAACAATTGATGTAAATGCTCATTTTGGCACAATTAATTTTGTTTAACAAAGTAGCTTTCGTGATCTATTGACCGCGGAAGTCTGAATCGGACGCTAACTTTACAAAACTTCTGAGATGATGCGGACACGGCACAAGCATGGATCTATTTTGGCTCACGATGGCGCTTCGAGCCTACGCCCCTTTGACACTCATTGGCCGAAAGGTAGACATGTAAACTGTGATTGCTGTGTGTGTGTTTACCTCCGCTGGGGCCGCTGTGACCAATACAGAGACAGAAACACGGTGTGAAAGCCGTGCTGTTGTTTCCAGTGGTGTCTGCTAGGCTAATAGTGCTAGGCTAATGCTGCTGAATGCCGGTTTGTTTTGGTCCTTTCTGCTGGCGTCAGAGCCTGCGCAATTTGATGACATAATGACCTATCGCAATATGCCGGTATAACAAAAATCTCTACCGTGGGCCAAATTTATACCGCATACCGCTTATACCGTTTATACCGCCCAGCTCTACATACTTCAGTGTGAATATTTGCATGTATGTCGCGTTGCTGCAACGCGGCAGAAGTGGTGGGTTCAGCGAAAGCGGGTCAAAGCAGGTCAACGCAGGTAGACACTTGAAAACAATCAAAACATGAGCTAAACCAGGATCAAACTTGGGCTGAAAATGGGGGACGCAGTGCTTGTGAACTTATGTTTTCACCCTGAGTTGACATTCTACTGGCACTGTATTAGGGATGTACCGATCCGATATTCGGTATCGGTATCGGGGGCCGATATGGGTATTTTGTAAGGATCGGATAATATCGGATTTGTTAAATATGAAGCCGATTTACGTCACTTTTCAGCATGCTCACGCTTTATGGCTGGCTAGGGCTGGGCGATAAAACAAGATATATTGCAATAGACACGTGTTCGATATCAATAGAAAACGGGGTCGATAGAATGTTAGAACATTAATCTGTTAGAAAAAAACGGACGAAAACACAGGAAGTAAAGCAGAGTCAGAAGCGCGCTGCATTCTGGGGGATGTAGGCAGAGGCTTCTCGACCTATCACAGCCAAGCGTGAACCGCAAAACTTTCTGGGAAATGCATTAACAACAACCGCACAATGCGTAGCGTACACAGATCTAAAGATTGTTTTTCAATGCCGTGTCAGTGGTTATGCATGTCCGTGCGAGGCATAGCATGTGCGGCGCGGGAGAGGCAGTGGACACAAAGACCCGATGCATGTGGCAAAAGCAAGTGATGAACTTTTTCCTCCGAGCGCTTTGAAAATATTAGAAAAAATTGTATCGGATCGGTATCAGCAAAACAATATTTAGAATATCGGAATCGGATCGGATTACTAAAAATCTGGATCGGTACATCCCTACACTGTATACAAGTGTCACTAACGTAACGTGTTCGTTGACACAAAAGTACCGGTTAATAATATAATAAATCTAATACAATAAAGCTCTGCAAGGTTGTCTTCCCATCCAAGTCTGGGAACAAAACAAACGAATCAATAGTTATTGATATCGACTAATATGACACACTTTTATTGTGATATAGGTTTCATAACGATACATTTTTATCACATTTACCATAACTGCCTCTGATTAGGCTGAACTTAGAGGATTTTTTTTCTCTTTTACAAAATCCTGCACATATTGCAGATTCAGAAAAGAAAACATTGCCATGGTGCCTTCTGCCTGCAGACTCCAAACTAGGGCTGGGAAATAAATCAAATTCAAGCAATTAATCGGATTTTGAAAAAAATGAATTCGTGAAAAAAGTGAAAATTGTGAAATCGAATGAAGGATATTGTGAGAGTTCCAGCAGCACATGAATTAAACTTGCAATATCAGCACAGTCTGTACAAGACTTTTATAATACATATTGGGAGAAACAAATTAAAAATAGTTTTCAAACTTGAATATTGAGCGGAAATACCAAAAAAATTGTTTTTTTAAAGTCTGTCTTTTGGTGACTTTAATGAAAATTGATTTAAAATCGAAATCGTCCAAAGCAGGAAATAAAATCGAGATTTTACTTTTTTGCGATATCGCCCAGCCCTACTCCAAACATGTCTTGAAATGGCATGGCTTCTTTCAGAAGTGACTTTTTCCTTTTCAGTGGAGGAAATATAACCTCAAAGAAGAGTCACATGGAAAACTTTAGGGAATGTCATTGTGGAATCGCTTGTAAAGATTAAAAATAGCACAACACAATTTTCCTCACTGTGAAGGTGAACTCCCAAACTCACAGCAAATATGTCCATGATGCTGAAGTCTGAGGATTGGTCAAAGTGGGATACATTTTAAAAGGTAGAATTTATGGGGGGGAAGAAGTGGCTGGCTCACAGTTCCTGATAATAGCCCATCCATGAGGGAAAATGTAGTAACCAGAGGACCATTTTGTACAATTGAATCTTACTAATGACAATTACATAGAATACATAGCTGTAATATAAAAAGCATCCTCTATTACTATCACTTGGGTATGTATAATGACTTTTATAGTCACCATTTCCCCTCTTAAACACATGTCAGTACCGTTCCTCTGCACGCACAGGCATGTCAGGTAGAACAAGTATTATTCACAACGATGTAATACTCCCACACACATGATGAGGCCTATTTCATGTGGAATACATGGGGCCTGGTGTGGAGAATTTTCAAAGTCCTTTATTTGTTGTATTGCTATCCAAGGCACTCAGGTTAAAGTGGACAGATACGATTATTATCCAAGCTGCCTCAAGATACATGTATGAGAGCAGAGTTCAAAATGCCCTTGTATCCTATGCATGTCACCATCCCAGAGCTGACAAAATGTCAGTCATACATGTTGCAACTGTCTCATTCACAGTCTCCCCTTCAGATCAGCCACAAAATACATTCACTATTTCCTGAGTCATTCAGTGGAGGCTCTTCAAAGACAATACATGTGCCAGTAAAGTCTCACACTCCCAACAATAAACAGAGATGATAGACACCTGCTGTTGATAGACACCTGGCTCCAGTGCGCATTGGACGACCAGGAGCACCTGCAGCCATGAGAACAAAGTTCGGATGGACACTTCAAAGCCTGATGAGAAATGGGAAACTGCAGCCAGGTACTCAGCAGTGCCTCCACAGCTCCATGTCACCCACTTCTGAAATCCTCCAATGAGATGTCCTCCCCTAGTAAGTAGTAATTTATTTACATATACAGTGCCTTGCGAAAGTATTCGGCCCCCTTGAACCTTTCAACATTTCGCCACATTTCAGGCTTCAAACATAAAGATCCATCCATCCATCCATCCATTTTCAACCCTTTAATCCATTATCCCAAACATAAAGATATAAAATTTAAATTTTTTGTCATGAATCAACAACAAGTGGGACACAATCGTGAAGTGGAACAAAATTTATTGGATAATTTAAACTTTTTTAACAAATAAAAAACTGAAAAGTGGGGCGTGCAATATCATTCGGCCCCTTTACTTTCAGTGCAGCAAACTCACTCCAGAAGTTCAGTGAGGATCTTTGAATGATCCAATGTTGTCCTAAATGACTGATGATGATAAATAGAATGCACCTGTGTGTAATCAAGTCTCCGTATAAATGCACCTGCTCTTTGATAGTCTCAGGGTTCTGTTTAAAGCGCAGAGAGAACCATGAAGACAAAGGAACACACCAGGCAGGTCCGAGATACTGTTGTGGAGAAGTTTAAAGCCGGATTTGGATACAAAACGATTTTCCCAAGCTTTAAACATCTCAGACCACTGCAAATCTACCAAGACCCGGCCGTCCCTCCAAACTTTCATCTCAAACAAGGAGAAGACTGATCAGAGATACAGCCAAGAGGCCCATGATCACTCTGGATGAACTGCAGATAACTACAGCTGAGGTGGGAGAGTCTGTCCATAGGACAACAATCAGTCGTGCACTGCACAAATCTGGCCTTTATGGAAGTGGCAAGAAGAAAGCCATTTCTCAAAGATATCCATAAAAAGTCTCGTTTAAAGTTTGCCACAAGCCACCTGGGAGACACACCAAACATGTGGAAGAAGGTGCTCTGGTCAGATGAAACCAAAATCAAACTTTTTGGCCACAATGCAAAACGATATGTTTGGCGTAAAAGCAACACAGCTCATCACCCTGAACACACCATCCCCACTGTCAAACATGGTGGTGGCAGTATCATGGTTTGGGCTTGCTCTTCTTCAGCAGGGACAGGGAAGATGGCTAAAATGGATGGGAAGATGGATGGAGCCAAATACAAGACCATTCTGGAAGAAAACCTGTTGGAGTCTGCAAAAGACCTGAGACTGGGACGGAGATTTATCACAGGACAATGATCCAAAACATAAAGCCAAATCTACAATGGAATGGTTCACAAATAGACGTATCCAGGTGTTAGAATGGCCAAGTCGAAGTCCAGACCTGAATCCAATCGAGAATCTGTGGAAAGAGCTGAAGACTCACTGAGCTTGAGCTGTTTTGCAAGGAAGAATGGGCAAGAATTCCAGTCTCACGATGTGCAAAACTGATAGAGACATACCCCAAGCGACTTGCAGCTGTAATTGCAGCAAAAGGTGGTGCTACAAAGTATTAGCGCAAGGGGGCCGAATAATATTGCACGCCCCACTTTTCAGTTTTTTATTTGTTAAAAAAGTTTAAATTATCCAATAAATTTCGTTCCACTTCACGATTGTGTCCCACTTGTTGTTGATTCTTGACAAAAAAAATATTTTTTATATCTTTGTTTGAAGCCTGAAATGTTGAAAGGTTCAAGGGGGCCGAATATTTTCGCAAGGCACTGTAGCTCCTTTCACAGATGGGTTGACTCCACACAGTGATTGAAACCTTAAAGAGGAAGAAGACCTATTCAGAATCAGAATTATTTTTATTGCCATTGTGAGTTACAAGAACTAGGAAATTGCTAGTTAAAAATTAAATTAGAATAAGGCATACAAAATCGATACAATCTTTCTTAAAATTGCAACTACAGTATATACTTTGATAGCTGATAGTCGGCTTGAGGTCCTGGGTGGTGGTTGTGCCCAGGTATCAAAGGATTCCACAGAGGATATGGGGGAGTCCATCAGGGAGAGCGGGGGAGGGAGGACTGTGGTCCACAATCATCTCCACTCTCTTTTGCTGCACCACCCCTATTCCTTTCGGTGTTTTGCAGACACATCTGAAAGTGCGTACGGATTCGTGACCTATCTGTACAGAGTAATCAAACGGCTCCATCCAGCATACCTATGCTTCCTATGCCAGGAGTGTGTTCTACGAGAGTTTCCGCCATTGTCTTTACCTAGTTATAATCAGACGCATGTTGATAACGTGTTTGTAGGAACACGAGCGGCTAAAATCTAGCAGCTGAAAGATCAGCTGAGTTAGAGATATGGTATTCTATTCTATATAAAAAAAACGGAGAATGACAGTAGATTGCCTACCATCTCCTGCTTTATCACCACTGTTGCACTCTTCAGCCTATCATAAAGAGGTAGAGATCTTTCCATAGCAGACGTTTAGCACTCAGTTCCATTCAATGGTCTGCGGTTGAAGGGGTGTTCACACCGGACCTTGTGTTGCATCCAGTTTCAATGCTGTGTCAATGGTGACACACGTCCTTGCGAGGAATTGCATGTGCGTTGTGGCACACAGACGCGTTTTTGTGGCACGGCAGAGGCGGTGGGTACCGCCGCAAATTTGTCACGGGGACACGCGCCTGAAGCCCAAACAGGAGCTAAACGAGGACCACACCAGAAGTAAACCAGGACTGACAATGGGGGACACAGTGCTTGTGAACAACACTGAAGAAGAACTTTACACCAAAAGCCCCTAGCCTCAAAGCCCACCCACCATTTCTGTCCTGCGTTTTGGAGCATCACAGGGCAGTATGTCAGAACTTGCGCGTCAGAAATGTAGTGAACGTGTGTCCAGTGTGCGTGGATGCTGCATTGATGCGTTGGCGGTCGCATGAACGCCCCTTAACTCTGACACCAGAATATGGTCACACTGCTGGCCGTGTTAGGGCCAGACTATTTACCCAGTGGTCCTGGATCCCCTTAATAAAGTTACGTTTACCTCTCTGATCTTTCAGTCTCTGGTCTCTACAGTCTCCAGTCCTCTACAGACCTAGATCTAGAAGTTTTTCGGGAAAAGCAATTTGGTGACGCATTAACAGTTGGAAGCGATGCACAAATATATAGTGCTTTTTATGAAACCCAAAGGCCCTTCCTAGCATCATTCACTCACTCCACGCACTTTTGTGGTAATACGGTTGAAGCACCGGGCTCACTGCACTTGCACACATTGTAATGTTGGCCTTAAATGTGGACGTATGATAACCATGCTTTTCTCTCAAAGGGAGGCCAGCCATTACCTCCCCTCCCTCGCCTCATTGCTCTTTCCTGGACCAATCGCAGCCCTTACTTCCATCATTCACAGCCACTTTAAAAAAACGAAATGTGAAAATGGCTCATTTAAATGATTGTTTGAAGTATTATCATAATAACATGTTACACTACTACGTTACTCAAATTATAATTTGAGTTACTTAGTAACGCTGCTCCTCACCCATATCCTCCTCAGGCTCCCCTCCCCCCACCCTGACGATACATCAGGAGGAGGTGAAGAAGATGACAAAGTCTGGGATCGCGTCTTAAATTCAGACAGAAGACATGTTTTATTGTCGATGGTAGAGACAGCACGAACAAAGCACACGAGCACAGATACAATAGAATGCAAGTGTATTATACAGAGCGGAGGCATGGAGACCTCCAATCAGCAGCTGCCACAGTGCCATGTAGCTTGGCCTTCAGATAGACACAACAAGGGAAAAGTACAGGCTTCTGCACATTGATAGAATGATGAGTTTAACTTTAACAAAAGTTGCTTCAAAGTGTTATGAAATCTCACAGAGGTCATGCAACTATTCATGAGTGGATCACTGATTTCCTGACCGACGAAGGAAGAATGTCTCGGACACTCGGATTATAAACACAGGAGCTCCGCAAGGCTCTGTTCTTTCCTCCATGCTCTTCTTTCTATACGCCAACCATTGCACCACGAGCCACCACTCAAGCCACCACAGCCCTCAATGGACTCCTCTTTGACAACAATAAATCAGCTTACAGGAGGGAGGTGGACCGGCTGATGTTTTAGGGCAGCCTGGAGTTGAAAGCCCAGAAGATAATGGAGATAGTTTTGGATTTCAGGAAGTCCACAACTACAAAAAGTTGTGGACTCCAAAGATTTTACAAGTTCAAGAGTTTTGAAGTCAGTCTTGTCTTTAACAAATACCTGTTTATTGTTTAATAAATAATACATCTTGTTAGGCCGTTAATAATTCAGTGGTGGAAAGGAGGAGGACTCAAAATGCAAGATTGCAAATAATAATGATTTCATGAAGAATAATAAAATTAAAGAACCAACCGAAAATCCAAAACGAAACTCAGAAACCAGGAAGGTTTACAGAGGCCCTCATTTATGAAAATTGCGCACGGCCAAATCAGGGTGTAAAGGAGGCGTACGGAAAAAACGTACACCTTTCGACATTTATCAATCTGGAAGTGAGCGTACGGTACGCACAAAATATACGCTTAGTCTGGAGGTGGTGTAAATTTTACACCCATCACAACCTTCATCTCAACACACAAATAACACGCATTTAATTCAATTTGGACAAGAATAACATATTCCCATTCTGGCAAAATTATAGGCTCACCTCTCATTATGCAATTTTACAAAGTTATGATTGGGCTATGCCGATAGTTTGTGTTATTAAATAACGTGCAAACTCAAAAGTCTCCCACAAATGTGTGGATTGTTGTATGTGTAGCACCTACAATCAGTGTGCAACAGCAATTGGTTCATGCGGGCCCGAGCAAAGACGCCCGTCAACTGGAGCGCTGAGCGGGTCTGATCAGAGGAACATGGCTCTGGGACATGCAGGGGGAACGCTCTTGTACCTCCCGGTTCAAGTGTACCATATGATCCTGCCTCGGTTCTCCACAACACGGCACAGGACCACAGTGTGTCATTGGATGCACTGGTGGAGCAGCCCATGGATGAGAGATCATGGCCTGCCTTCGGCCTATACAGCTCAGACAGGCTCTCATTCAACCATTTTAAAATTATAATCACATAAATAATTTGAAGATAATTTTTTTTTTCTTCATATTTTCTTTTGGATGCTTTGGTCAGGAGGGAGGTGGACCGGCTGATGTCTGCTGAGCACTAGTCTGCTGAGCACTTCTTTTATGGGCTGCTAAACGTCTTTTTGTTACCATTATAAGGTCGCTCCATTTTCCCCTCCTCGTAGGCATAAATTAATCAATTCTAACTATTGGCCCAATATATCTGTCAACTGTTTGTCATAATGTAGCATATATTTCTTTTTAAACAAACATGAATAAACTTACCTCTTCAGGAGGTGTTGTTTCTGTAACATCTGTTAGATCTGTAAACGCTGTTTGCAGATGTTGTCATCTCTTTCCCTATTTTGTTTTTTGAGCCCCCTTGATGCCACTTTTGAGTCTTCCAAATAGTCATAATGGTCTCCAATCTCCTGCTCCGTGAAGTTTTTTTTCTTGGCCGTTTTCTTTCAATTGTTTGAAAAAACGGGGCGGGAAACAGGCAGTTGCTGCATATTTATAGGCGTGACTTTCATAAATACGTTTGTTTATAGCCGTCACATTCATCAACAGCCGCAGGTACTTACGCGTGGATCTGGGCAGATCTCACGCGTTTATAAATCCTGCGTTTGATCTTGCGTATTTGAAATATACACCCAAAATACACACCCTGGACCTCATTTCATACATGAGGTCCAGAGAGACACAGGGCAAACACATTAAGTCGTCGCAGACAATCATAACAGGGTAACAGGACAGAAAGTCAAACTAAAAAAAAAAACCACAGAACTGAAGTCAAAATATAACCAAGTACAAAATAATTAAAAATCCACGCCATGACACTCACAGTTTGGATTTTATTAGAATGCATGTGTTCTTTTCTTTGGCCTGAGAGCTAAGGGCGGTTATCACTGTGTGACAGAGGCACAAAAAATGCATGAGAAAACATGCATGAGTGACGTGCCAACTTTGTTAAGAGCAGGGAACTAATTAGATGGTTTTAAATATATTGTTGGAGGGTAAAGAACTTGCCTCATGTACTGACAGTGTAGAAGGATTTTACCAGACCAGGAGGGTTAAAGTATCTTTAAAGTTACTTTAAGACATTTTTAAAGACATTTTTGTCTCATTCCAAGTGATTTTGTCTTGCCTTGTGAAAGTCTCACTTGACATTATGCCTGTTGCTGTGAAGATGTTTTTTCTTTGTTTGTCTATATCATAGTACATTCCAATGTAACATGATTTAGTAACAGGCTATTTTAATGTTCAAAAACCTGAATTCTGACCCGTAGTCACTTGCGAGAACATGTAAATGTAAATGTGAACTTTTTTTATCCTCGTGGGAAACTATGTCTTCTGCATTTGACCCATCCTGCAAATGCCACTAGGGCAGGGGTGCCCACACTTTAGTAAACCAAGATCTACTTTTTCACCCACCGTGATCTACCTTGGATTTATGTGGTTGTTACGATTCAGAATATCACATTTGGTTTGATTCTTGATGTATTTGTGGTTCATGATCAACTGATGACCATGTTGTCTTTATGCAGTTTGTTGGAAGGAAAGAAAGACATGCTTAAAAGTGATTATTTCTCAGTATTATAGTTGGTACAAAGTATACATCCATCTGCTGCAAAATGTACTGTCTGTTTTTGTGCAATGTTTCTCATATTGTAAATGTCACTTATTATTGCTTAGTGCTCATATTATTTGTCAAAACCTTGTTTACTTTGACCGTACACACTCATGGGCATTTTCTTTCCTTTCTTTTGAGGATGCGCCATCAGAATAAGCAGCTTTCACATTTGCATCTGTGCGTAATTGGCGCGGAGGATGAAAACTGCTCGAGCGCACAGGCTCAATGGGGAAGGGCTCAATTGGTGCCTTATTCCCTGTGTGCGAGTGGAGTGGCGAGTGGCGCGCGGCGTGAGTGATGCTGTTTTCATATTTTACTTGTTGGCGCGTGTGAAATCACGTACATGACACGTATGAACTCTGATACGTTATGCGAGCTACCCACCCTACCTTTGCGAGCGACCGGTAGATCACGATCGATACATTGAGCACAACTGCACTAGGGCCTCTGTCAGGAGCAGTGGTCGCCATAGTAAAACACACAGGGACCCATCACCAGATTTTGGGGAGAGATGGTAGGGGAAACCGGAGCACCCGTAGGAAACTGGAGCAAACACAGGGAGAACATGCAAACTCCACTCAGAAAGGCTCTGTTCTGACTGGGATTCGAACCCAGGACCTTCTTGCTGAGAGGTGAGAGTGCTATCCACACTGGAGTATTATATTGTGGAACATTCCAGTCAAAACCAAAATGTTTACTGTCTGTTGGACAGTTTGTGTCTAACAAAAAGGACTGTGGTGATGATCCAGGACACTTTAACATTCTACTAAATGTATGGACATTTATCAACATTCATGGACATTGGTCTCTCCATATGGAACAATACATGTGTATTTTCTGTGTTTTAACTGTTGATTCACTGATCACTGTTGATTCACTTTTGTTGATTTCAATGGTTTTGTTGGTTGGTTTGTTTGGTTTTGTCATCTGAGATGACTGCTGTTGTGATTTTGGGCTATACAATAATAAATTGTATTGTATTGTATTGTAATTGTATGGACCAAAACCGGACCAACCAAACTTTGGACATTAATGCTGTTGTTTGATAGATGCACAGTTCCTGTATTATTTTACACATATCACACAATTGTGCTGCCCAGACACAATACAGTACGTATTTTCATCTTTTAACACACTTTTCTGTTATTCCTACTGCAGGCTGACAGCCCAGAGGAGCAGCCCAACGGCTCCGGTGTCTTGAGTCGTATCGGGAGTTGGATTTGGGCCCGCAGTCCCATCGGTTCTTCTGATAACCCCTCTCCAACCAGCGGCAGAGCTGGGCAGCCGGACTCATTGGCTGACGACGTCTTCTACCCCTTCCCCCAAGATTCCAAAAAGTCTAGCCAGACCACAGAGAGCAAACCCAGTGGAGAGGAGACCCCAGAGGAGGAGTGGGAAGAGGCAAGAAGCTCGTTTGACTGCTCAAACCAAGATACCAAGAATTCATTTTGTAGTACTGAAGACTCAGGCAAAAAGCTTCACGTTTACTTAGAAGAGATTTCCGAAAGTGCAGGCCATGAAATAGTCAGCACCAAATATGCCAAAAGCTTAAAAGTGCGACCCAAAGCAAAGTCGTCGGTCAGCTTGGACACTGAGAACAGGCACCGCTACTCCAGCGAACTCGTTGGTGTGAATTTAAAACCGCAAGCTTTTGAACATTTGGAAGACTTAGAGATGGGACGCAAAGGCGCAAGGAGGAGGCACAGGAAGGATTCGCAAGGAGATGACAAAAGCAACTCTACAAAGCCATGCCAAGAGCTGACTGATAAGGATGTGTCCTCCTCCCAAAGAGCCAAAAGTCCCAAGTCCAAACACGCCTCCAATACTGCCCCCTCCCCCTCACCTGAAGTCAAAAGCCGCTCTTCCGGTTGTGTAGAAAGCAGCCAGGGGTTGCAAAGCACATTGGCATGCAGTGGAGCAGCACTGAAAGAGGCAAACATGGAGGACAATGACAGACTGTACAGAGTGGAGCGCAAAACTGAGACGCCCGAATCCAAGCGGAGGAGTATGAAGGTGTCCCGCAGTGAGGTTAAGCTGTTTCCCAAGAACGTGCCACTGCCCAGTGCCAGACCGGAGAAATCAGACTTCAAGATGACCGTGGGTAGAGAGGGGATCAAGGAGGAAACCTCTGCTGATCTCAAGTAGGTGGCACTGGGGTTTGATGGAGTAGGTACAGTAGAGTGCAAAGTACATAGTAGGATGAAGGGTCTTAAAGAAATGCTTATTCTTAAGGTGTTAAAAGCATTCACTTATATAGACAATCATGTATCTAGTCACACTTGAACTGAGTTGTAATAATGTTATTATCCCAGATGTAGTATTTGTGACCGGTATACATGTATTTGCTTAAGTGAGATTGAATATTATTGTTTTATACGCATCTTACAATTCACATTCTCGCTCGGTTTTGCTTCTGACCACATTGGAAACAAGTTAATGTTTTAAATACTAAAGAATATGTCAAAATAGTTGGAAATATCTAGTTAACAACAATGGAAATGAAGAGCAATTGCTTAAACATATAAAATGCACACAATCTGGTATTTGCAAAATGACAAAAAGGACAATTAGAGGGAGTTCAAGAAAACACAAATGTTTTCCGAATATTGTGTAGTGGAGTCCTATATTGTTAGAACTGTAGTGAGCCAAAATATCTATATTGTTTTGCAAATACGAATAGTGAAAGCCAACTCCATATATGTATTTATTGTGGATATGAAAAATGTGGTGGCTCACAGCGGGATTAGACTAGCTTATTCTCCCACTCCCTTCATCGGGCAGACGGCCTCAACGATGAAGCAATATTTCAATACCCTGAAACAAAGTAAGGGATGAAAGTCTATCTTTTTTATCATCTTAATAACACCAGAAAAAAAATTATGTTCCTGAAAATGAGTTGAATTCAGAAGATTGGCAGGCCTCTGATGTGGACCAGTTGATCATGTATCTTGAGTTGTTAAGTGGAATAGTATAATGGAGGAGGGGGAAAGGAGGTAAGATGCCTCAAAAGAGGCAGATGATTGTCCCTTGACAAACCTAGCTTGATCTGGATGTATGATTGAGGGAAGTATATTCTGCTTATGTGCCATATTGGAATGCATTACAAAATACTGTTAATTGTCATCGAGAGACGACATCACAAATATTTATTTTAATATTTACTTTTTCTTAAATATGGAGGCAGTTCATCCATTGCATATTGCCTATTATGTCATTGACAATGATTTTGCAGTAGCAAGTTATATTATTATTTCATTATTGAAATATTGCTTCATCGTTGAGGCCGTCTGCCCGATGAAGGGAGTGGGAGAATAAGCTAGTCTAATCCCGCTGTGAGCCACCACATTTTTCATATCCACAATAAATACATATATGGAGTTGGCTTTCACTATTCGTATTTGCAAAACAATATAGATATTTTGGCTCAGGTTTTTACTTCATAATCATGGGCTTTAAATGTTATATATACTCGTGCATCATAAATAGGAATATATTTGGGATTGTAGAATATAATTGATACACTATGTTGTTAGTTGGTGTATCAATCGATATATAGTCATTTTTAAAGAATGACTGATGAGGATGAGAAGAGAACAGTAGCTCGGCTTAATCTAGTAGTAGTAATCTTTATTTATATACCGCCTTTCACAGACCAGAGTCACAAAGCGGTTTACAATTGTTATTTTTTGTCCTCACTCCACGCAGAGATGGGAGTGGGGTTGCCAGTACAGGAGGCGCATGCCAGACCAATTGTACATGTTTTTAGTGGTAGGGGAAACCAGAGTAGACGGAGGAAACCTACACAGACACGGGGAGAACATGCAAACTCCACTCAGAAAGGCCCTGGTCCAAACGGGATTCCAACCCAGAACCCGTGCCGCCTTAAGTGCCAACCTAACATTTATCTTCCATTGCAAGGAGGATAATTGTTTTATGCAACTGGTTTTATCAAGTACAGGATCTCTGTCTCAATTAAAGTCTCCTCCGAGTATGATGTTTTCATTACCAATGTATTTCACATATATTAGACATATATAAGACATTTTGTTACAAGACAGTAGGGGCATAAATGTTCATGATAGTTACTTTTGGCTAATTTTAGTGTGTCAATGGCAAACCGTAGTTCAATGTTGGATTAGCTACTCATTGAGTTACTTTTTGTATTATAAATACTTACTCAGCTTTGCTTCAATTTCAGGAATCTTTTATCCAAATGAGTGTCTTGTAGCAATGCTTTATCACATTAATTTTGTAAAAGACATTTGAGAAAATGTTTACCTGGATTATTCCATGACATATTCCATGACATAAACTTCAATCTCATATTTTAATGCCTTTGTTAGTAAGTTTTAGCAGTTAATATGTCATAATCATGTGTGAAAATTTTTAAAATACCAAGGAGCAGAATTAACCCCTACAAATAAGAATATGATAGAAATCAAAGTCTGGAGACAAGTTACACAAAATCACAGTTTAGCTCCCCCCCCTTACCATTTCCTGCCACCCAGGCAAGTCCCCCCCTCCTTATATTTATTCTTCCTACTTCATTTTAAACAAACTAAGTCAAGGTAAAGACTCTGCTTATTATTTGGGCTCAAAGTGAAATTTTTTATTTTTATTTTTATAGACAATATGCTCACGCTAGTCTACTTGTATGAAACGTCATACCTAGTATTGTCTCCAATGGCCAAAGGAAATGGCCAAATCGAGGCATGTACCATATTAAAAACAAGTTGAATAGGCCTGTCACCTTATCTTGTCAAGCAACCACAATTTACTAAAAATGATAACTATTAACTAATAGTGTTCTTAGATATGATCTGTGTCGGATACACCTGTTTACATGTCTGTTATGGCTCCATTTAACCGCTTTTGTTATTGGAGACATATTTGGCTGTCATTAGTCTGAGTGTGTCATTGTCAGATGGAATATAAAACATGTAGCCACTCTGCTGCACAACATCTGAGTCATATTACAAAGTACATACTTTATGAGATGCATGACACGCTAACATTTCAATTTTGCATGGTTTTAAAGGACACACACATGATATCCTTGTGTCCATGGTATCTGCCAAGGACCTTTGATAATTTAAGCAAGAAGTTGGCATTAATGATATTAATGATCATAATCAATATAGTATTTATTTCGGCTGAAAAATTAATGGAATTATATTCAAAAGATATGTTTCACACCAAGACTTGTGCTTTTGCACATGAACTTTTCACAAGCAACCTTTGAAAAAGAATGTATGTATGCTATTACATTCAACCTTGCATTTACACTCATTCATTTGCATTCTATTCTGCAGATTAAAAGAGGCCAAGAATACAGAGGAGAAGGCAAAGCCAGCTATGGGCCGAATCACAGACAGAATAAATATTTTTGAGAAGCGTAAACTGGAAACTGGGAGGCAGCTGGACGCCCCATTGAATGCCGAACAGAGGTCCAGATCGGCTGAATGTTTAGACCAAAAAAGATCCAGCTCTTCTTCTCCTCCTCGCAATAGAGTTATGACAATTCAAGAGCGCGTCAGGAACTTCAACCAGGCTTGTAACACCAGCAGCCAGACACAAAACCTCTCAAGAACCCATCGCAAAGTATCTGCATCCAAGTCTCTGGAGCTACTGGATGTGCCGGACGGACCAGACGCCAGTGAAAAGGACATGTTGAAGGCTGCCTTGCAATTTAATGGAGGAAATGCCAAGACAAGTGTTGGAAAGTTGAAAGTAGAAGCTCACAAAGTGGTGGAGAAAAACGAGACCAAAGTTTGCGAAAATACGGATGCAATTGATTCGTGCACAATGCCCTCCAAAAGTGGGTCAAAAACTAAGCGGCGGAAAAGTAAAGAGTTAACGAGTCAAAAAAATGAAACTAATACAATTGAACCTTTGAAACAAGAAATGGCCAGAGATGAAATAATTCAAAGACAAATTGACCAAGTTGAGAATGTTGTTATGCAGGTGTCAGAAAGCACTTCACAAAAATCTCTACATAAAAATGTACAGGATACTACTTCAACCAAAAAGCAGAATGCTGACAAGAATATGCCTAATGTGGAGGACATTTTTTCAAAAACAGGCATAAAAATATCAGAAAACGCTTTGGTAGAAAATTCCATAGTGGATACATCTACTTCAAAGAAAGGAGAAAAGGATGTTCAGAAAAGCCCAGCAATATTCAGTGAAACTGATACGGATACTTATGAAAAGCAACTTAGAAATGAGAGAGAAGTTGAAATAGATTCTGCAAAAAGTAAAGACAAGGTGGCAAGTGTTGGCGGTAAAGAGGTCTACAAATTGCCCACCCCAGAGTTGAAAACTACTCATAATTCATCAACTGAGAAAAGCCAACCATATGAAAAAGTAGCCTTGAGTAAAGAGAAGAAACTGGTAGAAACTCCAACTGAGCATGGTCTTTTAGATGAAAATAAGAGCAAATTAAACACAAGCAGACAACTGAAAGAAAAGTCCAAAGCAGACAGTACTACTAAAGGAAATAATTCAACAGACCTGCTGAATGCTTTTGATAAAGTGAACAATACGTCTGCAGTTACGCAGCAAGCAGACACAATAGCACAATTGGACTCTGTCAATAAAAAGTCCAATGTTAAACGAGCCGCTTCACATGTTATTGACAAAAAGCAAACGAAAACAGCCAATGAAGTCAAAGGCAATACATTACAGAAGCTGACTAAAGCAAGTGAACACAATTTATCTACTGATAAAGCCGGAAATGTTGCTTTAAGTGGAGAGCTAAAGGACGCGTCTATTTTTAATAAAGTAGACTTGACTAAAGTAATACTAAAGACTGCTCCTACAAGTGGAGAGGAAGATATCCGTGTCAAAAATGATGGCAGTACAAAGATTACAGAGATTGAGCATGCAAATGAAGTGCAGCATAGTTTGAATAATATTGAATATAATGTGGACTTACCTAAAAATAGACCAAATAATAACGATACAAAGGAACAGGAAAAGCCTGGTCATAAACACGAGGACGCTACAAAGGGGAAAGATACCATCATCAGTGAACCATCAAACAAAAAGAAAAATAGCATCACCAAAATTGAAAATGAAGTCAAAATTGAAAGTGTTAAACAACAAATTGACGCCACAGTTAAGCAAGAACAAACGTGTTCTCAAGGACAGTCGGAGAAATCAATCTGTTCTGAAATCAATAATGGTGATACACTACAATTGCTTGTAGCTTCAGCAACTAAATTGCAACAGGTCATTGCCAAAACGGACATTGTAAAAACAGGAGAACAAACTAAAAAAGACTCTCTGCTTACAGTTTCAGACTCTAATTTACCATTTCAAAAGGATCCGGCCCAACAGGATGGGGGAGAGGGTAAAATTGTTCAATTGTCAGTCTGCATCGAAACTGATACTCGTGGTCACACAAAGCAGGCTATTGACCAAGATCCGGCTTTTTTACCTCAAAAAGAACTGGAAATGGCTGACCAAAACACTGCCCTATTCACCGCAGGAACAGAGGATAGTCTTACGGGGGAAAAATCCAGGTTGGCATATTTAGATGTACCTGTTCCAGAGAGGAATGATGGAGAAGAAAGCGTGGAAAATGTAGATTCAAAAAAGCAAGGAGCAGTGAGAAAGAATGGAAAATGTATTAACAAAACATCAACATTAGAATCAAGTAAGCAGGCAGAGAGGTTAGATATTGGTGTTGCGAGGAAGGAGCAAAAGAACATTCTCTCGCAAGCCCCAATGTGCAAAGACGACACAGCTAGCACTAGCAAGCCTATTCACATAGATGACAAAGTGGCTGACCAGAAAGTGGATCAACAAGAAAAAGCAACACTAATAACTAGTTTGTCAGCAGTGGAGCCGGTGGAAATAGAAAACAATGCTCTTTCTGTCAAGTTTAATGAGGGAGAAGGAGACCGCGGCAGACAAACTATTGGACTCTCTGCGCTGACAAGCTCTGTAAAAATGTGTGGAAAAGGAACGCTGCCAATACCAGCAAGCGAGACGAAACCACAGGCTAAAAGTGAAACTGTGGAAAATAAAATCCCAAATTGGCCTGATGACTCAGAGCAGAAGGGCGAGCTTATTACTGGCGAAAATGGAGGGGTGCTAAATGTGGCTGTGTTTGAGCCTATGGATATTGTAGAAAAAGCGAGGAGCGTAGGTAGTAATTTGAATGTGGGTAAGATCTTGTCCGATAGGCCAAAAGATTTGAGCGAACAAGCTTCAAAAAGTACAGGAAGCGAAACGTCAATTGGTAACACAACAATGAGTAATGAAATAGCAGCTAATAGCAAAGCAGTGTCCCAGGCCCCAGTGTGCAAAGATGACCCAGCAAGCAAGAGCAAGCCAACTCCAAAGACGACTCCGGAAGATAAACAATTCTTGAACTTATCTCTAAAAAGGCACAATTTCACAAAAGGTAGAAGCAAAGATGATTGGAGCCAAGATGTCCCGTCGAGCTACCTGGATGTGGATTTCCCCAAACAGAAGTTCAAAGTGTTAAGCGAAGGCAAGTTAACCTCGTCAGGAAGCGAGAGCAACCTACTGGACACGTCTGGCGATCTCGACGATGAAGATTTTGTGGAGAAGATCAAAAAGCTCTGTGCGCCCTTTTCCCTGCCCCCCCGAAGGCATCACCCGCTACGATCACCACAGCCGCCCTTTGCCATGCCAGCCATCAAAGAGGACAGATTTGAGAAGACGTTTGACCCAGAGATGTTCACATTTGGATTAAGGAAAAAGAGTAAGTTTAGTTTAGAGACTCCGAGTTTGTTAGCCAAGCTTCAAAATCCAGATGGAAAACCCTGCATAAAAGCAGCGAGAGCGAGTCTTGCGGAGCGGAGCATGCTGCTAAGCGGGTTGGAATCTCGTTTTCGGGACAAAGATGCTTCAAAAGACGAGCAAGAGGAGGCAAAAGACGACGCTAAGGATGAAATTAAAGTGCGTATGATATGGTGTTATGATTTTCAACTTTATTTTTTTTTTGACACATTCTCCAAGTATTGAAAGATTCACATATTTAAAGCTAGCATTTGTGAAGAAAATCTAACATTACGTTAAAATGTAGGATGTAAAGGAGTTCAGAACTAATTCTAACATAACTAATTTATACAATAGATTCATGTAATATCTAGGTTTTTCACTTCTTTTGGCTGAGGTCTTCCACAATATAGTATTTAATGTTCGCCCTGTTCCTTATATTTTAACTTAATTCCTTGGATTCATGCATGCACAATATGGAAACATATTGTTGCTTTAAAGCTGGTGTGCCTAACATTCTGAAAGTGAAATGTGAACAAATCAGACCACAACATCCTGTCTTCTTAGGCAACAAGTATGAAACATGTTTTCTCATGTGAGTTACTATTTGACACGTTAGGCTGATAGGTTGTCCTCTATTCTAAAGATGTGGCAAAAACACAGGCATGAGAAGTCTAGTGACAACCACTTTTTTTTTTAGACCCTGGAACAAGGTAAATGGATCATATTACGTAATTAACATGTGTTGTTGGAAAGTTGAGAAAAATAAAAATTTTGTTGAGGGATTAAGAAATCCCTCAACTAAATAAAAGTACATTTTAGTCTAATTCATAGATTTTGGCCCAATGTCACACATGGTTGGTTGATAATATTGCTGTTATGCTGTCTCGAGCTAAATTACTCTTCCAAAATATATGGAAATGCTATATATATTAGAAGCATTTTTGACAAATCCTAAGTTAATAGTGTTTTGGTGAAATGTGTTTTAAGGTGAAGTCGCGTTTGGAGGGGAGCTGTGTGCTAAACAGTCTGACCACATCCAGTTTTAGGAGCAAACCCGGCCAAAGCCAAGCACAGACACAAAGCACTATTTCTGAGAATGTGTCTCCGGGACCTCCCCCATGTCCCGCTCAAACAAACCCTGAAGAGAGGGACAAGAAAGAGGAAATCCAGTGCGCAGAGGAACTTGTGGCTTGTGACTCAGCCCCTCCGATTCCAACGTCTAACCAAGTAAAGCTGTCTGACTTTCTGCTGAAGCACCACCCCGAAGAAGCCGAGCTGGAACAGGAGCAGCCATCTGGAGAGCAGGAGGTGAGTGCTCGGAGCCCAGACATGTCCCATATGTCCGCACAGGTCCACACAATGCATCAAAGTAACACTGAGAAACCGGAAGAAGGTAAAACCTCAAAGTGTAGCTTTAAAGAGCAATATGCATTCTGTGTGTTAGTTCTGGCCATTACATGTGCTGAAATTCTTCACTTTGACATGTTTTAGAATCCTGAGAATATGCTTATGCATGGATTATGGAAGGCATGCACAGGGTGGTCAACACACCTCGAGGAGAAATTCCTTCTTTTATATTGCTTTTTGTCTTGTATTTTTGAAGATACAGGCTTTGTCAATGACAGTCTGCGGATTTGTCCTCATGTGACCAGTTTGAAAACAGAACAATGAGACAGAACCCATTTTACATACATTTTCATTTTGCATGCCTTATAATAATGTGATACAGTTTATTACACCAGCAATGTGGTGTTTCTGGGTGAAGTCGTGCATGTTGTGACACACAGACAAGGCTTTCACACACGTGCTTCTAGAAGTGGCACTCGCCCCGAACATGTTTAGGAATGCAAAGAATGTCACAAAACTCACACATGCGCACACACTCTTCAACGGCAGACGTTTCTGTGCTAGCTTCTCTCCAATAGGACCAATAGGAAAGCTGAAGTTCCGTCCTGCTTTGTCCTTAAAATAGACCTTCTGTCAGAGTGTAGCTCCAGGTTAGGTCAAGTTTATTCATCTCAAATACTCTCAAATGCTACTGAAAGAAGAAACAAAGAAACACTTTGCACTTTTGGTCCTTAAGATAGATAGATGGTTATTTGTCACAAAACTTTTTAACAACACGGGTCAACAAGAATAATAACAATAATACTTAACCAATACATCTGTATTTTTAGTTTGATTGAAGTAGTCAAATAATAACGGAACAGTAATAAATGGCATTATAATGACACTATTTACATGCTGGAAATACAGCTACACGTTTGTATGGAACCAGAGAAATTGCAGAAACAAATTCAGAAGCAATGCTTGTGATTTAAAAGGCCGAAATTACTTTCCTTATCTTTAACCCTGACGCCACTGTTCCATCTGCCATGACATGGAGGATCTGAAATTGTGCTATAACGTCAAGGAACTGTAAGGAACATATATTAGCCCTTTAGGATAAGAAACAAGGGACGTTCCATTATTAGCACTTTAGCATTGGAAACCTGGCTAAAAGGGCTATTAAAGGAACGTCCAAAGGTGCTAATAAAGGAAGCGTAGAGGTTCCTTTGCTTTTGTTCCTTGATGTGATTGCCTGTTCTGATTCAGATCCGACTGGATTTGGATTAACTGAATGAGAATGAATTTGTCCAATATTTGCATGCGAAAGCACTTTATGCAGTGCTTTATTTATCTGATTGGTTGAAATTTGTCAGACTGTAAACTGAGACTTGATTCTAATTTTCCTGCACCCTTCGAAACCCCGCTTTTCTCTGGGAAGGAAATTCTATTTACATTGTTCCAATGTAAGTTCCATGATCCATGAGAATTTCCATGATCCAGTCATCTTGGTTAAACATTGTGAAAGTGCAATATGCGCGCAGGCAGTAATGGTACGCGCAAACAGTTTTTAATTGTCTTGATAATGCTTAAAGAGAACATAAGAGTATATGAGATGCACACTCTGCGTTTGACACTGTTAAGGCTAATTCAAGCTCTATGGACAAGCATCAAATAAAATGCAGATAGCCTTTTATTTGATTCGTGTCCATAGAGCTTGTGGAGTCAAAGGAACTCCGCAGTAGCTACCCACGATGCAGCTCACTGTCCACATTTCCTTTCCTCATTACTTTGAAAAAGTAATTGTTTATAGTTACTAGTTACTTCTCCCAAAAAGTAACTGAGTTACTCCACTATAAAAGTAACTAGTTACCAGTAAAAGTAACTATTGCATTTCTTTTACATTTGTCGTGGTACCGAGCTTTAGCTGGTTGTAATTTAGGATAACTTGTAAGTAGATTTATTGTTGCAACAACGCCACCCTATTTTAGTATAGAGAACTGTCCTGCAAGGCACACAGGTGACAGGGCTAGGTGCCATTTAAATTACATTGCATTTATTTTTATACATTGATCAAATAAAACACATTATAAAACTTGCAATTGAAAGAGACTATTTTAAAATAATTAGTTCCCACATACACACGTATTCCGTTAAGCAGCCCTCGCGCCCGACAGACCAGAACGAGGGAAGATAGTCCTGTAACAGCGCCGGGACTGAAGAGAGGAGCAAACTCACGAGGCCCAGCAGGGCGTGTGGGCAAACAGTTAATTGTGCGACTTGAGTAACGTGCAGTAACGTGGTGTCGGCAATGATAACAGCGTTATAGTTACAGTCAAAGTAATTAGTTACTCGAGATTACTCGTTACTGAAAAAAGTTACGCCGTTTATTTCAACACCGTTTTTCCCATCACTGCCCATGGATTTGCCTTTGTACACCTATGGAGCTATTATTGTTTCGATAATATTTGTGCGTGCGTAAAAATATTTGTACATTTGTAACCAGATTTGTGTGTGCGTAAAAAGATTTGTTAGTGTGTAACCAGATTTGTGTGTGAGTATAGAAACCTGTGCATGCGAATCCAGATTTGTGTGTACATAAAAAATATGTTTGTACGTGTGTAAATAGATTTGTATGTGTGTAACAAGATTTGTGTGTGGGTAACTAGATCTGTGTAAAAAGAAAAATTGTTTTACACACAAGTCTTTTTTTTACACACAGATCTTTTGACACAGTCTTGCCTTCGCAGATTTGCAAGTGTAACTTGGACTGTGTGCGTGTGTACCCAGATTTATGTGTGTGTAATTTGACATTTGTATCTGTAACAGAACAATCTGTAAATAACCAAGTTGTAAGAAGAGAACAACAGAAAAAAGCCTAAGTGCTACGCACAGGCTCTCGTTTTACACACAACATTTTTGACACACTCCTGATGTCAGTGACTCTAGAGATTCTTAAAGAGCGACTAAACACCTGTGCCCAGCCTTACTCCACCCACATGAAGATTTGAAAATTTTCTCTAAAAAGGGCGTTGCCTGGAGGACCAAGGGACAAGAAGGGGGGCTTAGAGTTGGGCATGGTCTGGGCTGTGATTGACAGCTCACTTGTCACACAAAAAAAAAAACACAGTTGTCATTGCTGCTTAAAGCAATAGTTTACAGACCAGAAAGTCTCATTCCACCCTTGTTTACACACTAAGATAATTGTCAAGCTACACACCTGAACCTAATCACACTCAATAATCTCAGAATGACTCATGTAATTTAATTTTAATCCACTAGATGACGCCAGAATACTCCAAACTGCATCTGGGGCGTGTGTGAGAGTTGAATGGGTTCACATCATTGGCTCTGACAGACTGACGTCACACAAAACAACTGATGTCATAGAGAACTTCAGAGTCAATGGAGAGGCCAGAACCAAATTCAAATGTAGTACCACCAAAAAGGTGGAGAGGGCACCACACAGCGTTTTTTGGCTCAAAAGTTATATTCTATCTAATTTGAACTAAAATGTCAAAGAAAATGACCAGGATATGTAGACAGCACTACAATAAACATACTTATGCAGTTTATGAGTTAAAAAAAGTTGATTTGGTGTTTAGTCGCTCTTTAAGTATAATGGTGTGGCTCTAGCACTACACCAGCAGATGGTGCTGTTGTAGCTGGTTATTACACGCATGCAAACCAAACACCCCCATAGAGGTGATGGGGGAGTCCATCAGGGAGGACGGAGGTGGGGGGACTGTGCTCTTCCTGAAGTTCACAATCATCTCCACTGTCTTCTGGGCGTTCAGCTCCAGGTTGTTACCACTGCACCAGGACACCCGCTGGTCCACCTCTCTCCTGTAGGCGGACTCATTGTTGTTGGAGATGAGACCAATAAGGGTGGTGTCGTCTGCCATGGGCCAAATGAGAAATTAGGCTCTTAGCTTTAATCTGCAAAAAATGGCTTGTTTTTACCTTTTACCGTTCTTCAGCAATCTGTCATAGAATATAATATATATAGTTCAATCCAAAACAGATATATCACCCAGATATGAACCCGGGTCACAGCAGTGCCACAGCAGTGCCAGCGCCTTCAATTGTCTCAATTTTTCACAAAGGCGTCCAGATATAAATTCTCGTATTAGTTTTTGTTTTGTCTTTAATGATTTAAGAATCATAACAAGACCTTTTTTAGTTCTGCGGCCACATTTTATTTTACCACTGAGATTAGCTAGCCGCGGGATCACCCGGATCACAGACTTCCTGACTGGTGAAACGGTGGAGGGCGGGATATCGGAATAAACAATAACAAGATTTACGGGCTGTAAAACTAATTTTGAAATTTTGAAATAAAAAATCTCGGCTGAACTAATGTTATCAGTGAAAGAAGTATTCGAAAAGAGCATGGTTTATTTATGACTTTTGAAATATTAGGGCTATTTAATGATGACTTATGCAAATATTACATACTGCTACTTTAAGAGCACGCAAGATCACATACTTTCAGGACAGAAATCAAAACTAAATATAAATATGAAACAGGGTCTGATGATGAGTGACGTGCCAGCATGTATAAAAGTAACAACACGTGTGACTCTTACACGGTTAATGATGATGTTGTCCCTTAGGTGGCAGTAAAAATGCCTTCTCTGGACCAGCCCAGTGCGACCACAGCGCAGACACCTCCGAAGTCTCTGACCAATCACTTCTCTGGTATTTCTCTGAAGGATCAAGCCCCACCTCCTGCTGCCCCACCCAGGAGGAGACCTGCCAACAAAGTACGAGAAAGTCTGACCTATTAACAATTATAAATATATTCTTTGTGTGGAATCTCTCCGGTCGACAAAGTGGCTGCTGTTGATTCCTCATAGAAAAACATTTTTAAAGCTGGGGTACTTAATTTTAAAGAAAGTTTCAAATAAGGCAGCGCATCCCTATAGTCTGAAGTAGCGTGCTAGATTAAAAAAGTGCAAAACGTGAAAATAGTGAAAAATCCGCACAGCTATGTTGCTCCCAATCAGTGTCTTTTATTTACAGACCACGTAGTAACGTTGATGTCTGATGAGGCCCTTCAATGTCACTAGCTCCTGGCTCTAAAACGGCTTCTTTCACACCCATGTATATTTTGCTCTCTTTGATCTCACATCTTCATCCCTTTTTCTCATTTCTGTCGGCAAAAGCTGGTATAATCACCCTCTCACAGGAAATCAGTTTTCAGCTGAAAGAGTCTTCTTACAAGTATGCAAAAGACTTATAAAAGACATCTATAAGATGAAGACAGCATGTTGTGGTTTAACATTTTGCTTTCTGTTGAACAAATTACATCAATTATTTAAGAAAAAGGTGAGCTCCTCCTGTTTTATTGACAAAAATGTATTAACTGTAGTAACAAAATGTCTTCTCTACTCTTTTGGCAGATCCAAGCAGCAAAGGGATTTCACAAGAGGCCGGGGAAGGTAACGTAGGCACAACTTTTGCCCAATTTGAACTGCATCAAGATGGTGGAAAGAATGTCTTTGGCAGAAGTATGTTTGTATGGGACATCTGTGAGTCATCTGTGGTAGTGTGGGTAAACAGTAAAGTATTCAGCAGGCTTGACAAATGTGTCAGATGGGAGTGATTATATACAGTGCATTCTCAAAGTATTCAACCCTATTTACTTTTTATTTTTGGAAAGGTTAAGAAATAGCAAATACATAATTTTATATGTCCCCACATAATAGGTGAAATTTACAAAAAAAATAGCTCTGCACTTTTGTTTAAATGAAAGCAGATTCAAAAATACAGTGCCTTGTGAAAATATTAATACAGCTTGAACTTCTGAACATGTCTTATTTTTTATTTTGAGATTTGACTGAAAAACCACAAACACCTATGAAGTGAAAGTAAAATGATACATGTTTTTGTTAAAGGAGATATACTCGATTCTGCAAGTTTTTTCAGTTTGAATGTTTTGCACCGCCCCCCAACACGCTCACAGGCTTCTCATTTCAAGAAACCCTCCTACTTTCCTCCTACGCTCTCCTCCCACGAAGCCATCTAGTCTTTAGTCGTGATCTGATACGTATGCAAACATTAGCATTAGCACAATTTTCGTAAGCTGTACAACAATCACTGATGAAATGGTACAAAAGCAACACACTGCTAACAAAATATACAGTACAATAACTGAAAGATTACCAGTTTCGCGTCCGAGGCTCCCGCAGGTCTCTCCAGCAAGGATACAATGTAAACTCTTTCTTCTTTGATCCTTTTTTCCCTTTAGTTCCCTCTTCTCCTCCTTTTGCGTCTTTTGGGCTGTTTTGCTGTGTATGCAGTAACAGCCAGAGGAGGTATAGCCACTTTCTGCTGCCATGCTGTTCTGTTTACCTGCGCTGCAAACGCTAAAGAAGGCGGCCTGTTTGC
This sequence comes from Knipowitschia caucasica, assembly GCA_964034765.1. NCBI lineage: Eukaryota > Metazoa > Chordata > Actinopteri > Gobiiformes > Gobiidae > Knipowitschia > Knipowitschia caucasica. The sequence continues at coordinate 27,307,699 of OZ035839.1, read as the reverse complement.
ATCAGCGCCTCCTTTTGTTGTGCAAGTGGAGGAGAACTAGTGTCACATAAAGTTTCTACTCACTTTGCATGGCCTGAATTCATGCATAAGCTGAATATTGAAGATTTCAATTCAATTATGGATTTTAATACAACTTGTATGTAGTAATACGCATTTTTATGAACTCCTTAGAAATCAGGTATAGTTCCTTTAATTAAAAAAAGTCAAATCTGAAGATAGACGTTTGCAAAAGTAATCATATAACAGGAGTTAATACTGTGGAATGCCTAGCCCCATGTCCTGCATTTTGCTCCATCCACCTTCCCATTAACTCCTCCCTGCTCCTGAAAAAGAAAAACAGGCCTAGGATGGTATACTGAAGGAGATAAGCAGTATTAGTTTTAGCCATACATACAATTTGGCATCTGTCCCCTACTTTGCCTGGTGATGCTTTATTTCAACACAGCTTTTTTTTTACCACTCATCCATATAGGCCAGATTTTTGTAGTGTATGACTATTTACCCCATGTACAGGTTCCTACAGGTGAATCTGCAACCTCTGTGTGTGTACTTGTCTCTAGATGCTGCTGTTTGAGAAGGCTCCGTTTGAGGGCCAGGTGTATGAGGTTCACAGGGATGTGGAAGATGCCACATCCATGCTGCTGTCTGCCTTGGTGTCAGTGCGGGTGGTCAGAGGCTGGTGAGTTTAGCTTCTACAAAATCTTAACCATATCTACTTTGACATTTAATGTCTCATTATAAGAAATAATTTATAAAGTAGTCTAAAGGGGAAGGGGAGGTGTTTGTGCCAGAAGTTGTTAAAAAAAACAAAAAAACTTTAACTGAAAGTAAAAGTAAGTTTTGTCTGTGCCATGTTTGTTATGAATATTCCAGGTGAATGAATACTGAGACAAGAGTGTTCTGAGCAGTCTGCATGTATACTGACAAAAGGGTGGTCTGAGCCTGCATGTATACTGAGACAAGAGAGGTCTGAGCCTGAATGTACTGAGACAAGAGAGGTCTGAGCCTGAATGTATACTGAGACAAGAGAGGTCTGAGCCTGAATGTATACTGAGACAAGAGAGGTCTGAGCCTGCAATATACTGAGACAAGAGGTCTGAGCCTGCAATATACTGAGACAAGAGAGGTCTGAGCCTTCAATATACTGAGACAAGAGAGGTCTGAGCCTTCAATATACTGAGACAAGAGAGGTCTGAGCCTGCAATATACTGAGACAAAAGAGGTCTGAGCTTGAATGTATACTGAGACAAGAGAGGACTGAGCCTGCAAGTATACAGAGACAAGAGAGGTTTGGATTTTGATTGTGTTGCATAGTCCATCATTTTAGTTCTCAATATAGGCTTTCCATTAAATCATGATTATTCTTCTTCAATATATCTATAAAACATGCAATGTTCTAATCAATGTTCTAATGTATATCAAAAGTGTCAGCACATCTCAAACTCTGGTTGTTTGGTGTCCACAGTTGGGTTCTGTACGAAAATCCTGGATTCCAAGGGCGCACAATCGCTCTGGAAGAAGGTGCCCTGGAGCTCACTAACATATGGGCCCAGCCTGCCCCAGACTTGGGCCTGGAACCTGGGTTAGAACCACTGGAACCCTGTGACACGCCATTGCAGATTGGCTCCATACGATTGGCTGTGTCTGTAAGTCAAACTCTCTATTTGCTTCTGTAACAAATGCGTTCTCTGCTTTTTAGGAAGAGCAAATCATCTGCAAATGATTTGCTAATGTTGCGCAAGCATTATTTTTTTTTTGCAAATGGAAACATTTCTGCTGATTAACAACTGACGTTTTGTAAAGGGGCATAGCGCAAAGTGATAAGGCAGGACTGAATATATAACAATGTGCCACATGGTTCATAGATGATCTTATGTATAATGCAGAGACAGAAAAGCGTTCATAAGGAAGTAAATATCTCATCATGGATTATCATGTTTTGTGTGTGAAAAACAGCATACATTTTTTAAAGCTAGAAGTTAATTTTTTTATATTAGAATGTGAGTACGTTTTGTCTGGTCTGCAGGACTACAGCATCCCCCACATAGACCTGTTCACGGAGCCAGAGGGGAGGGGCCGCGTCACGTCTTACCATGACGACGTCATGGAGACAGGTTCTTTTGGGATCCCCCTCAGCACCGCGTCTGTCCAAGTCCACTCCGGAGTGTAAGGGGCAGCTTCATTCTACGTTCACACACTGACTGCTATCTTTCCATTACCACTTATACCTCCCTCCCCCCTGCTCACTCATTTCTGTATCCTGGTTCTCTCTTCTTGCGCTTCCTATTGTCATAAGAGTCCAGGTAATTTGTGATACATAAGACCTGGTGTATCACACAGGCATCACACATGGTTCTGCTGATACAGAACCTTGCGAAAGTATTCGGCCCCTTGAACCTTTCAACATTTCGCCACATTTCAGGCTTCAAACATAAAGATATAAAATTTTAATTTTTTGTCATGAATCAACAACAAGTGGGACACAATCGTGAAGTGGAACGAAATTTATTGGATAATTTAAACTTTTTTAACAAATAAAAACTGAAAAGTGGGGTGTGCAATATTATTTGGCCCCTTTACTTTCAGTGCAGCAAACTCACTCCAGAAGTTCAGTGAGGATCCTTGAATGATCCAATGTTGTCCTAAATGACTGATGATGATAAATAGAATGCACCTGTGTGTAATCAAGTCTCCGTATAAATGCACCTGCTCTTTGATAGTCTCAGGGTTCTGTTTAAAGCGCAGAGAGAACCATGAAGACAAAAGAACACACCAGGCAGGTCCGAGATACTGTTGTGGAGAAGTTTAAAGCCGGATTTGGATACAAAAAGATTTCCCAAGCTTTAAACATCTCAAGGAGCACTGTGCAAGCAATTATATTGAAATGGAAGGAGTATCAGACCACTGCAAATCTACCAAGACCCGGCCGTCCCTCCAAACTTTCATCTCAAACAAGGAGAAGAGTGATCAGAGATGCAACCAAGAGGCCTATGATCACTCTGGATGAACTGCAGATAACGACTGCTGAGGTGGGAGAGTCTGTCCATAGGACAACAATCAGTCGTGCACTGCACAAATCTGGCCTTTATGGAAGAGTGGCAAGAAGAAAGCCATTTCTCAAAGATATCCATAAAAAGTCTTGTTTAAAGTTTGCCACAAGCCACCTGGGAGACACACCAAACATGTGGAAGAAGGTGCTCTGGTCAGATGAAACCAAAATCAAACTTTTTGGCCACAATGCAAAACAATATGTTTGGCGTAAAAGCAACACAGCTCATCACCCTGAACACACCATCCCCACTGTCAAACATGGTGGTGGCAGCATCATGGTTTGGGCCTGCTTTTCTTCAGCAGGGACAGGGAAGATGGCTAAAATTGATGGGAAGATGGATGGAGCCAAATACAGGACCATTCTGGAAGAAAACCTGTTGGTGTCTGCAAAAGACCTGAGACTGGGACGGAGATTTATCTTCCAACAGGACAATGATCCAAAACATAAAGCCAAATCTACAATGGAATGGTTCACAAATAGACGTATCCAGGTGTTAGAATGACCAAGTCAAAGTCCAGACCTGAATCCAATTGAGAATCTGTGGAAAGAGCTGAAGACTGCTGTTCACAAACGCTCTCCATCCAACCTCACTGAGCTCGAGCTGTTTTGCAAGGAAGAATGGGCAAGAATTCCAGTCTCTCGATGTGCAAAACTGATAGAGACATACCCCAAGCGACTAGCAGCTGTAATTGCAGCAAAAGGTGGCGCTACAAAGTATTAGCGCAATGGGGCCGAATAATATTGCACGCCCCACTTTTCAGTTTTTTATTTGTTAAAAAAGTTTAAATTATCCAATAAATTTCGTTCCACTTCACGATTGTGTCTCACTTGTTGTTGATTCTTGACAAAAAAATACTGGGATTTGGCTCTTATGAAGTCCAACACGAGCCGCTTTTTTTCTTAAGAAGTGGGATGATGGTTGACTCTTTAAAGCTGTTTGGCACAGTACAGTTCCTTTGCAACAGGTTGAAAATGTCTGTTAAAACTGGGGCAAGTTGCTCATCTGGCAGAGCTTGGCCAACAGATGCAATTTTACCTGCACTTGGTTTCCAGGACGTGATGGCTTTTATACCGTTCCACTTGCGCCGAGGGTCATCTTCTTCAAAATATCCCTTTTACCTGTCCCCGTAACTGCGCTTTGCAGATTTAATTGAACGTTTCAATGAGTAACAGGATAACTTATAAGCAACTGTATCATTTGATTGCTACGCCAAAGCAGGCTCATGATTTTTTGTTTCACTTCCGCGAATTCATTAACATTATTATGTTACAGGTTCAGGTATCAATGGTTTTGTTCAGTTTAGCAACATGTTTTAAACTTGCAAAATTAGTGCTCCTCCTTCACAAACCGATATGGAATGGAGGTGTTTTCAGCCTCTTACCCATTCAGACCGTCTTTCAGGCCTGGGCTGAAGAGAACCCCAAGTAGTCAGTCCCAGCTCCATATATACCAGCCGTGATACTGCTGACAGGTCACACTGGATTGGTCAAAGGTGGCCAGAATACAGAGGTGGCCTCCATGGAGGGGGGGCATTCAGGGCAGGACAGATGCAAATTAATTCTAACAGTTCTTTCTCTGGCCTTTAAGCCTTTGGGCTATCTATGTGTACTGGGTGCAGCTTTGACTGCCACTCCTCCGATCCAGGAATGGATTAAGGGGAAGAAAATGGATGGATGGAATTTTTTCTCTGGTTTGTTTGTTTGGAATGTGCTATACAAATACATGTATGTTTCCCTCTGCTGATACAGCTGGCTGGTGTTCAGTGACCCTGGCTTCCAGGGCATGTTGGCGGTGCTGGAGATGGGGGGGTACCCCTTACCCGAGGCATGGGGGTTCCCTTCACCCTTTGTGGGATCACTGCGACCACTCAAAATGGTGAATACTTATTTGTTTATTTAAATTATTGAAATATGTTGGAAAAACATAATCATTAGAGCGGTATACTGTTTAAGTAGGGATAACACGCAACATCACCAATGCAAGATCATGCAATTCCCTACAATCTTTCTAAATGCTGTTTTTAAACTTGACAAACACACTATGACAAATCCTAAAGAGACGACTACTGACTAGACAAATGTTGTCAAATGACATTCCTTATACCGGTAAATGTGTGTTTTATCTCCATTCCGTTATCTGCTGCATTATATGAATGAGTCTGTGCTCACATCTTGAATCCTTTTTCAGGGAGGGCTTAAAGTGGAGAATCCTAATGAAGTCAAGGTAAGATTTGTCTATGTTCTGCTCATGTTTTATCCACGTGCTGATAATTTCAGCAATGTCAATCCAAATGCACACCACAAAAATACAGTAATGTAATGTCTATGATCTGACCACAGAACATACACGTTTGACCTTTTACCATGGCTTAGAACAATCTATTGCCGGTCAAAACCAAAGTGTATATGCATGGCTGTGCACAGGCACTGGTGTACGAGTGCTCTGGGTTTGAGGGTCCTGCTCTGGAGACTGAGGCGGACATGTTCTGCTTTGGAGAAGAGGGCGGGGGACAAGACACCTCCCTGCAGAGCGTGGGGTCACTCAAGATACTTGGAGGATTGTGAGTATGCGAACAGCTTTATGTAACACACTTGTTACATAACACCCCTGGCTCATTATTGTATATTTAGTTAAACTGAAATCGGATCTAAAACAATGTTATAAAAGACAAGTTGCTGCAACTCTGTATTCAGTCCCCCGTAACGCTCCTGTCCCTCTACTCAATGTTATTATTAGCATGGTCACATCAAATGCTTCCGCTGATCTTTCTTATTGCAAAATTATACTGTATGAGAATGTATTTACTATATGTATTGAAAATTCTCATACAATCCACTACTTAAAGCTATATTCGTTTCTGCAAGGTTTTTTTCAGTTTTATTGTTTAGCACCTCCCCCCTACGCTCTCCTGCCTCAGAGCCATCTAGTTTTAGTAGCGATCTAATACGCATGCAAATATTAGCATTAGCACAACTTTGTGTAAGCTGTACAACAATCACTGATGAAATGGTACAAAAGCAACACACTGCTAACAAAATTTACAGTACGATAACTGAAAGATTACCAGTTTCACGTCCGAGGCGGTTTCGCTCCCGCAGGACTCTCCAGCAAGGATACAATGAAAGCTACCTATGTTCACCCGGGCTTGATTTCTTCTTTGATCATTTTTCGCTTTAGTTCCCTCCTCTCCTTCTTATTTTTGCTTCTTTTGGGCTGTTTTGCTGTGTATGCAGTTACAGCCAGAGGAGGTATAGCCACTTTCTGCCACCATGCTGTTCTGTTTACCTGCGCTGCAGACGCTAGAGGAGGCGGCCTGTTTGCAACAGCGCCCTCGTTGTGCAAGTGGAGGAGAACTAGCGTCACACAAAGTTTCTACTCAGCACTTTGCAAGGCCTGAATTCATACACAAGCTCAATCAATGAGCTCAAGTTTTCAATTCAATTACGGATTTTAATACAACTTGTATGTAGTAATATGCATTTTTATGAACTAGTTAGAAAATAAATCAGGTATAATTTCTTTAACTTGAGTTGTATTAGCATTAAGACGACTACCAATCAGACTCAATCCATAGCTAACCCATAACTGAAGCAATATTACAACTACGTAAAAAAAAGTAGAAAATTAAAGCAAATGTAGATGTTTTGGTGATAGGCTACACAACGCCTTTTTCTAAAGCCTGTTTAAGCCCTTTACAAACACCCAGAGTTTCTCTTCCCTTTCCCTGGGCGCTGGCTGTTTGTACAAAGATAGATCCAGTCTGTTACAAAATACAAACATAGTACAGTCTGCGGATCAAGAAAAAAGGTTGTACATCCAATATAACCTAGCAGCACCTGCACTCAAAAAAGTGAACAATCTAGTAAAATATGAAGTCTGCACAGCTCTTGAGCTCCTAGGTGTAGTTTATTCACACAGATGCAACTTTTTGAACTTAATCGCAATAATTTGAACGTGATTGCACTAAAACATCATGGCCTTGTGGACCAAAGCAACAGCCGTTACCACAATCAACCATCCCCCCCATGTTTTACTGACCTGTGTACACAAATTATGTTCTCCTGAACTATGTTTGCTCACAAGTGTCTTTAAGAGATTCTTCGTGTGCACAGTTTGTAACGGGCTTTAGTCAGAGCACGACTACCTTTTGTAGTTGGGGAGAAAAGCTATTTCATCAACAATACAAACTTTGTCAAGATGATATGATATGCTGAAACATTCTGCTGCGTGCTTCAGTGACGTGAACTGGTGTGTGGCGGTGGGAGCTGGGCTCAGATAGCTCACACTGGCAATAAAAGCTTTAACACAACTCTTCCAAATTCCTTGGCCTACCTCAGGTGACCACAGAGCACTAAACTGTCCAAAAATGTAAGTGCTCTGTGTTCACCTGTAACATACAATGATGACACTTTATGTACTTGAATTATAAAGTGTAATCAGTTTGATATTTTGACATTTTGTCAGTTTAGTGAAACCTTTACACTGGGCTTGACATCATCTGTCACTATCATCATTCACTCGCAAAGTGTCAAGTTGAATTTGCATTTAAGCGTGTGTGTGTGTGCGCAGATGGGTCGGCTTCAGTGAGCCTGGCTTTGAGGGGCAGCAGTACATCCTGGAGGAGGGGGAGTATGAGAGCTGTGAAGCCTGGGGCGGAGGACACATCCTGTCGCTGAGACCCATCATGGCCGTGAGTGTTCTGTCCACACCTACACTATAGAGAAGACGTTTATGCTGTCAAACCCATGGCATAAACAAGGGTGAGAACATAGACTGAGCGGTAAACCTTTCGGCACAACAGTCAAACACAGCGACCACATTACTGCCAACGCTGCACTGATCTGTCTGTAAGTCTCCTGCTCCATCCTTCTCTCACTGTGAACTAAAACTACTATGGTTTGAGACCAATAAATGGGTGATTAATTAGATCGTTTTGTTGACTGTAATACAAGGTGTATCACACTGCAGGGATCTTTTTGGACTTGTGTTAAAATGCTGTGTCATCGGGACAGTGATAAGGCTCTGCAAAATATTAGGACTCGTGTCAGGAATGTATCATTAAAAGGGTCAAAACAAACTTCTGACTTTCAAAACAAACTAAAGTCACAGGACCATAGGGAATCACTCTAGCTTCCGTCTAGTTACATTGATTGTTACGTTGCCATATGCCTCTTGTGTGACTATATATGCACACAAGACAATAAAAGCAAACTATGAAACTGTTTGCTTTTATTGCGTCTAAATTTCCACTATATTTGGTTGGCGTGTTGACACTGAACACGCCTCAGTAATAAGACTAGATCGCAAGACGGGTTGAATGCCAAGCCGTTCTCAATCACTTAAAGCTTGGATGCTTTCTGTTGGCCAATCCAAATTCATTCTTTTGGGTTGCAGGACTTCATGTCTCCTCACGTAAAGCTGTTTAGCGACAGAGATTTCGGCGCTCTGGGTGTAAACATCGACCTGACCATTCCAGTGATTAACCTGGACGACACGGGATACGGCCTCAAAACCCAGTCCATCAATGTGGTCAGCGGAGTGTGAGTCCCCCATACATATTCACTCTTGTCCACACCTGTCCACTTCTGTCCATTCCTGTCCACTCCTGTCCACTCCAGCTCTTAAAGAACACAGTATTTGAGGTAATTTAGCCCCCCCCCCCCCCTTGTACTACCCCCTCTCCCCTGTAAGAACATACTACCCAGTCTTACCCCTCTACTCTCTAAGGACATGTACTCCCCGTCTCACTCTCAAAGCTGTGGAAGAGTGTTGAGTTGTTTTATTACTTTGTTTCAGATTCATATCAAATGTTCTAAATATGAGATTTTTTTGCTGACAGAAGCTTGTTATATATTCTGGATTACAAATTCCATCAAAGTTGCCTCACGCATGTGTGTGTCAGCTGCACACAGACAGAACAGCCCTGTCAGCTTAGTGTGACAGCAGCACACACAAGAATGTGCAGGAGGGCGAAAAGGTCATTGAAATCACATCTTCAATCTTCAATGGCCAAAACTGTAGCTCAAGAACGAATGTGTGCAGTGACGGCTGGCGGCAACTTTGGGCAGGAGAGCTAATGAATAAATATATAGTACATGACACATTTTAAAATTATTGATATTGTTTGACAAATTATAAATTTGACAAATAATACATATACAGTATTTGATATACTAGCAATCAATTATCAAACCATGTTATATTGAGAGAGCTTCATAACCATACTCTGTGTGTGTGAGTGAAATCATACCTTATTTGAAAAGAAGTTCGCATCAATGTTCCTTTTGTGTAGCAAAGAGGTCAATCACCCGTTCATTGAAGTCAGGTATTTTCTGAATAAAGTCCTGTTCAATTTACTGCACAGCCAGCGTGCTTGTCCCATAGTACTCCGTAGAAAGGATGTGATCCTCTTCAGTGTATTGAAACACCTCTCTTCTTCGGCAGATGTCATTTGCACTGTAATGGCAATTTGAGTTAGTTTCAATGTTTCAGAAAACAGTTTTTGAGGTTGTTTTAAGTGAGCATCTTCAGGAGTGACATTGCTGTATTCACTCCATCAAACGTTGCGCTTCTGTAGATCACAAAAAGCTTTTTTTTCGTAGTGTTTTCTTTGGACACTTCACATTCATTCAGTCATTATTCTTTCACTCCATACACAGTGAGGATAAACTACTACTGTAGCCACAGCTGCCCTGGGGAACACTGTCAAAAGCGAGGCAACCAGTATGTGCCATCGGCCCCTCTGACCACCACCAACCATCCACACACACACATCAGACTCATTTAGGCAATGTGGGTGGGGTGTATTGCCTAAGGACACAATGACAGTTTGGCACTTTACAGCCGCCCCACTGTGACATCCATCACAGTACTAACCAGGCCCTGCCCTGCACAGCATCAGAGGTCTGACGGGATCTGGTTTTTACATGCAAGTATAAATGTGTTCTACTCTTGTGAAGAGGAGCAGAACATCTCCCGGACCTGTCTGGTTTTAAGCGCGTCTGTGATTTGTTTTTGTAAAACTCTGTCTCACATAAAACAAAATCTACTACTATCTGTATGTGTGTGTATGTGTGTAGCCATGTGTTTCTCAAAAAATCTGTATGTGTGCTCTCCTTCAGCTGGGTGGTGTTTGAGGAGGCCGGCTTCAGTGGAGAGAGCTTCCTGCTGGAAAGGGGTCAGTACGGAACCCCTGAGGACTGGGGCTCAGCACGGCCCGTAATTGCCTCAGCCATGCCCGTGGTGCTGGTGAGTTACCAAAACCTATACCTAAACCAGGAGTTTATTTATCAGTAGGGTAAAACTAACCTTTCTCACAACGGTCTAAACCTCGCTCACATTTCGGCAGGCGACATCACAAATTGGAAAATCAAAGACATTCATTCAGCATACACACACACCTTCTTTCCTTAAGTGCGGGATAATGTGGTGCATGTTCTCCATTTACATCATTCATCACAATCTACTAATACAATTTAGAATATATATAGATTGGTCTCGGGGTATGATTCTCGCTTGGGGTGCAAGAGGTTCAAATCCCGGACGAGCCCCGTACTTGTTACGGCTGGCTCAGAGCCATAACAAATAGGGAGGCGAAACGGGGGTAAAAAGTGCAAAAAGTATTTAATTATAACCAAAGACGAGTATAATATGAACAAAAACAAGGTATGAGGTGTGAGCATGTTGTAATCAGTGTGTGGTGCAGGTGTATGAGTGCAATGAAAGCCAGTGAGTGGTGTGCACATTTGAGTTTGTCTTTTGTTTTATGCACCACATTCATAAAACAAAAGACAAACTGAAATGTGCACTTTTTACCCCCGTTTCGCCTCCCTATTTGTTATGGCTCTGAGCCAGCTGTAACAGTATCCCCCTCTATGATGGCATTAATTACATTTGTACATAATCAATGTCCAGAGAGGAACGGTCAAATCACACGCTCCTCTCAACTGAGAGACAGGGGTCACAACATCAGTTTGCTTTTCCCACAAGTTCCCTCTGTGTGTCAGCAGCACTCGGGTCGGGCCTTAGTTTTTGAGCCCAGTTGCAGCTCTAGCTTGAAAGCCTTGTTTCCCATTTTCCACAGTATTTTTCATGTGAAAAGTGGAAAAGGTTTGTCATGAGCTAGTGGTGAGTCAGAGGCACATGCTCTAAGAGGAAACTCCAAAACAATTTACCCGCATGACTCATCTACATCTTTCTTTACTTGTGATGATTAGAATCAGCTCATAATGCTTCCATGGTTGTTTACATGAGTAATGTACGAATAATAACCCCTGTCTCTTAAAGATGGAATATCCCTTTAGCAAAAAACAGATTGGTATTTTAAATCAACCAAAAAGGAGGTTCTATAAGAATTGAACATTAGCAACGGGAAGAAAGAAGAAGTGATAACACAATGACCTGTGTTGACCTCAGGGTGAGGGCGAAATCCAGGTCTACCAATGTCTCTTGCAAAGTCCTTGGACTCAAAAGAGGAGGAGCAAATGTGGGCTTTTTGCCTTTAGGTAAAATTGCTGTTATTTTTGTCTTTCCTGGATTTAAGGCCGCATGATTTTAAGGCTGAAATACAGAGAAATGTGGGGTGAAGAGACAAATGGTAACGTTGGGGAAGCTAGAGGAATGCCTTCTGAGTAATGGAGGGAGCAGTGTTAAATTGAATTGAATTGTTGAATTTTATTTAGTACATAGTAAATCTCAATATTGATACCAAACTATGTAATAAAAGACAATTCTGTAATGTGATAACATCGCAAGGTCAGGTTTCTGAAGTTGCAGCAGAAATGTTCAGCCTTTGACAATGCACACAACCCACACACTCATCTCCGCTTTGCTTTCCTTTTTTTCAGGAGAATTTTGAGAACACTGCCAAGTTCAAGGTTGGTTTTGCTCATTCCCAAATATAAAAGTTTTAGTCTCCACATGTAACCATTTTGTACATGCTGTCTCAGATCCAGCTGTTCCCAGAGGCAGACTTCCAGGGCCCTGTTGTGGAGCTGGATGACAGTGAGGCCCACCTGCCCCCGGGCTGCTCCGTTGCCTCCTGCAAGGTTCTGGCTGGGAGGTGGGTACCACTAAGAATGGAATTTAGACTATTTTAATTACTAGGCAGGATTTATGTTCATTTAGGGCTTTCAAACAAGATCTCTCTCATTGAAAAGTGAAAATGAGAGGACTAAGTGAGGGCCCATCAGCTGAGCAGCACTTACACCTAGTGGTAGAAATGTGATGTTATATTCAGTTAGATTTAGATCTAACGTGGTGCTCATTCCTGCTCAAAGTTCCTGATATTAGCTTGTTTGTGTCTTTGTGTGTCTCAGCTGGCTAGCGTACGAGGGGCCCGACTACTCTGGGAGCATGTATGTTTTGGAAGAGGGCTCTTACTCTGACCTGAGGGCCATGGGTTGTGTGCACTCCAGCGCTACCATCCTGTCACTGCAGATCGCTGGCTTTGTAAGTCCACACTTACATTCTTTATACGTTTGGAAAAGGGTTTAGGGGTTTCCAGGGATAAAAACGTAGATTGTTCAAGCTTTTTTATAGACCTGCTTGCCTTAAAGTGATTGTCTGGAGTTAGTCAGAAAAAAGAGAGAAAAGTACATGATTTGAAAAAAACGACCCAAGCTCCCTCCTTCCGTAACAATCAATCAACACATTTAAATGTTAATCAGAGAACACATTAAACATATACATCATTAATGAACATGCACAGAGGTTTTCAGAATTATCTGTTCACGTTTTGATGACAAAAATAATGTTTTAATGCACGAAAAAAGTGATTGCTGTAAACCCGGAAGTAGCTATTATCATGAATTGAACATTTTAGGACACATCTGCAGAGGATCTGATTATGGATATAGGTTCAGTATAAATGGGTAACTCAGCGCGGATGTTCAGAATTCTTTGTTCAGTTTTCATGTAGCTCCAGAGTCTAATAGTGGCTTGATTTGGAGGCTCCGCGAAAACAAACAACTGAGCATGCTACGAGCATGAGCGCCGATGATTGACAGACCTTGGCATCACTTGATTGGTTATTTTGTATCAACATTTAAGGCCAGGAGGTCAATTTAATACAATTCTTAAAATTTTTAATTCATATAGAGTTCCAGACTATCACTTTAATTGTAACTAGATTCAGGCTGTTCTGAGCATTAACATACATTTCACATTTGACAGAGTTGAAATTGGGTGAATAGAACAATGTACAGATTTTTGTGCCACACTCACATGTATTCATATCTGATGTCTGCAAGCAAGAGGTTCTGAGCTTTATGAGGTATAGCTAAGTTGGCTGGATGACACTGTGAACTTGTGTTTACAACGTTGTTTGAGAAAGAGGGTTGCATTATGCCCACTGTGTTACTCTGCAGCAGTTTGTGACCTTGTAAATCAAGAAATCCTTGATAACCTCCAACGAATTACCTCTTACTTACAATACAGACCAAAAGTTTGGACATACTTTCTCATTCAATGAGCTTCCTTTCTTTTCATGACTACTGAATGTAGATTCACACCCAGGCTGTCTAAGGGCTATTTGACCAATAAGGAGAGTGATCGGGTGCTGGACCTGGCCTCCACAGTCACTGGACCTGAACCCAATCCAGATGATTTTTGGGGCTGGACAGCAGAGTGAAGGTGAAAGGGCCAACAAGTGCTAAGCATCTCTGGGAACTCCTTTAAGACTGTTGGAAGACCATTTGAGGTCACTACCTCTTGAAGCTCATCAGGAGAATGCTTCAATGAGTGTGTGAAGCAGTATTCACAGCAAATGGTAGCTATTTCGAAGAACCTAGAATTCAAGACTTATTTTCAGCTGTTTCAGTTTTTTTTAGTACATAAATAATTCCACATGAGTCAATTCATAGTTTGGATGCCTTCAGTGTGAATCTACAATTTTCATAATCATGAAAATAAAAGGGGCTGGTGCTATGAGACTTGGGTGGCAGCTCTGATTGCCACCCCCCTGACCCAGAAATGGATTAAAGGGAAGAAAATGGATGGATGGATGGATGGATGAAAATAAAAACTCTCTGAATTAGAAGGTGTGTCCGAACTTTTGGTCAGTACTGTACGTCTTCTGTCCCTGTTCTTGCTTGCTAAGAAATTGGTATGAGAGAAGTTGGCTCCAGATTCCCGATCTGGGAGCTTGATTGAGTTAGCTCTATTTGGCTTTCTGGAGTCTACATACAAACTCAAAACAAAAGAGTACTGTGAAAGAGTTCAAGAGTGGTTTTCAGTCATTTGAGAAAAAAATCATTAAACATGGAGTGAAATATTTCAAACTTTTTGGTATTATAATTTTTTCACTTTCTGAAATTACGTTAGGATTGTATGTGTTCAATGTGGTTTTACTGCAAATGGCACATAAATGAATCTGAATCTGCAGAGGTAACATGAGAAACTTTAAATCTAAAGATATCCATCTTGTGTGCCTCAGGAGTTCTCGCTGCCCTCCATCGTGCTGTTCGAGCGTGCAGAGCTCAAAGGGAAGCGTCTGGTGTTGTGTGAGGGCGAGGTGAACCTATTGATGAGCGGCGGAGGAGGCCGCGTGCAGTCTGTTCTGGTGGAAGGGGGCATGTGAGTATCATCATTAAGATTAAGACATCCTTTATTCATTTCAGTGTTGCATCACAGGTTACAGAACAGTAGGAATTAGGACAGTAGGAATGACATATAAAGTATAAACCTATATCTACGCACTGTACATACCCATGCGAAGAGTCAACCCAATGTAGTCAACTTTATGTGCATAGTAGTCGAATCGATGACTTCATGCAGTCTGCAGGACTCACTACAATATTTAAATATTGTCCCGGGTTATTTTTCATACAAATTTGCAATGAAGCTGTGGGATGTGAGCACGGCAGAAGCGCGACAGGTATTAAAAAGATGCAATCAGTGTGATCATGCAAATAATGCAAACATGCTCTCTGTGGGACAGCGCACCCAGGAACCACCTAAAAACTTGTTTTGATTTGTTGATACCAAATATGTTTTGCCATATTGCAAGATTATCCACATGAAAACACGTCCAGCCTTTTACAACATCTGAAATAACTGCTCACTGCTGTATAAGATTGTTGGTGCAACCAACATTGCCTCTTACTGGCTACAGGTGCCTCAGCACCCTGCAGTATTCGTCTAGCACAGTCTCTAGCCTGCATTAAGAAAGTCTTAATGAGGTCAATTTGTCTGTTCAGAAACACTTGTGCCTAAACTCGAGTTGCGCCGCTTGTCGAGGCTGAGCTGCCTCAGCTGTTTATGATGTAATGCAAACCTGCGCAGGTGCGTTTCACGGCAGCCGAAGCAATCCAAGATTGATGACATAAAGTCCGTGAAGTTTAAATACGAACAAATTAAACAACTTTTAATGCAATTTGAGGCGATATGTTGATGGTTCCATGTTGTAATATGTGGGTTTTAAGAGTCAAAGTTTTGTGTAAAGTTTGAAGTTTGGTTTAAGCAGTCAACTGCTCCTGTGAAACCACCCTGCTGCTATGTGATAACAACACCTTTCCTGTTGAGTTGAGCTGCCGCATACGTCATTTTACTAATGTAGGCTGATGACGTGTCCTGTGGCTAACTCATGGGCTAACTCGACAGCTAACAACAACCCGGCTGGTCTGTTAGGTTGATAATGGAAATAATGACCAAACTCTAAGTTGGAAGTAAAATGACGTATGCCGCTGCTCAACTCGACAGGAAAGGTACTGCTATCAGACAGCAGCAGTGTGGTTTCACAGGAGCAGTTGTTTATTTAAACTTTGTATGAATCTTTGACTCTTAAAACCCACATATAACAATATGAAACCATCAAAATCTAGCCTCAAATTACATTAAAAGTGACATCTGTGTCTTAATTCGTTTACTTTATGCCCCCATCTTGGATTGCTTCGGCTGCCGTGAAACGCGCATGATGCGCAGGTTTGCATTACATCATAAACAGCTGAGGCAGCTCAACTCGACAAGCGGCGCAACTCGACAGAACACCGGCACAACATCAAAATCACAAACTTTTCGTGAAATTCACAATAACTAAAGCAGAATATTTTTGTGTTGAGGGTTTTGTTTAGAGCTCGGAAGTTTCCTGAGCGTGAGACTCTTGGTGACAGACAGAAAGTTCCCAGTGATGTGTCAAATTCAGGGCAGATGTGTGAGAGGAGAATGGAGAGCAAGCAAGCAGTCATTGTGTCTGATGAAAAGTAGATTATGGTCACGATGTCAATCTAATAATCAAAGATTTTAAGTAGAATCTTTCTACTACATATTCTTTAAGTAGAATCTGTCCCCCCTCCCATGTGAATCACAGTGAGCTTGGCTTGAATCAGACTTTTAAAGAGACATATTTCTTGCGGTCGTGTGAACATTTGTGTGTGTGTGTGTGTGTGTGTGTGTGTGTGTGTGTGTGTGTGTGTGTGTCCAGGTGGGTGCTCTACGAGGAAATAAACTACAGAGGGGCTCAGATTCTGCTGCGGCCTGGAGAAGTGTGCGACTGGAGACATTTCAGCGGCTGGAGGAGGATGGGCTCTCTTCGCCCTCTGCTGCAGGTTAGTGCACCCTACAACTCATCACAGCCTGCCCAAAGCATTTACAAATGACTGATAATCTTCTCATTATGTCTATTATTATCATTCCCTTGCCCATATCTAATATAAATGCACACTTTGTTTAGTCATAAATACTATAGATCTTATTGTGCACTGCTTAGGCCGCCATTTTATCGACTGCTTTAGGAGTCGATCTCCAAGGAGTCGATCTCTAAGGAGTAGTTGAAAACATTATCTTTCCAGGGCTAAACACCTGCAGAGCTGGTGTTTAGCAACATGAAAGCCTAGCGCACAAATGCACCAGTCCTCAGGATGTTTTACATGTTTTAGTGCTTGAACGGTTTTCATCTTTGTCTGATTTGTGTAAGGTGTAGTGGTAGTAGGTGTAAAATAATGATACAAAAATAAGCATAATCAACTGAATTATTCCAAGCCTGCTTAAGCAGACAGTTTTTATGTAGCCCATAGGAGTTTTGATAAATCCAAATATGAACAGCTTGAAGGCACAATGGGCATCATGTATGAAAGTTGCGTAGAAAAGGGTGTATATTTTGGGTATATATTCCATTTACGCAAGATCCGACGTGGCATTTATGAACGTGTGAGATACGCACAGATCTGAGCGTACGCACCTGCGGCTGTTGATAAATGCCGCACTCGAAACTAGCGTATTTATGAAAGTCACGCCTAGAAATATTCAGAAACTGCCTGTTCCACGCCCTGTTTTTGCGACAGGTCAGCACGAAGTCGGCTCAGAAGACTGTTTGGAAGCCTCAAAAAGCACACACTTCTGAGATTATTCACGTTTAAAAAATATATAAATATACGCTCTATTATATATACGCGTTTTTCCCTAGTGTCTAGACCCACTGCAGCACTTATCTCTCCTGAAATTTAGAAGTAAATAAATAAATAATGAATGAATGAATGAATGAATGAATGAATGAATGAATGAATGAATGAATGAATGAATGAATGAATGAACCAGTTCCCACATGCGCGTTGCATCCTTTCTCTGCTATGCGGAGAACAGGGCAGTGGATGAGCAGTTTTGAGCAAGATCAATTGCGTTTATGGGGCTTTATGCACAAAACTAAGGAAAACCCACATTGCTTTGCCAGAGGTGAATGAGGCAAAACATATGCGTAATTACGTATACGGCGCAGGGTCTGGTTAGTGAGTAAACGGCTAAGGAAAAATAACTTCACGGAGCAGGAGATTGAGACCATTATGAACGAAGTGGGAAAAAGAATAAAGTCTTACTATTTGGAATTCTCAAAAGTGGCATCAAGGGCTCAAAAAACAATATATGGAAAGAAATGACAGCATCTGTAAACAGCGTGGGGCCTGCAACACGCACTCCTGAAGAGGTGAGTTTATTCATGTTCGAAGAAAAATACGCAATATTATATCAAACAGTTGATATATTGGGCCAATAGTTAGAATTTATTAATTTATGCTACAAGTGAAAAAAAACGGAGCGACCTTAAAATGGTAACAAAAAGGCATTTAGCAGCCCATAGAAGAAGTGCTCAGCAGCCCAGGGGGAGGACCGCCAGACCAAAGCATCCAAAAGAAAATATAAAGAAATAAAATTATCTTCAAATTATGTATGTGATAATTATTTTAAAATGGTTGAATGAGAGCCTGTCTGAGCTGTACAGGCCGAAGGCGCTGCTGGCCATGGTCTCTCATCCATGGGCTGCTCCACCAGTGGCACACTGTGGTCCTGTGCCTGTTGTGGAGAACCGAGCCAGGACCATGTGGCACACTTGTAACGGGAGGTACCAGAGGGTACCCCCTACATGTCCCTGAGCCTGATCAGACCCGCGCAGCGCTCCACGGTGGCGCGCGTCTTTGCTTGGACCCGCATGAACCAAATGGCATTACGCACTGATTGTAGGTGCATATAACAATCCACACATTTGTGGGAGACTTTAGACTTTGACATCTTGCACGTTAATTAATAACACAAACTAGCCCTAACATAACATCATAAAATTGCATATTTGTAATGTGAGAGGTGTGCCTATAATCTTGTCAGAGTGGGAATATGTTTATTTTTGTCCAAATCTTGCATTTCATGCGTGTCTTGGCGTGTTGTAATGAAGGTTGAAATGAGCGTACACATTTACACCACCTATTGACTTGGTGTAAATTCTGTGCGTATCGTACGCTCACGTCCAGATTAATAAATGCGGAAAAGTGTAAATATTTTGCGTACGCATCATTTACACCCTGATTTGGCCGTACGCAAGTTTCATACATGAGGCCCATTGTAACCAATTCTCTCCACAACCCAGCTGTTCATAACTTTTCTGTTTGTCAACTTTAAAAATAGAGATTTAAAGGAAAATGGGGACCTGATTTTGGTTTTTCTTCAAGAACAGGACAGCACTCCCATAATCCTACACACACTCACCCGCATGCGGGTACTCACCCGCAGATCAAGTACTGCTGTTCATTGGCTGCATGTGTAACTGGTGTGTGTGGTGTGTGCAGAAACAGGTGCACTTCCACATCTGCAGCAGACTCTCGGGACAGCTCCTAACGGTGACTGGAGACTTGGACGACATTAAACTGCTACGAGTGCAGGAGACAGAGGCCAGTGGGGGCTTCGAGCAGATCTGGTTCTTCCAACACGGACACCTGCGGTGCAAGGTATACAAAAAGTCTCGCCTGGTCCTGACTAGGAGTTTTTGTCTTGTGAGATTTTAAGTCGTGACAACAACAACAACAACTTATTCTTGTATAGCCCTAGGTCACAACAGAAGTCATCTCAGAGGACTTAACAAACCATTGAAATCACCAACACAGATCAGAGAATCAACAGTTAAGACACAAAATATACACATATGAATTGGTCCATAGGGAGAGACCAATGTCCATGACTGTTGATAAATGTCCACAAACGTTGTAGAACGTTAAAGTGTCCTGGATCATCACCACAGTCCTTCTAGTTGGAAACTAACTGCCCAACAGACCCTCCTGCATCGGCAAGGAGAAACTCACAAAAACCCAGTGGGAAAAAAGTGAGAAACCTTGGGGAGACCCACATTTGAGAAAGGGATCTGCTCCGACACGGACGGACGGGCTAATGATCCAGGACCTAAGCTTCAGAACGAGGACCAGTGCCATGCAGCGGCTCCCAGGCGGGTTGGCCAGGGCAGTCCGCAGGTGTAGATGGGTAGGGCCGGTTCAGAGGTCCCGTTGTCGCGCCAAGAAACAGACAATAGAACGGGTTGTCACGAACTGGCTCGAGGTTTGGACAAAACTGGAGTCCACACATGTTTCAAAAAGGTACAAATATAGAATCTTTAAAAGGCCGCTACTGCCAGGTGAGAGAGCCCCATCAACTTCCTGACAGCACTTTTGAATGTGGCCGGTCCCACCCATCTCAGGTGCTGCCAGTCCCAATCAGCTCTCCCATTGGCAGGATCCTGAAAGGAGGAGAAAGCCAGCAGCAACACACAAAGCAGACAAGACTGGGGTCGTCACACGGGTGAATAGCAATGAACACACTACAGTCAAAATCTTAATAATGCAGACAGGTGCAGGACTGAAGCGCTCCCAGGCCGGTCGTGCAGGGGAGTCCGCAGGTGAAGGTGGAAGAGGCCAGGTTCAGAGGTCCCGTTTCGCGCCATGAAACAGACAATGGGACACGGGTGAATAGCAATGAACACACTACAGTCAAAATCTTAATAATGCAGACAGATAAAGTAGGATGGAGGAGAGGATAGTGCTCAAGTTACCACACAAACTGACTCCCTACGCAGCTTGACTGGCAATCTAAGATTTTTAGCCTTCCCTGAGTCTTACCTTCCTAACCATGTGCTAAACTGAAGAGGCTTAGCCATTTTAAGCTTAGCCTTGAATATAGAGACCGTGTCCGAACAAAGGTGAGACAGCAGCAGCCACGGCTAGGCTAGCCCAGGCTACAACACCAAAGATTTGTGGATTACACATCAAGTGTGCAAAGCAAACCAGACAAACAACCTAACCATATTCTAAATTAAAGTAGCGTGTTTTAAAGACCTTATGACGGGTTTAAAAAAAAAAAAATAGTGGATATCAAAATTGCATGACTGCCCTCTACAGGTGACAATTGCTCACTACACATAAATTGCCGTTTTGAGAGTGAAAAAGTGTCCAAGGTGGGATTTGAACCCCAGTCTCTGGACTGGCAGTCCATCGACACAACCACTGGACTATCTCAGTGACAACAAAATGTTATATTCTAGTATTTATCTCATACTCGCTGTACACCGCCTTGTCATCTTGAATATCCGCGAAAAAAGAACGAATACCAAATTGTAAACAACTTACAGCGTTGAAACGTACCCGTTCTGACGTCACCAAGGGCTGTGAAGTTTTTTCGTTTCTAAGGGCGTTGCTATGGGGTTATTTCGATTTGGGGGGATCAGACAAAAAAAACAACAACTGATTTTGAAACCTTTAGTAGTTCTCTTCTAATATAAAATGGTATTAAAACTGTATTTCTAAATCAAACTCGTCATAAGGTCTTTAAGCCTGGCTTTGAATGTGGAGACCGTATCTGCTTCCTTAACATGAATGGGAAGCTGTCTCTGCCTCTGCCTCTAGCTACCAAGCTCCTTCCAAGTGAAGGAGTTTGGTAGCTAAATGCTCTGCCGCCGACCGTGCTTTTTGAGACCTTAGGAACCACCAGACGTCTGGCATTTTGCGAGCGCGATGTTTGGTTGATATGACACTAACGTGTCTTGAAGATAAGAAGGAGCCAAGCCATTTATGGCTTTGTACGTTTATTCTGAACTCCACAGGGAGCCAGTGGAGTGATTTTAACACCGGGGTTATGTGCTCCCTCCTTTTAGTACCCGTTAAGATCCTTGCTGCTGTATTTTGAACGAGCTGGAAGCTCTTTAAAGAGGTTTTAGGGCACGCTGCCAGTAAAGCGTTACTGTAGTCAAGCCTTGACACAGACTACAGACGTAAGAATAATCCGAAACAATTTTCTCATTGTCACAAAGTTCACAGTTTCTGTAAAGGACACGGCTGCCAAATTCAACAAACACATCTCACCTCTGTCCACTCTTTTCATTTAAAATGTGAATCATTTAGGAATCAATAACATTTATTCAGCATCCAATAACAACATGACTGAATGACTACTGTCCATGAATGTCCTTAAAGTGATAGTCTGTAACTGTAAATGAATTACAAATTATAAGAATTGTATAAAATTTTCCTCCTGGCCTTAAATCTTGATATAAATTACAGGTAAGTCCCGCCTTCCCTTCTCTTTAACACTATAGCTCAGAATCCACGATGCCGTCCATGTTAACCAATCGAGTCATGCCAAGGGCTGTCAATCATCGGTGCTGATGCTCGTAGCTGCGCGCATGCGCAGTTGTTTGTTTTCGCGGAGCCTCCGATTCAAGTCTCTATTAGACTCTGGAACTACATGAAAACTGAACAAAGAATTCTGAACATCCGCGCTGAGTTACCCATTTATACTGAACCTATATCCATGATCAGATCCTCTGCAGATGTGTCCTATAATGTGCAATTGATGTTAATAGCTACTTCCGGGTTTGCAGTGATCGCTTTCTTTGTGCATTCAAACTTTTTTTTTTCATGAAAACGTTAACAAATAATTCTGAAAACCTCCGTGCATGTGTATTAATAATGTATGAGTATGATGTGTTCTCAGTTTAACATTTAAATGTGTTACGGAAACGTAGGCACAGACCAATCAAAAAGGAAGGGGGAGGGAGCTTGCGTCGTTTTTTTTTCAAATCAAGAACCTCTCTCCCTTGTTTTCTGAAAAACTGCAATCACTTTAAACGTCCTGGATCATCACCATCATGGGACAAAGCCATTCTTGCTTTATTTTCTCATTCCAAGGGAGACATTTCTTTTATCTTTTTAGAATAAAAACGTTGTGCTTGATCTGTGCAAATCTTATTTTAAGGCAGTCACTATGTGCTCAAGTGAAGAAATTTTTTGCCAAATTTGAGATGAAAAATAAGTCAAAAATTTCTCAAACACTCAAATAGGACTCATAGTCCTGTTTCACACCTGCCATTTTATGACATTCCGATGTACAGAACCTGAATTAGTGGCAAACCAACGACTTAAACAGAGGGCTGTTAACTGAGATGTGTTATTGGTGCTGAGAACAATAATTGATAGTAAAGTTGGGCGGTACGGTGGCACAGGTCACACTATGTCTAGAACCAACAACTTGCTTCTCACGTAGAAGGTCCTGGGTCCGGTACACACACACTCTAAGAACCACAAGGCTGACCTCCCAAGACCTAAATGAAGTAAAAATAACAATTACTGTACCTTCATGTAAGGAAATTTGAACAATATAGAGTAGAAGCTTCAGAGTTGGTTCATATGCAGTGTCGTGTGGTGAGGTTGGTGATTGGTGAGGCACTGACTTCACCCCATATATATATATATATATATATATATCATATAAAACAACAGGACCTACAGAGCGGCTTATTCGCAATTTGTTTGGCTACAACATAATGTTTCATGCCCGCATTGTTTGCGCATACAAAAAGCAAAAGACATCGTGTTTTGAGCGTAGATATGTAATCCTTCATTTGGAAATAAGTCCAATGAGTTTAAGAAAGTAAAGTAATATTGGGTGGCTCCCGATATTGTTATGTCACAAATGTACTTTGGTCCGAGGCCATGAAGAGATTTACAAAAGTGGAGACCTGAGACCAGGATCAATGTGAGAGTACTTGAAAGTGTTTAGAATGACTCCTGTTATGGCCTACTGTAAATTAAAGACCAATAAAATGTATTGTTTATATTAGACAAAGCTCATAAACATTGCAAATATTTTACCTATCCGCTCACGAACAGCTGAGAGCCATTGTTTGAGTGTAACCTCCCTCATCTGTGTGTGTGTGTGTGGTTCAGCTGCTGGAGGAGTGCTGCCTGTGTCCCAGCAGTAGTGTGACAATCGCAGGTGCTCGGGTTGGACTGACCCCAGCTCTGGACAACACCACTCACATGTGGAGCATCACACCGGAGGGATTCATCAGCTACAGCGCCAACCCTGATCTGGTGTTGGACATCAAAGGTCTCACATATATACATTCCCTCGCAACACACACACACACAGGAATGCAGGTCTATAAAGCACATTTCATTGTAAACGAGCTATGTCTTATTGAACCTAATGGCTTGTTATATTTGCTTGCATGCTTAAGAAAATAAAAAGATGAATAAGTGATACTTTAATACTATATTATATGAAATAGTAGTAATGAACTATACATTTGATTAACCAAGAAAATAGCATTTACCCAAGCAAAATAAATACTAATCTGGTAAGAAATACATAGATAAAACCTGCCCTCTCTAATGCCTGTATGTCAGCGTCAGTATATTGTAAGTGTCAGAATTTGAGCTAAACTCTGGAATATGTCAGAAAAAATGTGAAAACTACAACAGGAGGAAAATCCTCCTGCAATATGGCCAAAGAGTTATATATCACTATATCAGAAGGATTAATGTAACATATTGATAATGTGAAAAGATTGAGGAAAAATCAACACTTTCAACACTGGTTTTGACACAAATATCTTAAAAAAAATAGGACCACTCTCATCAGAAAGTTTTCAAATGTCAAGATCAAATGTATTTTAATAGGATATAGGCATAATTGTCAAACCATTTTGCAAGGCAAACAAAATGTGAGTTACTCGAGCTTTAATGCATCTGTCTAGAGCAGGTCCACACGTGGACACAGAAATGTATAAAGAAACATGGCATTCAAACTCTTCCACCTTGCTTTTACAATCTTATTTAATGTGACTGTATAGAAGTCTATCATTATAAAAATCTATAGAAAATTAATAAATTAATTTAGATACACAATATATACATTATAAATGTCTGTGTCCTGAAAAGCACTATAACCGATGCATTAGTATTAGATATTACTCAATGACTGGTTTTTCACTTTACAATTTACACAATAAAATGTCCCCCACCACTGTGCCTGTCCAGCACAGTCATAATGTGTATCTTCTGTTGAGAATGGCTGTTATAATTTAAATACACAAAGTTACTGTTTTAAAACATAATTTTTATTTTATTTATCGTTTATTTGGTTGGGACAGTAAGTACATGTCCCAACAATGAACACATCACTCTGGATTGTAGCCAATGGGCTAATTTCCATTCGTTGTCCCACATTCACACTCACAAACACACACTCATTCACCCCATTAATTTAAACCTTAGATCATGGAATAAACAATAATTACAGAAAAGCGTCAAACATAACATATTACAAAAAAGTGTCAAATCGTTATCTTAGATCTGCGATTAAGATATTTCTTTTATCAATTCCCAGCTCTATAATAAAGACGAAAGTGCTATTAGATCAATCTTCCCCTTTTGTCTAAATGCTCTCATTCAGAACTCATCGCACTGACATTCATAGAGCTGTTTCTGTCTTGTAAGGTTTGCCTCAACATAAGTTGAGTGGATTTCCAAGCCATGCTCACTATGGAGCAGAGTGTATTCTTATCTCAAAGCATCATATTTTAACTCACATGGGCTTCAATAACAAACAGCAGCAGTTTAAAATCTTCACACCTCATAAATTGACTGTATGCTGTTGTTCTCTAGTTATTTGTTTTGCATACCTAATGTTGTGCATATTTCTTCCAGGAGGCCACAACTATGATAAGAGCCAGGTGGTCCTCAACACGCGGGACCCTAAGAGAGCCCAGCAGCAGTGGCTCATCCAGGTCCTGTAACGCAGGACTTGGGTCATAGGGGAAACCGCACCTTACCTTTGGACTGGATGGACTCAACAAGCTCACCTTAAAAGCCTGTCTCTAATTTATCATTCCATTTGATTTGTCAAAGCTGTTCAGATATGTTGATAACAGGATTGTAAGGATCAGTATTCCCCTTTGAGCCGTAGCACACCTTTGTCATTGAAAAATAATTACTAGCACACCCCCAGCTGAAACTGATGCAAAATTAAACTCAACAGCCTGTATGATCAATGCAAAGTCATTCCCATGTAAGTGTATTATGTAGAAAATCATAAGTGCAAAAAAGTCAAATCATCTTATTGTTTTGACCAATGAGGTCATATTGGATAATATCTAAAGGCACACTAACGTGCCACAGCACATTGATTGAAAAACACTGGTCCAGAGTATCCAGATGCACGCACGCACACACACACACACACAAACGAAACCATACTTACTTGAACAAGGTGGAAATGTGGAAAACTGAAAGTTTAAATACACCTTGTGAAATGCCAGTCATTTTACAAGGTGAATGGGATTATTATGATTATTAGTAAGTTAGGAGGTGCTTTATAAATATAGTGGCCCAGGAATACCACGGTTGGCTAAACCAAAACTGGTAAAAAAAATCAGTATGTTCAGACTTTGGTTGTTGTCGATGCACTGAGACCATCACATTCTCATCACCTGGATGGAAACGAGTCCAGACACACAGAGGGCCTGTTTTTTGTCACATTCAAGCAGGGCCCTTTAAGGACCAGACAGAGAACCTGTTTAACACACTAAATGTGCTTCGCTGAGCATTGTATGTAGCTAAATAAGATATCCTTTATTCATCCCAGTGTGGAAATGTTAATGTTGCAGGACAGGACAGTAGTTGGAGCACACAAAATAAAGCTGTAAATGCTTGAATATCCATCATTTATATAATATATAGATATATTTCTATATATTTTACAGTACAATTAGGGCAGGGTAGCAAAGTGACATTCAGTGGAGATTCTGAAGTCACAGTATTGCACAATTGCAGTATGTACTACAGATGAATGAATGAAATTTACAGGCTTTGTAGTTTGACAGCAGCAGGAAGACTGCATATTCTCTGGCAAATTGCATTTAATCCAAAACCAAGAGTATTTTATTTAATGTTAAAAGGTAAAGGTGCACTTTATTAATTCCCGTAGGGCAATTCATCCTCTGCATTTGACCCATCTTGATGCAGCAAAGGCTTACGTCAGGAGCAGAGGTCGCCGTAGTAACAGCACCCGGGAACCCATCTCCAGATGTTGAGCTCGGCTTGATCAGGACTACCGGTGCTGGAGGATTTAACCTAGTGTGCATGTTTTTAGTGGTAGGAGGAAACCTACACAAGCATGGGGAGAACATGCAAACTCCACTCAGAAAGACCCTTGGTAAAAACCACATTGGCAGAAAACCACATTGGTAGCGAATGTGGTTTTTGCTGCCATTTTAACTATTTTTTTTCCAGTTGGCAAAATTGGGTATGGCCCTTTGATAAATGCCACAATAGTCCTTAAGTGCTTTTAAGTGCTGTCTAAGTTCATAATGTATGTTCATAGTATAAGTATAAATTTGTCAAAAATATTGTTTTTTGGAAAATAATGTAATTAATTATAGCATATGGTTTTTAATATTGATTCATTTTATAACGTGTTAATACTGTTCATGTATTTTTTTTCCTCTTGCTGCTTGTATAGACAATGCATCACTCCTCATATTTTGTCAATAAAAGAAAACAGAATCCAACAAGATCCATATTTATTGGTAAAACCCAATCGTAAATACAAGTGCATTTCTTTAGCATGCTCTCCCTGTACCATAAACATGTGACCATTTAGTATAGAACAAAGCTAGAATATATTTCTAAACAATAAACACAACCCGTCAGATAGGGCACACACCCAATCCCTAGATCTACAAGCAGAAACACAAATGGCCGTTCAACACACAAGTGAATACGGTAACATGTTCAAGAGGTATGCATCATATGTACAGTAGAAATCGGACATTTACAGATAAAAATAGGTTCTCTCACCTGTTATTCAGGTACAGGTTGAATGCACCCAAATTTTATTTCAGACGTAATGTTGAGCATGTATATGGTGTGTGCTGTATATTCAATGCATACAGAATGCAGTTGATGCACTCATATAGACTTTTTCACCTTCACATACTTGTGAAGAGTTTTTGGATGGCAAAACTATTCGTGCAGGTCATTGCCCAATCAGACACACTGATGCCACAGCCCACGGTGAGGATTGAGAGTGCGGGCTCACGGACTGCAGGCCTGGTGCTGTGGAGCCTCCTGCTCCTGTTCGCCCGCCTCAGAGCTGTCTTCCTGGGTCACACACACCACAGTCTTGCCCCTAGCGTGACCCGCCTCCAGCTTCAGGAAGGCCTGTGGCACCTGGGTAAAAGGGAACTGCGCCTCCACCACTGGTAGGACCTGCCACGCACATGTACACAAACAAAAGTTATTTTATGCCATATCCTCAAATTTCTTATTAAATTGTATAGATTTTTTTTTTCAAATTCAGCTTGTCGTAGCAGACTGCCACCAGCTGAGGGCGCAGTATACGTAGTTATGGAGACTATGCCCAGTGAAACATCGTGCAGCATCAGGTGTGTATCATATGAACAGAAATCGAGTAACTGTTGTAATGTAAAGGATGCAATTTAAGTCAGTTTAACAGCTTACACTATGGTACAAGTAAACAAGAACTAATGCTAAATTCTAAATTTCAAATTTCCCCACTGAGGCATGAAGAAGTTTTATTCCTCCATCTGTGATATCATAAGTCGATGGAAGGTTCAACAAACGATTATCTTATTTTTCAATTAGTTCGATTACTTGCAATTACATCAATTATTACAGCACTAAAAGTGATTGATTGATTGACAGCATGAATTTATCATAACAAAAATCACAATCAATATATGCTGCTCTGACCCGTCCTGCTTCACCCAGAGGCTACTCCACCTATGCTGCTGTGACCTAAAGGGCTGTTGCTGATTATTACTATTATTATGTTTTTAGAATTACCTTTTATTTTATTTTTTTGCTGCTATTGAACACCTGAATTTATCCTACGGGGATCAATAAAGTATCTATCTATCTAAATGTTATGATAAAGTGAAAAGTAGGGCCAATCCATTCAATCCAGCATTTGAAAATGGAAAGAGTATTGCACCACTACGAACCCACCAAGACATGGCTGTCCACCTAAACTGACAAATGGAAATGAAGAGCACTGGTCCGAAAGGTAACCAAGTGGCCCAAGATGACTATGGAAGTGCTGCCGTTGACCTGGGGGAATTTGTACATGGGACAATTATCAGTCACACAAATGTGGCATTTAAGGACGTGTGGCAAGAAGAAAGCCATTATTGAAAAGGAGGAATTGCCGTTTTAAGTTTGCCAGAAGTCATATGGGGGACACAGCTCTCATGTGGAAGAAGGTGCTTTTGCGTTCGGGGCAAAAAGTCACATTTTTGTCCCATCTGACCAATTGTTAGTATGGTGCAAACCTAACACCATACCCAGTGTCATCTATAGGTGAGCATCATGCTATGGGGCTGCTTTTCTTCAGTGGGGACTGGGAAGATTGTAAGAATAGCTCGGAAGATGGAAGATGGATGCAAAGATTCACGTTCCAGCAGGACAATGACCATAAACACAAAGCTAAATCTACAATGGAATGGTTTAAAACAAAACATTATCATGTATTTGATGTAGGTCTGTTCTTTGACTACTAATAGAGAATCTGTGTAAAGATCTGAAAACTGCGGTTCATCAATGTTCCATCTAATTTGACAGAGCTGGAGTTGTTTTATAAAAGAGGAATGGCCTAAGCTTTCTGTCTCAAGATGTGCAAATCTGGTTGTCATACCCCAAAAGAAGACAAAGTATAAACAGAACAGAATTGTGTATCATTTTGCTTTCACTTCACAGCTGTCTGTTACTTGTGTAAACATGACAAAATGTTCAAGGTGCACTAATACTTTTTGCAAGGCACTGAGGCTGAGTTTACACGGAGACAATGTGGCAGTAAAATAGTATAGTTGGATGTCGGTTTCTACCAACCGTTAATACAAAGACTGTGTTTCAGGGGGGTGAAAACGTAAGTGTTCAGATCCAGCCTGCAAAGTGGGACAACTCAGAAACGCTGCACAGCGGGGAGCTCTTTCACACCCGCGAGAGGGAAAAAGGTGTGAAATCCTCCTCTGCTCTGACCCCCGCCTCCGCGCTGCTCCCCGCACGTAAATTTGGACATGCGCAGTAGCGGAGAACAAACGTAAACATCAATGGCGGCGGGCACACTAACTAGCTTCGTGGGCTTCGAGCACAGCACAGAGGATAATTCTACTCCTTCGTTCGTCCAAACGAGACCACGCGAAGCTCTAGGTTCAGTTTCCATTTTCACAGCTGCTGTTAAAATGCAGAATGATGTTGGTGCATTCTGAGGGTCTGGCACAGGAAGTGTGAGTACACTGCCGAGAGGGGGGCTGGGGGTCATGTGAGTGTTGTAAAGTTTCTCTGCCCACTACTGGCCGGGCGCTAGAAATACATCGTTTTTCAACCTCATGTGAACGCTGAGAAATTTGCATTAGGAGCCTGGTCGTTTCTGTTAATAGACTGGAAACGTCTGCGCAGCGTCTCAGTATAAACAGGGCCTGAATGTACTTTGGGCTTTTAAATATGAACAAATTAAGACACAAATGTCACTTTTAATGCAATTCGAGGCGAGATGTTGATGGTTCCGTGTTGTGATATGTGGGTTTTAAGAGTGAACGTTTTGTGTAAAGTTTGGTTTAAGTAGTCAACGGCTCCTGTGAAACCACACTGCTACTTAATTCGTTCGTATTTAAACTTTTAAAGGAATTCACAGACTTTATGTATGCCATCTTGGATCGCTTCGGCTGCTGTAAAACGCACATGTGCAGGTTTGCCTTACATCATAAACAGCTGAGGGAGCTCATCTCGACTGGCAGACCACTTCGACAGAACAGGGGCCTTAAGATTCCACCGTCCCTAAAATAACTAATAGCAAACCAACTCTCTCGTTTACTTACTATTGTCTTACTATTTCGCCAGAGTGCACAAAACTCGAACATTTTGGCCTAAAAAATTTGTTTTCTTTCACATCGTTTTATATTGAATTGATATGGGAATTGCAGGATTTTATTTTGTGCGTGGCAGTGTATGCTGTTTGTGTTGGGTGTGTGTGCGGTGCATGTGCTGCATTGTGTGGTGTGTGTGCCGCATGTGTGCACTGTATGTGTATGGTGCATGTGCTGTATGTGTGCTGCGTTGCACTGTATGTGTTGCTGTGTGTGTGCGCTCAACACACACACACACACGATTTCCCAGCAGTGCAGCCGGTTGCAGTAAGCCACACACAAAAGCAAGTTTGTCCTTTTGTGTGCTCAGCACACAATGTAATCCTGCGTTGGCCCTGGCGCACATGGAGGTTGACACATTCAGCACATGGAGGCTGACCACCAAGCCGCCACTGCGACAAACACGCACACAGGCACCACTCGACTTAGCTTACACTCACACTGATTCACTGGGACTTTAAAGGGAACAAAACATGATGAGTGTCCACAGCATCAGGCCATGTACACACTTAGGGGATTAAGAGATGACATAAGAGTCATGTTGTCCTTAACCCTCTATGCACATGGTTCATTTTGGGGAACTTTCCTCGCCTGGTTTTCTTTGTGTATAATTGTTCATAAAACAGTCATCTTTTGATGCAGAGTCAAGCAGTATACTTTGTTTTTTTCAGTACAACCTGGGGTTTTAGAATATTCATATTGTAAAGCTGTCATATGAATTATATAAAAATTATGGAATCATGAAGACAAAGAAAAAAATCAAACGGAAAATCAATTTAACAAAAATGTATTGAAAAAACACAATGAAATGCTATAAACAACTTTTTACACTGCATGGAAATGTTATTTATGGTCTTGGGGATAATGGGGGAAAAAATGGAATCTCTAACTATTATACTTTTTACAAAATTCCACTATAAAAGCAAAAAACTCTGTACTCCTGATGCCCTTCCTGAAGCAGTTTGTCTATAATGCTGGGGTTGCTTCTGTAGTACAGCTGTAAAAAACGTAAAACATAAGAAACTGAGCCAAAAAAAACCAAAAAAACAATTATTTATATAATACATATATTTATATACATCATATACACATAATGTAATTTTACTGTATTTATTATCGTCTTTATCAATAATGCGCACTCTTCAGCCGGTTATTGCAATCGCAGCTGTACAGTAGTTTCAACTGTGGGACAACAAGCACAGACAGAGGAGTGAGACATCTCACTCTCTGACGATCTTTGGCAGTCCCCGTGTGTTTGTATCTCACAGCTGTTTGTACCTCACGGGTCACGCTTTGGACACGGACTTTCAGACAAACGTAGTTTATCCTCCGTGCATCTCACAGACAAATCAAGTCAAATCACTAGTTTCGGAAAGCCCTGAATACGTACTTCACAGAGGAAAAAAAAGTAAGTTGCTACGTTTTACCGTTCGCGAGTAAATTGATCATTTGTAAAACATGTGCGCGTGCATTGGCGCCGATGCACGCGGGCATATAGGGTTAAGTCTGAGACCAAATCTACACAGTACTACAAGAACTGGAGCTCTCAAGTTCTGAAGTTCAAAGCATCTGGTGTGTGCATATGCGTGTGAATTCCTGGCGACTGTACTATACCTTCCCCGAATCAACCAGGGCCCTGACGTGGTCTAGCGCGGGGCCATCCGGAGCATAGAAGCCCCACCGGTAGAACACTCCCCTTGACAGCAGTCTCTGAGAAAGGGAACAGAGAAAAAAAAACTCAGTAGCCCTCAGTGCAGAGATGGTCCACTGTGATTGGCCCGTGTGTGATTAGTTTTTGGATGGAAGCATGGCGCGACTGTGGGGAAACATGGACGAAGCACTGAGCAGCAGATTGCTTTATGCTTTTAAGGAACCAAAGGAAAAGCAGTTTGGGCTAGAGCCTGATAGATGAGGCAGTTTTGTTGAATATCAAACATTTCAATACAGTAGTAGTTTTTTTTACACTGTTCCTGTGCCTGTCTTTGAATCTGCGCTTGTACAGTGTCATCTCGTCTGTTGCGTTCATCCTGCACTTTTGATCACGTATTGTTTTGCTGTTTGAGCACAAATTCACTTTAAAAATAACTACGTTTCCAACAAAAACTGTCTTTATTCACAGCATCACAGTTTAAATGAGTGATGAAACAATATGTCGATGGAACCTTCACTTAAACTTACGCCTAGAAAACACGCTTGGTTCATTGTTTTTGTTCTGAAGAGGAGAAAGTATCTTACTTAACTTTATAATGGGACCCTTTAGTGTCCTAGGCAAGCCCCCGCAATCCATGATGGCGCCGTATTCAAATGAATGGTATGTGCTCAGTGGCCCATGTGAGAATGAATAAAGTTTATTTCGGTCACTTCTACATTTTACACATTGTCAGGACAGTAGATTACAACAGAAACCAAGACCGAAAAGGAGTAGGCTGAAGCTAATGCTTATATTGCCTACCCTTTGTGGTGGCACGGTCGCTGACATATTAGCGGAACTCGCCATATCACTCGCTATATTTTGGCATGGTCTGGTCCTCCCTGTTCTGCACAATGGATGTTCTCCTATGATGCGTTGCGCCAAATACGCGTGTGTGGCTCTCATGCACGTGCACAGAGGGGCTCGACCGTGCCCTGACCAATCAAAGCTGCTGATCAGAGCGGAGCGAGAGCGAGAATTAGAGCGGGAGCCAGACGAGCAGAGTTTGTGGCACTTAAGTGTAGATTTAAAGAAAACTGAAGGATTTAAGAAGAAAAAATGTTCAGGATAAAATCCGACCTTTATGAAAGCTGTAGGTTCTCTGTCAGCTGAGGTCGAGCTGTTTTAGTTTAAATTGAGTTCTATGGGGAAAATTTCTGGGTAGCCCACGTGAATTTAGTCTGGTTTAGTCTGCAGTACCACGAGAATCCCCCGAGCACATGGGTCCTTCAGCTCCAAGCTAGTAATACCCTATCCAGTTATAAAAGATCCATGGTCCCAGGAAACTCCTGTGAGATCGCCATCATGTGGTTGTGATGTGGGATTACAACATTCTCTTCAAAAATACACAGGGGGGTACGCCCGAGTACGAGCAACTGTGGGTGAGTGCCAGTGACGGCAGAGTATACACAGGGCTTTACTGTAGCCACAGCTGCCAGACACGTCTAACCCTCCCTATGCAGTGGAGACACGCACCAACAGGACAGCTCTGGTGCGCACGATCTGTGTTTTGCTGTTTTTCGTCTGTGAGTCACTTGCTGCTGTGAGATCCAGAGCCAGCGCGAGGCCCGGGACTGCGCTGTGTTCTGCCTCAGCAAGACGTGGCTCCACTCGAACGTCCCGGACTCTGCTGTTCAGCCCCCGGGATTCACCGCTCACCACGCGGACAGAGTGAAGGAGACCACGGGCAAGGCCAGATGCGGAGGTGTGTGCTTTTTATTTAATCAGCGCTGGTGCACGGACACTCGAATCGTGAACCAAACATGTACTGCCAATCTGGAATGCCTGGTCTTGAGCTGCCGCCCTTTTTATCTTCCCCGTGAGTTTTCAGTGATATTTTTATGTGCTGTTTACATTCACCCACGTGCGGATTACAAAGTAGCCCTACAGGATCTGAGCGAGATCCTTCACAAACATGAGTCTGCTCATCCTAACGCAGTCATCATTGTTGCTGGGGATTTCAATAAATGTAATTTAAAGACTGTACTCCAAAACTTTTACCAACATGTGACTCGAGCTACAAGAGGAGCACATGTTCTGGATCACTGCTAAAGTAACGTGAAGGGAGCTTACAGGTCCAGTCTCAGACCTCCTTTTGGAAAGTCTGACCACTCCTCTGTTCTCCTTCTTCCTTGGTATACTCAGAGGAGCAGGGAACATAAACCAACCTCTCGCACTGTGCAGTGTTGGTCTGAGGAGGCTAGCATGAAGCTACAAGGTTGTAGACTGGTCTGTGTTTTAGTCAGAGGACGTCAATGAATTCTGCGACGCTGTGTCTGCATACATACGCTTCTGTATTGACTGCTGTGTCCCACAGAAGGTCATTAAAGAACATTTTAGTCAAAACCCTTGGATGAACGCGGAAGTGAAACTGAAACTTCATGAGCGTGCGTTGGCGTTTCAATCAAATGATACAGTTGCTTATAAGCTATCCTGTTACTCATTGAAACGTTCTATTAAATCTGCAAAGCGCAGTTACGGGGACAGGTTAAAGAGTTATTTTGAGGAAGATGACCCTCGGCGCATGTGGAACGGTATTAAAGCCATCACATCGTGGAAACCGTGGAGTGTTTCAATCAAGTTGCCTTCACCGTGACTCAGGAGGAAGTCAGGCGTGTCTTGTCCAGGACCATAGTCCAGAAAGCCCCAGGCCCGGACGGCATCCCTCCTCATGTCCTGAAATTGTGCTCTGAGCAACTTGCCCCTGTGCTAACAGACATTTTTAACCTGTCGCTAAGGAACTGTACTGTGCCGAACTGCTTTAAAAAGTCGACCATCATTCCAGTTCCTAAGAAAACTCCTGTGACATGCCTGAATGACTATCATCCTGTGGCCCTCACGTCTGTTCTTATGAAAACTTTTGAGCGGCTTGTGCTGGACTTCATTAAGAGCCAGATCCCTGTGAGTGTTGACCCGCTCCAGTTTGCTTACAGACAGAACAGGAGTGTGGAGGATGCCATCTCCTTTGCTCTGAACTCTGTCTACAGTCACTTGGACACTAGTAAATCTGTGGCAAGAATTCTTTTCATCGATTATAGCTCTGCTTTTAACTGCCTTGTCCCAGGTAAACTGATTGAAAAGCTCATGTCTCTCGGTTTAAGTGTTGCCATGTGTAAATGGATTTTTAGCTTTTTAACTGACAGATCTCAGAGTGAAAAAATCAATGACTGTTTTTCTGATGTTGTTTCTGTGAGCACTGGTTCTCCTCAGGGATGTATTTTGAGTCCTTTGCTTTATACTTTGTACACTCACGATTGTGTGTCCTCCTCTGACTCAAACTTGATCATCAAATATGCTGATGACACCACCATCATCGGTCTCATCAGTAACACTGATGAATCCTCCTATAGAGCAGAGATTCAAAATGTGGTTCAGTGGAGTAAAACTAACAACCTCCAGTTGAACGCATCCAAAACATGTGAACTGGTCTACGACTTCAGTCGCAATAGTTCTCATTTGCCTGTCGTAATCGACAACTCCCAGGTACAGAAGAGGAGTGCAAGTTTCTGGGTTTAACTCTGTCTAACGACCTGAAATGGGTTAAAAACACTGACCGAGTCGTTAAGAAAGCTCGTCAGCGTATCTACATTCTGCGTAAACTTAGAGAATTTACCACTAACTCTAAGATTCTGCTTAACTTTTATCGCTGCACCATTGAAAGTTTACTTGTTGGTTCTGTGTCTGTGTGGTTTGGAAACATCACAGATAAAGAAAAGAGAGCTTTAAACAAGGTGCGCCGCTCTGCAAAGAGGACTGTGTGCTGTGAGCTTCCTGTTCTGGAGGTTCTTTATAAATCCAGACTTTTAAACAAAGCTTTTAGGATTGTCAATGACTCTTCTGGCCACCCTGGGAAAGCCATGTTCCAGCTTCTTCCCTCTGGCAGAAGATATCGCTCTCTGAGATGCAGTTGCTCGTTACGCTAACAGTTTATATCCACAAGCTGTTATCAGTTTGAACAGAGCACTTTAATGATTTGCACTTGTTTTGAAACTGTTTTAGTCGATCGATGTTACAGTGACATTTGTTTACTGTTTTATTTGTTTTATTTCTGTCTTTTAATGTTGTTTTATGTCTGTATTTGACTGTGCACACTGGAGACTTTTTGCTAATGTATTCCAATGTGGTTTTACTGCAAATGGCAAATAAATAAACTGAAACTGACCCCGAAGTTCCTGGAAACGCAACTAATAGCTCAAGTTGATGTTTCAGGTCTCCTCAAGAGGCCTCATCCCGCAAAACTCCAGGCCCAGACGAAGTCTCACTTGCCACTCAGAGACAGTGTGCCAGTGAGCAGACTCACGTTCTCACTAACATATTACACCTCCCTGGAGAAGTGTCCCAAACTGGCCTGCTTTAAGTCCACTATCATTGTCCCTATTGCAAAGACCAGGATCACTACACTTCACGACTGCACATGTGAGCGCTACAGGTCTGCAGCCATTAAGCAATTTGAGCGACTGGTCTTCTCTCACCTCAGGTCCTAGACCCCCACCTCCTTGCAGTTAGCCTAAAAAGAGTAAAACAATTTGGACATTACCATCAACCTGGCCCTCCACTTCATCCTCATGCCTTGGCATGCGGAAGTACCACACAGCACACCAACTGTGCACGACCAGGCGGTTCAGAGATGGCCGTAATGAGTCACATCCTCTAATATTTTGGCCACCTTGGGTCGTTGAGGCTTGATTGGGCAAGACATGTGAAAGGGAAGCCAAGCTTTCGGTGGCTTCAGAGCATAATCTTTCCTTGCTAAATGAAGCTTTGCCACAAAAAAAATTGCTAGACGACAAATAATTGTTCACTCATTCATTGTCACGTAGCAATTATTGTCTGGTGATGTGAATGATGAGGTTTCAAATAAGGCTGTACATCGCTGTAGTCTGAACTAGCGTGCTGGAATAAAATGATGAATGATGAGGACACACAGGTGACTTTGTCAGAGATCTCCAATTAACAGGTGCAGAGAGTACACAGTGTTAAAAGCCACAGCTTTGCAGCAGTGCAGAGCCTGAATCTTTTTTTGTAGTTTTTGGATCTGGCCAAATCTGGCTGTGTACACATAGTCCAGCAGAAGGCAACTCCAGCATGACTGAGTATCCTGGGTGTGACACTGAGAGTGACCTCCTGGAAAATGTGCAGGGCAGACAAGGTGCACAGCTACCGAGAGGAGGCCCAACGCAAAGTTCGGACAAATATGCAATTGGGGTTTTTGATTTCCATTTTGATAGTGGTATAATGTTCATGTTTGACCAGCACAGACATTCACTGGAATAAAATATGATTAATTGTATTCATCTTGATTTGATAATTTTGTATTGTAACAATGAGAGTAATCTGGGGTTCCTAATAATTGTAATTTTCCATTTGATTTCAACTAATCTTATAGCCACTAGGCATATTTTGAATCCTGCATGTCTTTAGTGAAATAGAAAGCACATACAAAGAGAAGGGGCACAGTGTGTCTGTGCCACTATGTACCAGAAGTTCCTGATATTGTGAATGGAGGTACAGGAAACAATGGAGGTACAGGAAACAATGTTGTACCGGTACAGTGGTTAGCGCTTGTGCCTCACAGCAAGTAGGTCCACACTGCAGACGGGTGTGTGGGTCATCAGGGAGGCGCCTGGGCCCACACCCTCTGCCCTGACGCAACATTCAGAACATTCAATGTCAGATTCAGTTTTATTATGAAAGGCGGCGCACTGGGATACTGGAGCTGGGGATTTTCACTGTGTGCTGTAATCATCTGGGGAATTCTTCTGACAAAGCGTACACAACACCCCGGCTGGATC
This sequence comes from Knipowitschia caucasica, assembly GCA_964034765.1. Taxonomy (NCBI): domain Eukaryota; kingdom Metazoa; phylum Chordata; class Actinopteri; order Gobiiformes; family Gobiidae; genus Knipowitschia; species Knipowitschia caucasica. The sequence goes on along the minus strand of OZ035839.1, from coordinate 27,269,698 downwards.
CAAGTCACGCAGATTAAAGTAATTATATTATTTTTTGTTTTGTAACAAATCGTAATGTACAGGTTTTTGGCGTTGGGTAAAACAATTTATTAACAAGCAAAACTGTGGAGCTAGGCTAATACAGCATGACAATATGGCGTTGCCTCTTGCCTCAAAAGAGAACATAAGCTGTATTCTTCAGTGTGTTATCTATATTTTATGCTTGTTGCCTGGAAAAGTTTTGAAACTTTTTCCAACATTAATGCTTTAGAACACTACAATGAAATTTTGCCATTTCCGGTCAAGTATTTGCAAATGTTTCAGGCTCTGGGCTTACCGTGTAAAGAGGCCCCTTGCTCCTTTCTACTATTAGTAGCTTGTAAGAGGCAGATTCTGGTGTCAGGGGCAACCCGTGTCCGCAGTTTTTCATGTTTACTACTGACCTATAATGTATGGCATTGGTTCCAGTGCCATGTCTGTTACTCATCTGGTTGAGTGATGGATGTGCCTTTTTGAGGTGATTTCAGTCTCCAAATAGATGGAACTGTAGTAGTATCAGGGTTGCTCGTGGCAGAGAATGAAGACCACGGCCATTGTGTTTCAGTGTCACTAGTGAGTGACTGCGCTCTACTGTATTTAATATTTAGTGAGTGGCTGTTGTGATGCTGGTGTCACTTTGAGTGACTGCCTTTTTAATATAGCAACATCATTTGCTAACATGCACCGGCCTCTGGCTGACATTCAGAGTTCATAGAACTGTAGTTCAATTTGTAACTTTTGTTCAAGCAGCAAGGTTCACATGTTTATTGTCCAAGTCACCTGGCTGTTTTATGTTTGACTCTATCTCTGAGATAACACTCAAGTTGCTTACATGAGTATTCATGATCACAGTGCATTCATTTCTGATGTGCAGTACAAACTACTTTTTTGTAGTTTGTACAGTACTGCTTTTATTTTCCCGTCGTATTGTGATCAGGACAACATTTGGTAACTGATTATTGACCACTACAGGATCTAAAAAACGGTTAAAGAAAATATGATAGATAATCTATGATATCAGCATGCATATCTATGATACATGTGTATCCATATTAAGAACATGGTAATACCTGCAATACCACAGCATGATCATACTGAAGGGCCAACAGAACACCATGATGATCTGTCCTGCGTCTGCCTGTGTGGGCTTTGTACCTGAAGGAGCTTGTTGCTGAGGGCCCAGCCGGATTGCATGCCTCCGGCCAGCAGCCCCAGGTGATCCGTGCTGGACAGAAGTGGAGTTACCAGGGACACATACTTGGATCCGGACCAGGGCCTGAGCAGAGGCAGGGCCCACTGCTCTGTCTCTCCACCTACACTGTCCAGAATCACATCAAACCTGTGCAGACAAACAGCATTGTCACAGCAGAAAAAAACACTTTAACTTAAAAGAAGAATTTACAGGTCCTTTAGAGCCAGAAATCTTGCTTGTTTGTAACTGTGACTGAATACTTATTTTCCACCATAATTTTCTAAGAAATTCTTAAAAAAAAAATTCAGACTGATTCTCTGCATTTTGTTTTTAATTGTGCCTCTCATAGTGTAAGTGAAAATTGCTATGATGAAAATCACAACTTACAATTACAATCTTTATAAGGGCTGCCCCTTATAAAGATTGTAATTGTAAGTTGTTGTTATGAGGGCCGTGGTAGTGCCAATTTCGGCCAGAAGTTCCAGATATTAGTTTATATGGAGCTATAACAATTCCAAGTCTATTTTTGATGAAAACCAACAATCTAACAAGGTAAATAAAAATCGGAATATTTTTATTACAAAGATCAGATCTATACCATGGCCATACTATTACTGGTATTTATCACTGCTAATGCCTCTATGTACTGTATAATGTTTTGGAGAAAGCCATAAGTAGCATTTTAGTCTCAATACTTGATTCTCATGTCTCGTACAAGCTCAAATTATTGGTCTTAAATCTAACCACAGCGCGTTATGGCTTCATGTTGACTTCGTGTAGCGGGGCAACCGGCTGTCGTGTGAATCAATAAATTAGGCTGGCATGTGCAGCAGTGGTGAGTAGCCTTAGGTAAGAGCTGTTTTAAAAGACCTAAATCTCCCCCAGCCAAAACACAGCCACATTATACTCCACATAATTTTTGTGTGTGTAGTGTATTAAAGAAGACCTCCAGTGATTCAGATTCAGATATTTGCCATTTTCAGTAAAACCACATTGGAAAAACGGTGCAAGACTACCCCAGTGTGCACCAGACAGAGAAGACGGCACACACCAGAGCTCCTGCCAGTGAGCAGTCATCACTGTACACATCTAGCAATCATTAGTATCGATTCTGAAATAGCTCAAATGAGAATCACAAAAACCAATTCAGGTCTCTTTTTGAAAATGGAAATGGTGAAAAACTACAAAAAGTTCATGTAGCACATGTGTTCTATAAGATATATGCATGTCTCGTACCTGTCCATGGCCTCGAGTGTGTGTACTGTGTCACCGGATGTGTAGTCCACCGCCTCGTCTGCTCCCAGGCCTCGCACCAGCCCCTCTGCGTTGTGAGAGCAGGTTACGGTCACATGAGCCCCCCATGCCTTCAGCATCTGCAGCCACACCACATCATATACAGTGCCTTGCGAAAGTATTCGGCCCCCTTGAACCTTTCGCCACATTTCAGGCTTCAAACATAAAGATATAACATTTTAATTTTTTGTCATGAATCAACAAAAAGTGGGACACAATCGTGAAGTGGAACAAAATGTATTGGATAATTTAAACTTTTTTAACAAATAAAAAACTGAAAAGTGGGGCGTGCAATATTATTCGGCCCCTTTACTTTCAGTTCAGTGAGGATCTTTGAATGATCCAATGTTGTCCTAAATGACTGATGATGATAAATAGAATGCACCTGTGTGTAATCAAGTCTCCGTATAAATGCACCTGCTCTTTGATAGTCTCAGGGTTCTGTTTAAAGCGCAGAGAGAACCATGAAGACAAAGGAACACACCAGGCAGGTCCGAGATACTATTGTGGAGAAGTTTAAAGCTGGATTTGGATACAAAAAGATTTCCCAAGCTTTAAACATCTCAAGGAGCAATTATATTGAAATGGAAGGAGTATCAGACCACTGCAAATCTACCAAGACCCGGCCGTCCCTCCAAACTTTCATCTCAAACAAGGAGAAGACTGATCAGAGATGCAGCCAAGAGGCCCATGATCACTCTGGATGAACTGCAGATAACTACAGCTGAGGTGGGAGAGTCTGTCCATAGGACAACAATCAGTCGTGCACTGCACAAATCTGGCCTTTATGGAAGAGTGGCAAGAAGAAAGCCATTTCTCAAAGATATCCATAAAAATTCTCTTTTAAAGTTTGCCACAAGCCACCTGGGAGACACACCAAACATGTGGAAGAAGGTGCTCTGGTCAGATGAAACCAAAATCGAACTTTTTGGCCACAATGCAAAACGATAGGTTTGGCGTAAAAGCAACACAGTTCATCACCCTGAACACACCATCCCCACCTCAGCTGTAGTTATCTGCAGTTCATCCAGAGCGATCATGGGCCTCTTGGCCGCATCTCTGATCAGTCTTCTCCTTGTTTGAGATGAAAGTTTGGAGGGACGGCCGGGTCTTGGTAGATTTGCAGTGGTCTGATACTCCTTCCATTTCAGTATAATTGCTTGCACAGTGCTCCTTGAGATGTTTAAAGCTTGGGAAATCTTTTTGTATCCAAATCCGGCTTTAAACTTCTCCACAACAGTATCTCGGACCTGCCTGGTGTGTTCCTTTGTCTTCATGGTTCTCTCTGCGCTTTAAACAGAACCCTGAGACTATCAAAGAGCAGGTGCATTTATACGGGGACTTGATTACACACAGGTGCATTCTATTTATCATCATCAGTCACTTAGGACAACATTGGATCATTCAAAGATCCTCACTGAACTTCTGGAGTGAGTTTGCTGCACTGAAAGTAAAGGGGCCGAATAATATTGCATGCCCCACTTTTCAGTTTTTTATTTGTTAAAAAAGTTTAAATATCCAATGAATTTCGTTCCACTTCACGATTGTGTCCCACTTGTTGTTGATTCATGACAAAAAAATAAAATTTTATATCTTTGTTTGAAGCCTCAAATGTGGCAAAATACTTTCGCAAGGCACTGTATGCTCACATTCATCATAGTTACAAAGACAAAATATAAAGAAAAATATGAAGTATGTCATTTCACTTTGACAAGGTGGATCTGAGCAATGCTTTAAGTTCTGTACTTATTGTTTGTGATCCGCTTCCAGCAATTCAAAGCAGCCGTCAACCATTTTAATTACTTTTTAATACCATTTCAAGAACAAGAATCTACACTACATTTCAATCCCAATCTTTAAGATTAGCCTAGACCTGACCTTGCCCTTTAACTCAAAAACCTGTCCACAAACATAGAAAATATTATAATATTTGTCCTTTAAGACAGTAAAAACTGTACAGGGCCTAGCTCACCTGTATAGAGAATGTGCCCACTCCTCCAGAGGCCCCGATGATCAGAACTCTGGAGGAAACACACACAGGGACCAGGTTTATGGTAGTAGCTGAGAGCCAGAGTTAAGGGACAATGTGTGGGCCTCAAGACTGCACTGAGGCTTTACCTGCTCCAGGGTTGGCATACAGGCAACATTGCTTTTTGTTTATTCTTTTATATTATATAGTTTATCAATCTACTTTTTTGGTAGGCCTCATGTAACTCAGTGTATTACACAGATGACATCAGTTCTTATATAGATAATGATAAATTGTGTAGAGAATGTTCCATACTCAACCAAAGTGGTCTGTATGTGTGTTGTTTGTGTACATCCATGAGTGAAGCAGCTACAAGAGTGTAATCTGTACTAAAAGCATAAATGTGCCAGTTAGAGGAAGACATACCTCTTGTGAGGAGTGGTCTCTGCACACAGACCTCCAGCATTGATTAGAGCTGACAGAGCAGTGCTGGCCACATATGGGATGGACGCAGCTTCGGTGTGGCTCAGAGAATGGGGCTTGTGGGAAACCTAATGGGAAAGTGCACAGATATGAGAAGTACTTCAGAGGAACATGAACTCTGCCCCGTTCTGTAACTTACAGAACATGTGTGTTTAATACAAAGGCTGATGTTCGTGAGGTCAGGAGTGGACAGTGTGTGCTTCTGAATACATCCTTGAGTGACTACAATGAAGCTACAAGCACAGGGAGGTGCACAATGAAGTGGAGGTCAACGATGAAGGGGAGGTCCAGAATGAAGCGCACGTGGAGGTCCGCAAGGATCAGTTCTGGACCTCCTTGTGCATGTGAATGCGCACACAGTGTAGTGCAAGCTATACTGAGGCTGTGCTGTGTCCATTCCATATGTGGCCAGTAGGGGTGTTGAAAAATATCGATACGGCGATATATCGCGATATTACGTCGCGCGATTCTCGTATCGATCCAAAATGCAAAATATCGATATTTATACATACATTTTTGGCCGAAATTGTCAATGCAAAGGCGTACTTTTGTCCTGCGCTTGCACTCCCGCTCACTAGTTGGCAGCGCACGGCCCAGCCCGCCAAAGAAGCAATAGTATCTCGCGAGAGTTGTCTTGGAATCAATACAGTCCGCTATAGTCTCGCGGTGTTTAGAGCACACAGTAAAACTCTCAACATGGCGGAGAGGGAACTGCGAGATGCTCCGAGGCACATTTACAAAGCTGAAATTTGGACTCACTTTGGTTTTTACATCAACGACGGACGCTCAGATTTGGATAAAAGCTACGCCATATGCAAAAGGTGCCATGCGAAAGTCAAGCACAGCGGGAACACCACGAACCTGCGTGTACATTTTCCAAGACATCACGAACAAGTGGAGGTAAACGGAAAACAAGCTACCTCATCACAACTAACTCTTGAACAAGCTAATTTAGTCAAGCTGCCTTCAAGCTCGCAGCGTGCCACTAAAATAACACACTCCGTGGCTTACTACATGTGCAAAGACATGCGTCCTCTGAGCTCCGTGGAATGCGAAGGCTTTCGTTATATGATGAACACTCTGGAGCCCCGTTACAGCATACCATCCCGCCAACACTTCACCGATGTTGCTTTGCCCCGTTTATACAAAGAAGTGCAAGACACTGTGCTAAATGACCTTCGTTTTGCCGAGCGAGTTGCATTAACATGTGATGCCTGGACATCCAGGTCCACAGAATCCTACGTAACAATAACAGCGCACTACATCGACGGAGACTGGAACATCCTCTGCATCCCAGGCACAAGCGTCTCTGCGGAGCGAGTCTTTTCCACTGCAGGAGACATTGTAACTGCACAAAGAAGTGCGCTGAAACCTGGGCATGTTGACCAGCTTGTGTTTCTTCAAAAAAATCTTAAAAGAAAGCAGTAATAACTTTATGCATTTATTTGTTCTTGGGATATACCTCTTTTAAGTTGCACTAAAGCCATGTTGCACTAAACCCATGTTGCACTAAAGCCATGTTGCACTAAAGCCATTTTGCACTAAAGCCATGTTGCACTAAAGTTGTTTAAAAAGCCACAGGCAGATTGTGTCATTTTATTTTGTTGTTGGCACATGGCATGTTAAAGCCAATGTTTGCAAAAGGAAGATATGCCAATAAAATATATTTTATACAAATTTACAGATTCGTCTTTTAAGTCATAAATCGCAATAATCGCCTTATACTGTAATATCGGGATATATCGTATCGTATCGTATCGTGACCTATGTATCGGGATACGTATCGTATCGCCAGATGCCAGGCAATACACACCCCTAGTGGCCAGGCACTGCTAGGTCTACTCTGGTCAACACTGATGGCCTATGTCCAGAGACAGACCACTCCTCACAAGTGAGGGTTAGTAGGTTAGTACTAACTGGCACATTTATGCTTTTAGTAGAAATTACACTCTTGTCTCACACGTGCGCACGCATACACATGTTTTTTGCTAAATGGTGGGGCTCTATGTCTGAGCCGTGCCATATGGGACCCACCCTTTTTAAAGGACCCAGATGGTTTGTAATATTTGTGACAACACGTTGTATATATATTTTGTGTTTCAGACCTGTACTACTTTTTAAGTTATGGAAAAAATGTTCAGACAAAAATTTTTAGACACGTGGAATATTTTTCCAAATTTCAGTGATTCTATTTTTTATATAGAATTTAATGCCACTCCATGTCCAATGTGTAAGGTCATCTGGAGAGGAAATAATGCAGGCCAGGCAGTGGGACTTCCCAGGGACATCATAGTCTTCACCGCCTTCACCTCAGATGCAGATCATGGCTTTCTTACTGCTGATTTACACAGGAGGCGTTACAGCAACTACGCGTTATACGCGCAGCAGACGTGTTAACCAATGGTGATATTTACACTACTAGTGTTACACACGCACATGACGGACGTATTGACGCGAGGCTGCGCCTAATTTAGGATGGATTTTTAATTTTGTGGGCGCAGCAACGCGTCTCCAATTGAAAACACATGTGATTTTTCTAGCGGCCCTTGGTTTTAGATCGCATCTACACACTAACGCTGAGGCCCTGTTTATACTGAGATGCTGCGCAGCCGTTTCCAGGCTATTAACAGAAACGACCAGGCTCCTAATGCAAATTTCTCAGCGTTCACATAAGGTTGAAAAACGATGTAGTTCTAGCGCCCGGCCAGTAGTGGGCAGAGAAACTTTACAACACTCACATGACCCCCAGCCCCCCTCTCGGCAGTGTACTCACTTCCTGTGCCAGACCCTCAGAATGCACCAACATGATTCTGCCTTTTAACAGCAGCTGTGAAAATGGAAACTGAACCTAGAGCTTCGCGTGGTCTCGTTTGGACGAACGAAGGAGTAGAATTATCCTCTGCGCAGCGCTGGAAGCCCACGAAGCTAGTTAGTGTGACCGCCGCCATTGTTGTTTATGTTTGTTTGTATGAACGGTTGGTAGAAACCGACATCCAACTGTACCCTTTTACTGCCACATAGTCTCCATGTAAACTCAGGCTGAGTTTACGCGGAGGCTCTCTTTCACACCCACGAGAGGGGAAAGGTGTGAAATCCCCCTCTTCTCTGATCCCCACCTCCGTGCTGCTCCCCGCACGTGAATTTGGACATGTGCAGTAGCGGAGAACAAACATAAACAACAATGGCGGTGGTCACACTAACTAGCTTCGTGGGCTTCCAGCGCTGCACAGAGGATAATTCTACTCCTTCGTTCGTCCAAACGAGACCACGTGAAGCTCTAGATTCAGTTTCCCTTTTCACAGATGCTGTTAAAATGCAGAATGATGTTGGTGCGTTCTGAGGGTCTGGTACAGGAAGTGAGTACACTGCCGAGAGGGGGGCCGGGCACGGGGCTGGGGGTCGTGTGAGTGTTGTAAAGTTTCTCTGCCCACTACTGGCCGGGCGCTAGAACTACATCGTTTTTCAACCTCATGTGAACGCTGAGAAATTTGCGCAGACGTTTCCAGGCTATTAACAGAAACGACCTGGCTCCTAATGCAGAGTCTCAGTATAAACAGGGCCTCAATCTAAACATTAGCAGGAGGACTGGCAGGTTTTACAGTGATTCTGAACATAGTTTTTTTTCCTTTCATAAAGTCTCGTGTCTGGCCTGCTTTGATAACCGCAAAGTTTGATTTAATCACTGTTCCTGATGGAACCAAACTGAAGTTTACGTGCTCTAGATTTCACAGCTAAAGCCAATGCTCTGGCTACGTCACTTTCATTCCCACGTTTTCTAGACAAATGACGGGACATTTCGCGGCAAGATATGGAGCAGTAGAGGCAAGAGTGCCTCTTACTATATGCACTAGCTCCATTTTGCTAAGATATACAGTGGGGCAAAAAAGTATTTAGTCAGCCACTAATTGTGCAAGTTCTCCCACTTAAAATAATAACAGAGGTCTGTAATTTTCATCATAGGTACACTTCAACTGTGAAGTGTACCTATGATGAAAATTACAGACCTCTGTCATTATTTTCCTGAATTCCTGTAAAAAAAAAATCCAGGAATTCACATTATAGAATTTTTTAAGAATTTATTTGGAAAATTATGGTGGAAAGTATTTGGTCACTTCAAACAAGGAAGATCTCTGGCTATCACAGACCTGTAACTTCTTCTTTAAGAAGCTCTTCTCTCCTCCACTTGTTACCTGTATTAATGGAACCTGTTATCTGTTTAAAAGACACCTGTCCACAGCCTCAAACTGTCAGACTCCAAACTCCACTATGGCCAAAACCAAAGAGCTATCGAAGGACACCAGGAAAAGAATTGTAGACCTTTACCAGACTGGAAAGAGTGAATCTACAATAGGCAAGCAGCTTGGTGTGAACAAATCAACTGTGGGAGCAATTATCAGAAAATGGAAGACATACAAGACCACTGATAATCTCCCTCGATCGCAAGATCTCAACCCGTGGGGTCAAAATGATCATGAGAACGGTGATCAAATATCCCAGAACCACACGGGGGACCTGGTGAGCGACCTGCAGAGAGCTGGGACCAAAGTAACAAAGGTTATCATCAGTAACACACTACGACGACAGGGAATCAAATCCTGCAGTGCCAGATGTGTCCCCTTGCCGAGGCCAGTGTATGTCCAGGCCCGTCTGAAGTTTGCCAGAGAGCACATGGATGATACAGCAGAGGATTGGGAGAATGTCATGTGGTCAGATGAAACCAAAGTAGAACTGTTTGGTACAAACTCAACTCGTCGTGTTTGGATACTGAGTTGCATCCCAATAACACCATACCTACTGTGAAGCATGGGGGTGGAAACGTCATGCTTTGGGGCTGTTTTTCTGCTAAGGGGACAGAACGACTGATCCGTGTTAAGGAAAGAATGAATGGGGCCATGTATTGTAAGATTTTGAGCCAAAACCTCCTTCCATCAGTGAGAGCTTTGAAGATGAAACGTGGCTGGGTCTTCCAGCATGACAATGATCCCAAACACACCGCCCGGGCAACGGAGGAGTGGCCTATGATGAAAATTACAGACCTCTGTCATTATTTTAAGTGGGAGAACTTGCACAATCGGTGGCTGACTAAATACTTTTTTGCCCCACTGTATAAAGATTGTTCTGGTTCGTCAATTTCTGAGTCTTGAAGAAAAGTCTTGCCGACTTTCTTTATCTGTACTGTACAGGTTTCTTCTTGACAGTTAAACCAATGCCCTCTGAAGATTTGCATCTCTTTGGCTGAGAATTGAATTGACTTTGACATTTCTATGAAGGGACTCTTGACTAAGCTGCACAGACAACAAAGAATTGTAATAATTCTAAATAAAAAACAATTATCGTAACTTGTAGTAACCACTTATCTTGGGTTTGTAAACGTGCTCTTCTGAGGTGTGCTCCTCCATGATTTTTTGCATCCTGATGGGCCTCACCTGCCACCTTTTCTAGCCTGACGATGTAACTTCCTTAGGGAGTGCTCCTCAATGATTGGCTGAAGCCTTGCCATGCCTGCACCAAGTCTGGCCTCCCGCATGCCACCAGAAGGAGTCCTTTCCCTTTTTTTGCAGATACTGCATTTGGACCGTTGAAAATGCATTACCCATTGAATTTTAGATTTGGACCAGTTGGCATGAGTGAAATCTCAGGTTATAGACCCCACCAGGATTTGAAAATAAATACGCACACACAATCACACACACACACATGCACCACTGCTGATCCTTCTTCATGCACTGACCACTTTCGTTGAATATGGAACTTTCTCTACACAAGGACGTTTCGCTCCGGCTATGTACTGTACTGACCATAAATATTACATTTACTGCAGGATCCATGCTCCTCCGTTCCTCACATGCACTATGGTCTTATAGAAAGAACAATGTCTGACTGTTGGTTTGAACAATTCAACATAGAAACTGTGGTTAGTGGCAGGAGAATAATGTTTGAGCTGTATGAAGCAACAGAAATAGATAATGGGAGTGTGTGTCTTTGTCGATTCATATTCAAACTCATGACAATCATTTGTTTACATGGGATATCTGACCTATAGAAGATGCTTCAGTCTGAAACAAACAAGACATTAACTGCAGTGTCATCTTTCATTTGATTCTCTTTTCATATTATTGTAGTAAAAGGACAGACTGTAGTTAAGAGAGAGTGACAGTCCTGGTGCTCACAGAGACATCAGAAGCAGAGATAAACTCACCTCGTACTCCGACAGCGTTACGAACTCTGCAAGACTGCCCTGCTTCCAAGGAGGAACAGCTGCCCACACCTGCAACAACAGCAGGTTGTAACTTTACTAAAGGGGCCTCTAATCATGATCAACACAAGTCATGATTTGATCACAGCATTTGACTTGAACTCACAGGCTGAACAAAGACATACTATTATAATCTCCTACAGCTTGGCAATAATAATAATGCATCGGTTTTATATAGCACTTTTTTGGACACTCAAAGACAATGTAAGAAAAGAAAATGTCATTCATTCACACCATACACGGTGGTGATAAACTACTACTGTAGCCACAGTTGCCCAGGGGCACACTGACAGAGGGGGGAGGGGCCATCGGCCCCCTCCACTGCGGCACCTTGTGTTCCCAGAGATTAAGTGTTTTGCCATGGACACAACGACAGCAGAGGGAGTTGACCCTTGAAAGTCTTGAGGTGGGCTCGAACCCTCGACCTTCTGGCTCAAAGGCCAATGCTCAACCAACTGAGCTACTGTCGCCCAATAAAATGGGCTATTCAATGGAGACCATTTCCAAATAAACTTTATACTTTATCCATGGAGATAAACAGGAGATAAACCACCTCAAGAAAGTTGCACGGTTCTCAAATGTTTTAAGTAAATCCTCAACATGTTCTGTTGATCGTTTGTCAGAAGCTAAGCAAGGCAGGGCGTGGTTAGCGCTGCAATGGGAGACTACTCTAACACCAGGTACCACTGTCCTTAGGCCCAGTTTATACGGAGACAATGCAGAAGTAAAACGCTATAGTTGGATGTCGGTTGCTACCCCCCGTTCATACGGAGACTGTGTTCCAGGGGGTGAAAACTAAAGAGTTAAGATCCAGCCTGCAGAGTGGGACAGCTCAGATACGCTGCTCAGCGGGAGCTCTTTCACACCCGCGTGAGGGAAAAAGGTGTGAATTATCTGCTGCTGCTCTGACTCCCACCTCCCCGCTGCTCCCCGCACGTAAATTTGGACATGCGCAGTAGTAGTAGCAGTCGTAACCTGTGCGTGAATGGTGCAGAAAATGAAAACGGCTCGAGAACACAGGCTCAATGGGGAAGTGCATGTGGCACGCTGTTCCCTGTGTGCACGTTAGTGGTGCACTGACTTCAGACTTTTCATACAAGTGCAATGAAACGGGCTTATATCATGCAAGCTACCCACCCTTCCTTTGTGGTTGACCGATGGGCTTTATGCACGCACCACTTCCACGTTTTAGTTAAAACGACACTTGACTTCCGGCGCGCGGGGATCGGCTTGAGTTTCACTGGAGTTCACCAGATGTTTACACAAGTTTCCTGAAAAATGCTCAAACAGGAATTAAACTGTGAGGATGCTAGGCATTTTAAAGGGGACATATCATGAAAAATCCACTTTTTGTGCCTTAAATGCCTTATGTTGTGAAGTTGGAGCCTCTAGAAGTGCAAAAAAGTTGAAATCAGTCTCTTCATGGGTTACAGAGAACACTTCATATTCTGTTTAGGTAAGATTTTTCAACCCGTTCCGATTTTGCCATTCTCTATTACGTGTTTAGAATTATTACGTCACAGTATTTGCAGCGAGACTGATATATAAGGGCATGGGCGTCTAACAAAACACTTCGGCCCAGCCCTCCTCTACTGTGCATCACTTCAAATTTGTAGTCCAAGCTCAAGGATGCCAGCGAACAGGGCTGGACTGGTCATCGGGCGTACCGGGCAATGCCCAAAGGGCCGATGCCCATATTTGGGCCGGTCTGTCTGCCTCATACAAAACACATGTTTATGAGAAGTGTAAATCCGTTGAGAATTGTTCGAGTGGAGCGCGCGTATCCGCGGGGCACCTGCTGTATGTACTCGAACAGGATTCCGCCACCTCAGCGGCCGCAGTGTTCCGGGGCATCTGCGGCCGCTTTGTGATGAGCAGCTTCCGCGTCCAGCGGCTGCGAGAGGCTGCGAGCGGCCGCTCGCAGCCGCTCCACCGTGTTGTGGCTGAGCGCACAGCCTCATCATGGCCATGTACCCAACCCCATAAACGCGCACTGGACCATGCGTGTCTTTGAGTATTTGTGCACCCAATAAATACACTGCTGCAGGAAACAGTCCGCGTCTCCCCCTCCTCTCGAAGCGCGATTAAACGCCCTAAATAAAGCTCTGATACCTAAATTTTGCATTGCATTAAAAGTTCATGTTTGAGCCCAAAAGTAATATGTTGTGAACAAATTAAACAGATTTATAGCCAGCAAATGGCTGACAACATGCATTTCAGTCTTTTTTGACCAATTCTCATCCCTGTAACAAACAATAGTAAGTAAGTAAGTAAGTAAGTAAGTAATGTTTATTTATATACCGCCTTTCACAGACAAGGGTCACAAAGCGGTTTACAATTGTTATTATTTTTTTGGGCAATAGTGGGCAATAGTTTAGTTATTACCCTCTTGTAATGTAGACTATTGCATTTTATTTTATTGTTGAAACTGCACATATCCTGATCCTCTACAGTTTTTCCTTCCACATACTGTATAAACTAGGAGTCGGCAACCTGCGGCTCCGGAGGCGCATGCGTCTTTTTCCTTCTGTAGAAGGAAAAACGTTGTTAACGTTTTTAAATGCTGTAAAATTGTGCATAAGTAATATTTAATTTAAACATTTCTGTCAACGTAGTGCGTCATATCCTGCGACGTAGGCCCGCGCCAGGCGGCCGCTGTTGTAAACAAACCGGCGTGTGAGCATCATAGACTGTGCGCATGGATCCCAAAGCTAAAAAGAGAAGAGTCGATAATAAGACTGGACTAAGAATGAAAATTAACATTTGCTTTCAGTCAATGAGGAAGGCCTGCTTCATGTTTGCGATGTAATGAGAAGTTTCTATGAGATAATTGTATCTGTGCTTAGAAACTACGAAAATGGCCGCTCGGGGTGGAGTTGAACCTGTGTCACCTGAATGGGGGCGTGGTCAAAAGCGCCTCATTTGCATTTAAAGAGACAGCACCAAAACAGGTTGCTCTCAGACGCACCTCAGAACAGGTGTAGAAGAAAGGCTCGTGGAGCTACAAATAATGAGACTCAGACCCAGGCATTGCAGTTACGCTTTATATAGGCCACAAATTAATGATTTAAATGTAAAAATCAATTATTTGAAAACACGATATGTCCACTTTAAGGACACAACAGTGCTCTTGATTGTGCTGTCATTGTGCTTTTATAAAGTTAACTAATCTCTCTGAGTGGCCACAGTCAAAGCTATTCCTCAGAGAGAAAGCACGTCGACACTTTTGGGTCAGTCTCACAGCTGAATGTATCAATCTAATTACTAAAAAATGATGCTACAACTCACCACAAAGCCAGACAGGAAGTAAACAAGCCGTTCTTTGTTTACAGGAAATTGCGTCACGCCTCCCCTTGAATATAGCCCATTGATCAATCATAATCAACATATTTGGCACCCCTGCTCTAAACTGATCCATGTGCATTCCTCTTACCTCATCCCCGGGCCTGAAGTGGGTGACCTCAGCTCCACACTCAAGCACCACACCAGATACATCACGACCCAGGACTAGGGGGAACTCATTCCTGCCCCCTAGGGCCAATGGCTCCCTCCTCAGCTGCAGTAGTTTGGCTCCATACCCTCCTGTGCAAAAACACAAATGGAAACAATTCATGTGATCTAGTCATGAGATCAAATTGTATATAGTAATTGTAATAATTATATTCTAAATTGTATTCCTTAGAAGTGTAGCTTATTTTTTAAATATTGTTTTTATTTATTTTGTTATGATGCCTTCTGGAGTTACCCAGAATGCCCTGCATTAGAGCCCACATCCTTCTCTCCAGCACAGCTCCCACAGAGTCCACACTTCTCCAGCCCCAACAGGTATGGTGTTCTTGGGATGCAACTCAGCATTCTTTCTCCTCCAAACACCTCGAGCCAGAAATCTTGCTTGTTTGTTATTGACCAAATACTTATTTTCCACCATAATATGCAAATAAATTCTTTAAAAATCAAACATATGATTTTCTGTATTTGTATTTCTCATTCAGTCACTCATAGGTGAGCCTGTAATGAAAATTGGTGGCTGACTAAATACTTTTCTGCCCCACTATGTGTATAAACAATATACCTTACCTAACCCTATAAAAGAAGAACTTATTTGTTCTGTTTACAAAAAGTTTACTGACACCAATTACTGTTATTTACAGTTACAAACAATGACAATACCAATTGATAAAATAAGGATGATTTCATAGATTGAATTAAAAAACAAAATAATGCCTCGGTTTTCCATTGAGCTTTTCTGGACATAGAGACACTTCACATGTCATTATACTTTCACTCCATAGACGGTGGTGATAAACTACTAATGTAGCCGCAGCTGCTCTGGGGCAGATACAGAAGCTAGGAAACCAGTATATTCCATCCCTCCCATCACAGTACTAACCTGCCTAGCTTTAGAAGTCTGACGGGATCTGGCTTTCATGTGCAAATATAGTAACAAGAAACTGTAATGGCGTTTAAATACTGCATATCAAAAATAGTCTGATAGACTGCTTAATATACTACGGATGACTTATTTTAGCATACAAACAACCAACTTGCAACCAAATACTAGGCCATGCAAAAGGTGGATTAACGTGTATTAGTAACCTTGGTAAATTTCAGATTTAAATTAATAAAAAAACACCGATGGAGGGGGGCCCAAACAAATACAGCCTGCCGAGGGTAGTCCACAACCCACATGGGCAAACCCTTCTCCTCCTCATGAACAGAACCTCCCACCTCCTCACCCCTCATTAACAGGTCCAGGGGGTTGAGGCTGCTCGCGTGCACTTTGAGCAGCAGGTGCGCGGGAGAGGGCAGCGCGGGTACTGGTACTTCTTCCGTGAATCTAAGCACCGCGTTGGACCCGTACTCGTCGATGACCCAGGCCGACATACAGCCGTGTAGCCCCCGGTGTGATGAGCGGGTGCTGAACGGGCTCCATGCATTTTTCCTGCGAGTCCTGCACAAGCGCTGAAAGACACCACACAGGACACCAGCCGCCATGTTTCGCATCCCCAAAACAGCAAGGTCGTGTTTACAACATGGACTTTATTCCCCAACACACTCCTTATGTCATGTTCGCATTACATTTGTGAAAACTTTCAACCAGCCATATATATGTATATAAATCAGCTTCGAGATTAATACGAGTTACTTTGGTACTTTGGTTAAGGTTAGGGTAAGGGAAGTGTGTGTTAATAACCTTCCTAGAATTGCGTTGGGGAAATTACCGTGCAGGATCGTTGGCTGATTTTTTTTTTCTTTTTCCCCCTTTCAATCGAGAGCCTTCTTGCTATATGCACTGGTGACTATTCAAGTACTTGGCATATTATAAAAAGGGATTTTATATTAAGAAATAAAAAATAAGGTACGGTTTGGAACTTGTTCATTTGGTTTGCTTGAATGTTTGTAGAAGTGCTTCGGGGGGAAAAATGGGAGCTTGGGTATGTTGTGGCCATGGATCATGCACATGGATCATGGATCTATTATAATCATGCCACAGATGTTTTACCGTACATTATGTTTGTATTATATGGTTATATTGTTAGGAGGATGTTGCTTGGGGGAATACATTTTAATAATATAATTTTGATGTTTACACAAATTGGCCTGTTTTCTGCCTGAGCCATCTCTCTTTACAAGAGAATCGATGAAAGCGTACGTACAAATATGTATTGAATGGTCATGTTCAAAAAATAATAGTAATAATAATAATAATAATAATGATGAATCTTTATTTGTATAGCACTTTTCAAAAACAATGTTTACAAAGCGCTGCACAGTCAGAATAATAAACAATAAATGATATTAATACAAAGTCAAAATAATTAGATAGAATAGAAGATACAGGAAGACACAGCAAACAGAGGAAACACAAAGACAAAACAAAGACAAATCAGACCGAACAATGCAACATGAGAAGTTTAAAGCTGACAATTAAATGCTGTTTGATAAAAGTGGGTTTTAAGAAGTGATTTAAAAGAGGATACTGATGGTACTAGCCTTATCTCCTCGGGCAGGTTGTTCCAAATCCGAGGAGCCCGGACAGAGAAGGCTCTATAACCCTTCGCGCGGAGCCTTGACCTTGGAACAGTCAACAGGGACCTTCCCGAGGATCTAAGGCTGCATGGGGGCTCGTAGGGGTTTAAAAGTTAATAAATATAGCTGGGTGCCTAAGCCTGGCCTTAGCCATCTGTACACTCCAGTCAATAACCATTTCCCTGCATGTAACGTCTGGGTCTGGTCCCTGTGTTTGCGAATGCAATGGGTTGAATTCGTCGGACGGAAAACTCAGTTCCAATCGTTTCAATCTGCAAAAGGAGTTAACCCCTCCCACCTGTTAACGAAGCTCAATGGAGCAAATCCAGACCTTCGTATGAAATGTAATTTGTACTATGGTGTGGTACAACCAGGCTACTGGGTGCCAGACCTAAAAGAGCTTTAAAAGTGATCAGTAAAATATTAAAATCAATTCTAAAACACACAGGGAGCCAGTGGGGGGACATTAAAACGACTTCTGCTGCTCAACAGAAGGGTTGATTTGGGAACAAAAAGCCTCCACAATGACCTGAGTGCAGGCACTAATCACCTTTGGGATAAAGGCTGCATTGGGACGCAGAGTCACCCTGAAATTATCAGCACTGAACCGCATACATGCAGGGTGCGTATAAAGCATGGATATCACTGATACGTTTTGCTGTGGCTAAAGCAACCAGCTATATAGTCTTCAATGACAACATTTCAAGTCAATGTCCCCCAAAGGTTCAAAAGGATGGACAGAAAGAGCCAGTAGAACAGTGGTCCCCAAATTACCCGGCCCGCCTCTACATTTGCTCCGGCCCCCTGAACAATACCAGAGAGTATTTGAGTGTGTTCAAAGTAAAGTGACAATTGAAGTATCTGGACTTTAAAAGGTTATAACTTAAAAACTAAAATTACTTAAATAGATTGGAAAAAAGATTTCAAACACAGAAAGATTGAAGAGATAGTGTGGAAAAAATCAAAAGGAAAGATTGACATAAAAATGTTTAGGAACATTTTAAACGACCAAATTAGCCTCTGATTGGACCATTCTACTGTGACGCCAGTTACATAGAAAATAAAATGTCCTCAGTCTGAAAAAGCAGAAGATGAAATCCCACAATATTTACATGGTTAATACAACATAAGTAAATCACTTGATATAAAAAGGAATCGTAAAAAAATACTAATTAATTAATTAAATGACCCCTGAAAAATGTATAACGTACGTGATGAGGACGGTCCTCTTTTCTCTAAAAATTAAACTTGAGAAAAACTTAAACTTGAGTTTTCACATTTAATTGTTTGACAATATAAAAGTGTCACTTTGCATCTACTTTGTGTAAAAAAATAGAATCTCTGAATCAAATGTGGACATCTGAAAATACCTATCAAACTTCCACAAAGCTCATTCCGTCAAATCATCACGTCCGTTACATAAAATAAACAGGGCCGCTATAGGAAACTTGTCTAATGTATAAAACAGTTATGTTCTAGCAACTTCTAATGAACAGAGGAGGGGTTTGGAAACATGAAAAACATAAAATATCTTCTGATTATTCAAATCTAATTTTTGGCCTTTTGTCACACTTTTGTGCCCTTTAGTGTGAACAAGCCCATTTTCATATGTGGCTTGTTCACACTAAAGGGCACAAAAGTGTGACAAAAGGCCAAATATTCAAATTAATGGAGCTCTCGCCAGCTGACACATGCGCAGATGCGTTTTTTCACAATTTTCTTGTGGGCTGGAAACCTCACGGCCATTTTGGGTTGCTCCGGTAGAGCACTTTTTTTGGCTCATTGGTAAGAACGGCGGAGATAGGCGTGACTCTGTCCGTTAATAGACAGTTCCTTGCGAAAGTATTCGGTCCCCTTGAACCTTTCAACATTTCGCCACATTTCAGGCTTCAAACATAAAGATATAAAAATTACATTTTTTGTCAAGAATCAACAACAAGTGGGACACAATCGTGAAGTGGAACGAAATGTATTGGATAATTTAAACTTTTTTAACAAATAACTGAAAAGTGGGGCGTGCAATATTATTCGGCCCCCTTGCGCTAATACTTTGTAGCGCCATCTTTTGCTGCAATTACAGCTGCAAGTCGCTTGGGGTATGTCTCTATCAGTTTTGCACATCGAGAGACTGGAATCTTTCCCATTCTTCCTTGCAAAACAGCTCGAGCTCAGTGAGGTTGGTTTGGACTTTGACTTGGCCATTCTAACACCTGGATACGTCTATTTGTGAACCATTCCATTGTAGATTTGGCTTTATGCTTTGGATCATTGTCCTGTTGGAAGATAAATTTCCGTCCCAGTCTCAGGTCTTTTGCAGACTCCAACAGGTTTTCTTCCAGAATGGTCCTGTATTTGGCTCCATCCATCTTCCCATCAATTTTAGCCATCTTCCCTGTCCCTGCTGAAGAAAAGCAGGCCCAAACCATGATGCCGCCACCACCATGTTTGACAGTGGGGATGGTGTGTTCAGGGTGATGAGCTGTGTTGCTTTTACGCCAAACATATCGTTTTGCATTGTGGCCAAAAAGTTCGATTTTGGTTTCATCTGACCAGAGCACCTTCTTCCACATGTTTGGTGTGTCTCCCAGGTGGCTCGTGGCAAACTTTAAACAAGACTTTTTATGGATATCTTTGAGAAATGGCTTTCTTCTTGCCACTCTTCCATAAAGGCCAGATTTGTGCAGTGCACGACTGATTGTTGTCCTATGGACAGACTCTCCCACCTCAGCTGTAGTTATCTGCAGTTCATCCAGAGTGATCATGGGCCTCTTGGCTGCATCTCTGATCAGTCTTCTCCTTGTTTGAGATGAAAATTTGGAGGGACGGCCGGGTCTTGGTAGATTTGCAGTGGTCTGATACTCCTTCCATTTCAATATAATTGCTTGCACAGTGCTCCTTGAGATGTTTAAAGCTTGGGAAATCTTTTTGTATCCAAATCCGGCTTTAAACTTCTCCACAACAGTATCTCGGACCTGCCTGGTGTGTTCCTTTGTCTTCATGGTTCTTTCTGCGCTTTAAACAGAACCCTGAGACTATCAAAGGCAGGTGCATTTATACGGAGACTTGATTACACACAGGTGCATTCTATTTATCATCATCAGTCATTTAGGACAACATTGGATCATTCAAAGATCCTCACTGAACTTCTTGAGTGAGTTTGCTGCACTGAAAGTAAAGGGGCCGAATATTATTGCACGCCCCACTTTTCAGTTTTTTATTTGTTAAAAAAGTTTAAAGAGCGACTAAACACCAAATCAACTTTTTTTAACTCATAAACTGCATAAGTATGTTTATTGTAGTGCTGTCTACATATCCTGGTCATTTTTTTGACATTTTAGTTCAAATTAGATAAAATATCACTTTTGAGCCAAAAAACGCTGTGTGGTGCCCTCTCAACCTTTTTGGTGGTACTACATTTGAATTTGGTTCTGGCCTCTCCATTGACTCTGAAGTTCTCTATGACATCAGTTGTTTTCTGTGACGTCAGTCTGTCAGAGCCAGTGATGTGAACCCATTCATCTCTCACACACGTCCCAGCTGCAGTTTGGAGTATTCTGGCGCCATCTAGTGGATTAAAATAAAATTACATGAGTCATTCTGAGATTATTGAGTGTGATTAGGTTCAGGTGTGTAGCTTTACAATTATCTTAGTGTGTAAACAAGGGTGGAATGAGACTTTCTGGTCTGTAAACTATTGCTTTAAGCAGCAATGACAACTGTCTGTTTTTTGTGTGTGTGACAAGTGAGCTGTCAATCACAGCCCAGACCACGCCCAACTCTAAGCCCCCCTTCTTGTCCCTTGGTCCTCCAGGCAACGCCCTTTTTAGAGAACATTTTCAAATCTTCATGTGGGTGGAGTAAGGCTGGGCACAGGTGTTTAGTCGCTCTTTAAATTATCCAATAAATTTCGTTCCACTTCACGATTGTGTCCCACTTGTTGATTCATGACAAAAAAATTTTATTTTTATATCTTTATGTTTGAAGCCTGAAATGTGGCGAAATGTTGAAAGGTTCAATGGGGGCCGAATACTTTCGCAAGGCACTGTATACAGTCTATGCAGTCATGCAGGTCAGCGCTGACTGTGCAGCCCTGCTATCATCCCTAGCCTGACCCGTAAGCGGAGAGGCGTGGTCTGGGGGAACGAAAGAGGAAGAGTCCTCCCCGTCGTCTGACACCAAAAACTGCTCACCGAAGGAACCATTTTCCTCATAATCCAAGAGGAGCGGTCCATCCTCGAGAGGGTTTGAAAGATCCAGCACAGAGCTCCAGCTTAACTGGGCCAGGGCAGCCTGGGCGGCTGCTCCAGGCCCGGTGTCAGACATAGCCTGGGTGCCCTCTCTGAGCCGGTGTGCTGCGGTAGCGGGCTCAGGCTCGGTCATGGCTGGGTCCCTGTCAGAGAGGCTAGCTTGGCTTGCTAGCCTCCGACAAAGACTATTGGCCATGAACCAGGAGCAGTGCATGCACGATCCGGGATTCTCAAGTGCCTCCCGGGCGTGTTCCAGCCCAAGGCACGTCGAGCAGCGTGGTAGCAGGCAAAGCCGAGAGTTAGCTTGGTGTAGCTAACAGATAAAAACTCCAAAGCTAGTCACACACTAACCATCCTGTGTTGTGACAGCTAACGTTTGGCAGCAGAGAGATTAGCTCTTGTCTGTGAACAGTTGAATTAGTCGTCAAATGTCCCCCCTGACGCTAATGCCAAACTAGCGCTAGCACAGTTAGACGGCATTCTCAACACCAGCCCGGTCACGCACCCTGACCACGTCTTTATAGCAGCGGGGGACTTTAATAATGCTGACCTAACTGTGTTTCACAAACTCCATCGTAAAGTTAACTGTGCAACCAGAGGAGATAACACACTAGACCAGGTGTACAAAAATGTGAAAAATGCTTATAAAATCAAAATACTCCCTCAGCTAGGCTTGAGTGACCACCTATTACTCTTGCTCTATCCACGCTATTCACCAATTATTAAGTCTTGTTGGCCCATTGTGAAGCCAACTAGGATGTGGACTATCAATGCTATCCCTGAGCTGCTTCCAATCCACAGACTGGAATGTGTTTTATAAGTGAAGGACAACCATCACATCAGTCCCTTGATGTGGGTTCCACTGTTATGGACTACATCAATTTCTGTGTGAACAATGTGACGTCTTGGAAGCAGATCTGTGTTTATCCCAATCAACAACCATGGATGACACGTGACGTACATCTACTGTTTGAAGCCAGGGATGCAGCAGCAAAGTCAGCAAAGTCAGTGTATAACTTGTCAGCAAAGTGTCAGCAAAGTCAGCGTGTCAGCAAAGTCAGTGTATACCTTTGCTGAGCCTGGAAGCTCATTTTGACACTGCAGGGGACTCCAGGCAGGTGTGGCAAGGCATTAGGGCTTTAACAGACTATAAAAATACATTGTCCACCCCAGTTGTCTGTACTAACACCTTAGCGGAGGAACTTAATTCGTTCCAATCCTTGCTTTGACAGAGACAACACGGCCTCTGTTATGCCCCCCCCCCCCCCCCGCCCTGCAGTGACAGCTCTGCACCAGTTCTGACCCTACATGAGGTAAGACTCTGCATGCGCAACATCGACCCAAGGAAGGCAGACGGTGTGCTGGGACAGGTACTCAAGCTCTGAGCGGACGAGCTGGCAGAAGTCTTAACCTCCATCTTCAATCTGTCCCTCTCCACTTCCTGGGTCCCGTCATGTTTTAAAGCGGCCATGATCATCCCTGTTCCAAAGCAGACCAAGGTCACATGCCTTAATGATTACAGTCCTGTGCGATACCTGCCAAATGTCTTGAGCGCCTGATGCTAACCCACATAAAGAGGGCTACGCTCGTCTGCTTTTCATCGATTTTAGTTCAGCTTTTAACACCATCTTGCCGAACACACTCCTGTTGAAACTGCGTAACCTCGGACTAAACAACACAATCTGCAACTGGATACTGGACTTTTTAACCAACCGCTCTCAGTTTGTCAAAGCCGGTGAGCAAATCTCATCCACCACCCACATTAACACCGGTGCTACCCTAGGGTGTGTGCTAAGCCCACTGCTCTACACACACAACTACTCCGCCCTCTTAACTACAAATCACATCACTAAATTTGCAGATGACACAACTGTGCTTGGTCTCATCAGCAACAATGATGAGTCTGCACACAGGGAGGAGGTTGGTCTGCTCTCGGGTTGGTGTAGGAGCCACAACCTGGTTTTAAACAGTGACTGTGGACTTCAGTAAATTCCCTCAACATTTTCCTCTGTCCTTAGACGGTGAGGTGGTGGAGCGAGGTCCCCGTTTTAAATTCCTGGGCTTGACCGTATCCGAGAACCTCTCCTGGGGACAATACATCTCCTCAGCTGTGGGGAAAGCACAACAGCGCCTCTTCTATCTGAGGAAGCTGAAGAGAGTCCATCTCCCTCAAAGGCTCATGAGAAGCAGGCAATCCAGAGGGTGGTGAAAACTGCTGGAAAGATCATTGAAGCTCCTCTCCCAGATATCTCCAGTGTGTTCACCTCCCGCTGCCTGCGCCAGTGTCACAACATCATCAAAGACCACGCTCATCCAGCACACCGACTGTTCCACCTGCTGCCCTCGGGCCGGAGGCACAGGTCACTCCCTGCCTGAACCAGCAGAATGCCCAACAGCCTCTACCCCCAGGCTGTCAGACTGGTCAATGAACACTGCCCCACTTCTCACCTCCCCGGACCCCCATTACCCTTTACTTTGCCATAACTATGAACTGGTTTACATCCTGCCATCTTCTGCACTTTATATGCTGATCACGGTGATGCTCTAAATGTAATTTAGTTGTTTTTTGACAATGACAATAAATTATTGAATTGAGATACACTGGAGTTGCGGTAACTTGGCTTAGTGAAGCGAGAAGAGGTGACTAAATGGCGGGTGACGTCGTACGAGTGGCATTTAACCACTCAGCACCAGTCACCACTGCCAGCCACTCAGGGCTGGCATAATGGTAGAGGGCTTCTGTGAACACCCGAGGGGGCATTTCCATCTTGAGACATCGAAACAAATACTACGAAAGAGAACAACAAACTACATCCCAGATAACACGTGAACATACGCTCCAAAATAAGTTAGCTACCACCACAATTATTTGTTGTAAACAACAAGACTTCAATTTGGGTAGCAAGTAAGGAAGGTAACGCTAGGGCCGATAGCGGTACATTGATTGCATTTGTAAAGTCTTCTGTGAGACAAAAACGGCCAAAATAATATAAAAGCCATTCCCGTAATACTTTAATTGAAAACATATATATAAACATATACACTATAGCTTGCAGTAAAGATGCTAGCAACTACAGCAAAAACTAACAATGTCATGACCAGGGAGTCTCACCATAGATCTAAAATAAGGTTTTTTGTGATTTTAGCTTACCGAAGAGCTGTACGTCCGTCGTCTCCGTAGATGGAAGGAACTGACTCCTCAATCAGACTAAGTCTTTCGGCAAATCCTTCCTGGTGCTGGCGGAGATTGCTGAAGCAGTCATCCTTGAAGTGCTTTGCACAAACAAATATGACTTTACCTACAGCCAGTGAAGAGGAAAAAAATCTTCAGCAGTTCAGAACTCGAAGTCCTACTGCAGGAGGTCACGAGGAGGAAGAAGACTCTATTCAGTAGCCTCAGTGCAGGTTGCACTAATACTAACAAGAAGGAGGCCCGGGAGGCAGTTTTGGCGTACAGTGGATGCGGTCTCAGGAGAGGGACGCACCATAGAGGAGGTCAGAAAGAAGTGGTTCGAGCTGAAATCCGAAACAAAAAGAAACATAGCCAAACGGACTGGAGGGGGGGCAGCAGACACTATGCCCATGTCTGATTTGGATCAGCTATGGGATCAATCAAGGTCACTGTATTTAATCATATTAATTAATATTCCCCATCTTACTTTTTAGGTGTACCATCAACTGAGTCACTGGACACAGACCTGGGCCCAGATGCAACGCGTTCACCCCCTCCCTGTGCCGCTGCCATTCCAGTTGAATCTGAAGGTAAATTGTTTTAATTTGTGCCTTATTTCTGTGTTTATTTCTATACTTAAAGCGTGTGCCCGGTAAGGGTGGAGTCTACCATAGTGTGTAACCCAAATACGGCCTTTGTTGGACTGGGGTTGCAACCTTGGCTTGAGTTGTAATTTATTTATTTCCTTTAATCACAGATGAAGTCCCGCAGAGAGACCCCAAACCAGAACTGACAGAGCCCTACTGTAGCAAATCCACACGAACCCGTGCCTCTCCACGTCCACGCTTGATCTCGGATGCAGTCCCTTGAGAAGATGGCGTCCACACTGGGAACCATATCTCAGACACTCAAAGATATGCATGAGCAGCTCAAAAATGAATGAAGGTATGCACTGGAACTGGTCTGTCTTAATATTTGAAGTGAATCACGGTAGACTTATATTCAACATATAATATTTACACTTTATTTACAAACGGGCAATTAACTGCTCTCTAACATGAACGGCGTGCCTGCAGTCTGGTCCCAGCATTGCATCAGGGCGCACATCCTGACGGTGTAGTGGCTGAGGGGGAAGTGGCACACCACGCTTCATTGCGATGTTGTGCAGGACACAGCAGGACATTATCCTACAGACCTGTAATGGTGAGGGAGAGCCATAAAATATGCTGCAAGGAATTTAAATAAATCTAAACTAGGTGATTCTCGTTATAGGTTAATAAAAGAATCAGTTGCTTTACCTTCTCTAGTTTATACAGCAATTTCCCGCCTGCTGTGTCCAAACCATAGACTGTATATATTACAGTGAGTGATAGTGATAAGTGATAAGTGATAGTCTGTAACTCTAAATGAATTACAAATTTTAGGAAATGTGTTAAATTGACCTCCTGGCCTTAAATGTTGATATAAAATAAGTCATTTTATTAGTTCTAATATTACGGCCAAGTCCCGCCTTCCCTGCTCTTAGCTATAGTTCAGAATCCACGGTGCCATCGAGGTTAACCAATCGAGTCATGCCAAGGGCTGTCAATCATCGGCGCTGATGCTCGCAGCTGCGCGCATGCGCAGTTGTTTGTTTTTGCGGAGCCTCCGAATCAAGCCTCTATTAGGCTCTGGAACTACATGAAAACTGAACAAAGAATTCTGAACATCCGCGCTGAGGTACTTATGTATATACTGAACCTATATCCATAATCAGATCCTCTGCAGATGTGTCCTATAATGTGCAATTCATGATAATAGCACTTCCTGGTTTGCCGCAATCGCTTTTTTGTGTGCATAAAAACATATTTTTTTTCATTAAAACGTTCACAAATAATTCTGAAAACCTCCGTGCATGTGTATTAATAATGTATATGTATAATATGTTCTCTGATTAACATTTCAAAGTGTTACAGAAACGTAGGTGTAGACCAATCAGAAAGGAAGGGGGAGGGAGCTTGCGTCGTTTTTTTTCAAATCAAGTACCTCTCTGTCTCTCTTTCTGACAAACTCCAGACAATCACTTTAACGGACAGAGTCACGCCTATCTCCACCGTTCATAGGAGTTGGCCATGAAAAGTGCTTTACTGGAGCAATCCAAGATGGCCGCGAGTGGTCCCGCCCACAAGAAAATTGTGAAAAAACGCATCTGCGCATGCGTCAGGTGACGCAGCTCCATTCATTTGAACGAGAGACTTCAAAAATTCACAGCAAGTAAAATAGAGTGGACCATAAAAAATCACCCCCCTCAGCATTGACACACATGTGGAACGGAGCTTTGGGCCAAGAGCCAACTTTTGGTCCATCCTGTAAAGACGTTTTTGAGAGGTCTGCCAACGCTATATGTTAGCATTGGCTAATTCTTCTTCTGGGTCCACCCCTAACGGCCCGGGGTGGTATTGCAAGCATGTCAGCGCACGTCATTTTGGCCACTTTTGAGCTGGGACCTTCCCCCACTGGTCCAAACACATCCAGCGTCCCTTCAATATGCCGATGGTACGTTCAATGATGGAGCGAGTGCGCGCATGCATGTCATTATATGACACCTCCTGAGGAGTCTGAGGGTTAGTCAGTGGTGTCATCAGCCAAGGGGCCAGGGCATATCCTCGATCGCCTAAAGGAAATGATGAGGATATTACACTCGTTGTAAATTGTAATTAAAATATGCTTACCAATGAGCCATGCGTCATCAACTGCTCCTTGTTCAAGGCGTGTTCCCACGGAGCTGTTTTGAAATATATAGGAGTTGTGTGCTCCTCCGGGGAACCGGGAAACTACATTCAAGAGGTGGTTTTTTGAGTCGCAGATAAGTTGTACATTTATGGAGTGGAACTGTTTGCGGTTGAGGTATGGGAAGGAGTCTGGAGAGGGTGCCTTGATGCGCACGTGTGTGCAGTCTATTGCGCCAATTGTTTTTGGGAGACCAGCAATCTGATGAAATCCCATTTTCACCGAGACTTGCTCCTCTGCTGAGTACGGGAATTTAGGGGCACGATCCACAACCTCCTGCAGCAGCAGTAAATATGCCATTGTTCTGTGGCCCCTGGATGGACAAATGCCCCACATAAATAGGGTGGGGTCACTAATTGACGGCATGATTTCTAATGTATTATAAAAAGCGTTGGCACATTTAATTTAAAAATGAATATAAAAAATAGGCTATATAACCAAAAAAAAAAAAGATTAAATACATACATCAATATGACGGATATTGCACTGGAATGTTGTATTTTATTAAACTTCACCAAAGAAGACAACACCAGTGTGCGAACGTGTCGGCACTGAATGCGTAAGAGTGCTCCTGAGGACTCATAGGATTTGTACGTACCCACGAGAAATTTTCATGAATGCCACATTCTTTGTAAAATCATTGTAAGTAGGATTTACGCACAAATTTGTTCAAAAAGAACAGTTTGTGAATGAGGCCCAATGACAGACATTTAAGAAGGACGGTGGCATGAACAAATGAAGCAGACAGAAGAAGGTAATTATACACAGACAGACAACAACGTGGCATTTAGGTCATACAAATGCATGACCTAAATGTGTATAACACATATAACACTTTTATAACACTACATTTAATTGCATGAATGATTAGAAGACAAATGTCAAATTAGACACTTACTGTAGTAGTAGACAGAGGATTAGTACAGCAGTATATTTGTGAAGGAGTTGTGAATGTGATGAGTTTTATATAGAATTGTGCAGAGGATTTTCCACATCTACAAAGTTCCAGAAGCTTAAGAGTGTAGAATTATTGGCTTGAACTAAGTGTATTTTCTACAACAGACATTTAGAGCAATGTTCCTCAACCTTTTGAGCCGTGGCACCTTTCTCCTTTAAAACAATTACATGGCACACCACCAGCTGAAACTGGTGCTAGATCTGCAGCCGTTAATGGTAATGCCTTTGGTGCAAAGTGGTTTATAAAGACAATCAAAGAAAGTTTGAGGAAATGAATTAAAGTCATGACTAAAAGTGATTTTGAACCATTTCTGTCGACACACTAACGTACCATGGCACACTGGTTGAAAAACACTGATCTAGAAACATTTTATGAAATATTTATCTTTCAAACGCAGGAATAATTAGGTCAATGATGTCTTTGATACAACTGTTGGCAGTTTATCATCATTAAAAGTATAATAACAGTCTTTTCTCCACATGAAACATGAAACAAAAGGTGATACAGTATATCAATGTTTGACATTAATCTACATCTTTGATGAATCCAAACTGGCTTTAATAAAAAAGGGGAAACATTTATAGCACGTGGTCGTTTCTGAAAGTAACAATAAGAGTTCTGATAGGAATCAGACTCAGGCAAAACGGGATCTTTGTACGACAAAGCCTCCTGGCTGGTTTATTCACAAAATGGTCGTTAATTTCAGGCAGAACAAAAGACACAGATACATTATATATGGAAATCTACGTCATCATAGAAAAGGCCAAACCTTCGGCACCAAATAGCCTAAACAACGAAAGTCTCTGTGGTCCTTGAGACCTCCACAAGGCCAGGTTATTAATACTATTTTGTCTTGCATTTGTCCACCTGTGCAGTACATAGGTCACTGTTTACCACACCCTCCCATTTTATCACATAAACACATGTGATAATAAAAATACAAAAACAACAAAAATAAATCAATCAATCAACAAAAACTTACAATCATGAAATCAAGTAAAGTGAATAACTGATTCTTAACTTGAAAAAAAATACACACAAAAAATAATGATAATAAAAAATAATCACTTTCACTATATAATCATGAATTTAGCTGATTTTATAATTCAAACAATAACAAAAATCTCTATTGGACACCAGAACCAAGCTGATATGAGTCATAGAGCAGGCGGGACTGAGCATTAAGAATCAAATATATAATTAATTACTCACTTCATCCTAATGTGAAGTCTTAATATTAATTGCTACATTAACCTAACGTTTTGATTTAACACTGTACACCTGTACAGCTATTATCTTATACTATTTTAAAACACTAATATGATTATTTTTGCAAAGCTATGTACAATTTCTGTTGAATTTGCATCTTAGTGGAACATATAGCTAATAAATCTCACTATCAGACTCCATCTCGTCCTCTTCTTCTAGACAGTAGTTTACACTCATCATTAGCGGCATCAACCCAACCCTCCTGCATCGACAAGGAAAAACTCTTAAAAAACCCAGTAGGGAAAAAGTGGGAAACCTTGGGAGGAAACTAGGGAAACCCACGGGAGGGAGACACTTTGAGAAAGGGATCCGCTCCACTCGGACGGACAGGCTAATGATCTAGGTACCTAATCTACAGAACGGTGGACCAGTGGCCGCTGAACGTGACAGGGTCCGGTGCAGGACTGAAGCACTCCCAGGCGGGTCGTCAGGGCAGTCCACAGATGTAGATGGAGGAGGCCAGGCTCAAGATCCCTTCATCGTACATGAACAGACAATGGGACTACGTGGGAATAGCAAAGACAAACTACTGTCCAAATCCAAATAAAATGCTAAATCTGGTAAAGTAGGAAGGAGTGAGAGAAAGTGCTCAAGTTTAACCATACTTCTCCCAGCACAAAACTGGAACTCCCTATTGCAGCTTGACTGACAGTCGAGGATTTAGGCCTTCTCTGAGTCCTACCTTCCTAGCCATATGCAAAACTAAAGAGCTAAACTATCCTTGAATAAAGAGAGCGTATCTGAAAGGAGTGAACAGCACAGCAGCCATGGGGGGGCTTAGGCTAGCCTAGGTTCCCGCACCAGTTCATGGATTGCACACCAGGTTGCAAACCGATCCAGACCACCTAATTGATATATCATATATATCACATGTCCATACATATTATATATATTAATATAGATACTCCCATAACATACACCATAAATATATAACGATCATAAACAACATAACACAATACACAACAAAATACAGCATATATAATATATATAATAATTCACCATATATTATACATTACCTAATAATGCTAAATTAAAGTAGAGTGCTACTAGCTAGCTTATTTAAGACTATGCTATGAGACTGGGTGGCCTCTCTGATTGCCACCCCCCTGACTCCAGAAATGGATTGAAGGGTAGAAAATGGATGGATGATGGATGCTTTAAGCCATGGCCTTGGAATTGGAGACCGAATCTGCTTCTTAACATAAGGAAGCTGATTCCACAGTAAAGGAAGCTTGGTAGCATAAACGCTCTGCCGCCAACAGTGATTTTTGAGACCTTAGGAACAACCAGACGTCTGCGTTTTGTGAGCGCAACGCCGACTTTGTTGACATGACACTAACCGTGTCCATGAGATAGGAAGGAGAAACCATTTGAAGGCTGTTTATTTAAGAGAATGAATTTTTAAATTTTATTCTGTACTTCTCGGCGGCACGGTGGCTGAGTGAAAGCACTCTCGCCGCTCACAAGAAGGTCCTGGGTACGAATCCCCGCCGGACCAGGCCTTTCAGAGTGGAGTTTGCATGTTCTCCCCGGTGTCAGCGTAGGTTTTCGTCCGGGTAAACTCCGGTTTCCCCTACCACAAAAAATAGTACTGTACAATAGATGGCATGGCGCCTCCTGTTTGGCGACACCCGCTCCCATCTCTTGTGTGGAGTGAGCGACAAGTGCCCAAAATATAACAATTGTAAACGCTTTGAGACTCAGATCTGCAGTGAAAAGGGGTATAGTAAATGAAAGATTACTTACTATACTACTACTACTCTACAGGGACCCAGTGGGGGAGTGATTTTAACACCGTAGTTATGTGCCCCCTTCTTTTGGTGGCCTGTTAAGATCCTAGCTGCTGTAATCTGAACGAGCTGGAAGCGCTCATAGAGTTTTAGGGCATGCTGCCAATAAAGCTATTACAGTAGTCCAAGTCTTGAGGTGACAAAAGCCGTGAATAGCTTTTTTCCGCGTCACTTTTAGGAAGGTAAATTCCCTAATTTAGCGATGTTCCGTAATGGAGAGTACGCCGTTTAGTTTTCTTGCTTATATAAGCCTTGAAGGAGAGTTCTTGGTCAAAAAGAGACACCAAGATTCCTCAACAGTGTTACTGGTATATACTGACATTATCGAGAGTGGAGTTATCTGGTTTAGTAGGAAGTCACGCAGGCGATACGGACCGAGTAGATCACTTCTGACCTTCTCCGGGTTGAGAAGTAGGAAGTTAAAAGTCATCCACGTGTTTAAGGCCCTTTATGCAGCACTAAGCTTTTCTAGCTGATCTGTCTGATTTGGCTTCATCGACAATAAGCTGGGTGCATCTGCATAGCAGTGGAAATTAATTCCATGGCTTTTTAAATAATGTTTCCTCTCAGGGTTTAACTTCAAACCTGCTTGTCTAAATCGAGTGAGAATGTCTGTGAGGTTGTGTAGGGATTTTCAAAGGTTTTACCCATAAATATGATTTTCAACTAAATGAAATGAACACAGGATGTCCAGCTGCAGTCCCTCTCCAAAACCAACTCCATTAGCCTCTGAAATGATTGTGGTGCGTTTTTGAGGCCCATAGTCAGGACCTTAAAATGATAAAGGCCATCTCCGTTTTGTGATGCAGTCTTACTTCAATCTGTGGGATGCCAGTACCCCTGGACATAACCATTGTCGAAAAGAACTGAGAGCCTGACAGTGCATCGAGACTGGTCATCTACCCTTGGTAACGGATGTGCGTCCAGTTATGTAACAGCGTCAACGTTCTAAGTCTTCACAAAAACCAATATGAGCCATCCTGTGACTTTCTCACCATAACTACAGGACAGGCCCAGGGACTTGTAATGTCTTCAATCCACGTCCTGTGCTTTTATGAAGCTTCAACTTGACGATGAATCTCCGAATTAATAGCAGGAGATGAACGAAAGGCCCTTTGTGAGATTGGCATGTCACAGTTTTGTGACTATTAAGAGTGATAAATCATCCTGCCAAAATCACGTGAGGGTTGGACTAAAAACATCCTCAAATGACGTGTATGGTCTCATTGAGTTGAAGGTTTCTGGATTTCCGTTAGGTCTGAGTGTTTTTAATGTCTGGCAGGTGACATGCATGGAACGGTTTGGTAACCCCCTGGAACATTAAATATTTAGATACACACTCTCCATAAATACTGAAGCACTGTTTTCCGCACTCCTGAAACTGCATGAAAAAGTCTAATTCTGAGTGCCCTCCGGTAACAACAATAATCCTCACTATTGTGCTAAATTAGCCACATTAACACAAATGGGAGCCAAGTACCCATTCTACTCAGGCTACAGTCAATGCAAACCCTGCAGTAGTCACAAACGAATAAATGTGGTTTTCAAAACACACCGGTATAGCTATAAGTCGAAGTCCATTGAGGGGTGCAATCCCAAAGAACAGAGATGACCCCTTTCAGACATTGCCGGGATCGTCACTGTGGAGGAAACTGACACACTAGTTAGAAAAGAAGCATATTGGCTGTAGAGAACTAGTGGTACAGTTTTGTCTTCAACATCAATGTCATCTCGCGTGTCCACAACAATTCCATTGGCAACCATGAAATCCCAAACCCAAGATGATTGGTTTTGTGCAGTTTCGAAACCACTTGAAAAGTGGAGTGCATAGGTTTTATGGGCGAGGTCCTACATTAACAGAGATGGAACCTACAGGAGGCAAGTGGTTCCCCTCGACTCCTTTGAGGGGAACAAACTCCTTCCACAATGGTTTCCTTGGAAGAGCAGGAGTCTTCATTCCAAAGTCCTTCGCTAATGACCGAAACACAGCCCAGTATTCCAACACAAGCTGTACGATTGTGTCTTCGATAACAACTGAAACATACCTCTTCTCCAATGCGTCTCTCACAAATGAAATGTCCATTTGTATTATTGTCATCTGGACCAGGATGGGCCTCGTACATACAATATGGTCCACCATTGGTCAACTACTTGGTAGTTTACTCTGGTTGCTTTGGACTGAAAGGGGACTCGAAAGTGTCCTTCCTGGGCTGGATAGCGATAACTGCGATCATAGCGATCCGGAGAGCGGCCGCGGTGTTTTGCTCTCTCTGAGAATGGCTCTGACGTGGAAGCCGTCGCGACGAACCAAGACACGGTATTTCCCCCCTCACGCGAAGAATGACTGAATGGCTGTCAAGGTCGTAGTCGTGACGTTGCGGTGAAGAACTGTAGGATCTGCTGGAGTTAGTCATAGCGTCCCTCACGAGGTCCCTTCAGGAGTATAACTCCATAACATCGTGTATTGTTTTTGTCTCTGTTGACGGTCCCCGCTGCCAACTGTAGGACCACTTTCTCTGATAATGTCGCAATAGTTTTTTAACATCTTCTTCATATCATCCTGCATTGCCGAGTTTATACTGTTTGGCAAAAATGATTTGACGACGTGTTCAGAATTTGGTAATGAAATAAGGCCAAGATTCAAGAGTTCCAATAGTACATTTAGTTCTCATTAACAATTAAATGGTTTGAATACAGAACTCCCGCGCTACTCCCTAAATCTCTATCCCTGTGCTCTATCTCCCAATGTGTCCTCCCAACGGTTTTATCAGAAACTCCGATGACGTCATATGGTCTCAGGCTGGTCCCATCTGGTTTTGTCTCAGCCGCTAGAGACACCTGTTCCTGAAAATGATACTTTTATCCAGAAGTCCTTTGTCCTTGTGCTTTGTCTGAATACCCATTAAATCCAGGCTTTAATATTGCACAAAGACATGTTTTGCAAACACCTACTGAAATCATGAGTATACAACATTATAATTCTACAACAATAACCTAGTGCAACCAGTTGCCGAAATGACTGTATGACACGGTGAAATAGCAGGAAGAAACCTGTTCATGGAAAATGATTGCATCGTACCAGGCGCTAACATTTTACTAGCTTGGTGGTGCAGATTCAAATCTAGCGGCAAATTTAAGGGCATCGTTCAAGTGTTTCAACCCCTTGATCGTGACATCTGAGCTGTGGATACGGGTCAAGTCCAGCAATAAAGCGCCTAGTTTCTCACCTTTCCTTGCATTGTCCACCAATATGTGGGAAAAGGCTTTCCTCCACCCAGGCCGACTGATTTCAGCAGCAAAAACAGGTAAAGCCCTCTCCTGGGTGGCGAAGCACGTGGCATTAATGTAGCTTTGAAATGTTGATAGATAAGCAGCCTTCCAAAAACGCCTTTTCGTTTCTCTTCTGTGGCATCAAGTCTGACGTTACAGATCAGGTAACAGTCCCAATAGCTAAAAGCACCACCCCCCAAGCATGTAGGAAGGAGTTTCCCAAACTGTCCTCCTCAACATCAGGATTAGCAATTTTACGTGACTGCAGTAAAACGACAGCACTCATCTTGAAAAATCTTCTTTTCCATCCTCAAGAAAAATTGGCGTACGTGGAAATGGCGCTGTTAGAGGCAGCAGAAAAAAGGCAGATTGTTCCAGAAGTTATTTGCCATTGTTGCATCACAAAACACTCCTCTACCCCAAATGTACAACAGCAAAAGTCTCTACTCAAAAAATGTGTCCAAATATCTGTTAAAAAAAAAAAAGTGTTTGCATATTCCGTTTACACATCCGTTGTTAAGCCGGAATTAACACACGGCCCTAGCAGATAGCAGTTTAGGCTTATGCACCGTCCTTATGTACAAACACAAAATGCAACCCAAAAAAATATCCACAGGGCCTATGCAAACGTAATCCACCTCAAAGTCTCGAACTAAATCGTAATAGTCAGTCCGTTATTCCTCGTAGCGTTGTGGGGGGAAAAGTCCAACGTTTTTGCCGCTAGCTTAAGTCCCGTGGTGCAACGTCCCGAGCGACGATTACAACCTCTCCAGATGCGAAAGAAATTATGTCCACAACCCGCTGCCACCCAGT
The DNA here is from genome assembly GCA_964034765.1 of Knipowitschia caucasica. Lineage (NCBI taxonomy): Eukaryota > Metazoa > Chordata > Actinopteri > Gobiiformes > Gobiidae > Knipowitschia > Knipowitschia caucasica. The sequence continues at coordinate 27,234,169 of OZ035839.1, read as the reverse complement.
GTAACAACAAGTTGCATTGAGGCGATTATCAACCCAGTGGTCCGTGGGTGTATAAGAATCACACAGAGGGACAGCGCCTCAGGAACTAGCTTTATCAGTCTACAGCCCCCCTCTGAACACTCCCTCAAACCCGAGGTTACAATTATCTAGCGCCTTGACCTCATCACACCGTCATATCAATGCGCACTCAAAGTAGGTCCTAGCCATTATTAACACAGGCATAACACAAAACAAACAATATAAATTCCCCTTACATATTAAGAAGCAATGTTCTCATATATTAATAAGATAATTAAAATATTGATATACCATTTTCCCCCAAAATGGCTGGACTGAGGCGGTTCCGTTTTGTGAGGATTTCTCTTTATGCAACAACAATTCATCTACATACAATGTTCTCCATTCCATCCATTTTCCTCCTGCTTAATCCGTTGCCAGGACACGGGGGCAGCGGTCAAGAGCAGAGACGTTCAGACTTCCCTATCCACACACAACTTCCAATAGCTCATCCAGGGGGACCCCCAAGGCGTTCCCAGGCCAGTGGGAGACCTCCAGCATGTCCTGGCTCTTCCCCGGGGTCGTCCTCTGGTGGGACTGCCCTGAGTCTTCCCCGGGGTCCCTCCTCCCGGTTGGGACGTGCCCATAACACGTCCCTAGGGAGGCGTCCAGGGTGCAAGCAGCAGCTCTACTCTCCAGCTCCTGCTTGCAAGTGGGCTGGGCCCGCCCTCACCTTATGGTCATTAACCCAAGCTCATGACCAAGTGTGTACAGAGCCCCTAGAAGGGGCCAATAGTAAGGAAAAAAAATCTCCAGATAAGTACTCGATATACCTCTCCCGAAACAGCACGTGGAAATAGCTAGCAGTGCTTGCCGGCTAAATGCTATGGGCAACAACAAACGTCGTGGGGAGGGTTTCTTTATAGTGTCTTGACATAGGGACATAGCAACGGCCACCCATAATTTTATTTCAAGACAAAAATTTATGAAGATATTTGAAGACGATTAGGATGAAAACTATGCCGAGCCCACGGCCGATGAATGCGCTGAACTCATGATAAAGGACAACTCACCCTCAAATCCACTTTTTTTTGCTGATAAACGGTATAAATGAGTGTCCAATAATGTTGTCTACATATCCCTGGTCATAATCTTGTCACTTTGGTGCAAATTAGTTGAAAGTTAACTTTCTGCCTAAAACCGTCTGTGAGGCCCCATCTGCTGGCGACCTGTATTACTACATTTGAATTTCGATCTGGCGCCAACACTGCACAGAAGTTGGAACCTGACGTCTGCAAGTTGACCTGACGTCCACATCCCCCGCCCAGAGCAATGTAAGCGGCCCCGTGCTCTTCACGCCCCCTTTTATTCCTATAAAATAAAAATAATTCAGCAGTCAATATGACTGTTTTAAAGCATCGACAATATAGCAGTCATTTTGACTTTTTAAAAGCTCCCCACATTTAGCAGTCATTTTGACTGTTTTAAAGCTGTAAACATTTAGCAGTCATTATGACTGTTTTGAAGCTGTGAACATTCAGCAGTCATTTTGACTGTTTTAAAGCTGTAAACATTTAGCAGTCATTATGACTGTTTTAAATCTGTAAACATTCAGCAGTTATTTTGAATGTTATATACATTTAGCAGTATATAACAGTCATTATGACTGTTTTAAAGCATTGACCATTTAGCAGTTATTTTGACTGTTTTAAAGCTCTCTACATTTAGCAGTCATTTTGACTGTTTTGAAGCTCTGACCATTTAGCAGTCATTTTGACTGTTTTAAAGCTTTCTACATTTAGCAGTCCTTTTGACTGTTTTAAAGCTGATAAAATTTAGCAGTCAATATGACTGTTTTAAAGCTGTTAAAATTCAGCAGTCATTATGACTGGTCTCTCTCCCTAGATTCTCTCCCTTGTCTCTATCTGGTCTCTCTCCCTGTTCTCTCCCTGGTCTCTCTCAGAGGTCTCTCCCTGGTCACTCACCCCTTGCCTCTCCCTGATCTCTCCCTAGTCTCTCCCTTGTCTCTCCCTGGTCTCCCTTTGGTCTCTTCCTGTTCTCTGCCTGGTCCCTCTCCCCTGGTCTCTCCCTGGTCTCTCTGGTCTCTCCTTGGTTTCTCTCTGGTCTCTTTGGTCTTTCTGGTGAAACCCTAACGCTAACCCTAACCCTAACCCTAGCCGTAACCCTAACCCTAATACAAACAGTGCAAAAAACAAAAAAAAAACACATACGTGGAGCAAAAACACACAACTGCACAAACACAGAAAAAACACAGACACAAACACTGCCAAAAACACACATTAAAAAAAACAAACAAACTGCACAACAGAAAAAACTGCAAAAAACACAAACGGCAAAAACACACTGCACAAACACAATAAAAACACACACATACAGTAGGTCCCATTTCGTTTTGTCGTCTTCATTCACGCTTTTCGGGAATCACGCAGCTGCGTGAAAAATATTACATCTTATCGCCACAAGGTGGCAGGCTAAGTCCGCTTTAGCTCTGCCAGCGACTTAGACGCTCAGGTATCATACCTGTCTAGCCCAGAGATGCTATGTTGGCCAAATGGTTCTCATTGAAGGCTGGGACCTGGAGAACCCAGGTTCGATTCTTGTCTGAGGCAATTTTGGTTGCACATCTTTTGGTTGCTTGTGGCAAAATTGTTTTTTCATTAAACAATTATTATATAACCCGAACAGAACCACAGACAGACATTTACATTTACATTTACATATACGCAGACAGAACCCAGACAGGCGGAGACACGCGAGACACGCGGATCATAGACACTTGGACAGAACCAGAGACACACGAAGCATAGACACTCGAGTCGGACAGGTCCATTTGTTTTATTTGTGTTTAAAGTTAGCTAAGTTTCTCCTTGCATTAAAAATGCTTGGTGGTTGTGGATATTTAGACTGCGTGATTTGATAGAATAATACTGGCAATGTCTAATACATATCTAATTTTCAGTAAATTATAAAGAGAAAGAAAAAGAAGAGGAGGTCAAAATTCAATCCATTGAATATTGAAAGAATCAATACATTCTTGATTTTCGACTAATTCATGAGTGTTGTGTGTTTAATTGGTGCCGAAGTAACATCTTTTTAATCTTCTACAACATAGTGACTAAGACAAGTGTGCCATAACAGAGTAATTCAAATTTTACATGTTATATGTGACTGTGATGATTATGTTTAGAATGTCGATCTTTAAACCTGTTTTTCTCAGAATTCTGTTTCATAAAACCATGTAAATACTCTGACTTCAGATTATGAGAACTTTTGTTACAGACATGCTATGGAGAAAAGGAAAACAGATTTGAAAAGATATTGAAAGCAGCTTTAAGATGTGCGAGGCGAGCCTGGCCTGGGACCTACGGGCCACCTAAAGAAGTTCACGCTGAACTTTCTTAAAAATAAAATGAAAAAGGATACTCTGTTGTGAATGTTTTGAGAGCATTGTCAGTCCTTAAGAGGAGGAATAGCTGTTGTTCTCGGGGAACGAGCTTCGCGCTGTGTGATATGATCATGCAGATTATTGGACAAAATTGTTTAGCCAATAAACGGAACTATATTTGAAGCAACGTAGGAACGTGATGACGCTCAGGGGGTTATATTTTCTAAAAAAAGATTAGAACGCAACATTTAGTTAATAATGTGTGTATAAAAATAAAAAATATTGAAATTATGACTTTAAACAAAAAAGTCTAATGACTTGAGAGGCGAAGAACAAAATTGGGAAGGCCAAGAAAAAAACTGGTACTGTATAGGCACCGGCCTACCCAGGCCTATCCCTGGCCGCGGCTGGGCCGTGCATGTGAATGTAAATGTGTTTCTATTGAATGCTATTTCTTTCTTTATAATCTTTATCTTTATAATTAAATTGCATTAACGTATATATTTAAAATAATTATGTATTGTCTATAGAATTCTATGCAAATTCGAAAATAAAGACATTCTGAAAGCGATCTGCCTCTCGTGATTTTTTAGTGAGGTCTTCTTCTGGTATTTACTGTTTGGCTGAGCAAAGTTTTAATAGTATTGGTTAAAATAAATCCCATTTTCAAACACGGCGTGATGTAAATAAGAGAGAGAGCGAGAGAGAGACGCTGACGCATTTTGGCTCAGTGCGCCGGTGTGCAATCAATGGAATACATCACAATACTCATCAAACAAGATCCATTCAGTTTTATCATTGGAGGAAATGTTTATTAAATTAGCAATTGGCACCTTGACAAAACACTGGATATAGAAATCCTAACAATAGTAGGCTAATATAGGCTAACGTGGACATCCCTTGGCCCGTGGGGATATCACATGCCAGTTGCCTCTCCCTTCAAGGCTATGACCTGGTCGATGACTTTGTCCAGGTGGTCTATATATTTATTGCAGACCTGGGTTGTGAGTTTGTTTAGCCAAAAAAACTCTATTGCGGAGATCAGTGCGTCCTTGCTCATCGGCTTGGCCTCACAGTGAATGTATCTTTTCATGGACGCCCACTAACTCAATGGGGTTCAGATCCGGCGACCTTAAACAAAAACACATGGACATGTTAGCACTGTTAGCCTATTTTCCGATACAGCATGTATTCATCCAGAATATATATATATATATATATATATATATATATATATAAAATAACTACGGTAACTCACTCTGCCGGTGTCGGTACCCAGTTGATCCCCTCCCTTTGAATGCAGGCTTTGACACTTTTTGCTGTGTGTTTTGGATCGTTGTCTTAAAAAATCAAACAGGACAAATTAGGAGGACAACTTAATCATTAAACAAACATTAGTAGCCTAATCATCACGACGTTACTTTTGTCATAATCATGCTGAAGATTTGGAATACAGATTGTTAGCCTACCTTGGAAGAATCTATGTGTAGACATACGGAAATGCTCCCTTAAGTATGGACCAGCAGCTTTTTTGATGATTTCTTCCGCGTAGAAGTGTTGATCCATTATACCTGCGGGTTTAAATAATATGTTAGCATATTGTAACAATTTATTTAGCATAGCCTACTTTGCATGCATTGCTTTCAAAACTTCATCACTCACCGTCAAAAATGACCAACGGACCAGGTCCCCATCGAGAAATTCCACCCCAAACATGCATTTTGACCGGGTGCTTCACTCTTGGTTTTGCAATGCCCCTGAAGTTGGTCTTTCTCCAGCACTTCAAGGCAAAACGTTCCAGTGCCACAGTTGACTCGTCAGTGAAGAGAACATCATCAAACTTTTCACCAGCAGACTTCCATTCTTGAGCTTGGATTACACGCAAATCTTTGTTTTTTCCTCTGGTCATTGGAACGAATCTGTAAGCAGAATTTATCAAAATGTTACTATAAGAATGACATGTTGAGTGCCCGGTTATCACGATAAGTAATTAACAAAGAGACGCGTGTTACCTGGGCTTTCCAAAGTTCCAGCCAAGAGTCCGGACTGCCTTTCGCACCGAGTGTAAGCCGATCGTTATGCTGTGCCTGCTTTGGAGAAGCTCTTTTACTTTTCTTGCTGGTAGTTCATCGTCTGCTCTCAGGATGGAGTCTATTATTTCCATCACCTGACTGAAAGAGACACATTGTTTCAGTACATAGTTTGGTAAAGCCTGTTGTTATTTTGTTCACATGTGAAACTTACAAACTTGAGTATATATTTAAATAATAAAAAGTACATTTACCTTGTCAATTTACGTGGCTTGCGTCCCTTCTTCTTCTCCACAACAGCACATCGGCAATGACGCTGGATAGTTTGCAAGGAAGCTCTTATTCCAGTTGTGGCCAAGTGTTTGGCGATAGCGCTAGTCGTCCAGCCTTTCTTACGCAGAGTCCTGATGAGCTCACTGACTTGTGCGTTGATCACAGCCATCACTGACATGTACTGTAAATATACCATCGGTTGAACTATTTATCTTGATTTTTACACACACCTCCCTCCCCCTACCGCCCACTCCCTGTGTTTTTTCCCCGGCCCCGTCCCAATCACGAGATAAGATGTTTTGCATATGTGAGGAAGAACTGGATTTTTGACATTCCTGTGGTCAATCTAGTTCAATACAGTTCAGCTTTAACATGTTGTTCATAAAAATGGCCAGAATCGCCTATATTTTGGGCAACGGAATAAAAATAATGGATTGCGCCAGATTAAAATGTGTGGCTACTGCCCATCACTGCATATTAGTAACTAAGATTTTAGCAGATGGGATTTGTTTCGTTTTTCAATTGACTGATCATAATGAACAAATTTGTAAAAACTCCAATTCCGCCTGTTTTTTTGGGTTCAAAGCTGAATAAATCAGGCTAGGACAAATCAAGCATCATGCGGGCAGTGATGGATGTAAAACATATTTCCTTTACAATCCACATGTCTACAGTTGAGAGGATGGCTCATAAATTGTGTTTTTGAAACAAATATGGGTCTTAGTCGCGCTCAACCACAGCTTCTATCACCGTGAGGCCAGCCTCAGAGGAGAGCATGTGAGTGCACAAGTCGGCTGCATACAATTCCATCAGAAAGCTCCTTTCTCTTCCTGGTTTATCTGCTAAGGGCTGCTACAGGTTTGGCTAACATACAAATAACACATTTTAAGATAATTTAAAATGCACTTACGGTAATTTTTCAATTACTATAGGAATGATAAGAAAGAGAGGTGAAGTGTAAGACGGTTGGTTTTAGAAATTGGATGCACCCGGCTGCACCTAGCAAAACAGAGTAGTTTACGGAGGACACACGCGTTTTGTTTTACTTTTTAAAACTCATTTCCAAATGGAGGATTACATATCTACGCTCAAACTACTATCTGGACTTAAACACAGAACTGGTCTGAACTGAAGTGGTCTGTGCAGGTCATTTATATGGTAAGACCCATAACTCATAGTTTTGCGTTTTGTATGAACAAACAATGCGGGCATGAAACATATTTTGCTGTAGCCAAACAAATTGTCCACTTGATTTATATGATAAATATGTCCATCTGATTGGTCTGAAGTCAGTGCTTCACCGGTGTTTCCACATTCACAGTGGCGGGTGTTTGTGTTTAGTGCTTACAGCACAGAGAGAGATGAAGAGTGAACAGGACTTCAGCAGCAAAACAGACTTTTCTAGATGGAAATATTGGCACTATTTCAGACTCACTGAGGTTAAAGGTTAAAGGTAAAAATGCGCACGTCGAGTGCACATTATGTTCCAGAACAAAACGAAAAAGTAACGCAATAGTTACTTTTACTGGTAACTAGTTACTTTTATAGTGGAGTAACTCCGTTAGTAACTCAGTTACTTTTTGGGAGAAGTAACTAGTAACTATAACTAATTACTTTTTCAAAGTAACGTGCCCAACACTGCATGCGGGAATAATCAATACTTTCACCTGACGTGTCTCGCATCAGATCAGATTCAGATTCATTTATTTGCCATTTGCAGTAAAACCACATTGGAAAAACTGTGCAAGACTACCCCGGTGTGCGCCAGACAGAGACGACACACACCAGAGCTCTTGCCACGGCGCCATTTTTCCGGCGCCATGCGACAAACAGTAGAATAAACAGCAGAGAGCAATAACATACAGGTTACAACAGACAGTTGGATAGAAAACATTGTGCTTTTTATAAACCACGGATTTTTTTCTCGGGATGAGCACCTCTGGCTGCCGGTCCAATGTGGCTGTCAGAGGGGGGCGGGGTCAGGGAGGGGGTGAGTCGGAAACACAATGAGGAGGGGAGGGGAGGGAGAGATCAGAGGGAGGCGAGGGGAGCGGGATCCAAACTGGAAGACTGAAAGAGTGTGAAATTTTTGTAGAGACCAGATTTATTATGATGGCCTTGGCCCGAGGAATGTGAGATAAGAGAGGAGCGAAGACACAGCAAGGAGAAAAACACATCTTCCTGTAACAAGGGACAATCTAGTATACATTCTAGCAGTCAAAAACAGGCAGATATTCTATTAAATCCAATTAAACCGAATTGCGGCGCCCTCAAACCCCGTACACAGGGGCCAATCCAAGCCGGGTCAGAGAGTTCAAGCGTGACAAACAATGTCATTCAATCTCAATTCCAGAGTTTTATGCCCATCAAGTGAACGAGCTGCGAGATCTCTGATCAACTGTTCCACCAAAACCACTCTTCTTTGTCCAGCCACAGCGCTCTCAACCACGACTCGGCTAAGCTCCTTGTACATCCCATCAATTTTGTCGGCCAGCAGGTCGTGAATCTTGCGAACTGCCATGCCTCCGAATTTATGGTAGAATAGAACCGCTCCAAACCCAAACAGGAGGATCCCCACCACCAAAATGCCAAAGATATATACGTCTTCCGAATCTTCAATGGACAGGGTCGACAGACAGAGGGGCTGCCACTTGTTCCAGCTGTCAAGAGTATACCCCGCTGGTGAAGTCCCGTCCGGGCACTCGGGCTCTCCAGACCCACGCTTACGTGTTGAAAAGATAGAATCAATTGCGTTGAGGGACCAATTTACCATTTCCATTCTTGCTAAAAGTTGTCTGTGGCAAAACTCCAGGAAAAAGACAAAAACAGGAGATAGCAAGCAGTCAGAAGCAGGAGCGTCTGAGACACGTCTTTGCTCGACGGAGGCGGAAGCGGAAGCGGAAGTCTCTCCGGTGTGCATTGCGCACACCGGAGAGAGCGAGAGAGTGTGTGTGTCTGTGGGGGGAGGGGAGAATATGGCCCATACTGTACCTGTGTATATATCACGTGGACTATAGACCACTGGCTGGGGGGGCACAAGCATCTTGGGGGACGGGCACGGCCCCCTATGGCCCGCCCATAGCGACGGTATGAGTATATATAGACATGTCCTTAACAGAGGTCCTACTACAGTATTTCGGGAGCATGGAAGCCAAAGGTTTTTACCACGAACGCGCTTCCAGAGTCGCCAAGACTCTCTTCCCACGGAACGAAAACTCACCTCAAGCCGAGGTGAAACAACGGGTACGTTGTTAAATGTAATGTTGAATGTGAATGTTATTAGGCCCTAGGAGTATGTAATATTGAACAATGCTACAGCCTCTAATGTCTTTGGCAATGTTTCTTACAGACTCTAGGCAAACGTTCGCCAGCATCATCTTTGCGGCAAGGCAAAACAGCTAAGCGTCTCGTCACAAAAAAAGCGGTAAGTGTAATCCTGTATTATGTGTAGTGTATAATGGCCAATAAGCCAGGCATCCTCGCTTAACTAAGCCACGACTCATTACTTTTCTCAATTTCAATACAGGCAGCGGTTTCCATGTCGCTGGTGCGTGACAATAAGGACCGCTGGATGGCAGACATTGAACAGCGTCTAGCCGTGAGGACATCGGAGCTTACTGCGGAACGAGCTCGAGTAGGTCAGCTGCTTGCTGAGAATGAAAAATTGCACGCTGACCTGTCAGCCAGCAGAGCGGAGACAGCAGCCAGCAGAGCGGAGACCGACAACCTCCAACAAGAGTTGCAGGGGCTGAGAGAGACCACTCAGAGCGGACTCCTCGTTCAAGATTTGAGAGCTGGCTTAGGGCAGCTGCAATCGGCGCTACTTTTGGCTCATTCGACACCAATCAGACCAAACACCACTCACTCTACACCAGTCAGACCAATCCCCAGAAGCGCCTCAACACCAGCACCAGAACCAGATATAGAGTGGTCAGAATTTCAGATGTCGCCATTGGCCCTACCCTGTTCTTTCAACGAGAGCCTCCAAATTCCCCGTCAACGCCCAGATGTGAGCTTGCGTCATTTTGGCCCAGAAGACCATAGTCGAATCCACCAACAAAGCTTCGGCCAAGTTGGCAGATATGGATGCCTGCTCTTCAGGCACATTATCTCGGAGGAGAACTACCAGACATGGACCAAAACTACAAATTGGGATGGATCCAGAGGCAAATTAGAACTGCCTCAAAATGTGAAGAGTTTTGTGCTTGGCACACTGAAGCAACATTTTCCTGGCATGGACAGGGCAGAACTGAAAGAATGTGTGGACAAAATCAACGAATTTCTGCGTACAACACGCAGGAATCCCAAAGCGTTGACTCTGTAAAACACTGTACAAACACTTGGAAGTACTGTAACAATACAGTTATTACTTTATTATTTTTACTTACTCCTTATTTTGTAATAAAAAAAACACTTCTCAAACTTCTTGTCAATTCAGTTCTCAAGATTCCTCACATTTTCAAAAGTACGCAACTGGTCATTGCACACACACTCAAAAAAATGATTCATTGGACAAACTCAATTTAATTGATGGTAGAAGTTACAACCAAAAAATATAGTTAATTCAAACTCAAATAATATAATTCTGTGTAAGTTTAAGTAATGTAGTTTGACCAACTATTTTTCAAATATTTCTAACTAACATAAAAGGCTTTGACAAAACATTATTAAAATTGGTTAGGTCAGGAAGTTAAAGGCTTGTACATGAACAAATATAAATGAGCTTCTTTGTCAGTGTTGGGCCAAAGTTATCCTATGAAATAGTGAAGCCAAACAATGTGAATGAATTTGATAAAAGAACTATAACAAATAATTAGGGCTATCATACTATAAAAAAATTGAATTGAGTTAATTACAGCTTAAACATTTATTAATCGTAATTAATTGCATTTCAAACTATCGGCAAAATTATGCCATATGTAGCGCGAGCGGTGGGCGAACTATAAAGTGGTAAATTTAAAACCAACAACGCCACCCAGGTCTAGGACCTGGGAAATATAATTAACTTAAATAGAGCACACAGGTAAGTTTTAAGGAGGAGGCAGAGACAGTCTCATTCAATGGTGCAAAAGTTTTATTTTGATTTCACAATCAAAAGCTGCGTCCTAGTCGATAAAAATCACACGCGCACGAGCAAACACACCACACGCACACCATCAAGTACCGTATGGGTGGGTTTCACACCTCTTTCTCTTTCACTGTGGTTGGCCTTTAAAAATGCAAATTAAGTTCATGCAAACATTAGCAGAGCAATAATTGCTTCAGTGAAGGAAAAACATTTGTAGCCTACAGTAACAGTCTGCAGCAAAGTATAAAATATTGGAATGTTGTTTAACAGAGACATCAAACCGTTTATAGCAGTCATTGAGCTCAAATGTCTCTGTAGCAGGTATGTATCAGTTATTTGTGTAGCACAATTCATACACAAGGAAACTCAAAGTGCTGAGCAAAAGAAAGCATTAATATAAATAATCACAGTACATTAACAAAGATAAATATAAATTCCCTCAGTTGTAGCACAGCTAAAGTGAGACAGGCCTCTTCTCTGACAAGGTTTAAAACCAGGTTAAAAACAGTTCTGTTTAGCTGTGCTACAACTGAGGTATTTTATATTTATCTTTTTTAATGTACTGTGATTATTTATTTTAATGCTTCAACCTGGAGAGACTACAAGAGACGAGATGCGTTTAAGAGTTGTATATTTTATGGATTGAGTTTGTTTATTGGTTTGGAGCTTAGGCCCCGGCTGTGGCCGTGCTCTGAAGAGATCTGCGCCTGGGTGCAGATCATGATCCCCCGGGGCCTAGACACTGGTGGTGGCAACAAGGCAAGGTGAATGTGAGAGTGAAGAAATTCTGAGGCGGAGGTGGGGAGGAGGTGGTTGCAGCTTGAAGTCCGTTTGGTGAGCTGTGCTCTGCTTTGCTCTTAAACGCTGGCTTGATTGACACGGCTGCGGGGAGTTGATTAAGACAGGCTGAGTAAGGCGTGGTCAAGCCTGGTGTGATAACGTAGGTAGTCTACCATACTGAACCTCCGCTTAAGCTCCATTTCAACCTGGAGAGACTACAAGAGACGAGATGCGTTTAAGAGTTGTTTATTTTATGGATTGAGTTTGTTTATTGGTTTGGAGCTTAGGCCCCGGCTGTGGCCGTGCTCTGAAGAGATCTGCGCCTGGGTGCAGATCATGATCCCCAAAAAGAGAGCTTGGCTAGCGATGCGTTTGCCATGACTTGGTTACTGCGTTTATGGAAGGCGCATGGTGTGAGTGACTGTTTCCGTGCGCGAGCTCGGCTCTAGCGCTAGGCGTTGGCACGCGCACGAGCTCGGCTCGAGTGCGCGGCGCAATGTCCGGGCGCGAGCTCGGCTCTAGCGCTAGGCGTTGGCACGCGAACGAGCTCGGCTGGAGTGCGCGGCGTAATGTCCGTGCGCGAGCTCGGCTCTAGCGCTAGGCGTTGGCACGTGCACGAGCTCGGCTCAAGTGCGCGGCGTAATGTCCGTGCGCGAGCTCGGCTCTAGCGCTAGGCGTTGGCACGCGCACGAGCTCGGCTCGAGTGCGCGGCGTAATGTCCATGCGCGAGCTCGGCTCTAGCGCTAGGCGTTGGCACGCGCACGAGCTCGGCTCGAGTGCGCGGCGTAATGTCCGTGCGCGAGCTCGGCTCTAGCGCTAGGCGTTGGCACGCGCACGAGCTCGGCTCGAGTGCGCGGCGTAATGTCTGTGCGCGAGCTCGGCTCTAGCGCTAGGCGTTGGCACGCGCACGAGCTCGGCTCGAGTGCGCGGCGTAATGTCCGTGCGCGAGCTCGGCTCTAGCGCTAGGCGTTGGCACGCGCACGAGCTCGGCTCGAGTGCGCGGCGTAATGTCCGTGCGCGAGCTCGGCTCTAGCGCTAGGCGTTGGCACGCGCACGAGCTCGGCTCAAGTGCGCGGCGTAATGTCCGTGCGCGAGCTCGGCTCTAGCGCTAGGCGTTGGCACGCGCACGAGCTCGGCTCGAGTGCGCGGCGTAATGTCCGTGCGCGAGCTCGGCTCTAGCGCTAGGCGTTGGCACGCGCACGAGCTCGGCTCGAGTGCGCGGCGTAATGTCCGTGCGCGAGCTCGGCTCTAGCGCTAGGCGTTGGCACGCGCACGAGCTCGGCTCGAGTGCGCGGCGTAATGTCCGTGCGCGAGCTCGGCTCTAGCGCTAGGCGTTGGCACGCGCACAAGCTCGGCTCGAGTGCGCGGCGTAATGTCCGTGCGCGAGCTCGGCTCTAGCGCTAGGCGTTGGCACGCGCACGAGCTCGGCTCGAGTGCGCGGCGTAATGTCCGTGCGCGAGCTCGGCTCTAGCGCTAGGCGTTGGCACGAGCTCGGCTCGAGTGCGCGGCATGCTGGAAATGAGGAGTTGCCACCACCAGGAGATGCATACGTACTTATAATGAGAGGAGGCGCTGGGCTGCCAGAACGGATGAATGTGGTAGAGAACCGGGGACCGAGCTCCTGGAGAGATGATTGAGGGAGTCCCAGGGCAGCAGTCCAAGTGGCTGCTCCTATCCGGAAGGAGTGCGGGTGTAGAGAAAGGAAGAGAGGTTACATGCAGGGAGCAGAGGTTTTGAATTTGTTCAGACCAGGGGGTCGTCGAGGGATTGTTTAAGGAGTAATTATAGTCTATGAATGTTGATAAAATGTCCTTAGATGTTGTAGCATGTTAAAGTATCCTGGATCATCACCACGGGCCTTCTAGTTGGACACTAACTGTCCAGACCCTCCTGCATGGCAAGGAAAACTCACAAAACCCCGTGGGGAAAAAAGTGAGAAACCTTCGGAAGACCCTACATTGAGAGAGGGAATCCACTCCACGGACAGACAGGCTAGTCGTCCAGGACCTAAACTACAGAACAAGGACCATTGCCAATACTCCTTTAAGGATCTTCTTATGAGGGTGGAGCAGTGTGACTCGAAGTGGATTTTAGAGAATGTATTTAATGCCGATGTAGATGAGGCAGTGACGGCAGTACCCGCGATGCTGATGTCCAGAGACTGAGAGTGTGCAGTGAGAGGGAAAGGAGAATGCTGAATGAAGGATGAACTGCTGGTGTTTAGAGCGCTGATATTCGAACATGATTCCACTTGGGGAGACTAAAAGGTGAAAATGAGATTCATGAAGTACACTTACCCAGGAAGATTGATGTTCGATAGGAGATCTCTGGACCCCCAAAAACCAACGCACAAGGGCCCGGTCAGAATGAGGGCCAGGGTGCGTCAGGTAAGGCGAAGCGTGAGACAGGCCCGGCGGCAGGAGCCGCACCAGGAGACCAGGAGAGAATATGCCTGGGGAACATGAGAAGGAGCACCGCCTACAGCCACTCAGAGTGCACGCAAACCGTGGCGGGCAGTGCTGCACACCAAAAGCCAATGAGTGCGGCCTGGGGAAGATAGCCGGCCAGGTTTGAAGGCCACGCCGAACAGTACTCATGCAGTCTTAGCGGCCAGCGTTGCAGCAGGCCACCGTCGCGGCGTTGTAGCAGAGCTTTGGTGCGGCGTTGCGGCATCGCGTTCCTGCGAAGCTGAAAAGAGAAACCTCGAACCACTATCACTCGAGTGAAAAGGACCAACGGGCAGTGTCAGACCACGTCTTCAGTCAGACCACGTCTTCAGTCAGACCACGTCTTCAGTCAGACCACTGACCTGATCCGTCGATGCCGGCTCTTCCCGTCATTGTGAAGCAGAACTCCAAGCGTTGGATTGTTCACCCCCCAATAGGGAACGCGAGTCCATGGTCGACACTGGTCCCACGATGAATGGATGAGAGCACACGAATGCGTCGAAGCGTGGCGTCGAGAATGCGGCAGGAGGCGGACACCGACGTGGCGTCAAACAGCGGCCACCGGCGATGAAGCGTGCGGCCGCCGACGTGCTGCGATGAAGCGTGTGGCCGCCGACGTGCTGCGATGAAGCGTGCGGCCGCCGACGAGCTGTGATGAAGCGTGCGGCCGCCGGCGAGCTGCGATGAAGCGTGCGCCGTTGTTGAAGCGCACGGCGTCAAAGCGCGCGGCGTCGTTGAGGCGTCGTTGAGGCGTGCGGCGTCGTTGAGGCGTGCGGCGTCGTTGAGGCGTGAGGCGTGCGGCGTCGTTGAGGCGTGCGGCGTCAAAGCGTGCGGCGTCAAAGCGTGCGGCGTCAAAGCGTGCGCCGTGGAGGAGGAGTCAAAGCGTGCGGCGTCGAAGCGTGCGGCGTGGAGGAGGAGTCAAAGCGTGGCGTCGTCGAAGCGTGGCGTCGTTGAAGCGTGGCGGCGTCGAAGCGTGGCGGCGTCGAAGCGTGGCGGCGTCGAAGCGTGGCGGCGTTGAAGCGTGGCGTTGAAGCGTGGCGTTGAAGCGTGGCGTTGAAGCGTGGCGTTGAAGCGTGGCGTTGAAGCGTGGCGTTGAAGCGTGGCGTTGAAGTGGCGTAAGGCCAGAGCACTGGGCAAATGAACAGCACAGAGGGGCTCGGCCGCGCTCCGACCAATCAGATCAATGCAGTGGACAAAACTTACAGTCCACGGTCAATTTAGACAGAGCGAAGGCCAATGCAGACGACAAATGTTATAGTCCATGCACTGTAATAAATAATATGGTAGTTCAACTTAAAAGTCTTCGTTGAGTTTCTGCCATAAAATGTTGAGCTCATTGAAACAATATTGGCACCTTCAATCAACTAAAACAAGCAAGTTATAAATGGTTCATAAATCATTGCTAGAAATTGTTACAACACAATAGTTTTAGTTTAAACCAACTAACATGTTATGTTGTGCAAACGGTAAACTTATATTGCTTCTCCATATTAATTCAAGTGTATGCGTTATTTAAACTCACAAGCCTAAGTTGAAATAATTTTTAACTTACGATCTGATGTCAAAAGAAAACAATGTTTTGACCTCGTTCAACATATTGGGTCAAGTTATGAATGAAATTTAACTCACTCAATGCAGTTAAACGCAACCAAATATATTTGCTACTTGTACACATAATACTAAGTTTTCAATATTGGCACCGCTTACAGTCAAATGTTAGATGAACGCAAATGTTTATAGCAGAAATTGTACAGACACTTTTAAGTTAAAGGAATGTCTACTTGTGATTTCTATTGACATGCAAAAATAGGTTTTGTAGATAAAATTCACAATCAAGTAGTCACAGCGTTTATTTTCCCTTTTTATTTCCAGAAATGTAAAACATGGAACAAGTGTAATAGCAAATACCATATTGCAAAGCTATCCAGTTTTTTTTAAAACATTTCAGCTAACACATTATGTAATTCCATCTTGTACTTGTGTAGGCTTGTCACAATAGTTACTATTTTGACTTATTCAATAATGGGCTCGACATGGTCATTACATTAATATTTTTGCTAATTTTATATATTTTTTAATTACTATAATCCTTTTATCAAAGTAAATTTTGTCATGTTTCTTGCAACTTGTGTTATCAAATATTTGTTAATACATAGTTTTATAACGAGGGAATACTGAGACTTCCATTATTAAGTTCAGTTCATTATCCAGGGGTGTCAAGTGCTCCTCAATAATTATCGCAATATTTTGTAGCCTCAACATATTAAACTTCAAAAACGTTCTTATTGTGCCAGGCCTACTTGTGTTGTACACATGCTTGAAGGCACCCCTGCAGTGCCTCTGAGGCCACAAAAGCAGGGATTAGAAGAAGTCAACAAACTTTCAAAGAAGAGCCAATTAAACAGGCCTACTAACAAATTTGAAGTGTCCAAAATGGCTCAAAACAATGAGCAACAGCAGGGAAAAAAGAATACAACAGCATTTGACAACATAGATTAATTTACATGTTGTACCTCAATATTTTGTTGCGCAGTCCATGTATTCTGGCAGAGGCCTGTTCGGGCTTGATCTTCATGACCACCTTTTGGAGAAACTCGAACGTGTACTTCATTGCTGATGGGTATTCCAGATTTACAGCATAGATGATACCCATCAGCATTGCCACACCACATGCTACACTCTTCTCATGGTGAATCACTATGCTTTCTTCCACAACGACAGCAACATCAAAGACCTGATGTGGGACCGCATCCTGCTCCTCTTCATAGGCAATCAGGAGTCCAAGTTCCATTCCCTTCAACGCTTCATCCAGATGGTCAGAATGGGCCTAAATAAAAATGAAATTAGATGCTGTAGATGTCGTTACATTTTATTTATTGGTTTCTTTGGTCGAGACAGTGCATGTTAATGAACATACATGGTTCTCATGCATGTAAACAAGCCACACCGGATTGTAGCCTTGGGCTAATTTGCGTCCGTCGTTTTAGAAAATATACTTTGATTTCAGTAAGACTGAATAAAATCTATTACATGTCTATAATGAATAGTGTTAATTACCTCTGTACAGTTTGCCAAATATTATTTTAAATACCATACATTACTCTAAACAGGTTTCTAAATGAGTTGTAATTATTGACGCAACTTAATTTGGATAAAATGTATCATACTCACATCACACAGCCGGAAAACATTGGATGAATCTTCTTTGAGGTAGAGTGGAAGTCCCAACAGAACAGCTGTCCTCTTCCTCTCATTTGTGTTCTGTAAAAGTTAAAAAAAGTAGTTAATGACAAACTTTACTTCAGTTGCTTAATTTATTTCATCTTTATTTAACCAGGAAATTCCCACAGAGATTAAGAATCCCTTTTTCCTGGGGAATCATGGCCCCAGAGAGGAACCTACTGTACATAATTTTAGTGGTTTTGGAAACCGGAGTACCCAGAGAAAATCCACGCAGACACGGGGAGAACATTCAAACTCCACACAGAAAGACCCCGTCCAGGTGGGAATCGAACCTGGGATTTTCTTGCTGTGCAGCATGAGTGTTCACCACTGCACCACCAAAGTTGTATAGTTGTGTTACAAAAGACATGCCACCAAAACATTGTGATGTCAAAGAATATATAAAAAAAAAAAAAAAACATTTTGGAATCAACCCAAAGTTGGCTCTAATGTGCAAAGTTGAAATACCTCAAATTACTCACTTACATTTTTCAAGAAGCTCCTGTAAGAAGCGAAGGAGAGGAATACGTCTTCATTCAATAACTAATTTTTGAATATCAGTGGCACTCCATGAATCCAACATTTTGTTTGAGAACACATTAAACCGATCAAACACAAACTACACTGAAATCAAACTAGGGCTATGCAATTCAACAACATTGAATTGAGGACTTATTTCAATAATCCACATACTTTTAAATTGACAGATCTACATTCGAATCCTGTGGTAGTTCTAATAATATTTAGAGAAGTTTGGACATTGAGGAATATAATGTGTCGAATAATTCTGGGTTGCAAAGGATTCATAGGTTTAATCTTTTTTTTGTATTTGTAGTAATTAGTTGAAAGGAATAGGCCACCGTTTTTCCATACTGAGATATGTGCTAACCTTAGACGAGTTCATCTGTACCTGTCTGGTCTCCACGTGTTACCTTCAGTCACGTAAACACAGCACAGACGGCGTTAGCATTAGCCTCTCTCTTCTCCTCTATAGCTCCAAACGAGGTGAAGATAGAAGCTACCAAGCTCTTTCACGTTTTCCCTATTTAAATATGGTTACGTGAAGTGTTACACTATAAAGTATAATTACACAAAATTAAACAATGTTGGTTTTCTAAGCAAATAAAAAGGGGAACTATATTGTAATAATACCAGGAGTACTTTGGCGTCCGCACAGTAAAGTGAAGATATTACTGCACAGATGTCGAAATATTCCTGGTGGCCTTACAATATAGTTCCCCTTTTTATCCGCTTAGAAAATCCACATTAGTCCATTCCATAGGAAAAACGTGGAAGTGTTTGGTAGCTTCCATCTTCACCTCGTTTGGAGCTATAGAGGAGAGGAGAGAGGCTAATGCTAACGCCTTCTGTGCTGTGTTTACGTGACTGAAGGCACACGTGGAGACCAGACAGGTACAGATGAACTCGTCTAAGGTAAAAACATATGTCAGTATGTAAAAACAGTGGCCTATTGCTTTAAAAAGATGCATGCTTTCTTGTTATTTATATGAACAAAGATGGATAGAACAACCTAAATATTTACATAAGAGTAGCATTCAAAAAATTTACTTATCGTGGCACAACTTCCTATATTTTTTTACTCAAGAGTACAGATACTACTAAGACTACTTACAAAAGTAGAGTTACTTCAAAAAACGTACGTACATGTACAACTGAGTACTACCCATCTCTGCTTAGAGAAGTATACTTACATCTTTCTCAAGGGAGGTCAGAATGGCACCCAAGGAGCGGCACCTTCCAGACTTGCTTGAGGATTTGTAGAGTTCCAGCAGTCGGGGTACAAGTGCATCGAGGCCATCGAGAAATGAAGGTAGCAGTTCTTGGGCAGTAACTCGTTCGAATTCAGCTCTTATCTAGAATAATACAAAACAATTTATGCAGGGCAAGCACACAAAACAGGAATTTTTCAACAGTTACATCACTTGTCTTTCTTGAAGCAATGCCGGCCATCGGTTGCGAATTTCTCTTAGTAGTGGTTCATCACCTACTATCTCTCACTCCTTCGCTGGGCAAATGTTGACACCATCAACTCATCCACCATGTCACGATCGGGGATGGTTTTAAGCATTTCCCTCTCCATCTTCATACGGTTCTCCTCCGTTACTTCGACACTGTCACCTTGTTCTGGACAAAAGTGAACTTGGCCTTTTTTTGACTTTTTGACTTTTCTTTTTGCCTCTCCTCCTTTTCGCTTATTCACAACCACTTCTGGAAGTCCAGCAACTGCCAAGTCACGACGGAAGTTTCCAACCTTATATTTAAGCTATGGACCCACGAATACCATCCCGCTGCAGACCCAGGATTCGAGGAAGCCCTGCAATAAACAAACATAGTAGCATAAGCTAACACTATCGCTTATAAATACATGTACAAAATGCAGTGGCTTGAAACAAATGTAAATATAGAAAACATAACTTACATAAAAACAAGAACAGCACGCTAGGGTTAGCATCAGGAGGGTAAAACTTTCAATCCTGCGGACCCTCGACTCACTCGCTGATCTCAACCAAACCGCTAGCGGCCTCTAGTGGTAAACTCTTCATCCCCCCCAGTCCGTAAAGCTATTAAAATATATAAATAGATAAACTGACTCAATCTTGTATCCAACGGCCCGACTCAGGCTCATAACGCTTGGGAGGCCTACGGGGGCGGCCCGGAGGCGAGGGCGGCAACACGTGGGACGGCGACATGGGGGGCAACATAGCGGGGGCAACAACCGCAGGATCGGGGCCATCATCCACTGGCGAAGCATCCGGAACAGAGACACAAGGTCCAGCCACCTCTGGAGCGACCGCCTGTGAGACCGCAGGGTCTGGGAGGATCGGGCGGGGCCGCTGATCCAAAACCACGGGTGTCCTCCATAAACTCCTGTGTTTTGCTAGCGGCAGCCGAGTGCATCCAATTTCTAAAATCAACCGTCTTACACTTCACCTCTCTTTCTTATTGAAGAAAGAGACTCCTCTATGTCAATTTATGTTTTAATGACAGAGATGAGGAAGCCCTGCAATAAACAAACATAGTAGCATAAGCTAACACTATCGCTTATAAATACATGTACAAAATGCAGTGGCTTGAAACAAATGTAAATATAGAAAACATAACTTACATAAAAACAAGAACAGCACGCTAGGGTTAGCATCAGGAGGGTAAAACTTTCAATCCTGCGGACCCTCGACTCACTCGCTGATCTCAACCAAACCGCTAGCGGCCTCTAGTGGTAAACTCTTCATCCCCCCCAGTCCGTAAAGCTATTAAAATATAATAGATAAACTGACTCAATCTTGTATCCAACGGCCCGACTCAGGCTCATAACGCTTGGGAGGCCTACGGGGGCGGCCCGGAGGCGAGGGCGGCAACACGTGGGACGGCGACATGGGGGGCAACATAGCGGGGGCAACAACCGCAGGATCGGGGCCATCATCCACTGGCGAAGCATCCGGAACAGAGACACAAGGTCCAGCCACCTCTGGAGCGACCGCCTGTGAGACCGCAGGGTCTGGGAGGATCGGGCGGGGCCGCTGATCCAAAACCACGGGTGGCGGTGAGCACACAGCAGTCTCCAACCGGGAACAAGGGGTAACCGGGGTGAAGGCGCGAAGGCGCGAAGGAACCGTCGGTTGCGCAGAGTCAGGCGACCAGACCCATCGACCTTGACGCGATACTGATCGCACCCCAACGACTCCACAACAACACCAGACTTGTCCCACTTGTTGGGGCTCGAACCCTGCTGATTCTGGAGGAAAACTGTCTCACCAAGCGCTAGTGGGCGGAGCGGCCTCGAGTGGGCCCGGAGGGACTCAGTAGTTCGGGACATCCTAGCACGGAGGGCATCCTCCCTCGCCACCCACGCCTGGCGCCAGAGTGGCCGGATATTTGGGTTAGAGTACTTCTCCAGTCTGTTCACGAACAAGAGCGAATCTCGAAGGGGGCGGCCGAAGATGATCTGAGCCGGTGAGATATCGCAGTCCGGGTCCGGAGTGTTGCGCAGCTGCAACATGGCACGTAGAAAGCGGTCGTGGTCAAGGCTGCCAGTCGGGCCAGTGTTAGAAGCCAGGAGGCGCTTGGCCGTCTTCACCGCCACCTCCGCTCTCCCATTGGACTGGGGGAATGCGACGGAGGACACACGATGCCTCACATGCCACAAGCGGAGGACGTTCTCGGTGTGGCTCGCCATAAACTCCGGGCCACCATCGCTCGAGAGTTCCTCTGGCACACCAAAGGTTGCAAAAAATTCGCGGAGGTGGCGGACCAGGCCCCTTGAGCCCCCCAGATCGGACCCTGCTGTGGAGCTCAGGACCTCCACCCAGCCTGAGAGACGGTCCCCAACCACCAGGTAGTGTCGGCCACCATAATCAAAAAAATCAGCGAAAACCGCCTCAAAAGGTGTGGACGGAGGAGGGGACCACAGGGGTGGTGTGGCAGCTTGCGAAGGGGCATTCCGATTGCAGTCCGCACACCCATTCCTGGTGGCCCGAATATCCTTCGTCATGCCCGGCCAATATACTATGGCGCGTGCACGCCGCTCCATCGCTGAAGTACCTTGGTGGGCGGCATGGAGGTGTCGAAGCACATTATCGCGAAGGGATGGGGGGACCACGACGCGATCATAATACAACAGAACACCATCTTGTGCGTAAAAGGACTCACATGCCGGTGACAGACTTTTCAGCACCGGGTCATTCTTATCAATCATGCCTCCATGTTCAATGAGGCGCAGGAGGTGGGCAAAGCATGCGTCAGCAGCAGTCTCTTCCGCGAGGAGGGGCCACGAGACGGCGCCAAGCACCTTAGCATCTTCACGAATAGAGGCCATCAAAGCAGACTCCGCATCATCTTCAAACCCCCGACTCCCCAAACAGAGGCCGTTAGTTGAGCCCGAAGGGGAAGGATGCCTCGACGCTGCATCGGCGGCATGATTACTCTTGCCAGGAAGGTGCACAATCTCAAAGCGCCACGGGAGGGTGCGCTGCTTTAGTCTAAACAGGCGAGAATTTGTTATCTCGTCAAGTGTACGGTCGCCAAAGATCTTCACCAGAGGTTTGTGGTCCGTGACCACAACCAGATTGTCACTACCCTGCGTAAAGTATCGCGTCTGCTCAAGGCCCCAAGCCACGGCCAGGGCCTCCCCCTCAACAGCCGCGTAACGTTGCTCCGCCGAGGACAGGAAACGCGAACCCGCGAGGGTAATCCTCCAGCCTCCAAGGCAGCAGTCCGGAACCCCAGAAGGGCAGCTGCAATGTTGTTGGAGCAGGAAGTAACCAACACCACGCCTGGACCAATCGGGGCGAAGGCACGTGCGTCGCTGCGTGTCATAGATTTCCACGCTTCTCCGGATAGCCTCAATTATGGCACGCTTGGACTTCTGGAAGGCCTCCTCAAGATCAGCAGACCACGAGAATCTGCAGCGGGGACTGAGGAATGGCTTAAATGGTGCCATGGTGTCACGCAATTGGGCATAGTTGGCCACCTGGTTGACAAGGCCGAACCAGCTTCTGATGTCTGTAGTGGACACCGGGGAGGGGAAGTCACGGATAGCGTCCAAGTACTTAGGTAGCGGCTCAATGGTATCATCCGAGACTCTGAAACCAGCAAAATCGACACACCTCTGCGCAAACTGGAACTTGTCAGGGTTCAATACAATGCCACACTCACCAACGTGTGTGAGAAAGTCAATGGTTCTCCACCAGTGCTGTTCCAGGTCAGAGTCATAGTGAATAGTGTCGTCAACACAGCGCTCCTTACGCTCATAGTCTGACAGGACAGCATCAAAGCGACGGTTGTAGCCATCACCTGAGGACAGAAAGCCTTGAGGTGCTCTGGTGTACCGCCAGCGGCCAAAAGGAGTGATAAAGGTGGTCAGATGACGATCGGACACACGAAGGGGAACACTATGGTATCCATTCCAGGCATCAGTGACAGTTTTCCATGTGTCCTTGGGGATTCGGCGCGCCAGATTGAACGGGGACTCAGTAGCAAATGTCTCACGCTGGCAGAACTTGTTAAGAGGCGAGAGGTCCACCGTCCTGCGGGGAGAGCCATCATGCTTACGGGTGACTACCATACGATGGCACCACGTCACAGGCTCACCGTAAGGCACACGTTCAATGACACCGAGGGCCTCGTCCCGCAAGAGGTCATCCTGGACTCTCTGCTGCCAGTGTAAAGGCACTGTGGCTGCTGTGTGGCACGCTTTCGGCGTCGCTGCAGGGTCCACGTGTATCTCGACGGGAGGCCCCTTCATACATGGCAATGACTGATGGGGACAGGTGTTAAATGTGGATGACGCGAATCTCTCAATTAGCCAGTCCTTCATTCGCTGATTATTCTCTGGCATACAGGGGAAGGGCAGTATAGGGGGGCGCGACGGGGGCGCAGTACGCTGGGGGCACGAGCACTGTGCATCCAGGGTTATTTTTGTGTCCCCGCGACCGTCTGGGCCACACTCCACGGCATCGACAGAGATGGGTTCTTTGACAGAGCCCGACGGAAAGCCCAAGGGCAATAGGCTGAGGTTAAGTAGTGACTCATAGGACAGGTACATTGCATGAACCGAGCTGCTCACGTACACCATCGACCGACAAGACTTCACCACTCCGCTTCTGGGTGACGTAGAGAGCCTTGCAAAGAACGCACCCTCCACAGTTATGGGAGAGCGATTGGCAGCCGATAGGCTCAGATTGACGGGACGTAGGTCATCACATGAGAAGCCACAGGCCAGAAACTCATGCATAGACCACAGGTCAGACTGGGCACCAGTGTCTGCAATGGCTGAAATCGTCGCTGGACCATCCGAGCCATTGTCCACAACGCCATTCCTCGTGTCCCCCACTCTGTCGATCGAGATGGTGATGCGCACCCTGGGGTGGTCCCTCATCTTAGCACGTCTCCACCCGCCCTTAGTGAAAATATGGTGCTCAAGTTTTATGGCCTGGGGCTCATTGATCACCGCAGGAGGACGACGCCGGTGGCGGCACCTGAGGCGTTGGACAGGGCGGGCCCCTGATTGCACCGAAGAGATCTGGGATATCGGCCCTGATTGAATTGCAGCTTGTTGACTACCAGCAGATGGTTCCTGGCGGCGCTTGCGACGGTGGGCCCTGTAACAATCAGCGCACACTCGGTGAGGTTTAGTGTTCCACCCACGAGACCCCTCGGTGAAGACATTAAAAGTGATTTTACAGTCCGGGCACAATGCCTGTTTAGCTCTGTCAGGCTGGGCTAGAGACGGAGCAGCGCTCGCCTGAGTGACCTTCCTTGAGCGCTGTAAAGATGACATAGCGGACAGAGTGGACGACGGTAGAGCGATACGGGCCATCTCTTTGTTCTCAACCAACGCGATTACATCGTTAACAGGCTTACACAGGACATCAGGTATACCCAGTGTCTCACGGCGTATATCAGAGTCAAAAATCCCGTTAATCAGAACGTCGCGGATTATGTGGTCAGTATAATCCACATTCAACCCACACACACACGCTGCAGCGTACGCACATGTCTCGGCTTTACCCCGCACTCTCGCTGTGAATGCCCGAAATGTCTCATCGCGCTCCTGGTGTAACTGAAGCAGCTCGGTGCGCAGAACACATGTGGCCACAGGGATGACTGCGAGCGATCGCATGGCGGCGATGAGGTCAGGCGTAGAACCAGAAGCAGCATTGGGATTAGCTTTCAACAGGCTGTCACCCAGTTCAGGCCCAGCACACTGGAATAACTGGAAAGGGGCCTGGGCGTCACTTATGCCCGAACCAGCACGGAAAACCTCCCAGCGGCGTGTGAACACATTCCATTCCTCTATTGATACGCCGATGTCCACACTAGGACGATCAAGCTTCGGGCCATGACCGACCGGGGCTTGGGCTACGACAGGCGGGACCTGATGGGCCAGTCCATGGTTCGTCAAAAGAGCAATGGCAAGGGCTTCAGAAACGTCTTGGGTCTGGAAGGCGCAGCCAGGAACTGAGCACTCAATGATAACCATGGCTTCCTCATGAAGAAAGAGACTCCTCTATGTCAATTTATGTTTTAATGACAGAGATGAGGAAGCCCTGCAATAAACAAACATAGTAGCATAAGCTAACACTATCGCTTATAAATACATGTACAAAATGCAGTGGCTTGAAACAAATGTAAATATAGAAAACATAACTTACATAAAAACAAGAACAGCACGCTAGGGTTAGCATCAGGAGGGTAAAACTTTCAATCCTGCGGACCCTCGACTCACTCGCTGATCTCAACCAAACCGCTAGCGGCCTCTAGTGGTAAACTCTTCACTTATCATTCCTATAGTAATTGAAAAATTACCCTATGTGCATTTTAGATTATGTAAAAATGTGTTATATGTATGTTAGCTAAACCTGTTGCTGTCCTTAGCAGATAAACCAGGAAGAGCAAGGAGCTTATCGATGGAATTGTATGCAGCCGACTTCTGCGCTCACATGCGCTCCTCTGTGGCTGACCTCACGGTGATAGAAGCCGTGGTTGAGCGCGATTAAGACCCATATTTGTTTCAAAAACACAATTTATGAGCCATCCTCTCAACTGTAGACATGTAGAATGTAAAGGAAATATGATTTACATCAGCCAATAATTGATGAGAGGTTTTCTCATCCTCCCTTCTCTCATGACAACACGTTCATTGTGCGTCTTGAGTAACGCGCAGTAACGGGATGTCGGAAATGATAACGGCGTTATAGTTACTGTCAAAGTAATTAGTTAGATTACTCGTTACTGAAAAAAGTAACGGCGTTAGTAACACCGTTACTAGTAACGCCGTTATTCCCATCACTGCTCTGGAGGCGCTTTCAACGCGCAGCTGGGTGGCGCTTCATTGTAGACCGGGTGTGTGTGGTCCCCGGTGGTCCTCTGAAGCTGGGAGTCATTCCCGGTGTTCTGTCGAGAAGTGCACCCTTGTCGAGATTTGCACCCTTTGATGAAATGCGCATCCCCACCTGCTGAAAGCAACTTTCCATAGCTTTGTCATCATGAATGTTTACTTAACATATTTTTGATTTAATAAAAGATAGCATATTAGTTTAATGTACTGAATACATGGTGTGCACTTCTTGTTGAAATTTGCCTCCCCACCCGCCGAAAGAGCACACGTTATCACCACTGTATGAGCCAGTGTTTTGATCTTTTAAAAAGGAAAAGCGAGTAGCTTAGAATGTTATATTATATACGTGCATACTACATTTTTATTATCTTACTGCACAATAGTTGCTAATGCAGAAGTCCAGACGCCAAATTAAGACGTATATTTACATTTTTGTCCACATCTTCACATGAATTACATCTAGTACTACATCACTGTAATGTCTAGTGCCATAGTGTTCAGCAAACATAACAAAATACACGAGTGTAATCTTGTTTATCGTAAATAAAACTAGTGAAGCTGGAGATGCAAAATCTGATGGCTCGATTTAACCTACTTTGACGCATGCGCAGATGCACCAGATAATATGTTTCGACGGGGGAGGCCGTCTCGACAGAACACCGGCCCCCAGTAGAACTCCTGAGAACCTGCAGTGGAAATGCCGGGCGCACAGCACAACCACCGCTGTCTTTACTTTTTACGCTTTCTTTTTTACGCTGTCTTTTTACGCTGTCTTTACCTGTTTACATCAAGAATAAGTTGTTGAATTCTGTTTTACAACTGCTTTTGAAAAAAGTACAAACTAATCAAAGTAAAAAAGAGCTAAACTCGAATAAAAAATGTGCTTAAATGGAAACTTTTGGCCTCCTTCAATCCCCTTATCTGAGTCCTTATAGTTTATAGTTTGTGTTTTTATTATTTTAATATAAAACATACACCACGAACCCTCGGTTGGTCACACATATATTTTTTTAATAGTCACCACTTCTAGACTATAAAATACCTCCAAATAAGTAGACCATAGTTGATAAAGTATATAGTGACAAAGAAGATGTGGAACTGTTCATTCACTCCACAATTTGAATCTATAGTCTCTTTGGGAATTTTGATGTCACATGAACTATTGCTTGTTTTTTGTGCGACGAGCAGTCAGACTTGCAACACGGAGCAGCCCGGTTGTGAGAACTTGTGCTACGACGAGGCCTTCCCCATCTCCCACTTCCGACTGTGGGTGCTCCAGATCGTCGCCGTGGCAACTCCCAAACTGCTTTACCTCGGCTATGTTCTTCATGTCATTCTAGCTAAGAAAAAGGTAAAAGATACTATTTCATCAACTGCATCCAGTTCAAAGTTGGATTTTTGTTTAGACTGCTGCTGCTAGTACAAACATGTTATTGTCACATTGGATAATTAATGAACTTTACACATGGTAGTGGTGAGCTGTATTGGGGCGAACTGTGCCTTCGGCTCCTCCAACTCGCAAGGGTGAAGTGTCTATTACGAGTATTAGTATTACCACAATTACATTTTATGAAAATTAATAGATAAAATGTGACTGATTTGTTTTGGATTTATTCTTCTAAACTCAAACAACACATCACCCGTTTTTTTATAAATTGGCTTAGTGCCAACCAATGCAAAATGGTATTCTACTACAGTAAAACATCTAGTTGGCCGGATGACCTACAATCATTCGTGCACACTCCTTAGGCAAGACACTCAGTGAAGTGTCTTGCCTAAGGACACAACAACAGTCTGGTGCAGTCCCACTGTGGCACCTGGTGTTTGCAGAGGTCTGACAGGATCAGGCTTTGACAAGTGATGCCACAATGGCACAGGTGCTATGGTTGTGTTTGCGTGACTACGCCTCTGAAGGCCCACAAAAGCCACTACGAGATTATCCAAAACTGTGTCAATCTGGATGTGGAAATGCAGGTCAGAAGGACCACATCAGGTGGGGCAGTGAAAGAAGTGGCCAGGAATGCTGAGAATAACAAAATAGGGAATATTATTATCTAAAGCGGTGGGGGGAGGGGGCAAGCAGCGGTATGTGTTCCAATATTAATTACTAAAAAGCCTTGTAAACCCTTATAAACCCTTTTGTAGTTAAACATTATAAGCTTGGAGCCAATAAGAATATGGTTATGGTGGGTTGAAGTGGGGAGTAGCCAGCTGCTGCAAACAGACCCAAACATTGACTTGGTCAAATGTTTTCATTACATTTTAAATCAGCGCAATTCATCATATGAGTTGGTGATTATTTTAGAAGAAATTATTAAGGAAGTCGATTACTCATTTTTCATTTATCAGAATGAGAAGGGCTCTGCCAAAAATCTGAAAAATTAAAAATAAATTTAAAAAAAACATCTCAACCTCAACTATCAACCTGAGCATTCAAACTTTTTGTGATCTATCCAGACACAAGAGGAAAGTGGTAGACAAATTAACTATGTCTGACAAAGATTCATTCATCCATCCATTTTCTTCCCTTAATCCATTTCTGGGTCGGGGGGGTCAGAGCTGCAACCAGTACACATAGCACCAACCCTTCACTGATCCTCCTGCAGA
Source organism: Knipowitschia caucasica (assembly GCA_964034765.1). Taxonomy (NCBI): domain Eukaryota; kingdom Metazoa; phylum Chordata; class Actinopteri; order Gobiiformes; family Gobiidae; genus Knipowitschia; species Knipowitschia caucasica. The sequence goes on along the minus strand of OZ035839.1, from coordinate 27,205,482 downwards.
TGGTGAGTCCACAGGAGCTTTGATATTCTTGCAGGGACTTCAGGCAAAGTGGGGTTAATTGTCTTGCCTAAGAACACAAGCACAGCAGTCATCAGTAGGAATTGTGAAGCAGGTCTTGTGGTGGCCTCGAACCCACAACCTTCAGGCCTAAAGATCAATGCTCTACCAACTGAGCCACGTCGCCACAAAGCTAAAGTCAAAGACAAAATTATAATTGGTCTGTTTCGTCATCCGACCACAGTATGTGAAATGTTCCCCTGCTTTGCTCCTTGCAGCTTTATTTCAACATTGCCTTCTATTTGCCACGTAAAGACCTGATTTGTGTAGTGCATGACTACACCCTGAACATATTGAGGTGTGGATGTCTACAGATTAGCCATGGGTTTCTTGTCTGCATCAGTTAAGATAAGAGTTCCTTTATTCATGTCACAGTGGGGAAATGTTGATGTTGCAGCGCACATACAGAACAGCACAAGGGCACACAGGGAGCACACCAAATGTACAAAATACAAAATAAGTGGTAACTATGTTTCTTAACTAGCTAACTAGCTGTAGATGCTTTAAATGCTTCAATACTAGTCAAACATATATATATGTAGTAGTGCAGAGTTATATACTGTACAAATAGGGCAGGATAATAAGTAAATAAAGTAAAGTGACATTGTCCAGTGGACATTCTGAAGTTGCAGTATTGCACATGATTTACAGTTTTTTCCTGTTGCTTGAACACATTTTGCAAAATTTCGCTCATAGTCCCAAAACTCTAAACACATGATGACCTGACACAACACTGCGACATAAACCACTCACTGTCTCAAAATGAAACTGTCTCAAAATGAAACTCCTTTATCAAAACTCAAACTCTGCTCTCAAAATTCAAACTCTGCCCTCAAAACTATATAATCAATTGTCAAAATTAAACTCTGAGGACAAAATGACACATACTTGCACCATATGAACACACTTTCAGATTAGAAGCAACACACAACAGTACTTTATACAAAACACTGCAGTCATTTTCACTCTTTTTATTGTGTTTATCAGATAGTTTTCTGTGAAGCTCAATGGAACTGTTTTGGTTCTCAGTAGTACTAAAAGGTTATAAATAATATCAACTCAATACTGTACATCACAGTATTAGAGTATACTGTACACCACAGTACTATACTGTACTGTATTTGTGTCAATGCAGTAACACATACATAAACAAACTCTAATGTAAAACTAGACAATTATACGTGAGTGGGATCATGGATGGTGGATCATGCTCGGACTGTTTTCACAATGTTCTTGCTGTTGGTGAACAGTTGTTGAGCACCTTGAGAAGGTCTCCTAGTCATTCAGTAGAAATAGGCAACCACAAATTGTTACTATTGGTTTTAGTTCTTTTTTACAGTACTTTATACTGTACACATTACTGTGACATCTCAGTACTATGTACTTTACTGTATTGTATGTTTCACAAAACTACCATTTTTCAAAAGGAGCAATAGCCAACTTGTAATAGTACAAGTGATACGGTACTGTAAATACTATACAGTTTGCAGTACAGATTTGAAGACATGTTTCCATCTGAAGGTCCTGATGATGCAGCTGGAGCTGGACTCTCTGCTTCCCTTAGTTTGAGGTCATGGTTTATCACATGATCCTCCAAGGTTGCTCTAATGTCATCAGAAATATCTTCAACCATGTCCTCCTCTCTCCTCGTCTGCCTCTTCTTCTCTCTTACTCTTCCTGCCTTCATACTTTAAAAGTTCTGAAAATGGCTAAACTGAGGCCTGTTTGTGTCTGACTGATGTGTGCTGCGTTTTGTCAGTGTCTTCAAGTCAGTGTTTTCAAGTGTGTGTCTCAGTGTTTTCTATCACACAATGTGTTTGGTATTTTGAATAGATGTGTTTTCCCAATGATTAACACAGGATTGCATTCATGAACAAAGTGTCTTATGTATGACACAGTGTGTAGTGAGTAAGAGAAAGTGTGTTGCAGAAATGAAAGTAAAGTTAAAAGCAGTACTTTTGTTTGAGGAATGGTTAGACTGTGTTTTAGGTTCGGTACAAAAGCTTCAGGTTCTGTAACATTGGTCTAAGCGTGTGTTTATAGTGTTCAAGCAAAAGGAAAAAACTAAGTATTTACTTATTTACAGATGAATGAAATGTACTTTGTCTGACAGCAGCAAGAAGGAAAGACCTAGTCTGTCACTGAAACTGCTCTCAAGAGCAGAGAGTGTCCTGCAGAGGGTGACAGTCATGGTCCAGCATAGATGTTAGTTTGTCCAGGACCCTCCTGTCCCCCACCTGCTGCACTGTGTCCAGGAATCAGCCAAGGACGAAGCTGGAGTTCCTGATGGCCTTGTCCAGCTTCTTCCTGTCCCTCTCTGTGACGCTGCTGCTCCAGCAGACCACACTGTACAAGATGGCTGATGCCACCACAGAGACATAGTAGGTTTTCAGGAGTGGCCCCTGCACTCCAAAAGACCTGATTCTCCTCAGAAGGTAGAGTCGGCTCTGCCCCTTCTTGAGGAGGGCATTTGTGTTATGAGTCCAGTCCAGTTTGTGGTTCAGATGAACACCCAGGTACTTATAAGAGTCCACTCTCTCAATGTCCCTTCCCTGGATGTTCACTGGGGCTGGAGCGGCCGAGTGGAGCGGAAATCCACCACCATCTCCTTGGTCTTCCCCGCGTTGATGAGGAGGTGGTTCCGCTGACACAAAGTCCACAAAGTCCAGTATTACTCCTCTGTACTCTGCGTCATCGTCCTCGGGGCTGAGTCCGATGATGGAATGGTGCGAGGACAGTCCCCTGGGGGGCCCCCATACTGCAGATCAGGACCTCAGACACAAAGTCCCTGGTTCTCACAAACCGGGGTCTGTCTGTGAGGTAGTCCAGGATCCACTCAGACAGGTCATATTCCACTCCAGCTGTCTCCAGCTTGTCCCTGAGAAGCCGCGGCTGGATAGTGTTGAAGGCACTGGAGAAATCAAAGAGGATCCTCACCGCGGTGCCGGGTTTCTCCAGGTGGGACAGGGAGCGATGGAGGAGGGTGATGATGGTGTTAAGGAAGTTTCTACCCAATGAAGGAGAAAACTCAAAAGGTCTTTGTCTTATCAAAAGCGTAAGTTTATTGTTAACACACGTACGGAGAGTCAGCACATACAAACAAAGGCAGCATGTACCAGCTCTGAGGGCAGAGCCCCAAGTTTCCTGTATACAAGACACACACGAGAGACAGTCCCGCCCACAACAGATTGGAGGGGGCCACCGGTGAGGAGGCGCATGGGGAGCGTTTGGCGCCGTCTGGGAACGAGGTGCGAACAGACAGACAATGGTCTAAATGCAGGTCATACAGATGCAAGACGCGAAAGACACAAGGGTGTGACAGACAGCAGGATGTAGAAGATGCACACATACAGACCGATAGATATGCAAGAGGCGAAAGACACAAGGGTGTGACAGACAGCAGGATGTAGAGGATGCACACATACAGACCGATAGATATGCAAGAGGCGAAAGGGAGGACAGTGATTTGCGCCATTGTCTGTAGGTGTCGGGGGGGGCCCGGCTCCTTCCTGGAACAGGGACATATGACATATGAATAGACACAGGCAGGGTTGCATGAATACTAGTCGCTTGCCATCACACTCCTTTCCCGTGATAATGTAAAAACCCCAGTTTTACAGAGATCACATTCAGGTGTGTGAGTATTGACCTTGGCCCCTGAGTAAAAGAAGAGTTGTTGATGGGCAGGTTACGCCGCCGTCACCCAAGCCTCTTGTATTACGGGGGTGTGGTCAAAGCTCTTCGCTGTGATACCCTCCCCCTAAATTGTGGGCGGAACAAGTGGAAAAATAAAAACAAAGTAAACAAGAAAGAAAAACGTTAGACAAAGTCGTCGTCCGAATCGCTGATATAATCAGGATCGGAGTTCAGTGGGACCGCGGCCAGGTCCGCCTCAGGGTCTCTGTGTTGAATGGACACAAAGTGAGTGGATATCATTTTACCAACGGCCCGAAACACCATGGGTAATACACATGAAAATAAAATCATAACGGTCAATAGGGCTAAACCAAGATTAATGAGCACACTTCGCCAGGAGGACAGGAGCCAGTCCAGACCGTGAGGAGTGTCCGTGACATTGTCCGCTTGCATGGCGTCCCGGAGTCTAGTCAGATTGGCTATGCCCTGTTGGATAAGACCTCCGTCCTCATCGTTGGCCGGAATGTATGTACAGCAGGACGACCCGATGATCGTGCATACGCCTCCCACAGACGCGGTCAGGTGGTCCAGGACCAGCCGGTCCTGAAGAACAACGGCACGTAGGTCGTGAAGTTAAACTCTCTGTGATTCAAGTATGGACACTGTGGTATTGACAAAACCTGAGAACCTATAGCTCAGGGTCTCCGTCCTTAGCATTAGTTTACCTACACCCAGGCTGGGAAATAATGCTAACATTATTTTCTGGCCTGTGGTCCATAATTTGTGGTCATCGGGTACATTAGTGCCCCACAGGGGGTCGTGTGGTGTGTAGAGTTCTCTCTTGTCTCGGTGTTGGGCCTTAGGGAGTGTGGAGATGATGTATGAATGGTCGGCAGGAAGGGCGGCCGCACAGCGTCCCTCCCATTTTGCGGGCAGACAGTCATACATGCGATATCCGCACAGATACATGTGAGACTCTACGGGCCGCGTTCCTAAAATGTCTGGTACCGTATAGTACGGGACACACACGCTTCCCGGGGCTGCCTGGGAATCGTTAAGTTTGCTGCTGTTGGCCATGTATGTGCAGGGGCTATATACAATAGAGCAGAACTCAAGTGGGATATTTCCCACCTGAATGGGCTCTTTCGGGAGAGTAAGGCTGGTGTTGGCCCGAGACCAGGAGTGGGTGTAGCATATAAATTTGGAGCCAGGTTTGATGTGCACTGGGCCGAAGATTGGCTCTTCCCCCGGATGGCTGCCGGATTTGAGACGCAGCTCTCCCTGGGCAAGGGGCTTGAGTTTTGGGGGCACCGCAAAAAACATTGCTGGAGCCCTGGGATCGGACATTGAAACCAGGGTGTGAGGGATGATTTTGGAAATGTTTGGCACCGGTAAGGGGATTATGTGGGGGTTTGCGGCGGCTATAGGAAGGTGGGTACATACGTAGCAATTGGATCTATTGTGGCTATCTGCGACGTATTTTGCATACTGATACCAAAGGTTGAGTGAATAAACTGTAGAATGTTTGTAGGATTTACTCAAGGCCTCCAACCAAGCAGTGTCGTCGGAAGCAAGGCTGCGTGTAATGCGTGTCATGGCTTGAATCACAGGGTTTTGAGTTTCAGAGGAAGACAATATTAACATAATAAACACAGTCAGCACGGAAAGTAGTGTCAGTGTGGCCAGCATAACAGTCCAAGGGCCCATGCCGGTCTTAGCCGGGCTACATTCGGTAGTCTTTTCCGCGGGAATACTCACGAACAGTGCCGCCTTGCAGTCAGTGGCACCGCTCCCTATGAGCGTGTGTGGAGCGTTAGTGGTCATGGCGATGTTTGGTCTTGGAGCGGCAAGACTCTATTTGCGTTGAAGCCTTGGCCTCAGCACTCGGTTGGGCAGAGCGCTCGGGGTTTGGGGTGTGGCCTTGGGGTCCGGGGGCTGGGGAGTTGGGCAAAGGGGAGTTGCCTCGGCAACGCTGGGATTCTCTGGGTGTTGTTGTTGGCCTGCTTCACCGATGGTGGCCGCACGCCGGCCAACCTCTTCAGCGTAGGGAGCCGCGGATGGGCCTGGTCCGTCCGCGCCCTCGGTGTCCTCGTCTATGGCCCTCAGTGGCAGCACCGCACGACAGTGGTTGGCGTGGATCCACGTTGTCCTCTCCGCGACCTTAACGGCAGTGTCCGTCACCAGGAGGACGAGGAATGGGCCGAGCCAGCGCTTGGACCGCCAATGCTTTCGTCTCGTTTCCTTCACCAGGACCCAGTCGCCTGGTTTGATCCTGTGCAGAGCCGCCTGCGCAGCCTGTGGCAGGGCGCTCCTGACCTGGGCAGAAATAGAGGACAAAAGTGCATTAATTTCCTTACAATAGGACAGCATGTCGTCATCACACAAAGAGGTGCTTGGCAGATCTCTGGTCGGGGGTCCCGCGCCCAAGTTGGGTGGTCTGGCGAAGAGGATTTCGAATGGGCTTAGGTTTGACCTTGACCTGACTCTCATGCGCATGTACATGAGGGCTAGCGGCAGAGCTTTGATCCAAGACAGGTCTGTCTGTTCGCAGATTTTAGCAAGTTTGTTTTTCAGAGTGCCATTCTCTCGCTCGCACGCGCCTCCGCTCCAGGGGGCGTAACTGCAATGTTTACGTATATCAATGCCCAGAAATTCACCTACTTCCTCAATGACTTTTGCTACAAAGTGACTGCCATTGTCACTAGAGATTTTTTCCGGGACACCCCATCGTGGTACAATTTCTGTGAGCAGAGCTTTCACCACCGCATTGCTCGTGGCGTGTTTACATGCAAATACTTCAGTCCATTTGGACCAGAGATCGACAAGAACCAGACAGTATTTCTTACCTTGGCATGGTGTGAGTTCAACAAAGTCCATTTGGACATGTTGAAATGGGCGCAGGGGCGGGGGATGAGCAGCCTGTTGGATAATTTGAGACTTACCTGGGTTGTGCGCGAGGCAGATAGCGCATGTTTGGCAGAATCTCTGTGCAAATGCCGTAAACCCCTTTGTATACCAATTTTGTGTGATTAAATCACACATCCCTCCTTTCGAAGCATGGTCTCGGCCATGTGCTAAAATTGCAAAATGTCTGAAGAAATGCCGTGGTAAGCACGGTTTGCTGTCTGGTCCCAGCCACACACCATGCCGTCGTTGCGCCCCATTTCCTTCCCACAGCACTGTCTCTGCTGGAGTTGCCAGCGCCTGCATTGCTGACAGAGAGGAGAAAATATCAACAGCTTGAGTGAGGTAGTGTGTGTGTGTGAGTAGAGGTGCGTATGCCGCTGCCTTCGCTGCTTTGTCCGCGCGCCGATTCCCTGCAGAGATGGGATCAGTGGCATTAGTGTGGGCCTGGCATTTGCATACAGCGATCTCTAAGGGCAACATTACAGCTTTCAGCAGACGTTCAACCTGTGTGGAATTAAGAATTGGTTTACCATCAGATTTCATGAAATTGCGGTGTTTCCACAGTGCCCCCCAGTCGTGCACCACAGAGAAACCATAGCGCGTATCACAGAATATGTTGACAGTTTTGCCCGCTGCCAGCTCACAAGCCCTGGTGAGGGCAACCAGCTCAGCGGTTTGTGCTGAATGGTGGTGGGGCAAACTACCAGAGTCTATAGTATCAAAATCAGAACACACAGCATAGCCGACTCGGTTCTTCCCAGTGTGGTCACGTGATGGTGATCCATCTGTATAAAAAATCAAGTCAGGATTAGTCAGAGGCACCTCTTTCAGGTCTGGCCTGGGAGTGCATATCTGTTCTATTGTGGCGATACAGCAATGTGCCTCCCCTTCCTCTGGCGTGGGCAGCAGTGAGGAGGGGTTCAGCTGTGTGCATCTCTTTACCGTGACATTTGGGAGTTCAAGGAGCACCGTGTTGTATTTCAGCCAGCGAGCCGCAGAAAGGTGAGAGGTTTTCTGCTCTAGCAGGATCAGGGAAACAGCATGAGGCACAAGCAAAGTTAGTTCAGTGTATCCCACAAGGTCACGTGATGCTAGGACCGCTTTCTCAGCAGCAGCCACAGCCCGCAGGCAGCGAGGCAACCCTGCTGCCACGGGATCGAGTTTTGCTGAGAAGTAAGCAGTGGGTCTCAGTGGCCCTCCGTGAGACTGCAAAAGTACCGACACCATGCACCCACATCGCTCATCCACAGTCTGAGTGAATGGGCGGGTTGGATCAGGGAGACCTAGTGTGGGTGGGCTTTGTAGGGCAATTTTCAGATCACAGAAAGATTTTTCAGCTTCTGGGGTCCATGTGATCCTGTCACATGTGCGCAGACCCTTCCCATGTATGAGTGCACCGAGCGGAGTTTCCAATACTGAATAGTTGGGAATAAACTGTCGACAGTAGGAGCACATCCCTAAGAATGACATTAATTGTTTTTTTGTTTGGGGTTTTGGAAGGTTTTGGATTGCCGCCACTCTGTTGGTGGAAAGGCTTTTGCCGTGTTCAGAAATCACGTGGCCAAGGAAGACAACTTCCTTCTTCACAAACTGTAATTTGGACAAACTGGCTCTGTGACCTTCTGCATGCAGATGCTGAAGTAAGGTCACAGTGTCGGTTTCGCATGTTTTCTCGTCCAAAGCACAGAGTAAGAGGTCGTCTACGTACTGGAGGAGCGCCGTGCCTGGCGACAGAACCAACGGGGCCAAGGATTCACGTAAGGCCGCATTGAATATTGTGGGTGCATCGCGGAAACCCTGGCAGAGGCGGGTGAAATTATATATGCGCCCATCAAACGAAAACGCGAACCAGAATTGGGAGTCTCCGTGCACTGGAACAGAGAAAAACGCATTAGCCAAATCAACAACAGAGAAAAATTTAGCTTCAGGCGGAACCTGACTCAGGATCGTGTATGGATTTGGTACCACTGCCACCATGGGAGCCACAGCATCATTTACAGCTTTAAGATCATTAGTAAACCGCCACTTTTCAGGCGCTCCTGGATCAGTGTGTTTTTTAACTGGGAGGATGGGGCTGCAAACACCCCCGGACTTGCAAGGGACGATTACACCATTCTCCCGTAGCGCTTCGAAGACTGGTGTAATTCCCCTGATAGCCTCCTCACGCAAGGGATACTGCTTCCTGCACGGACGGAAATCAGATTTAGGCACAATTATAACCGGCTCACAATTTTTGATGAGGCCCACGTCGGTTGGGCCTTTTGCCCACAGTCCCTCTGGGACCGCGCGAAGTGCAGGCGTGGCCTCTGCATCCGCTGCTGACAGCATGAGCTCTGTCCCCTGTGGGACTGAAGTCATGCTGTCATGATCAAAACACACATGTCGGCTTGCTGCGAGAGAAGACTTAAAAGGACTTCTCCAGGCGTTAGCATTTTCAGAGAACCATGTGTCCTCATCTTGGACCTGTGTCCAGTCCCCAGCATTGCTACACTTATTAATAAGGACAGAGGCCTCACTCCACGCTGCAGTCGTGGGTTTGGACAAAGCTATGTGCAAAGTGGGACATAGTGGGTCGATAAAATGTTTTTGTTGCTCATTAAGTAACACAGATACCATAGTGTAGTTTCTATCCCAATAAACATACTCCGTTAGTAGCCTATCGTCACTACACTGAAGCCATGAATTTTCAAACTCTAAGTTATTGTCTGGGAACGACCGGAGAGAGCAGCTTAGGTCGTTCGCGTGGTTGACCTCCAAATTTTGTGCGGGCGTAACTCTATCCACTGTCGTGGCTAATAACTTAGCAATCTCAGGGTTTGGTGTCAATTTCCAGTGGTAGTTAACTTTTGGGACCGGTGTCTCCTCATGCATGCCGGTGAAACATGGAGCATTTGCTAGCTCCCTAGCGTGTACCACCCGTAGGCCGCTTGGTGTTGAGAGCAGATTTAAATTGAGTCTGCACATAAGGTCTCGGCCTAGTAGATTAACCGGGCACAATGGGGAATATAGAAAAGAATGTTTAAGCTGGTTGCCCTGAGAATCAAAACACGTTAGCGGTGACGTAAATTGCTCTTTGGTCGTCTCTCCCGACGCTGCTAGTGAGAATGTGAAGCGGCCACTCATTTTAGGGGAGACAGAAAGGCTGTCACTTTTTAGGACAGAGTTTGTTGCCCCGGAATCAACTAGAAAAGTAACATTTTCGCCACAGATTGTTAGCGTATGTTCTGGGAATTTAGCATGAATTTTCTCAAAAAATGTGTACGTGCCGATTGCAGTTGGTTCAAACTTACGTGAAAGATGAGTGATCGCTTCGGTGACGTGTATGTGTGCGTTACCCGGTAGATGAGTCTCCCGTACGGTTTCCTTCATGGCTCCGCCGTGTTCACCGCCAGCCCGCTGTCTGTCCCCGCCTAGTCAGTCCGCCTCGTGACGCATCTGGTGGTTGCCGTGTTGTGGGCCTTCATAGCGGTGCTGTTGTGCCTGGTGCCAGTGGTGTTGCTGCTGGTACTGGTCCGGCTCGCGGTTCTGGTTCTGCTGCCATTGCTGCTGGCCGCCCTGCCGCGGCTGCCACTGGCCGCTCTGCTGCTGGTACTGGTACTGCTGGCCGCCCTGCCGCCGCCTGCGACAGTCTCTTGCCCTGTGGCCAACTTTTCCACAGTTCCAGCATGTCCACGTTCCGTTGTTTTTCTCCCATCCCTTTTTGTCCTTTTTGGAAATGTCATTGGGGTTTACGGAGTTAGGGGTTTGGACCGACAGCAGTGTAGCCTGGCTTTTCAATGTTTCCAAACAAAAAATTGCATGTTTCGCGTGCATAAGTAATTCCTTTATCTGTGGTCCGTCATCAAATGCGACATACGAGTCCCGCACCTTTAAAGCCACCTCTGGTAAAAGTCCTTCGACAAATCTGGAGCATAAATAACCGTTGTAAACGGGATTGTCCTTCTCCTCCCCGTCCGTTGCAGCTGGGAGCTTCGGGGGTACACCAGAGTGCTCATTGAACACAGACAGCAGGCGGCTATAGTACTCCTCGACCCTTTCGCCTTTTTCCTGCTTGCATTTAGACAGGATGGTTAGGTCGTATTTGCGTGGGAAAACTGCTGCTAGCCCGTCACACATTTTCTTTATGGCAGTCAAATATGCTCCGGAGTCTGACTCCACAATGTCTTTAGCCCGTAGTCCTGGCTCTGGCAAATATGGCTTAAATTTCCCAAAGTCCGCAGGCGACATCTTTAAACGAGAACCCGAGCGCACTCCGCTCCTGAGGGCTTGTATTCGCGACAGAAAGCGAGCAGGTCTTCGCAGAATTTTGAGCAGTTTGTCTCTGGCCGTGTAGATAGCAGTTGTGAAGCGGATAGAAACTCGCTCGGCCCCCAGGGTCTGAAGACCAGCGCCGGTCCTTCTCGGCCCACCATCTCTATCATGGGGAAAGTGGCGGTGAAGTGATTTGTGGGCCTTGGTTCCCGCCGGAGCGTTGCCCTGCTCCATCGCGGCTCTGCTTCTGGTGCTTCTTCTTCTGCTGCCGACAGCGCGGGGGCCACTTCCTGTGGGGCGTCAGCAGATGCGAGAGGCTTTGGGAGGCACTGACGTGGTTGGCTCTGGCGCGGCGGTGTTTCGGGAGGACAGGGGCCGGTTTCACACAGCGGGGCCACGGAGGAAAGCGTAGACAAATCTGGGTAGAGGGAGAGAGAGGGGACAACAGTAGTCTGTACATTTTTTAAAACAGCGCTCTGCTTGGGCGCGTACTTAGCATGGAGTTCTGCTCCTTCTGTGAATGGGTTAGTAGGTGAGAAGGGGCGGTATGGTGGGGGGTGTGGGGGATGTGTGTGTGTGTGTGTGTGTCTGCCTGTGTGCCTGCCTGTGCGTCCCCCCCTTCCGTGGAAGGTGGAGCAGCTATGGCTTTATTGGTCTTTTTGCGGTCCCGTTCTGTAGCTAAATCCTCCCACATGGCAAGACAGGTCTGGTGTTTCAGTATAGCCCTAACATCTTCTGCTGTAATTTTCTTAAAACCAAGTATTTTTTCTTTTTCTTCTTCTAAATTATCACGCAAAATGCGTAATTGATTTAGAGACATGCTCCCTCCGTCGGGAAAACCGAATGAACTACACCATATAGGCAAGCATTCATTAGCTTTAGCTCCGAATCGTTTTTCCATAGCCATAGTAACGGGGGACGTCAACATTCCCCGCGGCGTGGCATCTCTAGATTGATTTTTCCCCATTTTCACGTATGGAACAATGGACCTAACCCGTGTAGTCTCTTCCCTGCTCTGTACTCGCTTTGGAGCGGTTCGTTCCCCCCTCGCTGGTTCAACCAACGAGCGCGCGTTCTTAGACCGAACCGGGCCTGGCTGAAGGCACTCAGAGAAATTATCAGGGTCGCTTACAGAGCGATTTACTACCACGCAGCCGCTAGTTTCAATCTAGAACACAATACAAATCCCGCACACAGACTATGCTGTGGCAATGAATGAAATACCCCAAAAATACGTAAATAAACAAATCCCCGTGTCGACTTAAGGGCTGCCCTGGGCTCGTTACGCAGATGAAAAGACAAAACTCACCAGATTAGGTTCTTTTATGGTCCTGTAGTCGAATAGTTTTTCCAGCGCGAGGCGAGTCGTGTCCCCCCTGCTTCTCGTCAAACACTAAGTGAGGTAGGAGGCTGGTCCTTTGTCCCAGATTTGGCCAAAACAACACGAGTCGTCTCCACGCCGAAAAAAAAAATCCAACAAGAACGTGTCAGCAACGCCAAATTGTTAAGGAAGTTTCTACCCAATGAAGGAGAAAACTCAAAAGGTCTTTGTCTTATCAAAAGCGTAAGTTTATTGTTAACATGCGTACGGAGAGTCAGCACATACAAACAAAGGCAGCATGTACTAGCTCTGAGGGCAGAGCCCCAAGTTTCCTGTATACAAGACACACACGAGAGACAGTCCCGCCCACAACAGATTGGAGGGGGCCACCCGTGAGGAGGCGCATGGGGAGCGTTTGGCGCCGTCTGGGAACGAGGTGCGAACAGACAGACAATGGTCTAAATGCAGGTCATACAGATGCAAGACGCGAAAGACACAAGGGTGTGACAGACAGCAGGATGTAGAAGATGCACACATACAGACCGATAGATATGCAAGAGGCGAAAGACACAAGGGTGTGACAGACAGCAGGATGTAGAGGATGCACACATACAGACCGATAGATATGCAAGAGGCGAAAGGGAGGACAGTGATTTGCGCCATTGTCTGTAGGTGTCGGGGGGGGCCCGGCTCCTTCCTGGAACAGGGACATATGACATATGAATAGACACAGGCAGGGTTGCATGAATACTAGTCGCTTGCCATCACAATGGCGTCCTCACATCTGATGCCCGGCCGGTAGGCAAACTGCAGCGGGTCCATCGCTCAGGTCAGAGTGGAGCGGATATGTCCCATATCCGCCTATATCCGGGCAAAGAATGTATTCAGCTCGTTTGCTCACAGCTGGTCTCCTGCAGACTGACTGGGGGTGTTTTGAAGCCTGACATGGATTTGAGGCCTCCCCACTCACCCTGAACATTCCGCTGGGCCAGTTGCTCTTCCATCTTCCTCCTGTAGGTGTTTTTAGCTGTGCGGATATTCCACCTCAGCTTCCTTTGCGCAGATTTAAGGGCTTCCTTGTCCCCTGACTTAAAAGCACGCTTTTTGTCCTTAAGCAGAGCTTTGATCCACAGCTTATTGTTTGGGAAACACCGGACAGTGCAGGATGGAATGGTGTTCTCAAAACAAAAGTTTATATAGTTATTTCCTTGTTCGCCTTGTGAGTTCAGTTAAACCAATTAACGCCTGTGTCTTAGACTGAGTTAACACGGAGACAATGTGGCAGTAAAACGGTATAGTTGGATGTTGGTTTCTACCAACCGTTCATACAAAGACTGTGTTCCAGGGGGGTGAAAACGTAAGTGTTCAGATCCAGCCTGCAAAGTGGGACAATGTGGACATGCGCAGTAGCGGAGAACAAACGTAAACATCAATGGCGGCGGGCACACTAACTAGCTTTGCGGGCTTCCAGCGCGGCACAGAGGATAATTCTACTCCTTCGTTCGTCCAAACGAGACCACGCAAAGCTCTAGGTTCAGTTTCCATTTTCACAGATGCTGTTAAAATGCAGAATGATGTTGGTGCATTCTGAGGGTCTGGCACAGGAAGTGAGTATACTGCCGAGAGGTGGGCTGGGCATGGGGCTGGGTGTCGTGTGTTGTGTTGCAAAGTTTCTCTGCCCACTACTGGCCGGGCGCTAGAACTACATCGTTTTTAAAACCTCATGTGAACGCTGAGAAATTTGCATTAGGAGCCAGGTCGTTTCTGTTAATACCCTGGAAACGTCTGCGCAGCGTCTCAGTATAAACAGGGCCTCAGTGGGTTTGCAGTTGTGCCATACTCTTTCCATCCCTAGATGATGGATGAAACAGTGATAGCCTTACATTATAGCTCTAATCATACTGAGATTAGATTAGTTTCAGGTGGACTCTCGTTATGTCGACAAATACCATTCATTAGTTATCATGAAACATTTAAAGACAATCAGTTGTAAGCTGTGAAAATTGGGCTAAATAATTTTGCGCTTCTCAAAAATCATCTATCATTTTACTTTCACAAAAAATAAAAAAATAAAAGTGTTTTCAAACCACTGTCTGTTATTGTCACTTACACACAAATCTATATGTAAGGTTAACGATATTCTATATAGGATTGTGTGTTCATACTTAAACCATAACTACATCATCATCTATTCTTGTTTTTTTTTTTACTTTAACTATCTTTTTACTTTAACCATATTTAAATGTACTATTTTTTTTAACTTTAACTCTCTTTAAATTGACTTTTTACTTTAACTCTCTTTAAATTTTCTTTTAATGATTATTTAAAGACGACCTTGAGTATCTAGAAAGGCAAATAAAAATAAAATGTCTGATTATTATTATAAACTTACTTCCTTATTATGTAAAAGCTAGAGATTTTATACTTGCTTTTTAATGCTAAAGTTCATTCATTTTATTTAGTATAGAGTCATTTTTAATTGTTCTTGTGTTGTGCGCGCTCCTCATTCCTACTGTCCTGTAACTGTTAACGTGATACAATAGTATACAAGAGCAGTCCTTTACAACAAAACAATTTGAACCAACTTCAGCCTAAGCAGCAGTTTCTTGCAAAGGTATGTTATTGTTGAAGTATGAAGATCCACGTCCACTACGTGAGCATCTAGGTGTCATTCATTTCACCTGTCTGTTTTGGTCATGTCTTCATCCGTCAACGTAACCCTGAGGCGTTGTGAAATTCTCCTCAGCGGAACTCCACTGCTCAAAGGTCCTCTGCAGTCAGCCATCTGTCCACATGCACTCCCAGACCGACCTCCAAATCCTCCAAAAATCTGCAGGTAAGACGCCAGCTTTTCTCATCCTCACTATGAAGACTCTTGTACGTTACTGTTACCATATACTGCTTTCATGTCAGTTTAAACGTCAGTTATTTACTCTGCTGTTGAAGTTTAACTCCCACAAACAGCTCAGTATGTCTACAATATAATAATAATACTTGTGACTTTGCTTAAAAAATTGTACTTCCTATTGGCGCCAGCCCTCGCTGTGCAGCCAGTCACTTCGGCTCGCTCCTATTTCCAACCTTTTCTCTATTTATTTCTCATTGTCTTGCACACTTCTGTCTTTTGCACAATCTGAGTGATCCTATCTACAAGTAAGCAAGTGAGGAAGTATATGTATAATATTTTATGTGTGGCTTATGTTCTGTCTGAATGAGGTGCTACTGACGCCTTCCTCAGGTGATGAATTAATAAATTAAACTTTACCAAAAATATTCCAGACTATTGACTTGGACTAGTAGGAATATCTTAATTTCAAGTCTATTTCCTTTTGGTGTCAGCATATTGATTATCTATTACAGTTTCTACTTAAACGTATATACAGTAGGAGGATTTTCCCAAATATTAGGAAAGAACCGCCCTCTCCACTTTTTGAACAACACTCTTCTTTTATTTGAAAACCACGTATCTCCAGAATGATTGATGATTCGGGGACCAATAGTCTTGACGATCCACTCGGAAGTAGAAAATCCTCCTATATACATTTAATAAGGTATCATTAACATAGTATTATATTTCTGAATGGACAATACTTTATTGGATTTTTGTTAGTTTCTTTTTATTATATTTTGCCATTTCTAGACTACTATACAATAGACTATATGAGATCATCTACTGCATGAATGGACATTAGAGTATTTGATTTTTATTCTTTTCTTATTCTTTTTTGTAATTTCTTGACACCAAGAGTCCATATGTACCTTATGTTTGCTTGAATGCAAAATATACATAATTGTCTTTTCTCTATATTTGCCAGTGTTTGAACCACAGCAGCTGAGATGGGAGAGTGGGGTTTCTTGTCGACGTTGCTGGATAAGGTCCAGAACCACTCCACGAACATAGGGGAAATCTGGATGAGGGTTCTGTTCATGGTCCTTGGAGGCGGAGCAGAGAGCGCATGGGGAGATGAACAGTCTGGCTTCGTCTGTAACACCAGCAGCCTGGTTGCAAGAACGTCTGCCAGGGCTGGACCTTTCCCATCTCCCACATCAGCTTCTGGGTCCTTCAAATCATCTTTGTCTCCAGGCCGAACTCAGGGAGAAGCTTTTGAGTCCTGGTGGCAGCCGTTAGCTCAAAGTTCCCAAATACACAGACAAGAAAGGAAAGATTAAAATCAAAGGGAATCTTTTTGGAAGCCACTTGACCCAGCTTGTTTTTAAAATCTTGATAGAAACCGGGTTTATCGTGGGGCAGTATTACTTGTACGGGTTTATCATGGTGCCGATGTTCCCCTGCTCCAGAAAGCCCTGTCTCTTCATCGTTGAATGCTACATGTCTCGTCCCACCGAAAAAACCATCTTCATCATCTTCATGCTGGTGGTGGCTTGCGTCTCCTTGCTCCTGAATGTCGTTGAGATGCTGTACTCTGCATCAGGATCAGGTGCGGAGGATCTGGGTCTCAGAAGGTCATCTGCCATAGAACCCAGCCAGCCTATCTGGTCCCGGGTTGCTGAACAGCGAAGTCAAGCAGAACAAGCTGAACCTGGAGATGGAGAGCAACCAGAGCATCAGGGGCAGTCAAGATGGAGTCAAAGATGGTTGGACTTTGAAAGAGCGCTGAAGCTCAGGACTGGCGCAATAGCAAAATAACATGCAGTAACAAAGATGTACAATTGTAATTCTGTTGCTGCTTTGTCTCCATTTATTACATTGTAAAGTGAACTCATCTTATTTGTGTGACCATTTGTGTCACACTCACCATTTTGTGTTTAAAGATCTGTTTATTTTGATAATATCTTTGTAAATCCAAATATGTCCCCGAACAACTGACCAATCACTTCCTCATTCCTGCCCATGGATTCTGTTTGAGTTAGCTCTAATCCTTATGGAGTGTAGCTGAGTTAGCTCTAATCCTCATGGAAATTGTTTGAGTTAGCTCTAATCCTCATGGAGCCTGTTTGAGTTAGCTCTAATCCTCAGGGAGCTTGCCTGAGTTAGCTCTAATCCTAAATCATGGTCCTGCTCTACAGGAGTTCATCTCATGGTGTGATGACTCCCACTTAGAGCTCAATATTAGTCAAACTAAGGACATGATTGTGACATTTTCTAACAAGCAGAGACAGCTTGCAGAGGCTGAATCTTCTGCTGTCAGGGGAGAGCTTGTGGAGGTGGTTCACAAGTACAAATATCTAGGAACCATCTTTGATGACATGCTCAAATTCTCCAGTAACACTGAGAAGCTCCTGAAAAAATGCCATAAGAGGCAATGGGCCTCATTCACGAACCGTACTTAAGAACAAATTTGTGCGTAAATCCTACTTACGAAGATTTTACGAAGATTGTGGTATTCATGAAATTTTTTCGTAACCAGAATTTCTCTTGGGTAAGTACAAATTCTGCGAATGCTCAGGAGCACTCGTACGCACATTCAGTGCCGACATGTTCGCACGCTGGTGTTATGCAGTTCAATAAAACACAACATTACAGTGATATGTCCGTCATATTGATGTATGTATTTATTTATTTGTTGATGGTAATTTAGCCTATTTTTTAATTCATTTTGAAATGAAATGTGCCAACGTTTTATCAAATACATTGGAAATCTTGCCGTGTATTAGTGACCCCATCCTATTCATAGGGGGAATTTCTTTATCCACGGGCCACAGAACAATGGCATATATACTGCTGCTGCAGGAGGTTGCGGGGTCGGCGCTGAGTCTCTGCGCTGGTCTCTCCCATGGATCTATACGGGTCTGCACTGGTCTCTCCCATGGATCTAGACGGGTCTGCACTGGTCTCTCCAGTCAGGTGTCTCCAGTCAATGTGGTCTCTCCTGTCCGCGCTGGTTTCTGTGTGCTGGTCACTCCAGTCTCTCCTCGGGTCTGCATTGGTCTCAGCGCTGGTCCGCGCTGGATCTCCTCCCAGGGTCCAAAATATTTTGAGATTCATTTTTAAATTAATACATAATATATTTTTAAATTAAGCCCATAACATTTTGAGATTAATCTCATCATATTTTGAGATTAATTTCATAATTTTGTTAGTTCGATTTTATTCTCATAATATTTCGACTTTTAAGTCAACATTTTATAACTTTATTCTCAGTCTGGCAAAAGAAGAAAAAAGGGTGACTCTTTTGCTCCGTGTAACTCTTTGCTTTAGGCCTGTTGCTGTTTCCTCTGGCGTCTGCACACGACCCTGCAGTCCCTTTTATGGGCATTAATGGGCGGTTACTTATGCTAAGTACCTATGCTAATGAAGCACCGGGCACGCGCGCTCTACTTACGAGGAGTTGGCATTCATCAATCTAAGAGAACAGCTGCGAACAATTCAGTGGCTTACGAGCGCGTTGATGAATCCCACGTAGGGTCTTCTTAAGAAATCTACTTAAGAACAACTTGAAAAGAAATTTAAGAAGTTTCTTACGAAGTTATTCGTGAATGAGGCCCAATATCTTTTAAGGAAATTAAGGGCGTTTGATGTCAGTCCAAACATCATGATGAGCTTTTACCGTGCCTTTATTGAGTGTTCTTTCTTTTTCATGTGTTTGCTGGTTTTACTCTGTCACTGCACAAAATAGGGCTCAGTTAAACAGAGTAACAAATGTCTGCTCTAAGATCATTGGCCAGCCAGTCGTATCCCTTCCTGCCCTGTGTGATCAGCAGGCCATGAGAGAGGCCTATAGGATTCTGGGAGACCCTGCTCATGTTCTCTTCCCTGTGTTTGAGTGGCTGCCTTCAGGGAAGAGGCTGCGCTCGGTGGGATGTAGGACGCAGAGAAGGAAATCCACTTTTGTTCCAACAGTGATTCATCTGCTGAACTCTGACCCGTCATTACCCCAGCGCAGGGTTAAAAAGCTCCAAACATTTACTCAAACAAGATGTGTGTGTGTATGTATTCATGTATTATTTATTGAGATTTTTAGCATGTAACTTGCAACTATCCGTGCTTTTTAATTGTCCCTTGGGGATTAAAAAAAGTGATTGATTGATTGAATTGAGCCTGCCTGAGTTAGCTCTAATCCTCATGGAACTGGTTTGAGTTAGCTCTAATCCTCATGGAGCCTGCCAGAGTTAGCTCTAATCCTCATGGAGTCTGTTTGAGTTAGCTCTAATCCTAATGGAGTCTGTTTGAGTTAGCTCTAATCCTCATTGAGCCTTCCTGAGTTAGTTGTAATCCTCACCGAGCTTGTTGAGTTAACTCTAATCCTAATGGAGCCTGCCTGAGGTAGCTCTAATCTTCATGGAACTGGTTCCATGAAAATGCATCAAACAAGTCAAATGCAGGAAATGCAATAATAACAAACATATGGAAGCCAGTGGTTCATAGGGAGTGGGGTGACCACATGTCTATAAATAAATGTCCAGATCATCACTAAAAGCTCCATGAGGATTAGAGCTAACTCAAACAAGCTCCATGAGGATTAGAGCTAACTCAAACAAGCTCCATGGGGATTATAGCTAACTCAAACAAGCTCCATGAGGATGTGAGCTAACTCAAACAGACTCCATGAGGATTAGAGCTAACTCAGGCAGGCTCCATGAGGATTAGAGCTAACTCAAACAAGCTCCATGAGGATTAGAGCTAACTCAAACAGATTCCATGAGGATTAGCGCTAACTCAATCAAGCTCCATGAGGATTAGAGCTAACTCAGGCAGGCTCCACGAGGATTAGAGCTAACTAAAACAAGCTCCATGAGGATTAGAGCTAACTCAGGCAGGCTCCATGAGGATTAGAGCTAACTAAAACAAGCTCCATGAGGATTAGAGGTAACTCAAGCAGGCTCCATTAGGATTAGAGCTAACTCAAACAAGCTCGGTGAGGATTAGAGCTAACTCGGGCAGGCTCCATGAGGATTATAGCTAACTCAAATTGGCTCCATGAGGATTAGAGCTAACGCAAACAGACTCCATTAGGATCAGAGCTAACTCAAACAGACTCCATGAGGATTAGGGCTAACTCAGGCTGGCTCTATGAGGATTAGAACTAACTCAGGCAGGCTCCATGAGGATTAGAGCTAAGTCAAACCAGTTCCATGAGGATTAGAGCTAACTCAAACCAGTTCCATGAAGATCCATTCTCTGAAGTCCTCCAAGGCGACTGCTGTTGTGATTTAGGGCTATAGAATAATAGATTAAACTGAATTAGTACATGCAAACTAAATGCAAACTCCACACAGAGAGGCACTGACCAGCAGTGGAACAAAACACATATTTTCTTATTTTTGTTTTAGTCCTTATGATATTCGCTTTAAATTAATGTCTTCAAATGTAATATATGGATATACATGTAAAATGCTGTAAGAGAGTATAGAAAGTACAACACTCCCATCATGTATCGACTCTGTGGGGGGTCTGAAGCAGGCCCCAGTGGAGGATGTAGCCCAGTAGAGGCTTGAGGGGGACAATTATCGACAATGACTCTCACCCTCTGTGCGCTATTGAAAGGTACAACAATTTAAAAAGTTATCGACTTAGACTAGTCTGAGTATTCAAAAGGAACATAAAGAGCATTTAGGAAGAAGGTAAAGATGCTTTTGCAAATGTGTGCCAGGAGTTCATGTTGTTAGCTTGGATGGCTCACTGGTCTGAATAGAAACCCAAGCTGCTCCTTTGGGCTTGAGTGTCACCCCACCCCCTATCTCTCTCTGGGACACCTGATCCACCCGGGCTTAGGGAACCCGGTTTATCTGATGCTGGCCTTCTTGCCTCTCTCAACATCTGCGGCTGTGAGCGTGGGCGTGGGAATTGGTGGGCAGAGCATTGTCTCAGTACATCTGGAAGCGGTTACTGAGGCATTTTTGTCCTTAAACATGTCGCATTCAGTTCTGAAAGGTTTCAAATGTGTAGTGTAGAGAAAGGCCACAAGAGGGTAGTGTGAGCGCAGAGGCCTTTTGCTGTATTATCATTTATTTTGCATCTTATCTCGGTATATGTGCATGGTATACTGTCATTTTATAGCCCACCAAGACAGTCGTTTGAGTTTTGAAATGATCGCATAAAGGATTTGTTGGCCCTAGTAAAGATCAATGTGTAATGTTAGGCGGCTCCCACTGAGAGTCTGAACTAATAAGGCATGTTATACATACTTGTAAAGCTAATTTAAACAGCCATGCAATTAACATTTTACCATAAACATTGAACCCTGAACGCAATTAGTAGGAATTCAAAGTAAACATTATTCAGCCCAGCAGTTCTTTTGTCTCTTTGTTCTACAAGTACAGATGTGTACTTTCTCTCCTGTTTGTTATCACAGTATGAGGAGATGGGACATTTGAATTGTAAAGGTGTATTTATCAATCTTGGTGTTAAACTGTGTGTGCAAAGTAAAACAGTGTGTGCTATTTTAGTGGTTAAATTGTACGTTTGCATGTGCACAGATGTTACAATGTTCATGTACTGTATATTGCACACACACAAACAAAGAAGTGATAAATATGCCCCTTAATGCGTCCCAGCTTCAATCAGACTCGACCTCATGCAACCCTCAGTCAAATTGAGTTTGAGACCACTGCTCAAAGTTCTTATTCTCAATTGTCCACAAGTTTGACGGATAAATACGAGCAGC
Organism: Knipowitschia caucasica; assembly: GCA_964034765.1. Classification (NCBI taxonomy): domain Eukaryota; kingdom Metazoa; phylum Chordata; class Actinopteri; order Gobiiformes; family Gobiidae; genus Knipowitschia; species Knipowitschia caucasica. Next base: position 27,183,744 of record OZ035839.1, on the reverse strand, counting down.
TGGCTTGAACATTCACACTAAGAAATACAAGATTGTTTTAAAACCCAACAGCTGAGTTAGGGCTGCTGGGTCATATTCTAGTGTTGTGTCAGGTTATTTTGTGTCACATGCTCTGTAACTCTCTACTGCAGACTGTAGCTACAGTATTTACAGTACTTTACCGTATCACACGTACTGAAACTCAGAGTGTGTCTACAGTATTTGCAGTACTATACCGTATCACACGTACTGAAACTCTCTGTAACCTTCTGTTCACCCAACAGCAGGAACTTGACATTGTGGAAATAACCCGAACAGGGACCATGATCCATAAACCACCTACACGCAATTGTCTAGTTGTACATTAGAGTTGGTGTTACTGCATTGGCTGTACACTGTACTGTAAAGTATACTGTAGTAATGTGATGCACAGTATACTGTAGAACTGTGATGTACAGTATTGAGTTGATATTATCTGTCACCTTTGAGTACTTTCATGGTTGTTGGTAACGTTTTGTTGAGAACAAAAACAGTTCCATTGAGCTTCACAGAAAACTAACTGATAAACAGAATAAAAACAGTGAAAATGAAAGACTGCAGTGTTTTATTTAAAGTACTGTGCTGTTCCAATCTGAAAGTGTGTTCACATGATGCAAGTGTGTATCATTGTGTCCTGAGAGTTTCATTTTGACAAACGATTGTTTATTTTTGAGAGTAGAGTTTGAGTTTTGATAGAGGAGTTTCATTTTGACACAGATCTTAATGGTTTATGTCCCAGTGTTGCGTCGGGTTCTCTTGTGTGCAGAGTTTTGGGACAATGAGCAAAATTTAGCCAAATGTGTTCAAGCAATAGGACAAAACTGAGAAAAAGAATATTGGAGGTGTGTTTGTCGAATTGACAAATTGTTTCCTGTAGATGGCAGCAGAGGAGAGACAGATATCCCATGTTTCCTGAGTTGAGAGCATGGATCTATTATAATAACGGTTGAGAGTCTATGGTTGAGACATGATTGAAGAGCCTCGTCCAGAGAGGCCGTCCCAAATGCAGCTGTACTAAGGCGTATGTTGTGAGACATTCTCTGAGTAGAACATCAAGATCCATTTGCATGAAATCATTATTTTACAAAGTTGTGCCATGTTTCTCCTAGTGTGGGTGTGTTGTGTTGTGTTGTGTTGTGTTGTGTTGTGTTTGTGTGTGTGTGTGTGTGTGTGTGTGTGTGTGTGTGTGTGTGTGTGTGTGTGTGTGTGTGTGTGTGTGTGTGTGTGTGTGTGTGTGTGTGTGTGTGTGTGTGTGTGTGTGTGTGTGTGTGTGTGTGTGTGTGTGTGCGTGTGTGTGTGTGTGTGTGTGTGCGTGCGTGCGGGGGAGGGGGGTATTCATGTGCGTGTGTGAGAGGAAAGCACGCTCCTATAAAAGCTGCTCCTTCTACGGGCCACTCCGTCTCTTCTGTCCTGCGGATCACATCCCCAGCTTCAGCCATGTGGAAAATGTGCCCGTTTCACTTCGGACTACTGCTGTGTGCCCTGTGCGTAACCACACAGGTAGGACGCGCTTATGAACTCATGTTTTTATTATTGGAATGTTACGTCAATATCTTTCCAAAAGAAATCTCTGTGTTATGCCTTACAGCTGGAGTGCCAACTTTGACAATACCAACAAATAACTTGACAACCACACACAATATATCCATCTTACTAGTTCCTGTTTCTGGAATAGTTTGGTTTGAGATCATAATCATCATCACATGCATGTTTGGCTATTGATATTGATTGGTTTGCCTTTTTTGGCAGAAAAGTGAAAAAGAGAGGTGCAACTTCAATCAGCCAATCTGTATGCAGTTTAAGGCATGTTACTTAAACAAGACTCTTCTGTTGGGACAAACGATAACAGTTAGGTTCTCCATCTGTAACATTATATATGCAACAAATAGTCTACTTTTAAACATGGGTCTTCTTTTGCACAAATCTAGTCCATAACGCCCATGGATCTGCTGGTTTTGTTTTTTTTTGTTATAAGAATACATCCCATTTTCAAGATTTCACTTTAATGTAGTGATACTACTGTTATATCTGGAGTACCACGGGGTGGACATTTGAGGTGTCAATATTGATCAAAAATACTTTTTTTTAATAAAATAACAATTTCTACATGGTATATTTGAAATTCCCCCATATCAATTTGTGCTCACCCCTTTGCTACGAAGTGCAGACATAACAGCAGATCTAGATATTTTAATTGGAGTCAAATTGCTTGCATGGTGCCTGGCAATTTCACAGGTTTGGACAGCTGAAAAGGAGGATTGTCGAATCAATGGTGACTCGAATGCAGGACTGTAAAGATTACTCAAACATGCATGGATCACATTAAAAGAACTCTGTCAAAAACATGGACAGAGTTAGTCAGTAACAGTGCGATCTGCCAAATGACAGTAGAAGCACACGGTTGTAAAAAAAAAAAAAAAAAGTCATTTGAAATTTAGTCCATGACATCAGTGTCTGAACATTTTTTGAAGTGATTTCATTTAAAAATTGTATTTTGACTGAAAGGGCACAAAGTCACGGTACACCAGTTTACACCTGATATTAGTAAGTGTGGAGCTAAACGGTCAAAAAAGATGATATAGCATTTGGTTCTAAAGATAAACATAATGGGTTTTGCCAGAATATGTCTATCCCAATATGGTGCCAAATTGGCTTAAATAGCGTAGCTTCTGAGGACGCTTTAAAAGTCCAAAGCTAATTTCGAGGCCCCACTGGAGTTGATTAAAGATTCAAATGTGCCGTTGTCTAGCTGCAGCACAAGGAAGGCTTCATTTACACTGACAACGTAACCAAATATGGACAGACAAATAAGCCAAGTGGACTGCTTCTTTTCTGCACAATAATAGACTCCTTCTTAGATAATTGAGCAGAAATAGGTTTGTCCTAACAAAATCTCTCAAAACAAAGTGGAAAGACTCCACACAGAGCTTTGAGAGAGGAGCTTGGCCAAATTTGTGCTAAAATGGACACAATACAAATGGGTGGATGGGTCAGTTCAGCCCATCAATCTAAGGGTTATGTCTCTTTGGATGTAATATTTACTGTAGTTTTTACACAGTTATGCAGATATGTTTCACACAGTGGTTACAGTGGCTCAGTTGGTGGAGCATTGGCCTTTGAGTGTGGACATTGTAGGTTTGACCTAGCCTGGTTGTACCACACCATAGTACAAATTAAATTTCGTACTATGGTCTGGAGGTGCTCCATTGAGCTCCGTTAACAGGTGGAAGGGTTTAATTCCTTTTGCAGATTGAAACGATTGGATCTGAGTTTACCGTGACGTAAACTCTTGACCTCACCCACATCTAACTACAACACCCGCCTCTCGCACTTGCTGATTGGTCGGATGGAATTCAACCGATTGTAATCACAAGCACAAGGACCAGACCCAGACGTTACATGCAGTGAAATGATGATTGAGCGGAGTGTACGGATGGCTAAGGCCAGGCTAGGTTTGACCCCACTCCTGTTAAAAGGGAATTTGTCACAATACATCAAGAACAATAACGATACATTCATTTAAGACAATCCAATATAATAAACTGTAAGAGGATTTTTTTCCCCACTTGAAACTTGCACATAGCCCATAAAGCTTTGCATTTGGGTCGTGAACATATGATATGAGACGTATAATGAAGCTACTTAAAGTGTGTTGTCTGTGTTTCTCCAGAACTCACTAAATGTAGATATATCAAGTTGTGAATGTGGAAAAAATAACTTTCAAAATTGACAAATTTCAAAACTACATTAATCTAGTGAGTTTTAGATTACGTATATCAGTCAGTGAGTTTTAGGTGCAATCATTTTCAGCATTTCAAGTTAGGTTTCAAATAACGCTAAAAAAGCACTCATTGTTAATATGTGCAATTGACTTCAGATGAGAGTATGCAGTAGGAGGAGGACTGAGGCAGAGGACGCCTCCATGACGCAGAGCTGTGGTTAAAGGCAGCGCATTAGCTGCTGTGCTCTGGGTCAGTTCATTAGTCAGTTCATACAGAGGAGCAATTCAGGGAATCCCACTTATTGTTCAATAAATTATGGATTCATTGCACAATAAATATTTATGCTACACTTTATGTGCAATAGTTTCCCATATTTATCTGTAGAGACTTGGATCATTATTGCTGTTACTTTGTTTTAAACTTTTTAACTAATTCACAATTTAATTTATAAACGGTATTTGATTTACTTGACAGGGACAGTGTACATTACCAGTTATGTGAAATAAGATTGATTGGGCTAAAAGGCCTTTCCTGGACAGATCTTGAACTTGTCTACCTAAAAGCACAACAATGCTCCTATACAGAAATGTGTTCAACTTTGGCAATTCATGTTCAAGAACATTTTTATTTATTTATGAAAAACATGTGTGTCCATAAAATGTCCTGGATCATCACTGTTCTCCTACTTCTGTGAGGATCGAAACAGAGCTCCCGGGTCTAAACCCTGGTGGGGGTGGAAGCCGAAGGGATGTCCCACTGTACATCAGTGGGAGTAGCAGCTCACCTCCTCCACACCACCGACTCAGTCGGTGGTGTGGAGGAGGTGAGCTGCTGCACAAGTTTAAAGCAGGGCACTAGGGGTTTTCTCACTGAAGACCTATGTTTTAGTGTCATCAATGCGCAGTGCACTTATCCACGTGGAGCTACTGTATACATTTTCAAATAAAGGACATATTGATAATGGAAAGAGAAGCGCAATGGATAGTAGGGGTGCTTCGTGTGGACAGTATCGGTGCGGTGCGCTGACAGTATACAGGTATGGTTAAAAAAACTAACTATCTAAAAAAAAAAAAACAATTTTGATGTATTCTTTATTTTTTTGAACAACTTGGTTTTGGATTAGTTTTTTTCTGTTTTCAGAGCTACGTTGGTGGGAACTAATGTATATGAACAGTATGTGCGTGTATTAAAATGCGGACATTGGGCCTCATTCACGAACGGTTCTTAGGAACAGATTTGTACGTAAATCCTACTTACGCGGTTTTTACGAAGAAAGTGGCATTCACGAATATTTCTCGTAACCAGAATTTCTCTTGGGCAAGTACAAATCCTACGAGTCCTCAGGAGCACTCGTACGCATTCAGTGCCGACATGTTCACACGCCGGGGTTGTCCTCTTTGGTGAAGTTGAATAAAAATACAACATTCCAGTGATATGTCCGTCATATCAATGTATGTATTTATTTATTTGTAGTAATCTTTATTAGTAATCTTTATTTATATACCGCCTTTTTCACTGCAGATCTGGCCTACTTTTTAATTCATTTTGAAATGAAATGTGCCAACGCTTTATCAAATACATTGGAAATCTTGCCGTGTATTAGTGACCCCTTCCTATTTATAGGGGGCATTTCTTTATCCACGGGCCACAGAACAACGGCATATATACTGCTGCTGCAGGAGGTTACTGGGTCCGCGCTGAGTCTCTGCGCTGGTCTCTCCTATGGATCTATACGGGTCTGCACTGGTCTCTCCCATGATGGATCTATACGGGTCTGCGCTGGTGTCTCCCATGGATCTATACGGGTCTGCACTGGTCTCTCCCATGGATCTAGACGGGTCTGCACTGGTCTCTCCCATATACGGGTCTGCACTGGTCTCTCTCCATACGGGTCCGTGCTGCATGCTCCTGGATCCATACGGGTCCGCGCTGGTCTCTCAAGTCTGGTCTATGCGGTCTATCTTCGGTCCGCGCTGGTCTCTTCGGTCCGCGCTGGTCTCTGCGCACCGGTCTCTCCAGTCAGGTCACTCCAGTCTATGCGGTCTCTCCTATAGGTCCGCGCTGGTTTCTGTGTGCTGGTCACTCCAGTCTCTCCTCGGGTCTGCATTGGTCTCAGTGCTGGTCCGCGCTGGATCTCCTCCCAGGGTCCAAAATATTTTGAGATTAATCTCAAAACATTTTGAGATTCATCTTTAAAATAATACATTATATACTTTTAAATTAAGCTCATAACATTTTGAGATTAATCTCATCATATTCTTAGATTAATCTCATAATTTTGCTAGTTCGACTTTATTATCATAATATTTCGACTTTTAAGTCAACATTTTATAACTTTATTCTCAGTCTGGTAAAAGAAGAAAAAAGGCCTGCTTTAGGCCTGTTGCTGTTTCCTCAGCTGTCTGCACACGGCCCTGCATCCCCTTATATGGGCATTAATGGGCGGTTACTTATGCTAAGTACCTATGCTAATGAAGCACCTGGCACGCGCGCTGTACTTACGAGGAAATGGGATTCATCAATCTGAGAGAACAGCTGCGAACAATTCAGCGGCTTACGAGTGCGTTGATGAATCCCACGTAGGGATTTCTTAGAAATCTACTTAAGGACAACTTGAGAAGAAAGTTGAGTAGTTTCTTACGAAGTTATTCGTGAATGAGGCCCATTGTCTGCTTTTATAAACTCATCTTGGCTATTATAATAGAAAGGTAGTCTATGTGAGCTTGTGTTACAACTTACACATTTTTCTGAGAGCTGCACCTATACAATATTATTCTATCTATATTCTTCTCCTTGGTCGATGCGAATCACTGCTATTGCATTTGAGACCACAATAAATTATGACAAACAATGGGCCTCATTCACGAACGGTTCTTAGGAACAGATGTGTACGTAAATCCTACTTACTCGGTTTTTACGAAGAAAGTGGCATTCACGAATATTTCTCTTAACCAGAATTTCTCTTGGGCAAGTACAAATCCTACGAGTCCTCAGGAGCACTCGTACGCATTCAGTGCCGACATGTTCACACGCCGGGGTTGTCCTCTTTGGTGAAGTTGAATAAAAATACAACATTCCAGTGATATGTCCGTCATATCGATGTATGTATTTATTTATTTGTAGTCATCTTTATTAGTAATCTTTATTTATATACCGCCTTTTTCACTGCAGATCTGGCCTACTTTTTAATTCATTTTGAAATGAAATGTGCCAACGCTTTATCAAATACATTGGAAATCTTGCCGTGTATTAGTGACCCCTTCCTATTTATAGGGGGCATTTCTTTATCCACGGGCCACAGAACAACGGCATATATACTGCTGCTGCAGGAGGTTACTGGGTCCGCGCTGAGTCTCTGCACTGGTCTCTCCCATGGATCTATACGGGTCTGCGCTGGTCTCTCCCATGGATCTATACGGGTCTGCACTGGTCTCTCCCATGGATCTATACTGGTCTGCACTGGTCTCTCCCATGGATCTAGACGGGTCTGCACTGGTCTCTCCCATATACGGGTCTGCACTGGTCTCTCCCATGGATCTAGACGGGTCTGCACTGGTCTCTCCCATATACGGGTCTGCACTGGTCTCTCCATACGGGTCTGTGCTGCATGCTCCTGGATCCATACGGGTCCGCGCTGGTCTCTCAAGTCTGGTCTATGCGGTCTATCTTCGGTCCGCGCTGGTCTCTGCGCACCGGTCTCTCCAGTCAGGTCACTCCAGTCTATGCGGTCTCTCCTATAGGTCCGCGCTGGTTTCTGTGTGCTGGTCACTCCAGTCTCTCCTCGGGTCTGCATTGGTCTCAGCGCTGGTCCGCGCTGGATCTCCTCCCAGGGTCCAAAATATTTTGAGATTAATCTCAAAACATTTTGAGATTCATCTTTAAAATAATACATAATATATTTTTAAATTAAGCTCATAACATTTTGAGATTAATCTCATCATATTCTTAGATTAATCTCATAATGTTGCTACTTCGACTTTATTATCATAATATTTCGACTTTTAAGTCAACATTTTATAACTTTATTCTCAGTCTGGTAAAAGAAGAAAAAAGGGTGACTCTTTTGCTGCGTGGCCTGTTGCTTTAGGCCTGTTGCTGTTTCCTCTGCCGTCTGCACACGGCCCTGCAGTCCCTTATATGGGCATTAGTGGGCGGTTACTTATGCTAAGTACCTATGCTAATGAAGCACCTGGCACGCGCGCTGTACTTACGAGGAAATGGGATTCATCAATCTGAGAGAACAGCTGCGAACAATTCAGCGGCTTACGAGTGCGTTGATGAATCCCACGTGGGGACTTCTTAGAAATCTACTTAAGGACAACTTGAGAAGAAAGTTGAGTAGTTTCTTATGAAGTTATTCGTGAATGAGGCCCATTGTCTTTTATTACGGTTTGTGGATTTACCCACATTGCTTTTGGCCTGTCTTGACATGTAGGCTATTGAATAGTTGTTTTAATTAGTTGAGTGAGTTTATCTTCAGCAGCGAGAGCCCACAGTTTATTTGTGTGGAGTGTAATTTACTGATCCGCTAATCCAGGAATACTACAACAGCGCCAGGGAGGCACCCAGACTGTCATTTGGAGGATAACCTAAACTTGTCATTTACAAATAACTTGATGTAAAATAATTTGCTGCTACTATTGCTCTTAGCTGGACCTATATTTTCTATATTCCTATTCATGATTTAAAAAAGGCTAGATTAAAGCTGTGACGTTCATTTTCTAGCCAAAGGCTGTATATACAGTAATGAAAGTGTGTGTTTGGGTATTTTCATTCATTATAAACATCATCTAGCTTGCATTGTGACGGTGGCTTTAAGACTGCCGCTGACATACTGTATGTTCTCTATACACTGGATTTTTTGCCTGTTTATAAAGCACTAACACACCTCAAATTCTCTTAATTTGTGACTTTTTGTGGCTGACAGTAGCTCAGTTGATAGAGCATTGGCCTTAAGACCGGAAGGTCGACACCTTCTTCACTTTGCCCAAAGCACCCGCTGAAAGATCAAGGCTCACTTACAGAGCTGCCGTCTTCCTGTGGACTCACCACCTGCAGGAGGATCAGTGAGGGGCTGGTGCTATGTGACTTCCCTGACCCAGCAATGGATTAAGGGGTCGAAAATGGATGGATCGACCTAATTAATGCTGCATTCAGGGGTGACAGTAGATCAGTTGGTAGAGCATTGGCCTTTGAGCCCAAAGGTTGTGGGTTCGAGCCCACCATGAGACCTTTTCCACCGACTCACACTGATGTCTGCTGTCGTTGTGTCCTTGGGCAAGACACTTAACCCACTTAGCCTATAAGGAGCGCTGCTTGCCTTGATGTGTATATGTGTATGTGTGTATGCATCAAACTGAAATTTCCCCATTGTGGGACGAATAAAGGACCTTCTTCTTATTCCATGCCTCTGTGAACTGGGACCTATGCGCTCCCTCTTTCGATACAAGTCCAACAGTAATGTTTAATAGCAAAATATTGTCTGAGAGTTTGATTTAAAGAATTCAATAATTAGTAAATGCCCAGACGCCACACTTTTTTGGGCGAGTACTAGGAGTACTATTATAATCAAATCAATTAAATTAAATGTATTCTTGTATAGCCCTAAATCACAACAGTAGTTATCTCAGAGGACTTAACGAAACCGTTTAAATTAAAGTATCAAACCGTTCAAACACATAGTATAGAGGACACATAGGTATTGGCATAGTGGGAAGTTGATCAGTGTCCATAAGTGTTGATACATTTTTAAATGTGTCCTGGATCATCACTTTGTCCTGGATGGTCTAACAGACATCCTTAGATCACACAGAAAAATAAGACAAACAGTGGAACATCTGTTCATTTAAAGAATGAAAGCTAGCCACTTACTGTATTTGTGGACAGCACAGCGTAGTTGCTGGCTCTCATGTTTCACAGCAGAAAGTACCTGGATTCCATTTGACTCTCAGTTTTACTAATGAGCTCAATTGCTGTAATGCTCTAAAGTGGGAGCTGTTTTTTTTTTTTTTTTAAGTGGGAAAATCCCACTTTTCAGACTCTTCGAACGTAGCATAACTTTAAGAGATCAGAGTGACCATAAAGCTACAAGAGGCATATATATATATATGAGCTAGCCCAAGTTAGCCACATTGGCATGGTATCAGATTAATGACATAGTAAATTAATTTTAAAAAACAAAATATGTGCTTACAACTTCTGACTGAAATCTTGCTTCTTCTTACTCTCTACAGGTGGTGTCTCAGAACCTGACCCAGGTGAACGCTACAGCCAGCACCAACACAAACACCACTCAGCAGCCCTATAGCAGCTCCACCAACAGCACCTCTCCCACAGGGGCTGGGGCGGGGCTACGCTCGGGCGGTATTGGAGCTCTGCTGGCCCCTGTGTTGCTCGCCCTGCACCGCTACTGCTGAAGGCGTTGACCACAAAGTTACCGTCTCTGCAGCCCTTCAAATCAAACATCCACTCCTGACGTTGTCGATCACAAACCGCTGCTATGCCTGGTCCAATCAAAACATCTGCTGCTGATGTTGAATACTGAAAACGCCTCTGATGTCATTGATCACAAACTGGTTCAATCAAAACACATACTGGGGATGTCATCGAACCAAACTGCATCTAAACATGATCTAATTATAACATATACTAATGATCCAAGTTGCTTTTTTTAAATTTGCAAATTGCAAACACTGCAAATTATTCAATTATTGTGCCTATATCAAAATATTCTGTTTAGTTTTGTATAATAAAAATACAACTAACCCAGTAGTTTAGAGCTCTCTGGACAAATTATGAAATTCATAAAGCTTTTTTCTTTTTATTTGTGGACGTTTTTGGGCTTAATGATATGATAACAATTTCACTGAAAAACTGAAAATTGTTTTTTGCCAACAAACAAACCATAGAGTGTGTAAAAGTGATGGACAGTGCTAATCCGCTTGTAAGCTGAAGTTTAATAGGAAAATGCTCATGGGCAAAATGTTGCCCTAGTGTCTTTGGTTCCAGTTACTCTGTCATCATTCCTGTCGCACTCACCTTTCTGAGCTGAAAATGTTTTAGAACTCTACTATGTTTTTGAACTCTTTTTCTATATTGATATTGTCTGTGTAAACCAAGATATAACCTTCAAGATCCCAATTTGGCTTTGGCAACCAAGTGGCAACCAGGGACAAGACTGGACCAGTGGTCCAGTCTTGTCCCTGGTTGCCACTTGGTTGCTATGATAGAATTTGACTCTCTGTTCACTCCTACCTACAGCCCATGTGTGATATATAGACCCATTGTATTAAAGGCCTTATTCAGTATTTATATAATCTAGAATAAATAGAAAGTTATAGAATCCACTGTAAAATTATTTTTATAATTATGATTGTTTTTAACTCCCAGACCTACAGATTTGTTTGTCAATATGAATTTTCACACTCTTAAGTGAGCCTTTTGGTCACTTATCTTTCTGAACTTTTAAGTAGATGTGGTCAATTGAACCCAGTGAGTTAAAAGTCTTTGCTAAAACGAGGGTTTGATTGACACCTTCAGAGTGGCAACTTTATAGACCACTCTCATGTCAGATTTGTTTTTATGCTTTGTTTTGGTATAAATTAAGATGCTTTTATTTCATTCACAAAAATATCCGATAAGAGAGCTTGGAACACTACGAGCCCCATTCACTGATCTTAAAACCTGGAAATTGCACCACTTTATCTATATATACAAAGGATGGGATGGATTTAGAGCAGTCCAAAGGGAAAATATAAAGCTCATTAGGTATAATTTATACCTGGAGCGACAGTTGATAGAGCATTGGGTGGTATCTCTCATTGCCACTCTCCGGACCCAGAAATTGACTAATAAAGGGGTAGAAAATGAATGAATGAATTGGTATAATTATTTATGAATTGTGTGGTAATAATGTTCTACACATTTCTTTCAATATTTTGTTATCTGTAGAATGTGTATGAATAATAGTCCATTACTCTCTCTCGTGCTCCCAAACTCATGTCTGTCTTTTTCCATCCTTACTATTCATGTGTATAAACTCTTAACATCTTCCTGTTTTGTTCATGGGGCTGATTTTGTGAATGGGGCTTTAGTTTTCATGGAAATTTCATGGAAAAAACCTGTAAAATAAATTATTATGAATAATTTATGTTTATTTGTGTCTTCACTTGGTCTGCTTTTAAACTCCAAAATAAGAATAAACAAACGGGAGTTGTTCAATAGTTCAATCGGGAAAGAAATATTAAAACAGCTGAATTATTAACATGCTAATGTGGCCGTGTGGTCTAAGGTACACCGGCTTGTAAGTTTAGCAGAGGGGCGTGTGTGACCTCCATCACCTCTGACGTCAACCAAGATGGTGGCGTGCTGTTAGGCCATGCTCTAGTTCGTGAAAGAGGTCTAGAATTTTACTTTCGTTCCAGGATTGTGAGTAATACTTTCCTTTTGCTTTATGTTAATGCTAAATAGTTACAGTTGACCACAAACAGAATCCCTGTCGTTAATGAACAAACTGTTGGAGAACAAATTACTTGGAGATCACGCCCAAAATAATGTATTCCTGGAATATTACTATTATTGAAGAAATATTTCAATACCCAAAATAATTTGAAAAACAATGACATTCAAAATTGGGCACTAAACTGGAAAAACTACCATAAACTGATGTTATGTCTAAGTATTTTTGACTTTCCTTCAAATACTTCAAAGATAATATCACATGTAATACTATGAATTGAAATAAGTACTGAAAAATTTAATGGATTTCTAGATCTAAATATTGCAAAGTAACATAGTTGACTATTTACACAACAAAGGAAAATGTGTATGCCACTGTACATACATAGATATTATTTCAGTAGGAATTTTGTGTGTGAAAAAAACAGGAGCTAGAACAAACATATTATGCTTACACTTTCTTTCCATTTAATGTTCCCAGTACTACCTCAACAGAATCCCTGGATTTCTCCCAAGGAAAATGAAAACTACAATGCTATTATGACCATTTATATTAATCCATCATTGTCATGTATATGTAATCATATTAATTACATATTAGGCTTATATATGTAGACATGTAAATCCAACAGTTGTAGTAGTAAAAACAGATCAACAGATATTATAACAGTGTAACGCCGCTTAGTTTCCAAAGGCCAGAGTAAAAAGATGAGTCTTAAACAAAGATTAAAAAAACATTTACAGAAGCTGCGCTTCGAATAGGTAAGAGGAGGCTGTTCCAGAGTTTAGGAGCAGCTACAGAGAATGCCCGGTCACCTCTCACCTTACATTTAAAAACCAGAAGCAGCATTTTAAAGTCGATACGAGCTGACAGGGAGCCCGTGCAGAGAGAACAGGTGTGATGTGTTCTCTACGCCTGCACGAGCTGCAAATGGTTAAGAGACGACTGGTCTACTACAAAGAATTGCAACAGTCGAGATGGGACAATATGAACATGTGCACGACACGCTCAAACTTATCAAAGGGAAGATCAGCTTTCACTTTGCTAAGGACCTGTAGTTGAAAATTGCTGGTTTTTACAACAGAAGTTTGTCCAGCTTAAAGGAGCTGTCCATTAGAACACCAAGATTTTGAACAGTCTGAGAGTGTGGAGCTAATGGGCCAAGGACTTCAGCCTCCTCGGAAGGACCTCCGCCTCCTCAGAAGGACCTCATTCTCCTCAGAAGTACCTCAGCCTCCTCAGAAGGACCTCAGCCCCCTCAGAAGGACTGCAGCCTCCTCAGAAGGTGGAGGCAACTTTAGACCTTCTTGTACAGGGCGTTGGTGTCATGGGACCAGTCCAGTTCATTGTAAATGTGAACACACAGGTACTTGAAGCTGTCCACCAGCTCAATGTCCTCCCCCTGGATGTTCAGCAGCGTGTGGGAAAGTGTTTTTTTCCTGAAGTCAATTACCATTGCCTTGGTCTTACTGGTGTTGAAGCATAGGTATCACCTCCTTGGTCTTACTGGTGTTCAAGCACAGGTACCATCTCATTGGTTCTTACTGGTATTCAAGCACAGGTACCATCTCCTTGGTCTTACTGGTATTCAAGCACAGGTACCATCTCCTTGGTCTTACTGGTATTCAAGCACAGGTACCATCTTCTTGGTCTTACTGGTGTTCAAGCACAGGTACCATCTCCTTGGTCTTACTGGTGTTCAAGCACAGGTACCATCTCCTTGGTCTTACTGGTGTTAGCACAGGTACCATCTCCTTGGTCTTACTGGTGTTCAAGCACAAGTGGTTGCGCTCACTCCAGTCGACATGATAATCGACCGGTATTCCAGTTCGTTTCCCTCAGACTCTTGAATTAACTGGAATACCGGTCTGTAACTCCAGGTCCTTTGTGACGGATTGAATAAACTGGAATACCGGTCTGTAACTTTGTGACAGATTGGTAGCAGGCAGATCTCCATCAACTGCAGAGGAATGTGATGAGATTTTCCTCATTTAGACCACTCGACCACCAGATATTTATTCCACTGTACAGGCACTTTCCAAATACCGGTAGGCTGATCAAGTAGGCAGCTTATAAACAGATTTAAACATTAAGAATTTTAAATATTGATAGAGAAATGCTATAAACATAATAATAATAATGATAATAAATTTGATTTATAATGCACTTTACATTTCAATGAAATCTCAGAGTGCTACAGAACAGGGAAACATCCCCAAGAATACACACCATTAAAAAAATTACAAATTTACAAAACATCAAATAGACACCATAATGAACACATAAAAACATAACTACACTTCTAGAAGGCATGTTTGAATAGAAATGTCTTAAGGCCTTTCTTGAAGCCTCCACACTTTGTGGGGCCCTGAGAGTCTCTGGGAGGGCATTCCAGAGTCGGGGGGCTACTGCCTGAAAGGCCCTGTCTCCCATGGTGGAGAGTTTGGTCCTGGGTTGGTGCAGGCAGTGAGGAATGGAGACTTCGAGAGAAGGTGTGTGATGTTAGGAGTTCGCTGAGTTAGGCAGGGGCAGATCCGTGAATGCATTGATATGTGAGGAGGCAGAGTTTGTACTGTATTCTTTGTTTGATGGGCAGCCAGTGGAGTGATTTGAGGACGGGTGTGATATGGTCATATTTGTCAGGACCCGGGCAGCACAGTTCTGGATGATGTGCTGGAGTTTTTGCAAACTTTTTGGTATGATATGACCAAGGGGGAGCATGTATATTGTAAAAAGGGTCGGTCCGAGGACCCCATACAGTTACTCCACAAGTAACTGTATGGGGTGAAGATTTGGACTGGCCTAGGGATACGTATTCTGTTCTCTCAGTGAGATATGAGTAAAACAATTTTAGTGTAGTCTGAGAAAGTCCAATTACTGATTGTAGTCTACGGAGGAGGATGGTGTTGTCCACGGTATCAAAAGCTGCTGACAGATTGAGGAAGAGGAGGAGAGAAGGTGAGCCCCGACCAGGGCCGTCTTTCTACTGTGGGCTGAGCGAAAACCAGATTGAAATTTCTAATATAGGTTATGGGTGCGTAAGTGATTGTGGAGTTGGGCTGCTATTGCTTTTTCCAGAACTTTGGAGAGGAATGGGAGGTTTGAGACTGGTCTGTATGTGGGCTAGGATGTTGGGGTCGAGTGAAGGTTTTTTCAGGTGGGGGGATTACTGCATTTTTGAGAGCTCGGGGAACTGACCGGATTTTAGTGACTGGTTAATGATTGCTGTGATTAATGGGCTTATGGCGAAAATGTTTGATTTGAGAAGTGTTGTGGGGAGAGGATCCAGCAGACAGGTGGAGGGCTTCATGCTGTTTATGATCCTCTCCACTTCAGACTGGGAGCTATCCACGAAAGAGGTCAAGGTGTTCGGCGGCTTAGGAAAGGTGATGTCAGTTGGAAATTAGGTAGTGGAAGGAAGGGCAGACCGGATTGACGTCACCTTATTGGTGAAGTAGTCCATAAACTTATTGCAATGGTCTGTACTGGTGTCAGCCTGTGTGTATGTGTGAGGTTTGAGTGTTTATTTCAGAAAATAATCGTTTTGAATTGCCAGTGCTATTTGAATTTTTGTGTGAAAAATAACAGGATCTTGCAGTGGTGAGTGCTCTGGTATATGTTTTTTGATGTTCACGGTATGCCTGTTTGTGGACTAGTAAGCCAGTGGAGGTGTAGCGCCGCTCGAGGGCTCGGCCAGCTGTCTTCATTTTGAAGAGTTCAGGTGTGTACCAAGGGGTTGTTCTGGAGAATGTGACTGTTCTGGTTTTAACTGGTCCATGAGATTCAAGGATATTGCGGAGGCTGGAATTGTAGCGAGTGACAGAATCATTGGCATCAACATGGGCGTTAATAGTATCCATTGTACTGGATACGCCCCCATTGCCTTGGAGAAGCAAAAATACTTTGTCTGTGGCGCAGCCTAGCTTCCATATCGCCTCAAAGATTCACAAAGAGCTTTATAATTGTTTTGGCCGTTTGTCTCTCGCTCTACACAGAGATGGGAGCGGGGTCATCATACAGGAGGCGTATGCCAGACCTACTGCACGTGTTTTTAGTGGTAGAGGAAACCGGAGCACCCGGAGAAAACCTATGCAGACACAGTGAGAACCTGCAAACTCCACTCAGAAAGGCCATGTTCCGACCAGGATTCCACCCCAGGACCTTCTTGCTGAGAAGTGAGGGAGCGTACTGTAGCACTCAGCCACCCAGTGAAGCTTTTGGTCTCTCTTTGCAGCTTAAGTTTGTCAATGAAACGCTTGTAAACAGACGGATGGTAGTAGCTTCTCCAGGTCCAAGTAGTCAACATCGAGGGGGTGTGTTTTAATATCATTAATTATTGTGTGTAGTACACATCTATCATTCTCTTAAAACAGTCCCGATGGACCTTTTTTAGTGGCCCCTGAACTGAGGGCGACACGAGCTCAGTTGGTAGAGCATTGGCCTTTCAGCCTGAAGGTCGTGGGTTCGAGCCCACCACCGACTCTCGCTGATGTCTGCTGTCATTGTGCCCTTGGCAAGACACTTAACCTCTGGGAACACCTGATGCCACAGTGGGGCAAGACACTTCACCCCCATGAATGTGTCTGGTGTGTGTGTGAATGGTTGGTGGTGGTCGGAGGGGCCGATGGACCATACTGGTTGCCTCGCTTCTGCCAGTGCAGCTGTGGCTACAGTAGTAGTTTATCAACACCAGATATGGAGTGAATAAATAAAGGACATGTAAAGTGTCTTTGAGTGTTCAAAAAAAAGCGCTATATAAAACCGATACATTATTATCAAGATAATCAAAATATCATTATGGTTGGCTGAAAACATGTTTATGTGGTTATCATTTTGTCAGTAAATAAAAAGTGAACACATAAAACACATACAGTACAGCTAACTAAAACATCATAAATCAGTCCACAATTATAAGTCATGTTAAGTCACAAAGTCACCACCAAGCTTTCACATATTATTTCCCTTTTATCGTTTTCAATATTTCGGGGGATTCGGAGAGTGGGAAATTAAAAGTGTAGGCTTTTGACTTCAACTGTGCACCTTTGACAGCCCTTGTATCCTGCAGCTACATAACTGGAGCAGTGCCTGCAAGGAAGAGGTTTTAAAGGATTTTAAAAATGAATTATATGGATTTTTATCATATATCCCATTTATATGTAGTTTAGAAGTTAGGTAGCCCAGCTTTAAACATTATTGTGAAAATATTTAGCAAACATGTGCATGGATTAATTGCCCATCTATCGAAGAGATAATAAGGAATAAGGTCTGTGTACTTTTGCGTTCAATATATTTTCTATTTTTGAAGGGAAATCGAAAATCAAAAAAAGGTTATTTTGCATTTTCAGGCACACAGCAATATACAAAAATGACCATTTTGTTTTTTTCATTGCTTATAATATTATAACAACCGGACTTGGGAACTAGAAAATGCAATAATTAACCTTTTTTTAATATGTATTTAATTTCGGCGTCAATCGATTACCCGGAAGTGAAACAAGTTTGTTTACTTCAGCCCTTTTCGCTCTAATTTAGTATAATTTAATACGCAAATGACCTCCCGTATTTGCCCAAACACAGACGTCCTGTGATAATACTAATCCCATGAGAATCTACATGTCAGTGATTGTGACCGTGATTGCTGCTTTCGCTTTACTTTCTGCGTTGTCTTTTGTCAATAAGGAGAGGAGTCGCGTATCGCGGCTGTGTACACAGCTGCAGAGTTGCGGCTGCTGCTGTCTCTGTGAGGTCTATGGAGAAGTTTAGAGGACAGTGTAATGTGTTCACTGACACTAAATGATCAGACCGATGGGTAGCATTTGTACGTTTACTTTGCACTCTGTCATAAAACAGTACAGACATGTTGCTGCAGCCGTTACTATTTGTCGGCTCGCACTTACCTTAGCAGAGTATGTGGTGCGATCACGAGTGGTCCATACAAACTTAATATCAAAAGGGCTCTAACCTTATTAAAAACTATTTTTTTTTGATAAAACACATTAAAAACATGTATTTCCCACCATGTTTTTGTGTTATAGATAAGTTATAAATCAGTAAAATAACTTTTGAATATCAACGCCTCTGATTGGTCAGAAAAATGATGACGTACTTGTAGGGGTCGCAGCTCCTGCTTTACTGTTTATGGCATTGCTCCTGCTGCCGCTTTGACACAAATAAACCTTTAAATGGGTGTATTTTGGCCCTGGGATGCAGCAATGAAAGTTACCAAAAGAAGAGTGTAAACAGCAGTCCCTACGATCTTTGACTTATTCAAAGAAGGCGACGGTCCAAACAAACTGAGAGAAGACATGAGCCCCAGTTCCATGAAATTAGTTCTATCAAGCTCCGACTAAAACCAATTTTACAATTTTCATCCCAGTATTCAGCAGAAAACACAACAACTGTCATTGAACCATGAATTCATGTTTCACTCTAACTACGTTTAGTAAAAGATATATTTTTTTTAAGACATACCATCATGTTTTAGACTTTAGAACCACAGACACATGTTCACAATAAGACCAAAACGCTACATGTTTGCATCTGATTGAAGACACTCACCATTTCTCTCAAACTCAACATCTGGAGCTGCGACATGCAGTGCCTTGCGAAAGTATTCGGCCCCCTTGAACCTTTCAACATTTCGCCACATTTCAGGCTTCAAACATAAAGATATAAAATTTTAATTTTTTGTCATGAATCAACAACAAGTGGGACACAATCGTGAAGTGGAACGAAATTTATTGGATAATTTAAACTTTTTTAACAAAAAAAAAACTGAAAAGTGGGGCGTGCAATATTTTTCGGCCCCTTTACTTTCAGTGCAGCAAACTCACTCCAGAAGTTCAGTGAGGATCTTTGAATGATCCAATGTTGTCCTAAATGACTGATGATGATAAATAGAATGCACCTGTGTGTAATCAAGTCTCCGTATAAATGCACCTGCTCTTTGATAGTCTCAGGGTTCTGTTTAAAGCGCAGAGAGAACCATGAAGACAAAGGAACACACCAGGAAGGTCCGAGATACTGTTTTTATATATCTTTATTTTTATATCTTTATGTTTGAAGCCTGAAATGTGGCAAAAAGTTGAAAGGTTCAAGGGGGCCGAATACTTTCGCAAGGCACTGTATATCTTTTACTAAACGTAGTTAGAGTGAAACATGGATTCATGGTTCAATGACAGTTGTTGTGTTTTCTGCTGAATACTGGGTTGAAACTCGTAAAATTGGTTTTAGTTGGAGCTTGATAGAACTAATTTCATGGAACTGGCGCTGGTGTCTTCTCTCAGTTTGTTTGGACCGTGGCCTTCTCTGAATAAGTCAAAGATCGTAGGGACTGCTGTTTACACTTTTCTTTTTGTTACTTTCATTGCTGCATCCCGGGGCCATATAAAATACACCCGTTTTAAGGTTTATTTGTGTCAAAGCGGCAGCAGGAGCAATGCCATAAACAGTAAAGCGTGAGCTGCGACCCCTCTAAGTACGTCATCATTTTTCTGGCCAATCAGAGGCGTTGATATTAAAAGGTTATTTTACTGATTTATTACTTATCTATAACACAAAAAACACATTCCAAAGGTGGGAAATACATGCTTTTAATGTGTTTTATCAGAAAAAAAATAGTTTTTAAAAACGTTAGTGCCCTTTTAAGGCTGATTTATTACTTCCAGATTAGAAAATCTCTGTATCCCATGAAGCATTGAGACACGGCTCTGGCAACTCTGACATGCTTGCAATACCACCCCGGGCTGATGGGGTGGACCTAAATAAGAATTAAAGCCGCAAGTGGCGTCAAACGGCCCTCGCCGCACCAAGCTGCCCCGCATCAAGCCGCTCCGCATCAAGCCGCTCCGCATCAAGCCGCTCCGCATCAAGCCGCTCCGCATCAAGCCGCTCCGCATCAAGCCGCTCCGCACCAAGCCGCCCCGCACCAAGCCGCCCCGCACCAAGCCGTTCCGAATCAAGCCGCCCCACACCAAGCCGCCATGCATCAAGCCGCCATGCATCAAGCCGCCCCGCACCACGCCGCCCCGCACCACGCCGCCCCGCACCACGCCGCCCCGCACCACGCCGCCCCGCACCACGCCGCCCCGCACCACGCCGCCCCGCACCACGCCGCCCCGCACCAAGCCGCCCTGCACCAAGTGGATCTGCACCACTCCGTTCCGCATCAAGCCGCTCCACTACGCCCCACACTACGCCGCACCACACCGTACCACGCAGCACCGTGCAAAGGAGGTGGGGCCGCCGTGTGATGATTTGTTGCTGTTGCCATAGAAGAACGTTAGTCAAATTGTAATGAATATGATGATTAGAGCTGTTTGGCACCCCCTTTTACACTTTGCCTCAATCTGTAGGGGGCGCTATTGGGCCAATTTCAAATATTTCACTTTCACCTGACCTAAACCCTGGAGTTGAACATTGGATTCAAGTTTTGTGCAAATCAGACTTTGTTTGTGCAAACGGGAGCAAAATTATTGTTGTGAAAAACGGTCAAAAACACTCACATTTTGCCACTCCGCTGCTCAAACAACGTTTCACTGATCAAAAAATTCACTGTTGAGATGATCTGGAGCGATTTTGAGGCAAATCTGTGAAACGGCCGAGGAGCAGAAGATTTCCAACCACAATTATTGCGGATCATTTTTCAGTGAAATTTATGGGCTTCCTGTTTGTCAGAGGGCGGAGCCATGATAACATTTTGGTCGTATCTTGACTTGAGGAACATGTGCACCGAGTTTCATGGCTCCACGACAAACTTTACCTCTGAAACTCCCATTGCCTGTTGTAGGTGGCGCTGTTCTGGCATTTTTTGAGTCCCATAAAAATAAACACCAAAATATCAAATTTTTCACCAGGTCTGATGTTTGGGCAAAATTTTACAACTTTTCATGCATGTTCAGGAGGTGAAATTAAGGCTCAAAGTGCAGAATTTGACATCTCTTGAGCAAAAACAATAGGCCCTTTCCCCGTTCGGGGCTCGGGCCTAATTAACCAATGTTAATGTATAGCATCTTCTTACCTCTCTAAAACGGCTTTACA
This sequence comes from Knipowitschia caucasica, assembly GCA_964034765.1. NCBI lineage: Eukaryota > Metazoa > Chordata > Actinopteri > Gobiiformes > Gobiidae > Knipowitschia > Knipowitschia caucasica. The sequence goes on along the minus strand of OZ035839.1, from coordinate 27,162,507 downwards.
GTATGGTCCAAAAGTCGGCTCTCGGTGTCATAGTTGTCACTTTTGGTTCCTGTTTTATTTTGTAAATCTGTTCCCCTGTGTCTTTTGGAGTTTTACTTCCTGTCCTGTTGATTGCCTGCCCTGCCCTGATTTGTTTCACCTGTGTCTCTCAGTTAAATTCCCTGTGCTCTTTCCCTCTTGTTTGTTCTTGGTTCATCTTCAGTTCCTGTGTTTTTACATTTTTTTGTTATTTGGATTCTTGGTTATTAAATTATATTTTTTTGCAGTATTGAATTTTGGGTCCTTCATCCTTTCCACCACGTAACACTTGGCCCAAAGCTACATTCCACATGTGTGTAAATGCTGAGGGGAGCAACATCTCATAGAACCGTTTAATGTTGGTAAATAAGGCCGGATGTGTGCGCACAACAAATGTATATACTCAGTATATCAAGTGTATCCAATATCTGGCTATTCTTGTGCTTTGAAAAGACTGTCTGAGGAAATGAAAAAAAATTGAAATCAGGAATATTCTTCCTAAAAGTGAAGCGGAAAAACTGATTCACGCTTTTGTCACCACAAGACTTAACTACTGTAACGCATTGCTGGCAGCATGCCCTAAAATTTCTTTGAAGAGCTCCCAGTTCGTTCAAAATACAGCAGCAAGGATCTTAACAGGTACCTAAAGGAGGGCGAACATAACTCTGTTGTTAAAATCACTCCACTGGCTTCCCGTGGAGTACAGAATAAAGTTTAAAATCCATCTTTTAACATACAAAGCCATAAATGGCTTGGCTTCTTCTTATCTTCAAGACACGTCAGTGTCATTTCAACCAAACCGAGCATTGCGCTCGCCAAACAGCAGACGTCTGGTGGTTCCTAAAGTCTCAAAAACCACTGTCGGTAGCAGAGCATTTAGCTACCAAGCTCCTTTACTGTGGAATCAGCTTCCTATCCATGTCAAAGAAGCAGACACAGTCTCCACATTCAAGGCTAGGCTTAAAACACTCTTCTTCAATTTAGCATATGACTAGGTTGTTGTCTGGTTTGGTTTACACACTTGGTGTGTAATCCAGAAATCTTTGGTGGGGCTAGCCAAGCCGTGGCTGCTGCTGTCTCCTTCATTCGGACACAGTCTCTATATTCAAGGCTAGGCTTAAAACAGTCCTCTTCGCTTTAGCATTTGGTTAGGAAGGTAAGACTCGGAAGGCTAAACATCTTAGATTGTCAGTCAAGCTGCATAGGGAGTCAGTCTCAGATCTATCCTCTTCTCCTTCCTACTTGATCTGTCTGCATTAATAGGATTTTGATTGTAGTCTGTTCATTGCTATTCACCCGTTGTCCCATTGTCTGATTCATGGTGCGACGACGGGACCTCTGAACCTGGCCTCTTCCATCTACACCTGCGGACTGCCCTGCCCGACCCGCTTGGAGCTGCTTCAGTCCTGCACCAGACCTGTCCACGTTCTGCGGCCGCTGCGTGGCCCTGGTCCTCGTTCTGTAGCTTATGGTCCTGGATCTATAGCCCGTTCGTCCGCGTAGAGCGGATCCCTCTCTCAATATGTGGGTCTCCCCGAAGTTTCTCACTTTTCTCCCTCTGGGTTTTAGAGTTTTTCCTTGCCGATGTAGGAGGGTCTGTTGGACAGTTAGTGTCTAACTGTTTGTGTCTGTGGTGATGATCCAGGACACTTTAACATTCTTCAACATGTATGGACATTTCTCAACATTCATGGACATTGGTCTCTCCCTATTGACCAATACAAATGTGTATTTTTTTGTGTCTTAACTGTTGCTTCTGTGACATGTGTTGATTTCACATGGGCTATACAAGAATAAATTGTATTGAGTTTTTTTCGACAGTAGCTCAGTTTGTAGAGCATTGGCCTTAAGGCCTGAAGGTCGTGGGTTCAATTCCCACCTCTACACCTTCTCCACCGACTCCTGCTGATGACTGCTGTCGTTGTGTCCTTGGGCAAGACACTTAACCCCACTTTGCCCAAAAAGCTCCCACTGAAAGATCAAGGCTATGCTCACACTCAGAGAGCAGCCGTCCTCCTGTGGACTCAGTGAGGGGCAGAGGGTCAGTGAGGGGCTGGTGCTATGAGACTTGGGTGGCATCTCTGACTGCCACCCCCCTGACCCAGAAATGGATTAAAGGGTAGAAAATGGATGGATGGATGGATGGAGTTTTTATTGTTATTCTATGGTGATAGTAATTACAGTGCATGTAAACCAGTTACATCTGCAATGATAAACAATTCTGGGTCAGTTTTAAAGGGGGAAAGAGTCACACTGAATATGGATGAGCGGCAACTTTCTTTTTTGGCAATTTAAAATGTACCAACCAATCCCGATCTCTTTTAAGTTTACAGTGGCATGTGCTGTTTGCAGTTGGAGCTCACTTTTCACCACTGTGCTGCTGTATTGTCCGCAGTGTGATATTTGGTGATGCATCTAGGAAGTGGCTCAGCGTCTGTAAAAGCCTCTGCTCTGCTCTCATTATCCCAGGCCCTTTGTGTGCTGATCCAGTCTGCCCCTCCCGCTCCCCAGACAGCTCCCTCCCTCTCGCGCCAGTCTATGCTCTCACCCCATTCCAGCTACTGGGGTTTGCAAAGGGCAGGGAAATGACTAATGCTGTTTTTCTAGTTTGCCTTGTGAGCACAGATATGACTAAAATGGAAGTATGAAATAACGTCCGTGGAAATTGATTAGCAAGCAAGACATTTGATTATTCAATCCTTATATGGCTCATATCCAAATTTACAAAAGACACCAGGACCATAGAGCTAAACCACAGATTCTTGAAGCCCAAAATGGTGAATGTGTAACTGTGGCAAGCTCACTATATCTCTGAAGAGTTTACGCTCCAATGCAAGTAAATAGAAGCCAGAGCGAGTTGGAACAAAACTTTGTCCATCAGCATTTCCCTGTTGGGCTTCATTGGGCTATGGGGTTAGCCTTGTCCATCTACAGGATGGTACTGACAATACTTTTTAATTAGTAAAACGTAATGTCTCAAAAATAGTATAATAATGCCTAAAAGTAAGTGCTCCACAGCGTAGGATTTCAAACAAAAAAGGGGGAAACCAATTGAAAAGAAAGGATTTATTTGCTATTTGGTAATCTCTAGCAAATCTAAGAAATGTTTTAAATGTAATTGTAGTGTGGGGAAAAAAAAGTAATTAGTCAGCCACCAATGTTTCCTGTAATTTTCACCCTAGGTAAACCTCAGCTATGACAGACAGAATGAGGTAAAACAAAATCCAGAAAACCACATCTGATTTTCAAAGAATTTATTTGAAAATTATGGTGGAAAATAAGTATTTGGTCAATAGCAAAAGTTTATCTCAAAACTTTGTACTAAGCTCAAATTTTGTCTGTAAGTCCTCACAAGGTTTTCACACACTGTTGCTGGTATTTTGACCCATTCCTCCCATTCCTCCAGATCCTGCAGATCTCCTCTAGAGCAGTGATGTTGCTATGGGGTCCTGGAGACTAGCTAGGCTACTCCAGGACCTTGAAATGCTTCTTACAAAGCCACTCCTTCGTTGCCCGGGCGGTGTGTTTGGGATCATTGTCATGCTGAAAGACCCAGCCACGTTTCGTCTTCAATGCCCTTGATGATGAAAGGAGGTCTTCATTCAAATTCTTAAATATGTGGCCCCATTAATTCTTTCCCTTACACAGATCAGTTGTCCTGGTCCCTTTGCAGAAAAACAGCCCCAAAGCATGTCGTTTCCACTCCCATGCTCCACAGTAGGTATGGTGTTCTTTGGATGCAACTACGAGTTTTTACCAAAAAGTTCTGTTTTGGTTTCATCTGACCATATAACAATCTCCCAATCCTTTTCTGGATCACCTAAATGCTCTCTAGCAAACTTCAAGCGGGCCTGGACATGTACTGGCTTTAGCAGGGGGACACATCCGGCAATGCAGTTTTTGAGTGCCTGGTGGCGTAGTGTGTTACCGGTCATTCACTAGAAAATGGAAGACCTACAAGACAGTGGTCTAGTATGTCTTCCATTTTCTAATAATTGCTCCCAGAGTTGATTTCTCCACACCAAGCTGCTTACCTATTGCCGATTTGGTCTTCCCAGCCTGGTGCAGGAGCTTGGAGTGTGACTGTTTGAGGTTGTGCCAAACAGGTGGCATTAATACAGGTAACGTGGAGGATAGAGGAGCCTCTTAAGGAGTTACAGGTCTGAGTGAGCCAGAAATCTTGCTTTGATGTTTTTTCTCAATCTGTCTCTCATCTGTCTGAATCGTTCAATCGTTTATTTAATGCATGCACGTATAAAGTCAACTCTCATTCTTTATCAACCCGAAGTCCCCCCACATCATCTATTTCAGCTGAAATGTTATTGTTATCTTACCTAACATTGGTTATGAAGTTGTTGTGGGTGATGATCACAGAGGAGCCACCGCGGAATATTTTTTTTCCTGCACGTTCTGCAGACCGATTAGCTGACTGTCTTCCATCAGATGTCCCGCAGCATTCTTTAAAAATCCAAAATTTGCCCACACTTCAGACTTTGTCCTCTTTGAAGGCTGATAAATGTCCTACGGGTCTCCACCTTCGGGCATGACTCCAGCATGAAAGTGCACCCGCTCAGCAACTTCAGCAGAGTCAGAGACACGAGAAGGCCCGCGGCGCGGTAATCCACTGAGATAATAAATTTTTTGAAAATTTTGACGGTAAATGTAACAGTCCAATTTTTTAAACTGGGTTTACCGCTACACCGGTAAGTGTGACATCCCTAGTTCGCATCTGCATTCAATGCATATAAGGAGTTTGAGCAGAACGATACTGCAGCTCTCTTTCTGGCAGCGGCAATGGAGCTCTTTGGGCTACAGAATGTGTCAGGTACACATTTGAACTAGAGCTCTAGACTGCAATGTCGCCCTTCTGTGATAGTTCAGTAGTATTCACCACGAATGGGCAACGTAAAGCAAGGTAAATATGGAATCTGAATCCTTTATAATAATACTCCCTGCCCCAATTCAACAGCTATTGCTGAGTCCAAAGCACGGAGGGTAACATTTATAAATGTCAAAAGTCAAATTGACAAACGCCCAATCTCATGGCAGATACCATAAACAGGGCCATTTGGCTAGTGAAAACATTTAGATGTGTAGGGGTAAGTCTGCGTTCACGGATGTGTGCGTGATTCTATGGGTGAATTAATTATACCCAGTTTAAGAGAGAGAAGGATTTAGTTGAATCAGCGGGGCACCAGTCTAAACAACCAGTTCGATATATCCTGTGTGATGCACTAAAAACAGTTTGAAATAGATCATCAGTTAATTACAGATCTGGTTTTTTGGCCAAAGGAAGAAAACAAGCATAAAGCAATAGCCCAATCTCAGTAATGAATATTTTAAGCAAAGTGTTCTTTGAAGATCTGCTTTGTGACTGCTGTCCTGCACATTACCGCTTCTGTTCAGTGCTAATGCAATTTCACACCATAATTGGACAGGACGCTCTGTTCCCTGCTCGCTCTGACCGCTGCCTACCTGCCAAATCGCCTCATTAGCAACAACTATCAGACATTGCATTCATTATGGTCCTTAAATATGACATACTATAAAAGACAATAAGAACAATGCAGATTGCTTCGTGCTTCGAAGGAACCGATGGAAGGAAAGCAGTTTGGGCTCAGGAGCCCGTGGACCAACATATCAAACATTTACATAATGTACAGTCGTTTCTTTTACTCTGTTCCTGTCTCTGTTGCATTCATCCTGCCCTTGTAAATAGTTCATGTTTGGTCTCAGACATTTATCACTTATTGTTTTGCTTGTCTGTGCACAAATACAGTCAGACATGCTCAAACAGTTTGGTTCGCAATTGTTTTTGTTCTGAAGAAGAGAATGTAGCTGGCATAAATGGGACCGCTTTGGTGTTCCAGGCAACTCCTGTGAGATTGTTTTGGTGTGGGATTACAACATTCTCTTCATTTATTCTATACATAAATGATTTAACTCAATTGTCAAAAACTCTCAGGATGGTTCTATTTGCGGATGACACAAGTGTTTTCTGTTCAGGGAGTAATCTCAAGGCACTAGTCCAGAAAATAAATACAGAATTGGATGCACTTAACCTGTTTCCATCAAACCATAATTTATCACTAAATTTGGCAAAAACAAATTTCATGTTGTTTGGCAGTGGAACAAATGATGACGTTGAAATAAAATTGGATGGCAAAACTTTTGAAAGAGTAAATGAAATGAAGTTTTTAGGAGTTTTAATAGATGAAAAAATAAACTGGACAGCTCACTTTAGTCATGTGAAGGGAAAAATATCACTAAGTATATCAGTGACAATTAGAACCTGTGCCCCAATGGAACTTTTGTCATAGGTCACCCAGAGGACCCGTATCATAACGTCCTAGTCATGGTGGACCATTTCACAAAGTTTGCCTGGGCGTCGGCTACAAGGGATCAAACTGCACTCACGACAGCAAAAGTTCTTTGGAACCAGGTAATCCAACCCTTTGGAGTCCCAAAGAGATTAATGTCGGATCAAGGACCTAATTTTGAATCCAAACTGGTGCATGAACTGTGAACTGTATGGAATACAAAAAGATCATACAACTCCATATCATCCAGCAGGAAATGGAGCGTGTGAGAGGCTTAATCGTACTCTTTTAGGGTTACTGGGCACTTTGGGGGTGGAGAGGAGGAACTGGCGTGAACACCTGCCTGAGATGATCCAGGTATACAACAACACTGCACACAGTTCAACTGGATATTCACCCCACTACCTCATGTTTGGGAGGCATGGCTCTCTCCCCCAAGATCGCATCCTGGGACTCACAGACAATGTGGCTTGCGATTCTGTGGATAGCTGGGTGAAGTGTCATCAAAGGCGGCTGCAATATGCCTTCACCAAAGCAAGTCAAGTGAATGACACTGAAATGGCCAGACAAAAACGGCACTATGACTATAAGACACCAGAATCTGCACTCTCCCCAGGGGACCGGGTGTTGCTCCAGGACATGAGGGCAAAGGACCGGGGTAAGCTAGCTGATAGGTGGGAACCCCAGCCCTATGTCGTCATTAAGCGACCCAACGCAGAGCTCCCAGTGTATGTGATTCGACAAGAGACTACTAATAGAGAAAAAGTAGTTCATCGTAACCTACTCAAAGTGTGCCCTTTGCCTCCATCTACATTAACACAAGATGGTCAAACTATTGAACACCCCACTTCATCGGAAGATGGCCCAAGAGACTCTCTATTCCACGGCTGGTTGGGGTTCTGGCCAGATCCTACTCTTCACGATCCTGCACCAGCTCCACAACATTTGCCAGCTTGTGGTGATGCTTCTTCTGCTGGCTGTCATGGTGACCCGGGACCAAGGCGCTCGACGCGTCCTACGAAAGGCCTGCCTCCAAGACGGTTCCAGATCTAGCACCATGGAGAGCGGTCGTTGGGACAACGAAAATTTTAACAGGGAGGCGTGTAACAGGGTAAAAGTATCCTCTCTACACTGTCACTTTGAGTTTGGGTGTGGTTTTTTTGGTTTGTGTTTTTCCTTGTTTGGTGGGCCAATGGCCATGTTTTAATTAGTTGGCAGCTGTGGTGGGCGGTACTTCCCCTTTAAAAGCTCTGTGCACCATTTCCTCTCCCTCTGTCTGGTATGAAACAGAGCTCTGGTTCTCTAGGCGGTCTGAAGGCCAACAGTTCTGTGCAGCATCTGGGGCCTGCTGGGGACAAAGCCATACCAGCACGGCCAATCCAAACCGCTGCATTTCCTGGACCCTGACTTTTATAGCTCGCACCTTTTAAGTTTTATCTCCAGCCTCTCCCCTCTAGTTTTAACCCAATAGCTTTTAATCATACTTTTAAAGACTCTTTTTGTAATAAATCCATTTTGAACTTTTAACTGTTGTGGTCTCCTTGTACCCTGGTGACAAAGATTGACTGTGTTACAGTTGCATCCCACAATTATTCTGGGGCCCTGCGGTCACATACATATGTATGGTTATGTCTGTATGTATGTGTGTGGGCGGGTATGTGCAACCGTATAAAGTGAATATAGGTATAGGGGGTGGGAGCCTATAAGCTTGACTTCTTCCCACTCCTTTTTAAGCTTTAACAGGAGTGAAAATAAAAAAATAGAAATGTACATACATATATATTTTTTTTAATCATGTATTATATGTAAATGCTGTTAAATCTATAATTGATTCCTGTTCATAAGCTTGAAATAAAATACAATCAACAAAAACTGCAGGGGGGGTACGCAGAGTGGGTCCAGCGCAACCACCAACGCAACCAGTGACGCCTGAGTATGCACAAGCCTTAAAGAGGACAAACATTGTTATCATTGAGCTTTATTCACTGGTGCCCCAATCTAATGCTATTGTCAATTAAAGCGGTCCAGTTTCCTGATCACTCACAATTAACTTAATTCATATGTGTGTTTTCAACTTGCAATTAGGCCTGTCGCGATAGTCAATAAATCAATTAATCGCACGATAAATAAAATTTGCTCAATAACTTTTCTGGCCGCGATAAATCATTTGCATGCTTGTTTGTTTCCCCCGTCTCTCTCGGGTCAGAGAGCCGCAAAGTGGTCACGGGAACATTAGCGGTCTAGCAAGCAGACGGAAATTACTCAAAAATACAAAATACAGCCAAAACAGGACCTAAACCAGGACTTAACCAGGATTGACAATGGGGGACACAGTAGTTGTGAACATATGCCTGAATGAGTTCTCATTCAGGCTTGATTAGTGACTACACTAGCGCAGCTAGCGTTAGCGTGTTCGCCGATGCAGAAGTACCGTACCATACCAATAAAATAAACTTATGGCGCACCTCCGTGAACACATACTGCTGTTATATAAAGTCTCTAGAAGGTCTCTGAACACAGAGATGCTGCAGACTTGCATTCTTGGAGTAGAACGTTACACAAAAAACCCGCTAGCTTAGCTGTTAGCATCAAAGCCCGCCCCCTACTTCCGGTGGGCGCTACCGGGATTCTTCTGTACGCCCCATTGGTGAACCCACATGTCAGTCACTTGTCATTCGCCTGGTGTGTAGGGAGGTGGGACTACTCCTGAGAGATCCTGTCTTAAGCCACACAAAGTCAACATGTTGGTATTTCTTTCTCGTAATCTGCCATAAAGTCTGAGAAATTATTGACATTTGAGGCATCTGTTTCATATTTTCTATACAAAGGTCCTGGCAGTTTTATTCCTGGTAATTTTTTGTTAAGAGACTGAGTCTATTTTATTTTTTGTTTTTGGTTGTTTGTTAATTTATTGTGTTCTAGCGTTAAATATTCGTTAAAAATAAAAGTTTATTTCTCTTTGAAAAGGTGTACCTGCATTATCATTGTAATAGATGCAAATGATCTCAGAACGACAATATAATCGCTTATCGCAATAATTTCTGAGACAATTAATCGTCCAGCAAAATTTGTTATCGTGACAGGCCTACTTGCAATATAATCGACTCCTGCCCAGTCCTGGAGCTGAACGCCCAGAAGACAGTGGGATGATTGTGGACTTCAGGAAGAGCACTGTCCCCCCGCCCCCACCCTCCCTGATGGACTCCTCCATCACCTCTGTGGAGTCCTTTCGTTTCCTGGGCACCACCATGCAGGACCTCAAGAGGGTTGGAAAGCGGAAGTGCGAGATTTTGCGAGATTTCCACCCGTGGATACAAACAAACCACACGTGCCAGTTGTATGGTGCGGAGATCGCCGACTTCTTCCTCGTTAATGGACTTTCCTGTGTTTTTTGGACACATTTCGTCTCTGGGACAGAAAAACTGAGTGAGCGGTCGGAATTAGCTGTGAACTGGCCATGTCCTGACGTTTCCATATGACGGGGAGATGAGAAAGGCACAGGGCCGTGTTCAAACATACAGTCTATGGTTCAAACTCATTGTATTTTAATCCACTATCACGCATCAGAAAGAAAATATAGAAACACTATTCCTATGCAAATAAATTGATGTTGTCCCTTACAGCTATCTTTGCTGCTTTGGTTATAAGCCAATGTATATGAATGATCAGCTTTCTATCTGTTCATCAGCTCATTCTCCACTTCACACTCACTGCAGCTTCACATTGGGCCTTTTTCCTTTTTGCTGTGCTGTCAAAAATAACATGATGTAGTTGGGCTACCTACAGTATTCATACGAATGATTGTCCGTTTTCTGTTATATTTGAACATTTGTTAAATGTTATTTAATACGTGTTAATATGTTCCTCCTTTATCTCTCAAATAGATAAATATTTGAGAGACAATATTTATCCTGTGTGACATCAATAAAGTTTCTTATCTTAAAATACAAGCCACAATTAAAGGCTTGGCCGCGCACTATTACAGGTTAGCATTAGCTACAAGCTAGCTTGAATACATGTTCAAGTTAACTGTCTCTGAAATCAGACAAAATATTTTATCAGAACTGCATAGCTTTTCCCACAGCTTCAGTTGGTCTTTGGGAAACCTAAAGAATGAGCATGTGTCGCGTAAACTGTGATGATTACAGCCGAAAACAAAGCAGAGCATTATGCACCATTCACTTAAACCGCCTCTTCGAACAGCTGACGGTTTGTTTGTATCCAAGCAATGAACCGGAAGTGCTCCTGGGACGAGACTTTCCAGCCCTAGTGGGAGCAGACCATCAGCTCCCTCATCAAGAAGGCCCAGCAGAGGATGTACTTCCTGCGGCAGCTCAGGAAAGCCAAGCTGCCTGCACAGATGTTGGTGCAGTTCTACACGGCCATCATCGAGTCCATCCTCACCTCCTCCATCACCGTGTGGTTCGCTGGAGCCACAGTCAGGGACAAGCAGAGACTACAGCGCATTGTGCGCTCTGCAGAGGAAGTGATCGGCCGCAGCCTTCCATCGCTGCAGGACCTGTACGTCGCCCGAGCTTGAGGCCGGGCTGGTCGTATCACAACCGACCCCTCTCACCCAGCACATGGTCTATTCCAACCACTCCCCTCAGGCAGGAGGCTGCGGTCCATCAGGACTAGAACCTCCCGCCACAAGAACAGTTTCTTCCCCTCTGCTGTTGGACTCTTGAACACTTCTTAACCTGTCCCCCCTCCCTTTATAAAGTCACTTTACTGCACATCATACGTCACTTTACTTCACTGTACTGCTGTCACCTTACATTGTGTGCACCATGTGCACTTGTAAATAGTAACTGTAACTCTATTTTAAATTTAAATGTATTCCTTAGAAGTGTTTTTTATTCTTATTTTTTTATTATCTCTCTCTGACTGTTGCACTGAGCCAAAGGAATTTCCAAGTCTGTGACTTCCTGTTACTTTCGTGGCAATAAAAATTATTCTGATTCTGATGGTTATTTTTTGTATTGTGAAATATTAATATAGCACCATTGTGCATTTATGCTGCTCTTTCCATTATTTATTTGTCCATGTCAATACAATATATAATATATACTGTATATGTTTTAAAATGATGATATAGCTCCATAAAACTGAAGGTTATGGCTCTAGCCCTGCCCTGTGTTGTGGCTCTTTTAATCTAAAGATGAAATGGTCATTTCAAGTCAATATGTCACAGTCTTTCAGTTTTTTTCTTTCTAATTTTAGAACTTTCAGGACCACGACCACCTATTAACATATCCCTCCTCTTGGTCGTGGGCCAAGTCCAAGTGTAAATGTAAGTGTGTGTGTGTGTAGATTACTGTTCCAATTATATCCAGCTGGTCTTTTGACTGGTCGTCCTCAGTCCATATTGTGGTACATGCCAAAAAAGGGGCTCGTCCCTATTCCTCTTATGATCCATCATATTATCAAAGCAGCTGGTGAAGTTTGTAGCTTCTTCTTTAATCTGAAAAGAGACATTAAAACACAACAATGCCCACTTCACATGTCCCTGGCCCTGGCAGGGTGCGGCCTGTCAATCATTCCAAATGGGAAAACATGAGTAACTGGATTTACAGACTGTCATGTGTGACATCAGGGCGAGGGGCTGTAGCTACAGTAAATACAGACTTAACCAAATGTATGTTTCAAATTTATACTCCACCAAATGTGTTTCAAACCAAAGTTGTCCTTCAACCAACAGCAGCTCACTGCTGTCATTGTCAGGTCCATCAGCTGAGGGAAGCACCTTACTCTCATCACAGTACCAATGCCATATACACGCACAGGACCGCTGTGTGCACTGATCACGCACAGGACGCACAATAAAAACAGCGCTGCAAAAAACAGTCCGTCTCCCCCTTGTCTTCTCCCGAAGCGAAAAAAAGAAATTAAAGCTGGGGTACCTAAATTTTCCTTTGCACTGCCATTTCATGTTGTTTTTGCCCAAAGTGAAATGTTGTGAGCAAATCAAACAGTTAATGAAAGCCCTTGGCTGACATGCATTTCAGACTTTTTACAAATGTCCCATTCTCATCCCTGTTACAAACAATAGTTTGTAGAGGCACAATAATGAAGAGGATCCACAGCCTTTATGAGACAGAAGAAGAAAAGGAGGAGGCTTTAGCAGATGCGGAATATGTCGAGCTGAAAAAATAGTGTCTACTACAGAAAGACAGAATGTTAATAATGTTAATGCCATTTTATGTGGATTTATTGTTATAATAAACAAATACAGTACTGTATGTATATGTTGGCATGTATCTTTCCATTCAAACAACAATTTACAAAACAATATGGCATCATTTTGCCGATAGTTTGAAATGTGATTAATTACGATTAATTATTTTTGAAGCTGTAATTAACTCGATTAAAATTTGTAATCATTTGACAGCCCTACTTTAAATCTGTAGTACTTACACTGTACGCTGTTGACATAAAATAATTAATCAAGGATCATGTCCAATTACAATTGTCTCATGAGTTATTTTATTGTTGCAACTTTCAGAACTTGCAGAACTTTTAGAGATTTTTCCTAAAAGGATCCATTTCAAACTTTAAGGTTTAAGCCACAAAGGTCTTTTCTCGGGCTTCTCACCGACAGTGTCCCCTGTCATTATATTGAACTGTGGTAAACAGTGACCTATGTACTGCACAGGTGGACAAATGCAAGACAAAATAGTATTAATAACCTGGCCTTGTGGAGGTCTCAAGGACCACAGAGACTTTCGTTGTTTAGGCTATTTGGTGCCGAAGGTTTGGCCTTTTCTATGATGACGTAGATTTCCATATATAATGTATCTGTGTCTTTTGTTCTGCCTGAAATTAACGACCATTTTGTGAATAAACCAGCCAGGAGGCTTTGTCGTACAAAGATCCCGTTTTGCCTGAGTCTGATTCCCATCAGGTGGTGGAGGAATGCGGTGCTGAATGCGACTCTGCCTCGGCTGTTGTGAGAAAGTTTTTTTTTTTTCAGCGTGAGAGAGCTGAGAGCATCTGGAATTGGGTGCTATCCAGCAAGCTGGAGAGGTGACGATTCCGGGGCTTTTTTGCTCTCTCACTATATTTTTTTTGAGTCCTCTTTTTTGGACTGACAAAGCGTTTAAATTTGTTTTTCCATGTCCATATTCCAGGGATTTCTGACGGGTGATTGGTCTCTGCCGATGGAAGCTAGTTCCCGGTACTAGTGAGCGCTGGTTCATGATCTGGAGACCCCGGTTGGACGTGGAAAAGCTGATATTTGGTGGACTTTTGACGGTACCTGGGCCCTGTTCGACAAAAGGTAAGAGCGGACACCTGTTTATTCAAAGTCTGCTAATTGAGTGAACTAAATTATGGTCTGTTTTGAGGTCTGCCAAATGTCTAATATCTATAGATAAGATTAAAAACAGGTTCGCTACCTGATAAGTGTTGGCCATAAAGTGAGTGTATAGGATCCATAAGTGAAAAGGCCATAAAGTGAGTGTATAGGATCCATAAGTGAAAAGGCCATAAAGTGAGTGTATAGGATCCATAAGTGAAAAGGCCATAAAGTGAGTGTATAGGATCCATAAGTGAAAAGGCCATAAAGTGAGTGTATAGGATCCATAAGTGAAAAGGCCATAAAGTGAGTGTATAGGATCCATAAGTGAAAAGGCCATAAAGTGAGTGTATAGGATCCATAAGTGAAAAGGCCATAAAGTGAGTGTATAGGATCCATAAGTGAAAAGGCCATAAAGTGAGTGTATAGGATCCATAAGTGAAAAGGCCATAAAGTGAGTGTATAGGATCCATAAAGTGAAAAGGCCATTAAAGTGAGTAGGATCCATAAAGTGTAAAGGCCATAAGTGTAGGATCCATAAGTGAAACCATGGTGTAAAATTAAAAAGCAATAAAAAGGGAAACGTGTTAAGGAGGCCTTTTGTCACAAAAAGTTTTGTAATTAACCAATTCCAGGCTTGATAAATGACAAAAGCAAAGAAGCAACAATATTTCAGTGATCACGGTTTAAATTACATATAGAAAAAAGGAGTTTTTGGATTTTGTGCCTGGACAGAGCTCACCAGAAGATGCAGAGTTTTATTTCCAGCTAAACTTTTGTATATGCATTTTGGTTTCGGTTCAGATAGTATTCAAAATTTTTAAGAAAAGCCCTTTGAAGCTAAACAAGTTTTCAAATCTTGCTGTTACGTATTTTTCATTGCCCTCTGGGAGTGTGTGTGACTGCGCGCCGCCCCGCCGACGGCTTTCTTGCTCCCACACGGCAACCTGTTTCGGGTCTAAAAATAGACACTGCATGCAGATGTGTAGTTTGTCTTCTCTCTCATCTACTCCCGTTAAATTTGTGTAAATTAGAGTTTAAATTTTGGGTTTTAGAAAGTTTTGAATGCAAGTACTCAACAGATTTGGCTTGTTCATTTTCATTTTTATCTTATGTTTATTTTTCATAGTTGTAGAACTAAGAACGCTTCACCATATTCTTCGAATTTCTCGCTCTGATCTTGCTTTTACTTTTGCATTGCTGTTATATCGTTTAAATTGGTTGTAAGAGTTTGTGTGATTCCTATGTCCTCCCATTACAAAAAAAACATAGTTGAAATAATTAAAGTATCCTTGTTAAAAGTGCATGAATATTGACTTTTTAGTCTGAAAGAATATTGGTAAATAACAGCAATGCATTAAATCTTTAAATTTTTCCCCTTTTCGCTTGGTTGTGGGAATTCTTGCATGCGTTTTATCAAAGTCCAGCCGTGAGCGCGTGGGAGTGCGGGCACGGCTCCAAAACACCTGCCGCTTCTCAAAATACAATAATCTGTTTCTATTCGTTTGTGTGCATCTAAAAAAAAACGTGTTCACTTACATATTCCATTTTATTTTTATTATTAATTTTATTTTTCTTGTTTTTAACTCAAAATTTTAGAATTTATTTTTTGTAATCTGGCAATTCTTGAAATATACACTTTGCATTTGGCTACATTTTTGGCTCACTGTATCAAAAATATATTTTTGTGAGCGATAATTCGAATTGTTTAAAAAAAAAAAAAAGAATATCAAGTTATTTCTGCTATTATTCTGTGCCCGAACTGTTGGTATTTCTCTGTCGGCTGTTTCTCTTTCTGCACTTCAGCTATTTTTATTATATGTAGATACAAGGCTTTACAAATTATTTTTCTGCATTCATTTATGGTTTTTAGAATTCAAAGCATTGAGTTAGAAAAGTAAACGCTACAGTTTATTTCAAAGTACTCTGGCATCTTCTGGTTAGGTTTGTTTTGAGAAAGTACGGTCCAGGCCAAAATTGCATTGCCGTACGGCATCAGAGTTTTATTTTTATTCTTTCATTTTTGATTTGTTTTCATTTTATGTTTAAACACAGTTGAACAATAATTGCTAATCTAAATGTTGAAGTGGGTAGAATATAGAACTTAAATTGCTTTTTGACTTTAATCCCCAAAACTGTTGAATCTTTAGTCATTTTGTTTTGTTTTGGCTTCCATAATAAAACAGCTCTTTTCCGCGGGTGCATTTTCTACACAAAGCACATTTGTATTTTCCACATTTTCAAAGATCAGTGTAGAATAAAAAATAATAATTGAATAAAAAGAAGTGTATTTTCTACTTTGACACTTAATAACCTTTATTTTGCATAAATTCCAGTTTCAATACTGTTACATTCAAATAAATAAATGCAAATACAAGGAGCATTTATTAGCATTTGGTTTATCAAATAACGGGAATAATGGTTTTGTTTTGTTTTAAAAGCGAATAATATCAGTGCCAGTCTTGCGCGTCGGTCAGTTTGTTTGCGTTTTGTGTTGACCATACCCATACAAAATCCAGTCTAGCTGGGCTCTATTCTATTTTATTTTATTTTATATAATTGTTTAAATCACTTTTCATTTTTTGCTTTTTACAAATAATACACATTTTTGGTTTTTGTCTGTTTGATTTTCCAGTCACAATTTGAGTCAACATTTCCCGTTCAATTAAGTTTTGGTCCCCAAAAACAGTGTACTTGGAAACCATATTTTATTTTATCTACATTGTATTTTTATTTTTTATTTTTGTTCTGGATTTTGGATTTTTTTATTTAATTTTTAACTTTTCATTTGTTTTGTTTATTATTATTTATTTTATTTTTCTCCACCTTTTGCCTTGGTGTTGAGTTTATTTTGGCATCCTTTTTATTTTCACTCTTTATTTTATTTTATTTTACGTTATTTTATTTTGATTTTTTCAAAAAACAATGTCTTTCATGAAGATGGACACATTTCTGAGGGAGGCAGAACATTACATACACATCAAGGAAGAGCCATTAAAGGAAGAACAAAGAAAGATTTTACTGATGAAGAAGCTGTTCAAAAAGTATGCAGCGAAGAAACTAATTTCTCGTGGCGAAGATGCCCTGGCTCCGACCAAAAAGCAATGGGAAAACATTTCACAATATCACCAAGGCAAAGTATTGCATCATCGCACCCATCCAGTACTCACCAGAAGAGGCTACGTGACTGATGAAGCAAAGATCAGGAAGCATGAGGAGCTGAAGAACTTTGCATTGGAGCTGTATGACATTGCGAAGAAGATTGCCGAAAAATGTGAAGAACGAAAAATGACACGTATCCTTGTCCTGAAGGAGGGCACTCAAGAGGATCAACCATACAAGCAGAGAAAGAAGTCGGTGACGCTGAAAACTCAGGAGGCACATTCTGCAGACCCAGGACGCCTCAGGTCTGGTACCGTGTACAAGGACCTCCATGATGATACGGAGGAGGAGTGTGATGTTGAAGCTACTCAGAGAAGAAGAATTAAAGGAAAAATGCTCATGAGGGAGACCCAGACGCCCCTTCCACGGATAAATGATGAACTTCTGTACCCGGCTTCCGAGCCTGAAGACATGGAAGCATATCACAAGGAGAAGCACAGCTACAAGCAACTGAGCAGGTCACTAAAGGACTTGAGTACCCAGTATTCAACGTCAACTCCATGTTCCCCCCCTCGTTTCAAGAGATCTGCAAGACCAGAATACACACAAGTGGAACTCCCAAAAGCCACAGCCCAAGAAGATTTCCCAGAACCAGTTGAACACACAGTGTTGGGTGGCACCCTCTCTATGGTTCCATCCAGAGGCGATCGTGAAGATGTGCAAGAACTAGCGAAACAAGTCAAGACACTGACAGCACTGGTCAGTCAACAAGCACAAAGTGTTCACAACCAAACCTCTGAAGAAGATGAACATGAAGAAGTGGGGATTCCTCAACTGCGGAAAAAAGAAGAAGAAATATGGAGGAAGTCAAAGACCAAGACAATGCAAAACATGAACAAAGAAAAAGAAGAACTCATTTGTTTAATGGACAAAGAACCAAAGCACACCCAAACCAGTCGTGAAATGCATATAAGAAGAGGCATAGAGAACCGACTGAGGACAGGCCACAACCCCTTCCGTCCAGAGACAAGAGACCACTATGTTGCAGGGGAGTTTACCGGCCTGGTCGAAGACCAACAGCATGAGGGAGCCTTCGTGAGTGGGCATGTCAACCCATTTTTTGACCCAAATCACTCACTGCTAGAAGAAGATGAAGCGGGAAGAGCAACAACCTCTCTCTTTCCACTAAGAGAGGCTGCGGGTCGCCAGCAAGTGTATCAGCCATTTGCATTGAAAGACATTGAAGGACTAATGCTGAAATTGCCAAAGCTGACAAAAGGAGCACCTGCATTTATGAGGGCACTGACGACGCACACAGCTGGTGAAATATTGTGCTGGGGAGACGTCTCTTCTATAATCACCAGAAATACTGATGAAGCCACTACCAAGAAAGTACGGGCGGAGCTAACAAAACGCATTGGACCATTCAACCATACCCTGTCCTTTACCACCATGAAAGGACCGCTGCTGTCAATTCTGAGAGAAATGTTTCAAACATGCGTTCCAGAAGAATTACTTTCGCTAAAGATGAAAGAAGATGAAGAGTACTTTGAGTACAAACGCAGAGCCAAGGCCTTATTCTATGATGCAACTGGGGAAGCAGTGCAACCAGGAACAACAAGTACATTCATCCTGTTCAACACAATGGTCAAAGGAATGCCAAAATCAGTACAACAAAGTCTTTCTCATGTTGTTGGACTGTACACACTGACCGAAGAAGACTTTGATAAGAACTGCAACCACTATGTGACCCTCTATCGAAATGAAAGAGAGAATAATAAAGAAGAAACACAAAAAGTGGAGGTGTCTAACATCAAGCTACAAAACAAGAAACTTAAAGAAGAGGTGGAAGCACAAAAGAGTAAAAACAAGGCCGCAAATGTGATGAAAGTTGGAGTGGACGGATCACAGGTCAATGTTGAGGACAATGACCAGAATCAAAAAGGAAAAGAGCAAGCTGAACAGATGGTGGACGTTGTAAAGCTCCTTTTGACACAGAGACCGGCTCAGAGAGGATACAGGGGGAACTCCAGAGGAAGGAGTAGAGGGAGAGGATTTCAAGGACAAAGAGGCAATCGTCAAATATCTGGAGATCAATGCTTGATATGCCACCAATATGGACACTGGGCAAACACATGCCCTAACAAGTGGTACGAAACCCACCCCGGAACCAATTTAATGGCCGGCGACGAAACCAACCGCAATTCTCCGGACCCTACAACGGACAGCAGCAGATGTGGACGCCCAATGACATGCCACAGCCCCCACCCCCGCCTGAACAAAACATGAGTATGCGTGGAAACTCGTACACACAGTACCAGGATGGGCCTGGAGGCTCTTATTGACGGGGCCAACAGCAAGAGAGCCACTCACTCCACAACTGGCGGAGTGAGCCAATGGTGGTCCTCGAGGTGAATGGACGAGAGATCAAGTTCATGGTCGACTCTGGTGCAACTGTGTCATGCATCACACACAAGTTTCCACTGTCCTCTGAATCAATGTCCATCTCTGGCTGTGTGGGGAAACCTGAAAGCAAACCATTTACTGTTCCATTGGAAGTAAAATCACACCATGAAACTGTTCATCACTCTTTTTCGTATCTACCAAACTGTGGCATCTCTCTGTGTGGCCGTGAACTGATGTGCAAGTTGTCCTTCTCCCTATTCTTCTGCCCTGAAGGATACAAACTCATGAACAAGCCTGAAACATTGCAACTAATACGGTCTTGGGAGAAAAACAAGCATGCACAGATATTGTATCTCTCACCAGATGTCGCAGAAGATCTGAAGACACCTATCGATATCTACTGGCTTCAAGTACTGACGGATCCAGAGCATGGTAATACAGCCTCAACACTCTGGCAACGATACAAGCTATGGGCAAAATCCAATTTCCCCTTGAGAGAACCGTTTGACCCACTGCATGCCACGCTGTACTGTACCACTCAAGAAGATGAGAGTTATGAAGAATTGTGGGACAATGTGCAAGGGCAAACATTCCATGTAACATACCCATACATCTACTGTGGTCCCAAAGGCATGGCCCTGTCTGTGACTCTTCCAGATGAAGTGAAGCCCTATTATGTCGAAACAACCGACATGGACCCACATGTGACGTTGGCCGTTTCCAAGTACCATACTGCAAAGTCCCTTGGATCAATGGTGAAGTTGGCAAACACTTTGATATATGCACCAACCGACAACCCTGGAGTGTCCTACAATGGACAACATGGCATTTTCAGGATCACACTGCCAGACGGGTCAACGGACATAACCAGAGCTTTGAAGGAATCGCGTCACAGAACTTTTGAAAATCACCCAGACGCTCAACGATACTTGGATGCAGTCCCAGCTAACATATGGATGACACATGCCAATGATGTGGGATGCACATCGCATGTTGTGAAAGTCAAACTGACAACTGACACTCCAGTATACAGAGCACAATACCCCTTGAAACAAGAACAAGTGCAAGGGATCGCACAAACCATTGAAGGACTGTTGAAAGCAGGTGTTATAAGAGGAACTACATCAGAGTATAACACCCCACTATTTCCAGTGAAGAAGTCAGATTTGAAGAACTGGCGCATGGTCCAAGACTTCAGACCCCTAAATGAAGTAACAGCTGATGAATCGTACCCTGTTCCAGACCCATACATCGCACTGAACAACCTTTCTCCGAACGACAAGTACTTCACAGTAATTGATCTGGCCAACGCCTTCTTCACAATCAAACTGCATCCAGAATCTCAGAAGTACTTTGCCTTCACCGTGAAGGGAGACAATACACTTACTGTCGGATGCCCCAAGGATGGAAACTGTCCCCCGGGTACTTCAACCATTTCCTACGCCTGGATCTTGCTGAGTTTAACCTTCCTGAGAAGTGCACTCTCATACAATATGTGGATGATCTGGCTATTTCAGGACCAGATGCAAGGTCCGTTTTAAAAGCATCCACTGATCTGCTCACACACCTGGCAAGAAAAGGCTATAAAGTGAAGCGGGAGAAAATCCAAATGTGCCGAAGATCTGTTTACTTCTTGGGAAGAGAGGTTTCTGCAGTTGGACAAGGAGTCTCAGACTCCAACAAAGACGCAATTCTGAAGACACCAAAACCACAAACGGTGCGACAAATGCTGAGTTTTCTTGGACTTTGCAACTACAGTCGAGAATATGTACCCAACTATACCGCAATGACTGCACCTCTAAGAGAACTGATCAAACCCCATGGCATGAACCAACCAACTGCAAGTTTAACTTGGACCACGGAAGCAGAAAACTCCTTTACAAGAACAAAGCAAGCCGTCTGTAACGCCTGTGCACTGTATGTGCCAGACTACACACTGCCGTTTCATCTTGATGTGGCTGAATCACAATTCTATGTCTATGGAATATTGTATCAGAAGAAAAAAGGAGAAAGAAAGTTCTGAAACACTACTCTTGCAAACTTGATCCACACGACAAGCCCAACCTGGATGTGCAAGATATCTGGCAGCATTGACCAAAACAATCATGAAGACCAGCACATCTGGTCCAAAACCACCCTCTTGTGGTACACACAAACCATGGGATCCAAGCATACTTGAACTCAAAACTGTTCATCACCACAGCCCAAAGAACTGCCAACATCACTCAGACGCTTCGTCAACCTCACATCACCTATGCCAGCGGAAACATCAACATGGCCATGCATATGATCAATGACTCTGAAAGCAACAGCACGGACCATATCTGTGAAGAACTGGCGAAGACTGAACTATATGTAAGAGCTGATCTTCAATTTGAGCCAATTCCAAATGCTGAAATGACACTCTTCTGCGATGGCTGCTCATACAGAGCGCAAACTGGAGAAACCATCTCATCATACGCTGTCGTCTCACAAAAGGAAAATGGAGAGCACAGAGTATTGGAAGCAAGACAAGTGGAGCAAGGATCTGCTCAAGTGGCTGAACTTACAGGTCTGCTGCGAGCACTGCAACTCGCCAGTGGACGGACTGCGAACATCTATACCGACTCGGCATATGCTTACAGGACATTGACAATCTCAATTTCCTGGATGGATAAGAAATGGCTTCAAACTGATAAATGGACTGCCGGTAAAACATGAAGTTCTTGTGAGACATCTGATTGATGCAGTGAACCTACCAAGCAAACTGGCCATCATGAATGCAGAGCACATACACAAGGAGAAGACATGATCTCCAAAGGAAACCAAGCTGCAGACCAAGCTGCAAAAAAGGCTGCCAACTACATGAAAAGAACAATGATCGTACAACAGAAACCAGAAAAACCCAAAGAAGTTCAAGAAGAAGAGGAAACTCAAAAAGCTCAAGACAAAGAAAAACCCAAAAAAGTTCAAGAAGAAGAGGAAACGCAAAACGCTCAAGAAGACAAAGAACAGACCAAAGAATCAAAGAAGAAGAAGAAGAAGACAAAAAATCAAGAGTTGAACACACAATCACATTTAATCGATCTCCAATATGTGAAAGAACTTCAAAACGCAGCTGGGGCATATGAACAACATCAATGGAAACTAAAAGGAGCAACAAAAGGAGAAGAAGGCCTCTGGAGAAACCACGATGGTCGTATTGCGGCACCCGCCGCACTTATACAAATGTTGTTTGAAGAATACCACAGCCCGCTGCACAGAAGCGTCAACTCTATGATTCGTCTCATGGAACCATGGTGGCATCCAAATATGAAAGAAATGCTTCAATATCGAATCAACAATTGCCACACTTGCCAAACCATGAATCCCAAGAAGACTTGCAAACCCCCACCTGGCACTTTCATCATGCCCAATTCGCCCTTTGAAAAAATTGTCATGGACTTTACAGACATGGGTCCTGACAGGCGTGTTAGAGGTTTTCGATATCTTTTAGTTATCGTTTGCGAATATACTAAGTGGGTAGAAGCCTTTCCGTGTCGAACCGAAACCGCGGCAGAAGTTGTAAAACATCTAATGCGTGATGTAATCTGTAGATTCGGCTGCCCTTATCAGATCAGATCTGATAATGGCAGACATTTTACAGCTAAGATTGTGCGTGACGTGTTGAAAACTCTCGGGATTTCACAAAAATTTGGTTGTGTTTACCATCCAAAATCTCAGGGTCAAGTTGAACGCATGAATGCAACCATCAAACGTAAGCTAGCTAAGGTTTGGCAGACTTCAAAACTTGACTGGGTCACTGCTCTTCCTCTTGTGCTGATGGACATCAGGAATAGCGTGAACAAGTCAACAAGTTACTCTCCACACATGTTATTGACTGGGAGAGAAATGCACAGGCCGATTGGTCCACTCAATGCTGAAGCCCCCTTTGTCGAATGGGACTGGATCCACCAGCAATATTTGTCTGAGCTCAGGACAATTGTTTCTCAGTTGTCCGAGTGCAGACGACAAACTAACCAATTGAGACAAACAGATGAGATTGACCCCATTGTTAAACCTGGTGATTGGATATTCATCAAAGTTCAGAATAGATCCAAATGGACTCAGCCATACCAGACAGGACCATATAAAGTGACTAATTGCACAGGGAGGTCTGTTCAGGAGGTCGATCGAGCCGGTGTGAAGTACTGGTACCATCTTGAACACTGCATTCGCAGCCCGAGTGACCAGACGGAACGCACCCTGGCAGAGGTCCAAGATGACGTCGCTCGAAATACAACCTCAACTGATGGACCGATCAACCGAGACCCCGGACGCACTCTCAGGGGACCCTGGAGAGTTGGAAAAACGGGGGAAGTAATGTTTTTGTGATTAAAACCCCACCTTTGATGAATTTTAAATGGAAATATGTACTCATGATGTTTTTTTTTTGTGTGTGTCCCTAAGTTTGCTGGATATCTGTTGAACAACCTGTTGGACACCGCGATTTGCCATACGAGAACCAGCAGACTTGAAAAACCAACTGTGACCACAGCTGCAAGCGGGATCACAACTCTTGAATCTTGCCAAATGCAATAACTTCACAAGGTATGAGATAGAGAGCAGGCAGGAGCATCGGACATTTTAGTCTGGGGACAGAGCACCAACAGTTAAAATGGTTTGTCAGGTAGGGAAACAATGCACGGTTTTATTAGATTCTTGCCAAATTCATTTGTTCAAATCTGCAAACAATATGAAAAGTTTTTATGTATAACTACCAATGCATGCACATTGCAAGAGGCGTATGGGGCAGTTCAGGAATCTCTCGTGGTTGTAATTGTGAATCTTGGGCTTTACAATAGCTAGGACCTAAAACATAGGCGAGGGGCTAACCTGGGGTACACCTCTTTTTTGTCATTTAAGTATTTTTTAAGTATTTTTAATGAATTTTTAAAGGCAAATATTAGCATTTTAGCTCAATAGCTTCCAGGTCATGTGACCTATTGACTCCAAATCAGGTCAGGATCATAGTCCTCCACTAGCTGCAGGGGGTACACCTCTTCTTTTATCATTAAAATGTTTTAAGTATTTTTAATGAATTTTTAAAGGCAAATATTAGCATTTTAGCTCAATAGCTTCCAGGTCATGTGACCTATTGACTCCAAATCAGGTCAGGATCATAGTCCTCCACTAGCTGCAGGGGGTACACCTCTTTTTTGTCATTTAAGTATTTTTAAGTATTTTTAATGAATTTTTAAAGGCAAATATTAGCATTTTAGCTCAATAGCTTCCAGGTCATGTGACCTATTGACTCCAAATCAGGTCAGGATCATAGTCCTCCACTAGCTGCAGGGGGTACACCTCTTCTTTTATCATTAAAATGTTTTAAGTATTTTTAATGAATTTTTAAAGGCAAATATTAGCATTTTAGCTCAATAGCTTCCAGGTCATGTGACCTATTGACTCCAAATCAGGTCAGGATCATAGTCCTCCACTAGCTGCAGGGGGTACACCTCTTTTTTTGTCATTTAAGTATTTTTAAGTATTTTTTATGAATTTTTAAAGGCAAATATTAGCATTTTAGCTCAATAGCTTCCAGGTCATGTGACCTATTGACTCCAAATCAGGTCAGGATCATAGTCCTCCACTAGCTGCAGGGGGTACACCTCTTCTTTTATCATTAAAATGTTTTAAAGTATTTTTTATGAATTTTTACATGGAAATATTAGCATTTTAGCTCAATAGCTTCCAGGTCATGTGACCTATTGACTCCAAATCAGGTCAGGATCATAGTCCTCCACTAGCTGCAGGGGGTACACCTCTTCTTTTATCATTAAAGTGTTTTAAGTATTTTTAATGAATTTTTATATGTAAATATTAGCATTTTAGCTCAATAGCTTCCAGGTCATGTGATCAATTGACTCCAAATCAGGTCAGAATCATAGTCCTGCCCTAGCTGCAAAGGGTACACCTCTTATTTTGTCATTTAATTTTTTTTAAGTATTTTTAATGAATTTTTATATGTAAATATTAGGATTTTAGCTCAATAGCTTCCAGGTCATGTGACCTATTGACTCCAAATCAGGTCAGGATCATAGTCCTCCACTAGCTGCAGGGGGTACACCTCTTCTTTGATCATTAAAGTGTTTTAAGTATTTTTAATGAATTTTTATATGTAAATATTAGACCAGCGTACATGTCTCCGCGTGTTTACCGTACTGTGTGTAGTACGGGTGCACTGAAATGTTGCGGCGAATGTCTGTCGGATATCCAACTTCAAACTAACTTCACCGCGGTTGATTAATATGATGTATATGTTCATCTGATTGGACTGAAGTCAGTGCTTCACCAGCCTCACCGCTCGTCACCGGTGTTTCCACATTCACAGTGGAGGCGGGTGTTTGTGTTTAGTGCTTTACAGCACAGTGAGAGATGAAGAGTGAACAGGACTTCAGCAGCAAAACAGCCTTTTCTAGATGGAAATATTGGCACTGTTAAAGGTAAAAATGCGCACGTCGGGTGCACATTATGTTCCAGAACAAAACGAAAAAGTAACGCAATAGTTACTTTTATGTGATAATAACTAGTTACTTTTATAGTGGAGTAACTCCGTTAGTAACTCAGTTACTTTTTGGGAGAAGTAACTAGTAACTATAACTAATTACTTTTTCAAAGTAACGTGCCCAACACTGCTCCAGAGCCATCAGCTACCTGCTACGCGGCGTACCGACTGTCACTCCCGTATTTGTCCCGGAAACCGGATTCAAAAAGTGTAATAAGTCCTTAAGTGGTGACAGGTTAAGTTTAGGTGTCTAAATAAGATGGTTAAGTTTAGGGTTAAGGCTGGATTGGGGTTATTTTATGGGAATGGCTGGTTAAGTTTAGGCATGAATAGGTAGTTTTTTATTTATATTTACTTCCGCTTCCGTCCAGATTTCGTGACGTAATCTACTGCTGCGTACGCTCAATGGATCAAACTGAACTTCCGGACGAATCCGGTTTCCGGGACGAATACGGGAGTGACAGTGACAACAACACCGACACCCAAACACGCACACTCAAGCCGAGCACCAGCACCCGGAAGTACAGACGGCAAGCAGGACAAACGTCAACAATTTGCAGGGTTTTATAGCGTGGCGTCTGGCGCCCCCAGCTGGTGGGCGGACAAACTGTCCACACTACTACATAATGAATGGCCTGTAGAAGGACTTTTGAGAATAATATTGGGGAGATGTGAATCTCATCGCTACCAAAATAATCTGCAGAAACCTTTGGACATTTATTTTTTAGACAGACGGACGGACGGACAGATGGCTGGTGGTGATTGGCGGCACATACAGTACTGGTTGCCTCGCTTTGGTCAGTATGTTCAGGGCAGGTGTGGCTACAATAGTTGATTATCACCCCTGTGTTTTGAGTGGTTTATGTCTGTGTTATGTTATGTTTATGTCGGACTGCCCCGCCCGACCCGCTTCAGTCCTGCACCGGACCTGTCCACGTTCAGCGGCCACCGGTCCACGTTCTGTAGCTAGCTTAGGTCCTGGATCATTAGCCTGTCCGTCCGGAGGAGCGGATCCCTTTCTCAAATGGGTCTCCCTCCCTGTGGGTTTCCCTAGTTCTCCCCAAGGTTTCTCACTTTTTCCCACTGGGTTTTTTAAGAGTTTTTCCTTGTCGATGCAGGAGGGTCTTGTTGGACAGTTAGTGTCCAACAGAAAGGATTGGTGATGATCAGGACACTTTAGCATTCTACAACATGTATGGACATTTTCTTCTGTGTGTGCTTTATATTTTTCATGTGTTTTAACTGTTGATTCTCTGATCTGTGTTGGTGATTTCAATGGTTTTGTTAAGTCCTCTGAGATGACTTCTGTTGTGACCTAGGGCTATACAAGAGAAAATTGTATTGTATTGTATTGTGTTGTGTTTCATGTCCGTCTTATGTGTATTATCAATGTAGCAGCCTTTGTGTGTTAAATTTTATTGAGATTTTTTACATTACAACATCAAAACACAACAGAAAATATATACAATAGAACATAGGGTCACTTGTCATTTACATAGATTTCCCACTTGATCCAGTGGTTTTCACATGCTGCTTGTTGCAACTTAATGCTGAATGTAAGTCTAACCACGGTGTACATTTCTTTCACAATGTCCTTTCAGTTGTTTAGTGTGGGGGGTACTTATTGTAAAATTTTTGTGTTATCGCTTTTTTTGAGGCTGCCAGAAAATATTAAAAAAATAATAATCTTCTTTTAGGGTTAGGGTTGTCTCTTCATGTTACACCCCCCCAACTAAAACACTAGCCAAGTTTTTGACTGCTAAAATATTTTGTCAATCTTATCACTAATAGAAGTCCAGAAACATGTTTGCTACATTGAATATGTGCATGTCCCACAGCTTGTTCGCCACACAGTCTCCAGCAAGGTTGATTTATTGATGATGCTGCCTTCTTAATTTTTTTGAGTGATAAAGGGTTGTGCAATGTACTTCCAACAGTATAACTTACAATTTCTAGAACTAAGAGGTAGTTATTCGAGTTTCATATATTTTATACCATGATTCCTCAGTATTTTGTTCTTTAAATTACGCAACCCATTTGTCCATTATTTTGGTAAGCATTTTTCTGGTTGTTTGAAGTATATCAGGACGTTGTAACCCAACTTCATGATTTCTATCTCTGATTAAAACTCCTTCTAGTCCCTTGTCCTTTCTTATTGCTTTAGCCAAAGGCTCTATAAAGATGGCACACGGCGTTGGGGATAGCACGCATCCCTGTCTGGCTGATCTTTCCAGCCCTAAATCAATTTGTTAAACTACCATTTATCTAAATTCTCGCTTTTGGATATTTATTCAGTGCTTTCATGAAGTTAATTGATTGTGTATTAAGACCAAATCTTTCTTTCTGCAGTGATGGAGGAAGTGGAACCTCCAACTGACACAATCGAAGGCCTTTTCGGCATCTAAACTTAGCAGAATAGCACTTTCCTTCTTTTTTTGTATTTCTTCTATTATGTGTAGGGTCTTCCTGATATTATCTTGGGTTTGTTGTCCCCTTTTAAAGCCTGATTGGTCTTGGTCTCGGGGTTTCGTCCTTCAAATAAAGGAATTCTTCAACTTCCCTTGAAGAAGTCCTTTAGATGAAGGACGAAACGTCGGGAAAACCTGCTAAGAAGTACAGATGATGGGTGAGAAACCTTCCTTTGCTTTAACTAATCTCTGTACGACTGTCTTTGTTGTATGAATTTAGCTCTATCTTGTCAGGGCTCAATGAATAAAAGCAAAGAGATTCCAAGACATTCATTTAAACAGAATTGAGTGAAAGTGTAAAAATGGGGATTGATAAACCTCCAAAATATCATCAAAATAATTGTCCCACACTACAGACGTATTAAATGACAAGAGACCTAAACATTGATTTGCATCTATTTTTATCCATATATATATATACAGTTTCTGTGTAGTGCATTAAAAAAACAGGAAAATGTATGTATTATTATTCAAACCAAACCATCAACAACTGGGAAAACCTGCTAAAAAGTACAGATGATGGGTGAAAAACCTTCCATTGCTTTGACTAATCCCTGTACGACTGAAAGTTTACACAAACAAACCATCAACGTTAATCCAGGTTTAACTAAAATATTATAATTGGTGGTGATTGATTTGTTATTATTATGTTTCATTAAAGTTGTTACACTCTCGTGCATTTCTCCATCATCATTTCGATTCAATTCAATGCATTTGTGTACACTACAGCCCTAAATCACAACAGCAGTCATCTTGGAGGTGTCGATTCACCAACAACAGAGAATAAAACAGATTGAACACAGTAAATGTAATAGAAATGAACACATAGGAGCCACATGGATGCGGAGGAGCCATTGTCCTCTGTCCAAAAATTTTGATAAACGTCAATAAATGTCCCGGATCACCACTGTCCTCAGTTTGTATAGCTCATTCATTTGTTTATTTATTTAAAACATGCAAGACTGAATGAAATAGGTTGAGTGTTGCACATATTCGATTGTTCCATCTGCAGGTGAGCAGCTCAGAGGCCTCACACGTTCTGTGCTTAAACAACCTGTGACCTGAAGCAGAGGATGCATGAGGATGACCTGCTGATCGGGGTCAGTCTGCCAGCACATGTCAATCATTTACACTGCTCTAAAGTTTAAAGGAACAACAGAGACCCAGTGGCCTTCAACACCATTCCAACTCAACCACCACTCACCCTGGTGGAAAACACTGCAACGTAAACAGTTGTAGATGTTGTGCAAAGGGAAATATCTTTGTTATCAGAGGGCACTGGGTTTGAAGTGATTTTGAACCAATAGAATAAAGAACATTAACATAAGCTTGATTATTTTAGAAACAAATATTATTTCATACAATGTAGTGACCTTTAATTCAATGGAAATTTTCTAATACACATCTTTTATTTCTATAGAGAACAGGAAAGCTGGCAATTCGAATACATAAAAATATGAATGGAGTGCAAGTTGTCAAGATAATGTGTCTTCTTCCTGATTAACTGATGAACAGCCTTGATGCAAAGACCCACATCAAATCTGGAATAGACCGGATCAGTTCATACTGAAAACAAAAACAAAACAACGTAGTCATATCCAAAGACAGCATTTACGATAAGCTTTGTATTTATACAGCTTCAAACCTGCAGAGTGTGGGGCCAGTAGCCAGTGGTCCGGTGGGACACACCCAGAGTGGATATGGCGTGGTGGGCATACACCTGTGGTTTTGGTATCAACCAGTCCTCTCTTAAATTTTCTTTGATTGAAGCAATCTAAAAGCAGTAAAACATAATTATTATCCAAAAACTTAAAGGTCCCATATCATGCTTTTTGACTTTTCTCTGCTTTAAACATCAATACAGCGCTATTTGGCCTGAATACATATTCCCAGAGTATTGATGACAAATATGATGCGCATAATCCTGTTTTTATTTATTTATTTACAGTGCCTTGCGAAAGTATTCGGCCCCCTTGAACCTTTCAACATTTGGCCACATTTCAGGCTTCAAACATAAAGATATAAAAATTTAATTTTTTGTCATGAATCAACAACAAGTGGGACACAATCGTGATTGGAACGAAATTTATTGGATAATTTAAACTTTTTTAACAAATAAAGACTGATCAGAGATGCAGCCAAGAGGCCCATGATCACTCTGGATGAACTGCAGATAACTACAGCTGAGGTGGGAGAGTCTGTCTATAGGACAACAATCAGTCATGCACTGCACAAATCTGGGCTTTATGGAAGAGTGGCAAGAAGAAAGCCATTTCTCAAAGATATCCATAAAAAGTCTCGTTTAAAGTTTGCCACAAGCCATCTGGGAGACACACCAAACATGTGGAAGAAGATGCTCTGGTCAGATGAAACCAAAATCAAACTTTTTGGCCACAATGCAAAACGATATGTTTGGCGTAAAAGCAACATAGCTCATCACCCTGAACACACCATCCCCACTGTCAAACATGGTGGTGGCAGCATCATGGTTTGGGCCTGCTTTTCTTCAGCAGGGACAGGGAAGATGGCTAAAATTGATGGGAAGATGGATGGAACCAAATACAGGACCATTCTGGAAGAAAACCTGTTGGAGTCTGCAAAAGACCTGAGACTGGGACGGACATTTATCTTTCAACAGGACGATGATCCAAAACATAAAGCCAAATCTACAATGGAATGGTTCACAAATAGACGTATCCAGGTGTTAGAATGGCCAAGTCAAAGTCCAGACCTGAATCCAATCGAGAATCTGTGGAAAGAGTTGAAGACTGCTGTTCACAAACGCTCTCCATCCAACCTCACTGAGCTCGAGCTGTTTTGCGAGGAAGAATGGGCAAGAATTCCAGTCTCTCGATGTGCAAAACTGATAGAGACATACCCCAAGCGACTTGCAGCTGTAATTGCAGCAAAAGGTGGCGCTACAAAGTATTAGCGCAAGGGGGCCAAATAATATTGCACGCCCCACTTTTCAGTTTTTTATTTGTTAAAAATTTAAAATATCCAATAAATTTTGTTCCACTTCACGATTGTGTCCCACTTGTTGTTGATTCTTGACAATTTTTTTTATTTTTTACATCTTTATGTTTGAAGTATGGAGGACCGTGGCTGCCAAAACAATCAATATATACAGAAATAAATAAAATTACATTAAAAAAGATAAAATTTTCAAAGAAATGCATGCAATTTTGAGAATAAGTGCATTTATTTCTGTATTTATTTATTTTGTATATTTATTGATATATTTATTTATTTATTCATTTATATATTTATTTATTCAAACATTTATTCATACATTTATTTCTGCATTTATACATTTATTTCTCTTTCTGTATTTATTTTTTCCTCTATTTATTTCTGTATTTTTTTATTTATTTTTACATTTTTTTATTTATTTCTCTATTTATTTTAAATTTTTTGCATTTAATTATTTATTTCTCTATTTATTCATTTTTTTCTCTATTTATTTATTTATTTCTCTATTTATTTCTCTATTTATTTCCGTATTTCTCTTAATGATATGCACATCATGGGGTGGGCCGGGATGCCTCTGCTGTAAGCTCATTGGTTAATCTTTTTCCTTGCTCCATAGCTTGTCCAGCATAGGCGGTCATGTTTTATTTATTTATTTATTTATTTGATCGGGACAACACACATTAATGAACAATCATATACAAGTTGTACACAAATTGTAAATGTGCCAGATTGTAGCAAAACTGCTAATTTACATCCGTAGTCCCGAGGCAGGTCACACAACAATAATAATACAAAAGGACAATATACAATTATAGAAATTACAGTTAAAATGAGTGCAGGACTGATTTACTTTAAAATGGTGTTTTAGTTGATTTTTAAAAGAGCTATATGTTGGGCATTCTCTTATGTCTGTAGGAAGGTTGTTCCAAGACTGACCTCCTCTGACCGACAGCACAGTTTGTCCAAATGTAGTTTTTCTGTGTGGGATCTCCACATCTCCTCTGGAGGACGCTCGGGTGCGGAGACCTGTCACTACTCTAGCTTTAATGTAATTTGAGAGTGGGGGCGGGGCAAGACCATGAAGTGCTTTGTAAATAAGGCAACAGTTTTTAAAATTAATAAAGTTTTGAAAATTGAGCATTTTGTGTTTCTCCAGGATATTGCAGTGATGATATGACCAAGGCTTTTGATCCAGAATTTTAATGGACTTTTTGAAGAGGGTTTCTATGGATTTGGATGTGTTTGTCCAGTGAGTGACCAGGTTGTGATACAATAATCTATGTGTGAGAAAATCATTGCGTGTAGGAACATTTTTGCTGAATTTATAGCCATAAAAGGCTTGATTTGTTTGAAGTTATGTAAATGATACTTTATTGTATTAGCTGTGAGTTTAATATGTTTTTTAAAGGAGAGAATTGAATCCAGAATGACCCCGAGAAACTTGAACTCCTCAACAAGGTCAAGCTCAGTGTCTCCAAGGAACACTTTGGACCGACCCAGTTTAATAGATTTTTTTGAGAACATCATTGACACGGTTTTCTTTTTATTTAATAGTAAAGATGAGTTGGTGAGCCACTGCTGTATGTACACAGAAAAAAGTATAGGTCCCAATACAGAACCCTGTGGGACCCCTACAGGGCATTCTAGAAATGACGACACAGTGCCACCCACATTCACACACTGTCTTCTATCAGACAGGTAGGATGTGAACCAAGCAAGAGCTTCCTCGGCCAAGTTAAATTGGGTCAGTTTAGAGAGAAGGGCCTGATGGTCTACTGTATCAAAGGCTTTCTTCAAATCTAAAAAGACTGCACCAACACAGGTGTTTTTGTCAAGCATGGATTTGACAGTTTCTACAAAGACACAATTGGCTGTTTCTGTGGAGTGGTTTTGGCGAAAGCCAAACTGCATGGGGTGCAAGGGGGAGTGTTGAGATCACTGTGTTCTCGCTATAGCCATGTCAGAACAAAAAAAATAAAAATAAAAATCTCAAGCATTCTTCCATATGCAACAATTGCATTGTGTGTGTGTGTGTGTGTGTTTTTTTGTTTTCAGCGCTTTGTAGTAAAATACACACGAGCACCTGTCACTGCCTTTGCCAAAAGCCTCTCACGAGACGGACAAAAAAACACACACACACACACACAATGCAATTGTGACAGGTGCTCGTGTGTATTTTACTACAAAGCGCTGAAGTCCACCGAAAAACCCCACGTTCGAAGTGTGTGTTTTACACTAAGACACTGCAGCTTTCAGTGAAGGCTGAGGGAGACTGAAAAGTGGACGCGGCCACAGCACTGACCGAGCCATATTCATGGTACAAACGGTGGCGCGAGTGTGGGGGGTGGGGGACGGTTACAGGCGCTCGTTCTACAGGCCCAGAGTCCGGTCGTTTTCCACA
Source organism: Knipowitschia caucasica (assembly GCA_964034765.1). Taxonomy (NCBI): domain Eukaryota; kingdom Metazoa; phylum Chordata; class Actinopteri; order Gobiiformes; family Gobiidae; genus Knipowitschia; species Knipowitschia caucasica. Next base: position 27,128,999 of record OZ035839.1, on the reverse strand, counting down.
CTCAGAAACGTGTTTTTGTTGCAGCGGCGCAGTATTCTGCACAGACTTCTTCATACTTGGCAAGAATACTGAAGCCTCTCACGAGCCGGACAAAAAACACACACACACACACAATGCAATTGTTGAATATGGAAGAATGCTTGAGATTTTTATTTTTATTTTTTCGTTCTGACATGGCTATAGCGAGAACACAACACAACATGACCGCCTATGCTGGACAAGCTATGTCTGGAGGGGCCTACGGGAGATCACCAACTACAAACCCAAAGCCCCCCCCTGTGCTGACGACCACAAGCTAGCTGAGGAACTGAACTTATTTTTCAGTCGCTTTGATGCTGCTCCTGACACCTCTCCCTCCCCCACCCCCCACTACTCTAACGACCCACCCATCAGCCCTGCCCCCAGCCTAACAATAGCCGCTAAAGAGATTAAACAACTCTTCTTGAGGCTGCACCCCCGCAAAGCTCCTGGCCCGGACCACGTGTCTCCGGCCACTCTGAGACACTGCGCCAGTGAGCTTACTCCTGTGTTCACGGATATTTTCAACACCTCTCTGCAGCCCTGCCATGTCCCAGCCTGCTTCAAATCCTCCATCATTGTCCCCGTCCCGAAGAAGCCCAGGATCACAGGACTCAATGACTACAGACCTGTAGCACTTACGTCTGTTGTCATGAAGTCATTTGAATGCCTGGTTCTCTCCCATCTCAAGTCCCTCACCTCCCCCCTCCTGGACCCCCTGCAGTTCGCCTACAGAGCCAACAGATCTGTAGACGACGCCATTAACCTGGCCCTCCACCACATCCTACAGCACCTGGACTCCCCGGGGACCTACGCCAGGGTCCTGTTCGTGGACTTCAGCTCTGCCTTCAACACAATCCTGCCATCCCCAGCTCAACGTGCCCGATTCCACCTGCAGGTGGATCACTGACTTCCTGACGGACAGGAAGCAGCGAGTGCGTCTGGGGAAGAATGTCTCGGACTCTCGGATTATAAATACAGGAGCCCCACAGGGCTGTGTTCTTTCTCCCCTCCTCTTCTCCCTGTACACCAACCACTGCACCTCCAGCCACGACTCCGTGAAGCTGATCAAGTTCGCGGACGACACCACCCTCATTGGACTCATCTCCAACAACGATGAGTCCGCCTACAGGAGGGAGGTGGACCGGCTGGTGTCCTGGTGCAGTGGTAACAACCTGGAGCTGAACGCCCAGAAGACAGTGGAGATGATTGTGGACTTCAGGAAGAGCACTGTCCCCCCGCCCCCACCCTCCGTGATGGACTCCCCCATCACCTCTGTGGAGTCCTTCCGTTTCCTGGGCACCACCATCACCCAGGACCTCAAGTGGGAGCCGACCATCAGCTCCCTCATCCAGAAGGCCCAGCAGAGGATGTACTTCCTGCGGCAGCTCAGGAAAGCCAAGCTGCCTGCACAGATGTTGGTGCAGTTCTACACGGCCATCATCGAGTCCATCCTCACCTCCTCCGTCACCGTGTGGTTCGCTGGAGCCACAGTCAGGGACAAACAGAGACTACAGCGCATTGTGCGCTCTGCAGAGGAAGTGATCGGCCGCAGCCTTCCATCGCTGCAGGACCTGTACGTCGCCCGAGCTCGAGGCCGGGCTGGTCGTATCACAGCCGACCCCTCTCACCCTGCACATGGACTATTCCAACCACTCCCCTCAGGCAGGAGGCTGCGGTCCATCAGGACTAGAACGTCCCACCACAAGAACAGTTTCTTCCCCTCTGCTGTTGGACTCTTGAACACTTCTTAACCTGTCCCCCCGCCCTTTATAAAGTCACTTTACTGCCCATCATACGTCACTTTACTTCACTGTACTGCTGTCACCTTACATTGTGTGCACCATGTGCACTTGTATATTGTAAATAGTAACTGTAACTCTATTTTAAATTTAAATTTATTCTTTAGAAGTGTTTTTTATTCTTATTTTTATTATCTCTTTTTGACTGTTGCACTGAGCCAAAGCAATTTCCTAGTCTGTGACCTCCTGTTACTTACGTGGCAATAAAAATGATTCTGATTCTGATTCTGATTTTGATTCTGAGCAAGGAAAAAGATTAACCAATTAGCTTACAGCAGAGGCATCCCGGCCCACCCCATGATTTGCATGTAATTAAGAGAAATACGGAAATAAATACAGACATAAATACAGAAATAAATAAATAAATAAATAAAGAGAAAAAAATAAATGCAAAAAAATAAATAGAGAAATAAATAAATAAATGCAAAAATAAATAAATATATAAATAAATAAATAAATACAGAAAAAGAGAAATAAATGCAGAAATAAATGTATGAATAAATAAATGTATGAATAAATAAATATATAAATAAATAAATAAATACAGAAATAAATAAATACAGAAATAAATGCACTTATTCTCATAATTGCATGCATTTCTTTGCAAATGTTGTCTTTTTTAAATGTATTTATTTATTTCTGTATATATTTATTGTTTTGGCAGCCACAGTCCTCCATATTGAAGCCTGAAATGTGGCGAAATGTTGAAAGGTTCAAGGGTGCCGAATACTTTCGCAAGGCACTGTAAAATGGTTCTTAAATACTGTCATCAAAACAGGGAAAAGAATTCAAAATAAATATGCTGTTTGTTGTCAAAAATAATGAAAATAACAATAATACTAAAATCCAGGTGATTGACAAATCGAAACAGCGAATCAGCGCGCACAGCCAGCTCCGAGTCCAGCTCCCGAGTCCAGCTCCCGAGTCCAGCTCCCGAGTCCCGAGTCCAGCTCCCGAGTCCAGCTCCCGAGTCTATACTGTTTTTCTGCTTTTGTCAGCGACTAAAAGTGTTAGGATCATGTCACCTTGGAGAAAATGTGTTTTTTGTGATGCGATATATTTGGCCCAAAGAGGAACAAAGCAGCTCGACTTTTTTTTTCAGGGGGATCTGCCTCCGTTTGAATTAATCTGTTAATCTGCGACACTTCACTAAGACTATTCCAGAACTACAGTTACCATGGAACTGGACTTACTCAAAAGCTGATCTGGATACTAGTGTTATTCCCACGATAAAAGAGGCTAACAGTGAGCCCTGATCTGTAAGTACAGTGACGCTAACTCGCGTATACTTCTGTAAACTAAATAATTAGGGAGGCGGGCTCACGGACAGAGGAGCTGACTTCTCTCTGGATAAGCCTGTTTGAGTTGAGGTGACATCACCTCTATGCAAGAGATGGCTATAATCTCACAAGTTTTGAGTGTTGTATGGTGTATCATTCAAATTATTATCACACATGTGCATAGGATGGACTGTGAAACATGAAGAAGAGCGCAATACGGAACCTTTAAATGAAGGTTCAAAATAAACTAACCTGAAAGGGTAACAAACTCTGGACGAAAATTCCTTTGCTCTTGTACTCAAGATGCAGTGCGTAAGAGAACTGGTCCAAGAAACCCTGAAACAAAAAGAACATATGTTTCATGTGCCATATCTTGTATTACTGTATGTGCTGCACACTTATGTGCTTTTGAATTCCACTGCATGATATTGTTATATCAGTGTATTGTGTGGCCTGTGTTATATGCTTAATACCACCCCTTTTTGAACCATGTACTAGTTATTTGTATGTTTTATTGATATACGTATGAAAAAATATGTGTTCGAAATACATAATCTAATCTTTATCCGTATCTCCACATCACAAAATATATTACTGACAAACACTCAAACACAGAGTAATCTCGGAAATTCTAACACATGCCAGTGATTTCAGAGACAGGCTAAATATAAAATTAGAAGTCCATCATGAGCACTGAGCCTCCATCTCACCATAGACGAAGTGAGCAGGACTCTCCCAGGCAAAGGTTTGCTGCTGGCTCCTGTTGATATATTGACCACAGCTCCTCTGCTCCGCTGCAGCATCTGCGGCAGCACCGAGCGGGTCAGCAAAGTCATCACTGCAGGATTATTCTTCACCGCTTGCATTAGGTTTTCCTCATTCACTTCAATCAGGTTTTGGGGGAAAGTCAATGCCTCTTCCACGCAGTTCACCAGAAAACCAATATCCTTGTGCCGAATGACCTCTTGGATGGCTTTGAGAGCAGGGAGGTCCAGAGAGAAGTCAGCAAGAATGACAGCAGTTTCAACTCCGAAAGCTTGAGGCAAAGATGCAACCGTGTCTCTGACAGCATCAGGGTCCGCTGTGATGAAGATGATGCTGACCCCATGACGAGCCAGCTCTTCTGCGTAGGCCAAGGCCACAGGCGATGCTGCATCTGAGATAGACACACACAATCCTAGAGTTTAGCATGTTGTACTGGATATAATTTATTGTACATTACTGTACACCATAGTTCGGATTTTCGGAATATGGCTTTCTTCTATGTAACACAAGGAACATTATTTTATACACACATATTTGATTGAAATTAACATTAGGACTCCATATGAAACTATTAGAATTCAAATCAATGAAATCTAAAAAAATCTAATCCTCTAGTGTTTGGTTTTACTCACATTTACTAAGCATTTGTTGAAAGGCTACTAAGACCATTATGCTAACTGATTCAAGTAAACAGTGTGTCGTTATGGTAAGTAGCTCTTCTTTGGTGGAAAACATAGAGGAAAATGAGTGAATGAATGAAGCTAAAACTACTAACATTTAAAAAATAAAAGATCATTTGTTAAAGATATCGACGTTGAAATAAACTGTACATAGATATAGAAAGGAATAAAGAGCAAACATTTACATATGCTGAGTAATTACACCTCAAATTGACTACTGGTGATAGCTTGAAAACATAGATCCTTACCATAAACGATAGCCCATTCCCCAAATCTCTGCTTTAGGTTCTTAGTGGGAAAAATCCGGGGTAAAAAGTGCACCCTAAAAAATGAGCAGCAGCTTCTCAGGAGAATCACCACCTTTTTCGCCGTGTACAGAGCCCCCACCAAAGCCAACATTTCATAATAATAATTACAAGAACGAGCTATGTCTTTGTACAACAACGCGAAGCTGTCAACTGCTGCCATGCTAAAATGAGTTCAGTTAGCTAGCTAGTTGGGCTCCAAGAACAATGTTTTATACACGTGTGCTTCAAATATATGAAGCGAACACACATATACTGGAAGGAATACGAATTATTTAACGTTACATTGAAGTCGTGTGTTTTTATCATACGCAGAAAAGAGATAAGCCAAACACGACCAAAACATTGAGCGTCACGTGACAAAGGCTGTCAAAGTGCTGGATTCATAGTCACCCGGATAAAGTGATATTCTCACAATTATTTGAAAAAATGTTTGTACGTTTGCTTTGGTGTCTTGTTTTGGTTAATCACTAAGCATAAGAGAATATTCATTTTAACATTTTCATTTGATTCTAGTTTCTTACGAGCTGATATGGTAAAAGTGTGTTTATTTTTTTTCCATTCAAATACATATTAAACGTTTGTTATTTAAATATCTCATTGTATAACACGTGTCTTGAGTCATATACTAGGTACTTTAATGAATGAGCCTTTTGAACTAGAACAACAGCTAAGAGTTTATCTTTATTCTGTTAGTGGTACAGTAATTTCTACTGCACATGAACGCAACAGATAAACCCGGAAGCCACATTGCTGAAGGTTTCCATAGAGACGCTCACTGATGTTGTACTGTCAAAAATGATACTTGGCGATAACATCCCGAAAAACATAAACCCATTTATCTTTTATGATAACCTGATACAGAGGTGCTTCTTACACAGACCAAACACCGTGGATTATAATTGCTGATCAGTGCAGTTGGTAAGCGAAATGCACGATTGTTGCTAAAATGTTTCTGCACCAAGTTTAGCCGTTAGCTTCGTAATGCTACTTTGGTTTGCTTGTAATAAATGTTTGTAAACTAACGTTGACTCTATTTGATAATTTGTGTTAGCTTTATGGAGTTTAAGTCAGTGCCACTGCCACATGAACCAACTCAGACACAGAGGAGCACAGAGCATAGCTACAACTGAATACTGGATTACATCTTCACTCTTTTCAATGTATTGATGTTATTTATTTGGATGATTTTAGTGTGATGTTGATGTTTCTTTATTTCTTTTTGTTAATCACTTTGAGTTGCCTTGTGTGTGAACTGTGCTATACAAATAAACTTACCATACCATGACATTTTAAGATGGCCAAAAGTCATGGATCTATTCTAGCACGTTTACATAAAAGTTTTAAATGTTTTTCTCACAATACAGAATATCTATAGAATGATTAAATGTAACTAAAAGTTCAAGTGGCCCGAATACATAGCTGTAGTAGAAAAGGTTGTTGATTAAAGCTCTGCAAGAATACAACTTGATTCGATGCGTGTAACTTTTAGGCGCTTGCTGTAGATATGTCTCAGTTGACACCAGAAGATGAGCTGGAGCTGCAGTCTCTCCTCAAAAAGCTCCTCCAGAGCATCAATGATAGGATTTCCAACGCACCATCAACTGAGTGCGCCGAAGAAGTCCTTCTGCATCTTGAGGAAACAGATAAAAACTTCCATAAGTAAAAATATTCTTTTATTTTCACTTGGCATTATATAGAGTAGTATCTCATTCCTGTATGTTCATTGTTGCAGTTATGAGTTTGTCAAGTACCTTCGTCAGTATATGGAGACTTCACTGGGGTCTGTAGTGGAGGAGGAGATCAAGAGCTTAACCAAAGGAGATGGACAGCATGCTGTTGGATCTGGTCCTGACACAGTGGTCCACTCTGTCACGCAAAAAACAAGGGCATCAGTGGAGTATGTCATTTTGAATATTTATTCAATCTGGATTTGACATGTATTGTGTATTTATTTTTGACTAACAACATAAGATAAGATGAGAGAACCTTTATTCTTTCCTCAGTAGGGAAAATATTTGAGGCAGTAGATAATAAACTGGTAATAAGCTATAATTGCTCTTTGTTCAAAATATAAGTACACTTGTGGAGTATACACTGTAGGCAGTCAGAACTTTTCACATTTACAGATGGTTATTATTGTACTTTACCAGCAGAGTCTATGACAGGAATAAGTAGTAGTAATAATAGCAGCAGCAGCAGGGAAAGTGACTAGTAAATTATCAATACAGATTTACAAGCTCAGGAGTTCTTGTTGTACAGACTGATACTGATTCTATTTCACCATTAACTAGTGAATTATTTGTTTTTTGTATTTTCACTACAACAAATTCACAAATGTATTTTTTTTGTTTGGTTCAGGTACCAGCAAATGATGCAAGGCTTGAAGAACACCATGGCTCTGGTGGTGGAGTCTTTAATCAGCAAGTTTGAGGAGGATCAACTGCGAAAAGAGGAGCTGCACAGAGAGGCACAGCTCAGTCAGTCAAACACTCAGGACGACTGCTCTGACAGTGACTCCTCCTTCAACCAGGTGTGGTAGTGGTAGTGGTAGTAGTAGTAGTAGTAGTAAAAGATTCAAATTTTGAATGGTAGTCGCCGTTGTCGTCATCGCCGTCGTGTAGTTTACACAGTGTATTTTTACAGATACATTTAACTTCAAGATACAAAGAAAAGAAGGCCGGAGCAAAAAGCTTATATTTGCCTTCCCCTATTATAAATACTACGTTTAAGCGACTGCAAATAGATTAGGATTTTCAAATGACATTCCTGATTTTTACCATCATCCTCATCATCTTGTTGATGCAAACAAAAACAGCAGTAGTTTTCAATTTATGTTCCATATTTCACTGCAATAATGTATTTTTATATATATATATATATATTTTATATAATACCATGATGCTTGGTGCATTGAGAGTTTGAGTCAGCCCACTCTGTCAGGCTGCATGCAACAATGGGCAGGGAATCAATCAATCAAATTATTAAAAATGTGAGAAGAAATCTCGACCGGAGAATGGTGCCTTGCTCACCATTCTGAGATATTTCAACTCCTGGAGGAGTTGAAATATCTCAGTGGTCTTGTTCACGAGTGAGGCAGACCATCGGTTCAGTGTGTGCAGTGATGTGGTCGCTGTATCAGACTGTTGTGGTACAGAGGGAGCAGCGTCTGCAGTCAGAGTTGTGTCGGGCCGGTGTGGTAAAGAAGGAGTTGAAAGGCAATCTTTGTTCCCTCCCTCACCTCTGGTCATAAGCTTTGGGTAATGACCGAAAAAACAAGATCTCGGATAGAAGCCCAGGGGAAGACCCAGAACACGCTGGAGGACTACGTCTTTTAGCTGGCCTGGGAACCCCTCGGGATTCTCCCGGGATTCTATCTATGCCAAATGTGACATTATCTTATCTTATCTTAGGAGATGAAGTGTGTGTGAGAGAGAAGTCTGGGCATCTCTGCATAGTCTGCTGCTTCCGCAGATAAAGCGGAAGAAAATGCATGGATGGATGGATGGAGAATAAAGTGTTACAAACCTATGGGCTGGGATTAAAAAATTAAACTAGAAACGTTCAAATTTTGACATGACTTATTATCCTTTACTTATTTCAGAGTTATGCATTTATCCGACAAGAACAGCTGCAAGTATTGAATGAAAACCTTGATTCAAGTAAACCCAAAGAGGTAATTTAAAGGAGTTTCTTTGAACCATGAGCTCAATAATCTGATTCATGTTTCATGCGTCAGGTGCGATGGGAGGCTCTTCTGGCTCTCTGCTCTGCTCCGCCCTCTGACGTCCTGAGCTGTGAGAGCTGGAGCAGTCTGCGCACAAACTTGTGTACAGCTCTGAATGAGCCAGACCTCAGTGTGAGTCTGTCGTCTGTGATGTTTATATTGTGATGTTGTTCTTGCACGTCGCACAATCATAACTGTATGTATGTGTTTATGTTTAGGATCATGTACTGCAGTTTTTTGCCAAAAGCTTTTCCTCATCACCTTTGAATCTCACTAGAGAGATATACACAGGCTTAGGTAAGACACAAAATGCAATTCAATTCAATGTATTTTAGATATTTTAGCCCTTAAATTCAACAACTCCTCTCAGAAGACTTTACAATGATCAGAGAATCCAAAAGTTTGAACACAGGAAATGCAATAATAAAACTCATAGGAGCCATTGGTCCATAGGGAGCGGGATGACCAATGTGCCTAAATGTTAATAAATGTGCATAAATGTTCATAGTTGTTCCTAAAAGTCCTGAATCATCACAGGACCATCAGCAACTAAAAGAAAAAAAAACATTGGGAATTTGTTTTTTAACTCATTCACTGCCAGCCATTTAAAAAGCAGCATCCCTCATACTGCCAGAGATTTTGGACATTTTTAGTGTTTTTCCGAACCGCATAGAAATTTGAGCCCTTGGTTGACACAAGTATGAAACATACCAAATGAAAGCTCTATCCCTTGGCTTTCATTTTTAAAAAAAAGTAAGTTTCTAACCCTTTTAGTTTTTTAGCAATTGAGAGTGCAACATAGGTAACTTTCACACAAAATGCTGTTTCCTGACCAAGATTTGGAGAAAACAGCCTTTTTGTGAAACGCGCATTTTCAAGCAGAAAAGTGTTTTTTTTTTTGTCTTTACTGATATTTTACAATGTATGACAGTTTCTTACTATGACACAAAACAGAAACAATACTTTGAATTGTATTTTTAATGTATGATTATTTTTAAACAAATTAAACGTGTACACACAATACACTCAAAGGATTGTCATATGTACACATAAAATATTCAACTTGTATACAATAAAACACTTTGTATACAAATATACCGTAAAAATAACACTTTCTGAACACTTTGTGAAACAATTTTACTTTAGTTTATAAAGAATAGTAATTAGGTGAACCCACACTCTGCTGAAGTGTGGGGTGAATCTACTTCCTCCGCACTCCCAATACATTTCTAGATTAGTTTTTTTTTTACAAACCCAGTGAGAAATGTCAAACCAAAAAAGGTTTTTAGCTGCTAGACTGTCACTGGCTTCCATGCATTTTCTCTGCTGAATGGGAGACGCGCTGTGTGTGTGCACTGAAATATTGTGCTGCATACAGCTTTGTCTGTTCGACAACAAGATCCAGGATCCAGAAGTTCATCAGTTATGAAGAGCTGCAGAAGTCAGCTGCTGATCCAAATCAAGCTCTGCTGCAGCATTTTGGGGTCAACAATCTACAACACAAAGGAAAATATAAAATCACCATACATTTTCACATTATAACAAGTGTTTTGGCTTCAGCAGCTATGACATTGAGATAAAAAAAACCTCTTCAATACTCGCTAAAAACGTTACTTTATGTTTATTTTTACTATAGTATAAGCCAGTGATTGCTATAGTCACTCCCTCCAGAATCTCTCAATGTTTGAACGCAAAATCACGCAGACTCCGGGATCAGAGCAACAGAGTCAGTCTCTCTCCCTGTTCCAAAGCAGCAGCGGGCGCGCTCCTGACGCACCCTCCACAGTGAGACGCACCACAGCAGAATGCACAACATGGTGCGGTAAATCTAACACTTGTTGCTCACCATGGGACCTGCTAACCGGTCTGCCATGGATCACCTTCCCCTGTCCCTTCTATAAACCACACGGTAACATCATCCATAGCTCCCTAGCAGCTAATGCTGCATGCCAGACTCACACGCCTCCAAACTCAACAGGGAAACTTTTAGAAAAATGTCCCGCGTAATCAAGCATTTTACCCCGCAATAATCATTCATCAATCAACAATTGCGCGCAAAATCCTGGAGGGGCTGTTATTACATTGGACAAAGGGGAGAAATAAACTCGTAAATGCAACATGTTGAAGTGAAAAGCAACTTACCACATTACGACGGAGGGGGGAGGAGCCGCTGCCGCAGCAGCTGGACGAGGAGGGAGGGAGAAGCCTCCGAGGATCCTGGAGTCTCATGTTAACTAAAACCTGAAGAACTAGCATCGTGGCATCTAGCTGCTTCTTATTTATCCGTTTGATGACTGAACAGGCTCTCAAACAGCGTTAGCTGCGTGAGCTTTTCAGATCCGCGATCCTTTGTGTAAGCATGGCTGCTCCTCTGGCTGTTTGCTGCTCACAGCACCACATGCCCCCTTCTCCCTCCCTGGATCTGGCCACAGTGTCACCTCTGCCCCCTACAGGATCGGTTCCAAAGTGTTTACAGGTCTGAAATGTTGACACAGGATGCACAAGAGCCTTGACGAGCCATAGAAAGAAAAAAACGAAAAAAAAAGCGATTGACGTCTATAGACGTCAATGGCAGTGAATGAGTTAAGAAACATTGGGGATCTATTCCCACGGACGAATAAGCTATAGATCCAGGACTGAGGCTGTATAACCAGGACTGAAGCTGTAGAACCAGGAGTGAGGCTGTAGAACCAGGAGTGAGGCTGAAGAACCAGAACTGTGGCTGTAGTACCAGGACTAAGGGTGTAGTACCAGGACTGAGGCTCTAGAACCAGGAGTGATGCTATAAAATCAGGACTTAGGCTATAGAACCAGGACTGAGGCTGTAGAACCAGTACTGAGGCTATAGAACCAGGATTGAGGCTATAGAACCAATACTGAGGCTATAGAATCAGGACTGAGGCTGTAGAATTAGAATTGAGGTTGTAATATTGATACATCTTGTTGAATATGGATTATCTTGTTGCAGCCAAAACGATAGAATCCAGTTTTAGCTCTCTGAAGATTCAGCTTCACTCAGACAGCATTGACATAAACAGACCTGAGATCAGTCGACTTCTAAAACAGGTATCTTTTTTCAAGTACTGTGGATGCTCCTTGACTCGGCTTGGACAATAAATATTCATTTTATTCAGATTCGGCTGATGAATGATTTTCAAAAAGAAGTTACAACATTTTGGATTCGTCATCCTGAGAAGTGAGTTTTTCATTTCTTGTAAACTTATGTTATTGGAAATTTGCTATATTTTATTGTTGGTTTTCATTGCAGATACATGGAGGAAATAATTGAGAGCACTTTCTCCTTGTTTGCATGTCATTCTGAGAGTGCTTCATCTTCACCCAGATCAGAAAAACTTCTGGAACCTTTGCATCTCTTGGCACTACTAGATATTAAAGCCATTTGGTTTAAAAAATGGATGGTATGTTTCTTTATATAAACACGTACTGTACTTGCATAGTGTCTACATTACTGCGTCAATTGTGTTTTACATGCCCATTTTTTAACCCAAACAAAAGAAGAATCTTAACTTTACTTTTCTCTCCCTGTCTCTCAGCATGGGCACTACAGCAGAACTGTGGTTCTCAGACTCCTTGAGAAGAAATACAAATCTTTTGTGAGTTCGCTCCAATCAATAATCAATAACCTCGGCTTTGTACTTCTTTCCTCTGAGTAAATCCATTGTTTCTACCAAGTTTACATCAAAAGGCCCCCTGAATCAATCATTCATTCAAAAGGATCAGGGTTTACAGCATTTTTATACGGCTTTGGCGTGCGTAGGAAGTTGATACTATTCCTATGTGCGCATTGGCTTAAAGTAACTGCAACAGTGTGGTTACTTGTTGACAGCAGAGATTCTGAGATTAAGCACCTTTCATGCTAATTGTTTATTTATTTTATTATTTTCAGATTGTCTTAAATCTCCTGGAGTGCATTCAGTATAAAGAATCCTGTGAAAAGCACATTGAAGGAACAAAAGAGACAAAGGAGGCAAACATAACGAAAACTGGTGAGTGTATATACACACATATATCGGGTAAGCATTATTATAACTCTGTCAAGGTTTAGTGGCTATAGGACGCTCAATTATTGTCCAAATAAATAATGGTCAATGAGTCACGAAAGCTAACATTTATGGCAATCATGCTAACGTGAGTTTGCATCCTCAGATTTTTATTGATTTATTTACCAAGCCTTGTCCCTCACATGTCAACTATCAGAAAATCATGTCGTAAGCAGTTAAACTTTATCAGCTGTTGGTTAAGTTTAACATTACAACGTGAAAACCTGCGGCTTATATTTGAGTGCGGCCTATACAAAAGCAGAACTTTACAGATTGGCGCGCACAGCACTTAAGGTCATGGGAGTTAGGCAGCATCCATCTTTGCAGCAGATATTTGAGACTGTTGTTAGACAGGCAAAGAAAATCACCTCAGATCCTTCTCATGTCCTTTACTCTCAATATGAGCTCCTCCCATTTCCCCCTAGAAATAAGAAAAGATATCTAAACTGGTACCAGTACAAGTTCCTACCCATATCTCCTGAATGCAGGCCATCGTGCAGAGCGGTGATGGTTTATGTCTGTGTTACTGTGTTGTGTTTTATGTCTGTCTTATGTGTATTTTCAATGTAGCAGCCTGTGAGTCCAAGATAACATTTCCTACGGGACGTAATACATTAATCTTGAATATATGGATCATATCAGCAATAAAAAGATCAAAACTGCAAGCTACTACGATAGAAAAACATGCTAGAAATAACATGTTGCATTCGTCTATAATTTTTAGCATTGAATGTAATGTACGTCATTAGACTTAAGGATCCCATGAACTTGAGAGCTCTCTTTTCATATTATTTGAATCAGAATATTAACCAAACATTGTTTTTGTCCATAACTCTCTTCTCAGGTCAGAGAAGCGTCTACACAAAGGCAGAGCTAGATTACGCCCTCTTTGTGCACTCCCTCTCCTTATTGGGGATGCTGCTGATCTACAACAATGGAAGAAGGCTTTTTCCAGTTAAAGTACACACACATAAAGGTAATGTTCTTTGTACAACTCCTGTCATGCCGAGACAGTCGCCTCTGACATCTGTACCGTTATACAGATACACTTACGGTTTATTGTTTTCCAATGTTGCCTCTCCCTCACTGACGATAAAATTATCTGCTCAAGTTCATAATCTCTATTATTATATGACTTGGATCGTATGTGTGCTCTGATTGGCTGATTTGCGGTCTGATATCTTCCCATCTCAGACCGTTACCATGACAATTGGTTTGCACCGCGTATCAAATTTGATATCTTTCCTCTGTAAAAAAGAAATAATGAGCGACGACTGGGAGCATTCTCCCAGTGAATTCTATTATCCGGACGAGTTCGAAGAGCCAGAGGAAGTATTAACAGCAAATAACGACGAAAACACAACTCCTAACAGTCGAACATGAACATACTTCACAAATATCTGAAAAGCATTGGTAAAGACACAGAAGAGATTGAGAACTTACCAGAGGGCGACCTCAATCATCTGATAAGCAAGTTCTTCATATCACGATTTTACAGTTTGGTTTTATGTGTTTTTGCTAGTTGAAACTGATTGTTATTTGCATAAATTAAAAATAGTCATATAATAAAACATTTATTAACCTCTCGCTCGTTAAATAAGCTGTTACTATGGAATGCCTCATTATCTCTCAAACCACTCCTTTTTTCATGCACGGCCTCTCCAATAACCACATGCACTGTAAACTTGCATGATAAAAGTACAATGAACAATGAGGACTAACAAACACGGCAGACCTGACCAGTGGCGTTCCAAGGGTACCCCGGGGCCCCAGGCAACAGAGTCCTTGGGGACCGACCACATAACCACATAAAAAGGTTTATATTACAGTAGGTGTAAATATATACCTACTTATTATCAAATATATAAATATATATTTGATAATAAAATAAAATGCAAAATCTTTTACTTGTTTACATTAACATAAATTAAATGTAGATAATCTCTTATTTTTAACAATAAATTGATTGGCCTGGGGCCTGCCTGGTACAGTCTACCACAGAAAATTGTGAGTACTTCAGTACTTATCGTGACACAAAGCAATGAGAAATAATTTAGCATGTCTTTTTATAAGCTTGTTCACTACACTTATCATGTTATAATTAATTACAAAAACTACAAAGTGTATTAATCCTACAAAATCTATTATTTCATTTGGCCCGCAGTGTTTATATAGTCTAAATTTAAGATTAGCTTCTTAGCTTTAACATGGAACAACATGTCTCCACTGTCACTTTACTGGGTTACTTTGTTGCTTCTTAATTATGCTAACGTTGTATGTTTGAGACCTGCTTCCTTAAAGGAATAGTTAACCGTTTTTACATACTGACATATGTTCTTACCTTACCTTAGACTAGTTAATATGTACCTGTCTGGTCTTAGTCCGTGCGCTCTGTCATGCAAACGGAGCAAAAACGGGAGCACAAACGCAGCCTCCTCTGTATACTGTATAGTACCCAAAAGGTAGCTCCCGCTAGAAGCTACCAAACTCTTCCAAGTGTTCCCTATATGTATATAGTTACGTGACGTGTTACACTGCAAAGTATAGTAACACAGAAAAATAACTGTCGATTTTCTCAGCGGATAAAACGGGTACTATATTGAGAGGCGTAGTAATCTGAGGAGCGCTACGTCCGCGCACTAACTTCTCTCCGTACTACAAGTCACGCTGCTTCTATTGACGGAAGTGAGCGAGAGAGAAGTCTCCGGAGAGAAGTTAGTGCGCGGACGTAGCGCTCCTCAGATTACTACGCCTCACAATATAGTACCCGTTTTATCCGCTGAGAAAATCGACAGTTACATTTCTGTGTTACTATACTTTGCAGTGTAACACGTCACGTAACTATATACATTTAATAGGGAACACTTGGAAGAGTTTGGTAGCTTCTAGCGGGAGCTACCTTTTGGGTACTATACAGTATACAGAGGAGGCTGCGTTTGTGCTCCCGTTTTTGCTCCGTTTGCATGACAGAGCACACGGACTAAGACCAGACAGGTACATATTAACTAGTCTAAGGTAAGGTAAGAACATATGTCAGTATGTAAAAACGGTTAACTATTCCTTTAATTTGCTAAAGCTAGAGATTTTGTACTTGCTTCTTTTTTATGCTAAAGCTATAGATTTTAGATTTGCTTCTTTATTATGCTAAAATTAGATATAGTTTTTAATTTTATTTTCATTATTGTACATTTATGTTGTTGTTTGCTCCTCATTCCTACTGTTCTGTAACTGATGATGCAACACTGAAAGTTCCTCACTGTGGGACAAACAAAGGATCTCTTAATCTTAATCTTAAAGCAGTGTTTCCCTGTATGTTTCTGTGTCAAATGTGATCCATAGCCGTACTAAGACGTTGGTATGAATAAGACGAATAAGATTGTACCCATGTTGAAATAAGTGATTGAAATGTGTACTTCTTTGAACCATGAGGTTTGTGATCTCAGAGTAAGGGTTAGGGTTGTCTGAAGATTATATTTTCTTTCAGATCCGGTCAGTCTGACAGAGCTGGTCGTCCTCCTCATCAACATCATGTACCAACACCCAAAGGTGTATCATAGAGATGTGTCACATTCAGGTGGGATTTAAACTCCTCTTCCTCTTTGGCTTTTGGATGAGAAAGCTCCGAGATCCTCCCTATGAGCCATGGATACCGACCTCAGGGCAAATCTTATCAATAACCTTGTCATACTTTGTCTGCTGACAAGCCTTGTGATACTACTACTACTACTACTACTACTACAACACCTACTACTGCTGCTATTACCATCTCCACTACTGTTATCACTACTTTTATCACTAGGCAAGGCAAAATTATTTGTTTAGCACAGTTCATACACAAGACAACTCAAAGTGCTTACAAAACAAGAAAAGAAAAATTAGAAAAATTGGCCAAGGCATTAGAATCATAAATTATCCCAGTACATAAAAAAGAGTGAAGCTACAATCTCCCATGCACTGCTAAACAGAATTGTCGAAGCCTATCCCATATTTTCAGGAAGACTTCCAGATTTTAGCGGCATAAATCTGAAATGCTGCTTCCCGATGTTTAGTCCAGCAGGGAGCCAGTCCCTATGCTCCTCAGAGTTCACTACTATGATGATGATGATGATGATGATGATGATGATGATGATGATAACAATAATGATGATGATGATAATGATAATAATAATAACAATAACAATAACAATAACAATAACAATAACAATAATAATAATGATGCATCGGTTTTATATAGCGCTTTTTTGGACACTCAAAGGCGCTTCACATGTCATATTTCATTTACTCCATACACGGTGGTGATAAACTGGGGCACATTGACAGAAGCGAGGCAACCGGTATGTGCCATTGGCCCTTTCAACCACCACCAACCATTCACACACACACACACACCAGACTCATTCTCGGCAATGGGGGTGAAGTGTCTTGCCTAAGGACACAACGGCAGTTTGGCACTTTAAAGCAGCAGCCGCCCCACTGTGGCATCTGATGTTCCCAGAGAGTGTCTTGCCAAGGGCACAATGACAGCAGACATCAGTGGGAGTTGGTGGAGAAAGTCTTGTGGTGGGCTCGAACCCACAACCTTTAGGCTCAAAGGCCAATACTCTACCAACTGAGCCACTGTAGTAATATATTATCAAAACATTAACATTTGACCATATATGCATCATCATTAAACACACATTTTGACTATTTTTCTTTTCATTTAGTTGATAAATGGATGATATTTTTGCCGTGTACCATCACATGTGTGGTATTTACAGTACTTAGTTTTGACAAATGTATGTGGTTTGCTTGTTGTCAGACTGGTTTTCCCCCAGTGGTCTGGTGATGGAAGTGCTGTGGAGCTTGTGTGAAAGGACAGAGTGTGCTGCAGATAGTCTGCACCAGGCTCCGGTGATAGAGACCCTCTTGGCACCTGTTCTAGCTCTGCTCAGCGGCCACAAGGTCAGCCACAACTCCAGGGACTGTAACTGGAGCCTTCTGCGACTCCAGTTACATTACACTATTCAACTTTATACTGTCATACCTCTGGAAACGTATATATTGATTATGTGCACTGTTAAATGTCTATTGTGTGTATTTATTTATTCTAATTTAATTAATATGTTTACCCTAACCCTAGCCCTAACCCTAGTCCTAACCCTAACTATAACCCACATGGGAAAGTGTCAGTTAGTATTTAGTTAAGTGTTGAATAAGGACTACTAAGTGCTCAATAAATACCAATTAAGAGCTAATTAACCATACATTATACAATAATTAGCACTTAATTAACTTTTGATTAGTGAAGGCTGGACTAAAGTGTGACCCTATTTTATACTATTTTATTACTTATGCATTAGTCTGCAACATTAACCAAAGCAAATTCCTACTTTGTGACTTGTGAATTCTGATTCTGATTATGCTACTATATCTAGAGTTATATCATTGAACGTGCCAATCTTCATACAATTTAACACACAATTTTAACTTTGCGTTTTAACAATCCTGATTCTTGTGTGTTTACAGACCCAATTAAACCATCCCTCAGTGACTCTCACTCTCATCGCTGATGTTTTGGCCCGGATTGCCAATACCAACAAGGGACTAGATCTCTTTCTTCACCAGAAAAACGTTTTGATATCCCACAACGAGAGGTGAAATTATCACACAAAAAAACGCTTAAAGGTACTCTATGTAATTTATACAGTTGCTCCAAATAAAAAAACTATTAACCAACAACCGATGTGACCTTTTGAAGAATATTAACCTCCACCATGTTTTTGAATTGTTTTCATAAACTTAGAATGTTACCTATAAATGTCCATGAGAGCTGGAGGACTCTTGGAAAAAGGGATCATAGAGGACCACAGTTATGTAAAATAACTACCCAAACAAGAATCTTTTTCTAAAAGAATTATGCAAAAATCTAGAAACCGGCATCATAACAGAAAACCTATCAACATCACAGATCACACGCACAGAGAGGCAGAGTTCAAACAATAGTAGGCACATTGCTGTGGGTTTTACAGATCCTCAGTAATTAGAACGAGGCAATATGTTCTGACGTGCTTTAAGCGCAGTCCAACTACTATGTCCACAAGTTTCAACTACACTTATTCAAGGGACAAGCATAAAATATGCAAAGCACACGGAATCCCCTGCAATACAATCGCCAGAATACTGTTTACCAACAGCGTGAGTTTGAATGTTTGCCTTTTGATGCGCCACCATGGTGAAAGCTAATTATAATCTGAGCTTTTAGCCACAGTTCTGCAGCGGCTGTGTATATGTCCTGGCTTCTCTGATTATCATGGTTTTAAGCTCCAAAAGTCGTCTTATTCTGCCATGCGTCTCCTCTTTTCACACTGTGTAAGTTATACTTAGAGCCTCTGTGTAGCACGTGGACTTTGTTTACATTTGAGCCTCCACATAGTGACCAAGACGTATAGAGAGATCCGGAGAGATCCTTTATCATACTAAAGGATTGTTTCCTTGGCGACCTGGTTGGAATGACTGGGAGTTGGGGACCACTGTCAAATAATAATAATGCATCGGTATTATATAGCGCTTTTCTGGACACTCAAAGATGCTTTACATGTCATTATTCTTTCACTCCAAACACGGTGGTGATAAACTACTACTGTAGCCACAGCTGCCCTGGGGCACACTGACAGAAGCGAGGCAACCAATATGCGCCATCGGCCCCTCCGACCACCACCAACCATTCACACACACACCAGACTCATTCTAGGCAATGGGGGTGAAGTGTCTTGCCTAAGGACACAACAGCAGTTTGGCACTTTACAGCCGCAGCCGCCCCACTGTGGCATCAGGTGTTCCCAGAGGTTTAGTGTCTTGCCAAGGACACAATGAAGTTTCAAGATGGCGCCGGGTCAGGGCGCCTCAGTAAGAGCTCTGGTGTGCACTGTCTGTTCTATGTTGTTTTTCGTCTGTGATACACTTGCCACCGTGAAGTACGACCGGGAGACACTTCTTTACATTCGGGACCAAGCTTGTGGAGTATCGCAGGTCTTACCCGAACTGAGGTGCTTGGACTTTATTGAGTGCCCCACTCGTGAGGCCCGTCAAACAGGGCAGGCGGGCCGCGGCAATGGCCGCAAACAGAGCGGGGGGACTGGGCGTCTCCATCGTGCTCTCCGCGGTGTGGAGCTGGGTACCGGGAGCCGACGAAGGAGGCGCAGACACCGGGGAAAACGAGGCGGTCTGCTCGTTCGTAGCCGCTCCTCCAGGACCCCTTTGCCCTCCATCTACCTGGCCAACGTCCAGTCTCTGCCCAACAAGACGGACGAGCTTCTGTGTCGGGTCCAGAGCCAGCGAGAGGCCCGAGACTGCGCTGTGTTCTGCCTCAGCGAGACGTGGCTCCATCCAGGCGTCCCGGACTCTGCTGTTCAGCCCCCGGGATTCACCGTTCACCGCGCGGACAGAGAAAAGGAGACCACGGGGAAATCCAGAGGTGGAGGTGTGTGCTTTTTAATTAATCAGCGCTGGTGCACGGACACTCGCATCGTGAACCAAACATGTACTGCCAATCTGGAATGCCTGGTCTTGAGCTGTCGCCCTTTTTATCTTCCGCGGGAGTTTTCTGTGATATTTTTATGCGCTGTTTACATCCACCCACGAGCGGACTATACTGTAGCACTACAGGATCTGAGCGAGATCCTTCATAAATACGAGACTGCTCATCCTAATGCAGTGATTATTGTCGCTGGGGATTTTAACAAATGTAATTTAAAGACTGTACTCCCAAATTTCTACCAACATGTGACTCGAGCTACAAGAGGAGCACATGTTCTGGATCACTGCTACAGCAATGTGAAGGGAGCTTACAGGTCCAGTCTCAGACCTCCATTTGGAAAGTCCGATCACTCCTCTGTTCTCCTTCTTCCCTCATACTCTCAGAGGAGCAGGGAACATAAACCAACCCCACGCACTGTGCAGTGTTGGTCCGAGGAGGCTAGCATGAAGCTACAAGGGTGTTTTGATGCCACTGACTGGTCTGTGTTTCAATCAGAGGATGTTAATGAATTCTGTGACGCTGTGTCTGGATACATACGCTTCTGTATTGACTGCTGTGTCCCACAGAAGGTCATTAAAGTACATCTCAGTCAAAACCCTTGGATGAATGCGGAAGTTAAACAAAAACTTCATGAGCGTGCTCTGGCGTTTCAATCTAACGATACAGTTGCCTATAAGCTATCCTGTTATGCATTGAAACGTTCTATTAAATCTGCAAAGTGCAGTTATGGGGACAAGTTAAAGGGTTATTTTAAGGAAGATGACCCTCGGCGCATGTGGAGCGGTATTAAAGCCATCACGTCCTGGAAACCTAGTGCCGGGAAAATCGGATCTGTTGGCCCAGCTCTGCCTAATGAGCTGAACACGTTCTACTGCCGCTTCGAATCTGCCGATGCCTTTCCTACTGTCTTTCCTGATTGCCTCAATCAAGGTGCGTTCACCGTGACTCAGGAGGAAGTCAGGCGTGTCTTGTCCAGCACCATTGTCCGGAAAGCCCCTGGCCCGGACGGCATCCCTCCTCGTGTCCTGAAACTGTGCTCTGAGCAACTTGCTCCTGTGCTAACAGACATTTTCAACCTGTCGCTAAGGAACTGTACTGTGCCGAACTGCTTTAAAGAGTCGACCATTATCCCAGTTCCTAAGAAAACTCCTGTGACATGCCTTAATGACTATCGCCCTGTGGCCCTCACTTCTGTCCTAATGAAGACTTTCGAGCGGCTTGTGCTGGACTTCATTAGGAGCCAGATCCCTGTGAGTGTTGACCCACTCCAGTTTGCTTACAGACAGAACAGGAGTGTGGAGGATGCCATCTCCTTTGCTCTGAACTCTGTCTACAGTCACTTAGACAATAGGAAATCTGTTGCAAGAATGCTGTTCATTGATTATAGCTCTGCTTTTAATTGTCTTGTCCCAGGTATACTGATTGAAAAGCTCATGTCTCTGGGTTTAAGTGTGGCCATGTGTAAATGGATCTATAGCTTTTTAACTGACAGATCTCAGAGAGTGAAAATCAATGACTGTTTTTCAGATGTTGTTTCTGTGAGCACTGGATCTCCTCAGGGATGTATTTTGAGTCCTTTACTTTTTACACTGTACACTCATGATTGTGTGTCTTCCTCAGACTCTAACCTGATCATCAAATATGCTGATGACACCACCATCATCGGTCTCATCAGTAATAACGATGAATCCTCTTATAGAGCCGAGATCCAAAATGTGGTTCAGTGGAGTAAGGCTAACAACCTCCAGCTGAACGCATCCAAAACATGCGAACTGGTCTTTGATTTCAGTCGCAATAGTTCTCATTTGCCTGTCGCAATCGATAACTCCCAAGTGCAGATTGTAGAGGAGTGTAAGTTTCTGGGTCTAACTCTGTCTGATGACCTGAAATGGGTTAAAAACACTGACCGAGTCGTAAAGAAAGCTCGTCAGCGTCTCTACTTCCTGCGGAAACTTAGAGAATTTACCACTAACTCTAAGATTCTGCTGAACTTTTATCGCTGCACCATTGAGAGTTTGCTTGTTGGTTCTGTGTCTGTGTGGTTCGGTAACATCACAGATAAAGAAAAGAGAGCTTTAAACAAGGTGCTCCGCTCTGCAGAGAGGACCGTGGGCTGCGAGCTTCCTGTTCTGGAGGTTCTTTATCAATCCAGACTTTTTAACAGTGCCCTGAGAATTATCAGAGACTCTTCTGGCCACCCAGGAAAAGCCTTGTTCCAGCTTCTTCCCTCTGGCAGAAGATACTGTTCTCTGAGATGCAGGACATCTCGTCATGCTAACAGTTTTTTTCCACGAGCTGTTAACAGTTTGAATAGAGCACTTTAATGTTTTGCACTCGTATAGATCTGTTTTAAGTTGGTCAACTTCACGGTGACATTTGTTGTGACATTTGTTTACTGTTTTTAAAATTTGTTTTATTTTTGTCTTTTAATGTTGTTTTGTGTCTGTACTTGTCCTGTGCACACGGGGAACTTTTACAAATGTATTCCAATGTGGTGTATACATACTGCAAATGGCGAAATAAAATGAATCTAAAATCTAATCTAATCAATGACAGCAGATAGTGGGAGTCGATGGTGAAGGTCGGGCTCGAACCAACGACCCTCTGGCTCAAAGGACAATGCTCTACCAACTGAGCTAATGTCACCCCCAACATATTGTACTTCGAAGCACCCATAGTACCCTGGACTGCAACATATGATCTCAATGCTACACAGTGTACCTTTTAAAGTTGGCGTATCTTATTATGGAACCACAAAAAGAAACTATGTAATAATATCCATGCATTTAGTGCCTCGCTCTCAAAAGAGTTTGGATCTATCACTATTTTTCGGCATGCATCTCAGTCAGTGGGGACTGTGTGGTTCCTAAGTTCAGAACCATCTTTTAGACTGTCCACCTTCTGCCAGTTACAGACATCACGCAATGTCTGTAACTGGCTGAAATTGGAGCAACGGAGCACATGTTTAATGAATTGTATATTTAATTCCTTTTATATTTGTACATTTTAAATGAGTGCATTTTTGTCCTAAAAGCCTCCTATGGACAAGTGTTGAAAATTAGCATGGTCCTTCTATAACACTAAGTAGTGCATTTGATTTGCTGTCCAATTTAATTGTCTCCTTATAAGATAAATAAATAAAATAAAATACATACAATACATACAATACACAAAATATATGCGTAGATCAGCTTGTTTGGTGGAAGAATGTGTAGTGTGAGAAAATGTCGATATCACACATAACTTAAGTTATGTACCTGATATCGGAGAATTGGATCAAAAACAACCATGTAATAAATACAATAATTGATAATAGCTTTATTTAGGGGCACCAGGGAATAACTCCCAACTGATAACGTGCATTTGACGTCACAATATCAATTAATTGGCTCATTTATTGATTAAGTAATCTCATGAGTCCTTTCATTATTTAATTAGCTAGTTAGTCCAATTCTCTTCAATAGAATCTGAAAGTAGTGAATTCTTTTACAAATCAGTGACCCAATTTCTGGAGTTAAAAGTACAAATATCACTTTCAGACAAAGATGGTTTTGTAGATTTAATGAAGTATACACAATACAGACTAGATATGAAATATGCAAATTGTCACAAATAACATGAAGGAAACGTTGATTTCAAGATACATTGTTAAAATGCTAGGCTAAAGTGAGCTAAGCAAGACCTTTGTCTATGAATGGATTGGTATAGGCTGAGGCCTGCATGTGTTCAGCCTTGGTAGGAGAAGTATTCTTTGAAGTATAGGTTTTAATAAAGCCAACAGCTGTGTGTAGCAAGAGGGCAGATCATAAAACCAGAATGGCCTTTGGTGAATAGCAGTCCTTGGGTCTTGATGGTGTTGGATGGAGGCTTCTTGTCCACGGGGCCTGGACCATGCGGCTGCATCATGTGGCTGAACCAAGTCCTCCCACGATCCACAGTCTAGGTGCCAAAACTCAGCAACTTCTTCAGGTTGAAGCTGGAGGCTATTGAAGGGTTGTGGAAGTCCTCTCAAACGTGGAGCTGAGGTTTGAAGCCATCTAAGAGGCCCAAGGCCCCTTGGTTGCCTGAGCAGAGCCCAGGCAGAGCCCAGGGAGGTCTGGTCACTCCGTGGTTCCAAAGCAGACTGGTTTTTCTTCCCTGTGGGTCCTTGTAAGTCTTCACATCTGGTAGAGTCGTTGGGGGAAGGGTGTTGCCATGGCACTTATCTTAAGTCATTCTTACCCACAATAAAACCTGAACCACAAGGATTTACACACAGTGGAGACAGAAGTTATAATATGTCTCGATATACAACAAAATGTCTTTGATTGAGGAAAGAGGTCATTTTAATTTCTCCTAAAGAAATTTTCGCCTCTCAGTAGGAGGCGGAGTTTTCAGCAGGAAGTAGAGCTCTCAGTAGGAGGCGGAGGCGAAGTTCTGCTGTAATAGCGCTCTATTGCTCATGTCACAGAGTTGGCTTTTAGTTTGTCCTAACTGTGTTTGAGACAATGCCAGGAGTTTTATAGCTAAGTCTGTGTGTATTCTCTATCTAGAGTTCACTGGAGTGGTTTTATTCAGATTAACTGGTAAGAATATTTGTCTGAGCTTTTCCATTCTTTGATGGAGGTAGCTAAGGCTATGGTAATAGCTGGAGGCAAAGATGCTTGTATTAGCTAATGCTAGGCTAGAAGCTGGAAGCTAATATCTGTAGCTATATGCTGTTATAATTGACAATAGAGAATGTATAAAATTTATTCTTCAAACAATTTGGAGTGTTGTTGAGGGAAGATACTTTCACTGAGACAATTCAACGTGGAGCCAAGTCTTACTGGCTTGATTTTGCCGCAATAATGACTCGTATTTGAGCATAGATTTTCCTAGAAAAGTGACTTTGAATCTCAGATATTCTTCTATGTTTACTCTTTTGGTAGAGCGAAAGTATACGCAAATATGCGCAACTGGAAATTATTAACCAGTGGTGGCTTGTTTTACAACTTGGTTTGACGATTTACATGCTGGACTTACTTGCAACGATTTTTGCTTAACCGTGCTTCTGTGGGTAGCTAATCTCACATACAGGTCTTTTGCTAAAGGTTAACGGAGAGTCGCGTTAGACCTAGCTTAAAGATCATGGGGGGTGTTGATTGGGCCCTGGACATCGCAGGTTGCCACTTACACTTACACCGAGACCCCTTTGATCGAGGGTTTACACGCTGGGGCGTACTCGCAGCGATTTACGTAAAACATGCCTGTGTGGATAGCTAGTCCCACTTCAGGATCTTTTGCTAATGGCTAACGGAACGTCGCGTTTAGTAATAGCTTTGAGATCAGGCGGTGTATTGAACGCCCCTGGAAAGTCGCAGGTGGTCATGTTCACTTAGACTCGATGCCTCTTGGTTTTAAGCTTTACACGCTGGAAATCACTCGCAACCATTACGTCTTGAACTAAGTAAAGGAATAGCGCGTGAATTTGCAGGTGTGGTTTTTGGAGATGTTGTTCGAGCACAAAGCCATTAATGACTCCGTAAACTCTGCTGTCATCTCTAACCCTTCTTGACCTTCCAGGAGGTGCTGTGTGAGGGACATCTGATGAGTGTCTGTGGGGAGGGGCCGTGGACCCCCCTTTCCCCTCTCACAGCCTGCAGATGAAGTGCTCTGATTGGCCAGATGCTTTTGGCTCTTGGCACAGGGGTGTGACATTCTGCAGCAAGAGGAAAAGCCATCTTTGATTTGAAAGTCATTTGAATTTGGAGAATCGCAGCATTTAACTTTTAAGTTTTAACTTTAGTGCGCTGGTAATGCGTTGGAGTTTTATGCATGTTTATGCTATACAAGAATAGATACTGTGAGTTTAGATTGGATTGCTCCGGTGAAGTACCTCAGTTTTCTTCGCAACAACAGCTTACAATAAGTTTGTCATATTGAATTAGTATGATTTAATTTCCAGAAATTAAGTTTGATTTGTCCTCACACAGGGCACCATAATATGTAGGGTGAGAAAATATCGATATCACACATAACTTAGTTATGTACCTGATATCGGAGAATTGGATCAAAAACAACTATGTAATAAATACAATAATTGATAATAGCTTTATTTAGGGGCACCAGGGAATAACTCCCAACTGATAACGTGCATTTGACGTCACAATATCAATTAATTGGCTCATTCATTGATTAAGTAATCTCATGAGTCCTTTCATTATTTAATTAGCTAGTTAGTCCAATTCTCTTCAATAGAATCTGAAAGTAGTGAATTCTTTTTCAAATCAGTGACCCAATTTCTGGAGTTAAAAGTACAAATATCAATCAATCAATCAATCAATCAATCAATCTTTATTTATAGGGCGCTTTTCCTGCACAGGGCAACACAAAGCGCCTCACAGTCCACACCACACAATGCACAAATCATCACCATTAAAATACAATTAAAAACACATATGTAATTAAAAAGCATTAAAATCACATAAGTAATTTAAAAACATAAGAATCACACAAGTAATTAAAAACAATAAAATAGTTAAAAACACAAAAAGTTCCAACAATAAATAACAAGGTGTGTTAAAAAGATAAAATTCTCTAGTTGTATGCACAGGAAAAAAGAAAAGTCTTTAACATGGATTTGAACATTGACAGAGAGGCAGCCAGTCTCACATCCTCAGGAAGACTGTTCCAGACTTTAGCTGCATAAATCTGAAAAGCAGCCTCCCCCTGTCTAGTCCTGACTCTGGGCACTAACAGGAGTCCCGTCCCTGCGCTCCTCAGAGTCCGGGCTGGTTCATATGGGACTAGCATATCATGGATGTACTTTGGTGCAAGGCCATGGAGAGACTTGTACACCAGGAGAGCTGCTTTAAAGTCTATCCTCTGGGCCACGGGAAGCCAGTGCAGAGACCTGAGGACCGGACTAATGTGGTCGTACTTCCTGGTTCTAGTCAGGACTCGGGCTGCAGCATTTTGAATATACTGGCAGCTGTTTTACTGCATGTTTGGAGATACCTGTGAGCAGGCCATTGCAGTAATCCAGCCTACTGGAAACAAAAGAATGGATAAGAATCTCCAAGTCTGCCCTGGACACAATATTTTTAATTTTGGCAATATTTTTCAGATGATAAAAAGCTGCTGATGTTACCGATCCAATGTGGCTATTGAAGTTTAAGTCAGAGTCCATTATTACTCCCAGATTTCTGACCTTATTTAAAGGCCTTAGGGAGAGAGACTGAAGGTGACAAATGACGGTCTCTCTTTGTTTCTCGGGACCAAAGACAATCATTTCGGTTTTGTCCGCATTTAGCTGGAGAAAATTGCATTGCATCCACTCACTGATCCGCTGGATACAGCGAAGGAGTGAGTCCACCGGTCCATGCTCTCCTGCAGTCAGTGAGACATAGATCTGAGTGTCATCAGCGTAATTGTGGTAGGACACTTTCATACTTTGAATTAACTGACCTAATGGCAGCATGTAAATATTGAACAGGAGAGGTCCCAGAATCGACCCCTGTGGCACTCCGCAGGTCAGGGCCATATTATCTGAGACATAGTCTCCAATCTCCACACAATACTTCCTATCACTTTCAGACAAAGATGGTTTTGTAGATTTAATGAAGTATACACAATACAGACTAGATATGAAATATGCAAATTGTCAAGAATAACATGAAGGAAACGTTGATTTCAAGAGACATTGTTCAAATGCTATAGGCTAAAGTGAGCTAAGCAAGACCTTTGTCTATGAATGGATTGGTATAGGCTGAGGCCTGCATGTGTTCAGCCTTGGTAGGAGAAGTATTCTTTGAAGTATAGGTTTTAATAAAGCCAACAGCTGTGTGTAGCAAGAGAGAAGATCATAAAACCAGAATGGCCTTTGGTGAATAGCAGTCCTTGGGTCTTGATGGTGTTGGATGGAGGCTTCTTGTCCCCGGGGCCTGGACCATGCGGCTGCATCATGTGGCTGAACCAAGTCCTCCCACGATCCACAGTCTAGGTGCCAAAACTCAGCAACTTCTTCAGGTTGAAGCTGGAGGCTATTGAAGGGTTGTGGAAGTCCTCTCAAACGTGGAGCTGAGGTTTGAGGCCATCTAAGAGGCCCAAGGCCCCATGGTTGCCTGAGCAGAGCCCAGGCAGAGCCCAGGGAGGTCTGGTCACTCCGTAGTTCCAAAGCAGACTGGTTTTTCTTCCCTGTGGGTCCTTGTAAGTCTTCACATCTGGTAGAGTCGTTGGGGGAAGGGTGTTGCCATGGCACTTATCTTAAGACATTCTTACCCACAATAAAACCTGAACCACAAGGATTTACACACAGTGGAGACAGAAGTTATAATATGTCTCAATATACAACAAAATGTCTTTGATTGAGGAAAGAGGACATTTTAATTTCTCCTACAAATGTACCAGCCCTCTCTCAGCCAATCAGCCTCAGATTCAGATTCAGATTCATTTTATTAGCCATGTGCAGTATAAAAACTACATTGGAATACATTTGCAAAAAAAGGTACTCTGTGTGCACCGACAGAATAAAAAGCACGATACAATGTAATATAAAATACACATACACTGAATATAAAACAATAAAAAAACAGCTGACACTGTGGCACCGATCAACAAAACGATACAAGGGGTAAAAGCAGGAATTAAAGTGCTCTGTTTAGGCACCTAACAGCCTGTGGAAAGAAGCTGTTAGCATAGCGAGATGTCTTGCATCTCAGCGACCGATATCTTCTGCCAGAGGGAAGAAGCTGGAACATGGCTTTCCCAGGGTGGCCAGAAGAGTCATTGATGATTTTAAGAGCTTTGTTTAAAAGTTTGGATTTATAAGAACCTCCAGAACAGGAAGCTCACAGCCCACAGTCCTCTTTGCAGAGCGGAGCACCTTGTTTAAAGCTCTCTTTTCTTTATCTGTGATGTTTCCAAACCACACAGACACAGAACCAACAAGTAAACTCTCAATGGTGCAGCGATAAAAGTTAAGCAGAATCTTAGAGTTAGTGGTAAATTCTCTAAGTTTCCGCAAAAAGAAGAGCCGCTGACGTGCTTTCTTAACAACCCGGTTAGTATTTTTGTCCCATTTCAGGTCGTTAGACAGAGTTAAACCCAGGAACTTGCACTCCTCTACGATCTGCACCTGGGAGTTGTCAATAACTACAGGAGTGTGAGAACTGCTACGACTGAAGTCAAATGTTAAAGATAACAGGTTTTCTTATAAAGATGAAGACTGCATGTTGTAGTCTTTCTGTTGCAACAAACAGAACACATTTATGAAGCAAAAAGTTAAATTTTGAATTGTAAAACACAAAAAAAAAAAAACAATTAAATCAAAAAGTATTAATGGTTGCCTTTTCTTCCAGGACCTCTGTGGCCCATATCATTGTTCAATTCACTTTGAAGTTGCTGAGGAAGGAGCTCCCGCTGAGTGACCCAGAGCTGTCTGCTGTGTGTGGAGCGTTCATATTTGTGTGCAGACAGATTTACAACACTTGCGATGGTCTCCAGGTGCTGTGGCCGTACAGACTGCACACAGTACTGGCTACACAGTGGAAGAAGGTGAGCTACTGAGCAAAGAGAGAGAGTTGAGTAGAGCTGAGAGAGTAGAGATTAGAGTGTGGGCAGTAAAGACGTGTTGATAAGTGTTGACGTGTTTTGAAAGACATTTTTAATAGTAAAATAATTCCAAAATTACCATTGTGTAATGGTTATTTTGGGACTGACTTTGTGTACCTATTGCAACAAATATTTTAACAAAACTGGACACTACCCATTTGTCATCTCACTCCCTATATGGACCAATGTGTTTGTTATTATTACATTTCCTGTGTTTGAACTGCCTAACTCGAGATGACTGCTGTTGTGATTTAAGGCTCTACAAAAATAAATGGAATTGTATTGAATATTATACCTGTTTATATTTACCTTGATGTTGTGTTTTTTTTTTTCCATTATCTTTAGATTAGAGAGGGGCTCCCAGCAGCAGCACCAGCAACGACCCAAAGACTGACCGGCACATCTGAAAACACATACAAGTATATCTATAAGACTTAAGCTCAACAGCTTTATCCATTTCAGACAAATATAACACATAGACATATGTGTTAATAACAGGTTGCATAGCAGTCACCAAGTAAGTAGTTGTACATTAGAGTAAAGGAGACATATTTAAATAAACTTTTTTGAGTATTTCCCCATGTTAGAATATTGCTCCCTCAGACCTGGAGATTTAATTTCCATCCATGCCACATCCATCCATTTTCTTCCGCTTTATCCGTTGCCGGGTCGCGGGGGCAGCAGTCTAAGCAGAGACGCCCAGACTTCCCTATCCACACACACTTCCTCCAGCTCGTCCGGGGGGACCCCAAGGCGTTCCCAGGCCAGCTGAGAGAGATAGTCCCTCCAGCGTGTCCTAAGTCTTCCCCGGGGCCTCCTCCCGGTGGGACGTGCCCGGAGCACCTCCCCAGGGAGGCGTCCAGGAGGCATCCGGAACAGATGCCCGAGCCACCTCAACTGGTTCCTCTCGACGTGGAGAAGCAGCGGCTCTACTCCGAGCTCCTCCCGTGTGACTGAGCTCCTCACCCTACCTCTAAGGGAGCGCCCAGCCACTCTGCGGAGGAAGCTCATTTCGACCGCTTGTATCCGCGATCTCGTTCTTTCGGCTCATGACCATAGGTAAGGGAGGGAACGAAGATTGACTGGTAAATTGAAAGCTTTGCCTTTCGGCTCAGCTCCCTCTTTACCACAACGGTCCGATACAGCGATCGCATCACTGCGCACGCTGCACCAATCCGCCAGTCAATCTCACGCTCCTTTCTTCCCTCACTCGTGAACAAGACCCCGAGATACTTGAACTCCTCCACTTGAGGAAGGACCTCTCCACCCACCTGTAGAGGTCAAGGCACCTTTTTCCGGTTGAGAACCATAGCCTCGGATTTGGAGGTGCTGATTCTCATCCCAGCCGCTTCACACTCGGCTGCAAACCGCCCCAGTGCATGCTGGAGGTCCTGGTTCGTTGGAGCCAACAGGACAACATCGTCTGCAAACAGCAGAGATGAAATCCTGTGGTCTCCGAACCGGACCCCCTCCGACCCCTGGCTGCGCCTAGAAATTCTGTCCATAAACGCAGTGAACAGAACCGGTGACAAAGGGCAGCCCTGTCGGAGGCCCTTTGGACTGCCACCTTAACGTGGTGGGGGAGTTTGAGTACTCGGATGATCCTGGGAGCTATGCTGTCTTGGGCTTCATGCCCCTGGTAGGGTCTCCCATGGCAGACAAATCTCAGGTGAAGAGTCAGACGAAGAGCGGTCCAAAAACCACCATGGACAGCACAATAAATAGACCAGTGACGTCGCCCGGCATGGCGCAGCCGGGGCCCCGAAGGCGGAGACCTCGGCGACCCAGTCTGCACACACATCTGGCTCTTGGGACGTGGAACGTCACCTCGCTGGGGGGGAAGGAGCCCGAGCTCGTGGGGGAGGTTGAGCAATACCGACTAGAGATAGTCGCCCTCACCTCCACACCCAGCTTGGGCTCTGGAACCCAACTCCTTGAGAGGGGTTGGACGCTCCACTTTTCTGGTGTTTCTCGCGGGGAGAGGCGGCGAGCTGGGGTGGCCATTCTCATTGCCCCCCATCTCAGCCGCCACGTGTTGGAGTTCTCCCCGGTGAATGAGAGGGTCGCGTCCCTCCGCCTCCGGGTGAGGGACAAGTCTCTCATTGTTGTGACGGCCTACGGGCCTAACAGCAGTGCAGAGTACCCGGCCTTCTTGGAGTCCTTGGGAGGGGTACTGGACGGTGCACCGCCCGGGGACTCCGTTATTCTCCTGGGGGACTTCAACGCCCATGTGGGAAACGCCAGTGACACTTGGAGAGGGGTGATCGGGAAGAACGGTCCCCCTAATCTGAACCCGAGCGGTGTTCAGTTGTTGGACTTCTGTGCCAGTCACAGTTTGTCCATCACGAACACCAAGTTCGAGCAAAAGGGTGTCCACCAGTGCACGTGGCACCAGGACACCCTAGGCCGGAGGTCGATGATCGACTTTGTTGTCGTATCATCTGACCTTCGACCGCGTGTCTCGGACGCTCGGGTAAAGAGAGGAGCGGAGCTGTCAACCGATCATCACCTGGTCGTGAGTTGGATCCGCTGGCAGGGGAAGAAGCCGGTCAGACCTGGCAGACCCAAGCGTATAGTGAGGGTCTGCTGGGAACGTCTCGCTGAGCCCCCTCTCAGACAGACTTTCAACTCACACCTCCGGGAGAGCTTCTCCCAGGTCCCGGCGGAGGAGGAGGACATGGAGTCCGAGTGGACCATGTTCTCTGCCTCAATCGCCGATGCAGCGGCTCGTAGCTGTGGTTGCAAGGTCTCTGGTGCTGGTCCCGGCGGCAACCCCCGAACCCGGTGGTGGACACCGGCAGTAAGGGATGCTGTCAGGCTGAAGAAGGAGTCCTATCGAGCCATGATGGTTCGGGGGACTCCTGATGCAGCTGTCCAGTACCGGCAGGCCAAGCGTGCCGCGGCCCGGGCTGTTGCAGAGGCAAAAACCCGGGACTGGGAGGAGTTTGGAGAGTCCATGGAGCATGACTATCGGTCGGCCTCGAAGAGATTCTGGCAAACCATCCGGCGCCTCAGGAGGGGGAAGCAGTTCTTTGCCAACACCATGTACGGTGCGGGTGGAGAGCTGCTGACCTCGACTGGGGATATTGTCGGGCGGTGGAAGGAATACTTTGAGGTTCTCCTCAATACCCCCGTCACGTCCTCCGTTACAGAGGCAGAGGCTGAGGATGTTGGGGCGGATACATCCATCTCCCTGGATGAGGTCACCAAGATGGTTGGCAGCCTCCATGGTGGCAAGGCTCCGGGTGTGGATGAGATCCGTCCTGATTATCTAATGTCTCTGGATGTTTTAGGACTGTCGTGGCTGACACGTCTCTGCAACATCGCGTGGCAATCGGGGGCGGTGCCAATGGAGTGGCAGACCGGGGTGGTGGTCCCTCTCTACAAGAGGGACCACTTATTATCGTGGGATCACACTCCTCAGCCTCCCCTGTAAGGTCTACTCCAAGGTACTGGAGAGGAGGCTACGGCCGATGGTCGAATCTCGGATTCAGGAGGAGCAGTGTGGTTTTCGTCCCGGTGGCGGAACACTGGACCAGCTCTATACTCTCCATCGGATAATCGAGGGTTCATGGGAGTTCGCCCAACCTGTCCACATGTGCTTTGTGGATTTGGAGAAGGCGTTCGACTGTGTTCCCCGGGGTGTCCTTTGGGGGGTTCTCCGGGAGTACGGGGTCGGAGGTCCTCTGCTGAGGGCCATCCGATCCCTGTATGACCGGAGCCAGAGCTGTGTTCGCATTGCCGGCAGTAAGTCAGATCCATGCCACAACATTGAAATTTCTCCACTGTGGGACAAATAAAGGATCTCTTATCATATCTCTGGCACAAATATGTAACTACGCCCCTTCTGTCTAAAAGCACACTCTTTAAAACAAAAGTACTACCCCTAATAAGTGTTAGACATTTCTCATCTGAAATGCTTGTTACTTTCGCTAGGCTTTTTAAGTTCATACTTGTTTTACCATATGTCGTCTACTCCTTTAAAATTCTAAAACATGAAGTAAATAGTGTCATGATCATTTGTTCATCATAATGGCCAAAAATGTGTCTTTGTGTTGACATCATAATTTGTCTCAGTTCTTACGGCTACAAGTTATTGTTGATGATGAAATGTAAAAAAATGTTGTGTATTTCTCTTTCTCTTTGTTTTAATCATTTTGAGCTTGTAATACCCTTTAATGTGTTTCACTCTTTTTGGTACAGGCTCGTGTGGGAGGACTCCATCCTGGACAGCCTGTTGAACTTTGCTGTGACCCCAAAAGGTTTATTCCTCCTCCAGCAGAGCGGCGCCATCAATGAGTGTGTCGGATACATGTTTTCTCGCTTTACCAAAAAGCTACAGGTACTCAAACGTATAGATTACTGCTGCTGTCTATTGTATTTACAGAGTGAGCACTGTATGTAGTAGAAATGTTAAGACAATTTTACTTTCTTAACTTGTTGCATCAAATTCAATCAAGATTATTTTTTCCCGTTAATTACAATGGCATAATGTCTTATGCTTAAAGCCATTCAAATATGCAGAACTTTATTGTGTGCTTTAATTTACTTACAAAGTGTGTTCAAATCAAAAAATTGTATTGTGTGTATTACTGTAACTGCCACATTAATTTGAATTTTTTTCTTGTCTCATACATACACCTGATTTATAATCCAGACATGCACACATAACTGCAGACCCTGGCTAAATCCCTCTGGGATTAATTTGCTTCCATTGTTTATTCCCTTCCATAATTGCTACCCTCAGTTTAGTCCGTCCCCTAATTTATTAATTATTAGTTGGCCTCTGGTTTTGGGTGAATCTTGGAGTAGTTCTCTCTCTGTTTCATATTTTGTTCTTTATTTTTCAGTGTCCTGTCTGGCTCTAGTCTTTAATTCAGCCTCACTGTATATGAGTGTGACGGTTATTTCATTTGTGTATTTTCCAGGTGAGTCGTTGTGAAAAGTTTGGTTACGGGGTGATGGTGACACAGATCGCAGCAACAGCCCCTGGAGTGGTGGCTCTAAAAAGCTCAGGTGAAAACACAAAGTCTAATTTATTCATATAGCACATTTGCTCATGAAGTGAATTTTATTTTTATTTAACCTTTATTTAACAAGGAAAGTCCCATTGAGTTTAAGAACCTCTTTTTCAAGAGAGTGACCCCAAATGCAGGACTGCAAATAAAAGTGTTGTGTCATGCTATAAAACCAACCAAATCCAACCACAAAAATCCACGCTTGATGTGGGTAAAGAAAATGGACTGACAACAAGAGGAGAGGGGTATAAATACGCAAACAGAGACACAGGTGAAATAAATAAGGGGTGGGGGGCATGCAATCAATACAGTAACAGGAAACCAATTTTACAAAGCAAAACAATGGATCAAAACATCAATCCACACTATGAGACATTTAAAAACAACAGTCAAAGCGCTGAACACGCACATAGGCAAAAACCATTCAGTAAAACAGAGAAGAAGAATTAGAATTAATTTGCCATTTGCAGTAAAATCACATTGCAAAAGCTTTGCAAAAAAAGGAAAATGACCTTTTCTCCTGTCCTATAGCCCCCTGACATTGTATACATGTCTGAACTCATGCTGTTGTTCTTTGTATTATTTGTATTGATGATACAAAGAAAGATGCTCACTCTACTGTACACTGGTTTTCCCTCACATTGCCCTTGCAGTCAGCCTTGCACATTTTCTTTTTGGTCTCTTCATGACGCATCATGATTTTTGTTTAATTGTATTAGTGTGAAGGCAAGACAAGTATATTTGTATAGTGGAGTTCATGTGACTCTTTTATTAAACCTATGCTTCCAACTCTTTTATATTCAATTTTTGAGTTATTCCTTGCCAATCCAGGACAGTGGTAAGGATCCACACTGACAACCAACAAGGGACTGATTAAGGACAAAATGTAGATTTTAATTCATATTTATGGATGTCTGTCCCTTATGCACCAATGTCCCTATGTGTTATTATCATTGCATTTCCTGTGTTTGAACTGTTCAATTGTCAGATCTGTGCTGGCGAATTGACAACTGAACTCCAAAATAATTACTGTTGTGATGAATTAAATAATCACATCTACCCTAGCAGCATCCACATCCTCTGTTCTTTTCAACATTTCAAGTCTTTGGCACACGTTCTGGTGTTAACTATTCCTTTAATGCTCTCCCAGGTTTTATTCAGGCTTTGGTTTTTGAGTTATGGTCAGTCCTGGAATGTGGAAACGAAGACATACGAATTGTTCACCCAAAACCAACCTCCATGGATCCTATTGACCGAACCTGCCTTAAGGTAAAACGCATATATTCTGTACAAACTTGAAAACCTGTGATTGTATAGTACCAATGTGGTTCCAAACAGTACTTAAAGGTCCTATATTTCACTAACAGTCTATCCTAAGCACGTGCGTGATAATAATTTGGGTGATACATCATACAACACTCAAAACTTAGAAATTATAGCTATTCCTGCATAGAGCTGTCACCTCTATGCAAATGCTTGGATCTGTGCTCCTTTCCCTGTGAGCCCGCATCCCACCACCCGCACGGCGCCGTAGCCTCGATTTGTTACAGATTTATCAGCCAGATCCTGTGAATGGAAAGTCCAGCTACACGTCTTCACGTCAAATTCACATAGTTCAACCCAAAAACACACAAGTTGACATGATGCTATTGCAATAACAGAAAAACAGCAAAGAAGCGAACACACACTGTGGTAGCGGGTCCTTACGCTAAAACAGGCTGTGCGCTGATTTGCTGTTTTGGTTTCTCTCTCCCGTCAATCGAGCTACGTGTGAAAGTGTTCTAAGTAACAAAGTGAATCCGGTCGTTTTTGTGCCTCTCGAGAATGAAAGAGAAAGATCGCTCTCTAACTAAAGCTTGAGGGAATCGATGAGGCCAAATAGCACTGTAATGATGAAAAGTCAATGTTGGACCTTAAGTCATATTATAGATCTACCTCAGAAGCAATTATTTATTTATTTATTATTTTATTAACTGACTGGTAAATTCCATATATGGCCTATAACATTCTAACTCCCAAGAATTTAGTTAAAGTTGTAAAACATGTTGCTTCATTAGGTATTTGTTTTAAAGAATGTTGTCTATTACATCTGATAAACTTTATTACTATGCGTAAAGGCCTTATTTCTCTTCCTTCAACTGTTAAATTAATGTTGCTGAAATGTAAAAGTAACATTAGCCTTCATGTTATATTATTTTGATACTTTATTCAAATACATTCAACCGTTTTCAATGACCTCCCCTTTTAGCTATTCTGCTCGACTCTGATTATCAATGGTCTTTTTCATCTGGAAAATACAATTCTCGCTCAGTAAAATAGAGAAGACTTTTTATACTGTGTTTATTATAGAGGACGTAACACTCTCAAAAGTGTATAATTTATTCAGTCATTAGTCAACAACAAAGGAAATTTAACATACACTTGGCTAAAGTTTGAAATTTATTTATGGGGTTATGGGTTTTTTTAAAGAGTTTTTCCTTGTCGATGCACGAGGGTCTTGTTGGACAGTTAGTGTCCAACAGAAAGGATTGGTGATGATCAGGACACTTTAGCATTCTACAACATGTATGGACATTTTCTTCTGTGTGTGCTTTATATTTTTCAAGTGTTTTAACTGTTGATTCTCTGATCTGTGTTGGTGATTTCAATGGTTTTGTTAAGTCCTCTGAGATGACTTCTGTTGTGACCTAGGGCTATACAAGAATAAATCTTATTGTATTGTATTGTATTTAGGATATGGCAAATCCTTAAAGTGTAGGTCAAATCGTGAAGATGGAGACTTCTTGGTATAATGTAAACATCTGTTAGACCCGCAACTACAGATTCAAATCAGTTGAAATCTTTGATAGACTTTTCCCGTCTAGCAAATATTACTGGTGGTGGTTATTCCAAGGGGAGGGACTAGTTTTAATATATTCATTGATGAAAAACACTTCATAAATGATGCTACAGGGTCATATGGTCAAATATGTCAAAATGAAATACAATCAACAAATAAATTTATCTCTGCACCTATAACTTTACAATAACAGTCAATAACAAGTTTATATGCATACATTTACCATTTTTATACATACATTTACCATATCCTTGTAAAAGTGAAGTAGGTTTTATCTTTTTAACAAGTAATTTTTCTGTATTATATTTGTATGTATTATGTTTCTCATCCATCCATCCATCCATTTTCTTCCGCTTTATCCAATGCCAGGTTGCACAGGCAGCTGTCTGAGTAGAGGCATGTTCAAACTATTCGACAACTTTGTTGTGATTTAGGGGAACATTTTCAATTGAATTATTATTATTCAAATAACTTTGATTTTCTAACTTAGATTTTTTATTCTATTATTCTTTTTTTCTAGTGCGTTATATTGTTAAATGTTCAGGCCAAGCCAAGCAAAGCAATTTCATCACAAAGAAATGTTTGTCCAAGCTGACTGCTGTTGTGATTTAGGGTTTTAAAAAATAAATTGAATTACATACAAAATTAATTGTAAATGTAGCGACAATGACCATATTATATTAATACTGACAGTTTTCTTTTATTTTCCCCTAAGTCATTTCTCTCTTTGGTGAACCTGCTCTCCTCCTCCCAATCTGTGTGGGAACTTCTCCGGCATCAGCCTCTTCCCAACAAAGACGAATACACGTTGAGAGAGACACCTTCCTCCATCATAGTGAGTCACCAGTCAAATAGGGCCACTAGAGGGCATGCTTGCTCTTTCCATCCTCCAACCACCCACACAGCTCTTTCATATCCATAATCTATATACAAATCCAACACCATGTTATGTATATCAGCCCTAGTCTTGATCACAACAGTTTTGCACCTGAGCCACAGCTATCCTCCCCACAATGTTTTTAATTTTTTTACCCTGCAGGATCTGATAGACAGGCTGATTGCTGTGAATTCAGATGCCAAGATACACTCGCTGTTCCACTTTGAGCAATCTAACACGTTTGGCCTGAGGTGAGTGTGGACTTTTTTTTTCTCCCTCCCCCCTGTCTTAGTCTTGCTTAACGCCAGAAGGGAAGCACACCCTATGGGATTAGCACCTGGTCACTGCATAACCCCAGAGTATTGGCACTCTTAAGCCGAGAGAGTCTGGCATAGTTATGTGTACTTTGATTAAACTGCATTGAAAAGTAAAGCCGAAGTGATTGTTGTGGATAATCTGTCTCTTGTGTGTGTGTATGTGTGTCTGGAAATAATGCATTATGATTGGGGGAGGAGGAATGGCACAGTTTAACTTTGATTTGCTTTAAACTTTAAGCCTCATTTTCAAGCTAAATGGTGGTATTATTGTGGGGGTTTCATTGTACTGAATGGAAGAGCATATACAGGTGAAACTTTGAAAATTCCTTAATTTCTGTAATTCAACTTAAGATATAGATATATACTTTATTGATCCCCTGTAGGAGAAATTGATTTGTCAAAAGAGAAAAATACAGTTTGATACAGTTTTTAAAACATGCAAAGTGACATATGCCATCTGTATGAACTTGAAAATATGCTATTGCAGTACCAAAGTGGTTCCAAAGCAATACTTCTACCAAGAAAGCAATATATTATTAACTGACTGGTCATGTCCAAGTATAGCCCTTGTTATCTTAAAAAAGCTTTACCCGTTTCTGCAAGGTTTGCCCCTCAACTCGTCACAGGTCTCTCATTTCCCCTACACTCTCATCCCACGGAGCTATCTAGTTTTATTTGCGATCTTATACATATGCAAACATTAGTTCTTGAATGCTGTACAACAATCACTGATGAAATTGTACAAAAGCAACGCACTGCTAACAAAATATATAACTGAAAGATCACCGCTAGTTTCACATTCGAATGTAGTCTGGGGCAGTCCCAATCCCGCAGGTCTGTAAATCTCTCCAGAGGATATGATGTAAGCTAGCTATGTTGATTTTTTCTTTGATCATTTTTTCGCTTTAGTTCCGTCTTCTCTTCCTCACTGTTGTGTCGTTTGGGCTATTTTGCTGTGTATGCAGTTACAGCCGGAGCCTGGAGGAGTTATGGCCAATTCTGCTAACATGCTACTGTGTTTACCAGCGCTGTAGAAGCTAGAGGACGCAGCCTGTTCGCTCCTTGTTCTGTGATTGGAGGAGAGCGGGCGTCACGCTAAGTTTCTACTCAGCACTTTTTACGGCCTGAATTCATACACATGCTGAATCAATGAGCTGGAGTTTTCATTTAAATTACGGATTATAATACAACTTGTATATAGTAATAAGCATTTTTATGAACTCATAAAAAAAAAAAAAATTGGGTATATCTTTTGTTGGTATTTATCAAAGTACGGCGTGCATATGCCTTGTTGTGTTGACAATTATTAGCCTGACTCCCGCCAGACCTTTGTACTGTAGATCGCTGCGCTTCACACATGGGCCTGGATCTGAGCCATAGCGGTTGGATTTCAGAAGGCGGGGCTTTCTAAATAAAAAAATCCTTGTATGTGATTGGATAAACCACTTGTCCGTTTTCTTGAATGACGTCTTTCTTCAACCACTCACATCGAAGCACACAACTCCTATGGGTTGCCAAATGCCGGCAGAATGATTTTTTTGGCTAAAAACGTAATGTGATCAACTTGGGCTATCAAGATTCTGTTTATTGTCTTTCTGTTTATTTATTACCTACAAGTGTCTTGAAGAAAAGTATGCGGGAAACCACCCAACCTGGCAACCCTGCTGCATAGTGTTGTAAACAGGAACACTTTAAACCAGTACTTAAACCAAACTTTACACAAACGTTTGACTCTTAAAACACACATATAACAACATTGAGCAATCAACATCTCGCCTCATATTGCATTAAAAGTGACATCCGTGTCTTAATTCGTTCGTATTTGAACTTAAAAAAAATTCACGGACTTCATGTCCGCCATCTTGGATTGCTTTTGCTGCCGCGTGACACACGCTTGAAAAGGCGTTGCAAATCTGACCTAACACCGGCGATTCTGATTGGTCAATTATTTTCTGATATGCTGAAGGAGTTTGCTATGTGCTCAATACCGGACCCTTGTGTGAAGCGAAACGTCTCTGGTGGAGCATGGCGGAACTACAAGGGTCTGGCGAGAGCCAGGCTAGATAATTATGGCATACAGTCCATTTTCGGAATATTGAAATTTTCTGAGATGCTTTATCTGGGGGTTTTACAAGCTATGAGCCATAATTATCAACATTACAACAAAGAAAGAATGGTTGTGTCTCAGTTTGTGTGTAAAGAGTCTGTCATATATTAGTTTCACATTGTAAGTTAAATTACAAAAATAAATGGACTTTTGAAACCAATATTCTAATTTGCATCTGTAAGTCTCACCTGTATTTTATAACTCTAAACTCCTTGGGAGTCAGTGATGTCATCTGGGTGCACAGAAAAAGGTTTTTTCATGTAATTGAATGTGAGAAGGGGTAAACGTGATCCTTTG
The DNA here is from genome assembly GCA_964034765.1 of Knipowitschia caucasica. Lineage (NCBI taxonomy): Eukaryota > Metazoa > Chordata > Actinopteri > Gobiiformes > Gobiidae > Knipowitschia > Knipowitschia caucasica. Next base: position 27,087,814 of record OZ035839.1, on the reverse strand, counting down.
AGCAGAGCTTTAATGCAAAATAAAGCCTTTAAGTTATACAGGATTTTATTGTAATTCATTTAGGCACTGATTAGGTCTGTCATGACATCATGGTGATGGATGATTAGTTTAATAGAATGTATGTATGTATTATTTGAACTGGGACAACAGTCATACTTACAGCAAAAAGATGCCACACACACACACGCACGCACACACACACAAACTCACACACGCACGCAGGCAGGCACACAAATACACACACACACACACACACGCACACACACGCACGCCCACACACACACACACACACACACACACACACACACACACACACAGCTAATTCTCAACTCCTGTGTATCAAACAAGTATATGATATAAAACAAGCTAAGAGGTACAAAAAACTATTATCACTGTGAAACCAATCAATAAAACAGTTTAAATAACATGTGCAATGTTTTATCCATCAGTTTGTAACAATCTGCCTAACTTTTCAAGACACCAGAGCTACAACGCTTTAAAAGGGTCGCGAGAGGAGATGTCACATCAGCGGGGTGAAATAAGCACAGATACAGAACATGCATTTGGCACAAGACTGGCTATTTATTACTGATCCCAGTCAACTCACACTGCGCCAACACCCCCCACGCTCGAGCGCGACCCCACACAACAAAACATAATATGATCACAAACAGCCACTTAGAACTCAATATGTGGAAACAAAAAGAAAGAGTCAGTGTCAGTGGTGAAGCCACGGTGTACTCACGGCCCCGCGCATGCACCAAGGTTCACAAAAACGGGTCCTGGAGCCCACCAGCAACCATGGAGAGATAATCCACAGAGTCTCGTTTGATCCCTCTGCACACGGTAATCCAAAAAGAACGATACTCCAACAGAGATTATAATCCACAAAAACTCCAGGTAGAGGTGCTGGCCTGACTCCAAGTCGGCGTCTGACGTCAGAACACGCGCGCCCCCGCGCTCGTGCCCGTCACTCCTAAATAGAGTCCCCAAGCGCGCCACCAATGGCAAAACAATAATAGCATCAGTACCTGGAGACTTATGAAACAAAACACAACACAGACCTGGTACACAAAATTGGTTGAAAAATACCGAATGTCACCCCTCCTGAGCGACACTAAGGTAAGGACCTATGCAGGCGTTACCATTCCCCCCCCCCCCCCCAGCCAGCGGCTTGACGGGTCCAAAATAGGGCTTCATGTCTACCACGTTTATAGTATCCACCTTCTTCTTATCGGACAACCAACAAATTTGGTAATTTACAGGTCCTAAGCTTTTCTCTACCCTAGCCGGCCCTAACCACTTGGGTGCAAGTTTGGCAGAGAATCTCGCAGAAGCTTTGGACAACGGATGCGACCTAACCCAGACCAGACTACCGACAGCAAAGTGTACATCCCTGCGTCGTGCATTATAGTATCTGGCTTGTCTGGCTTTGGACGCGCCAACGTGTCTCGCAACCTCCTCCCTTAACTGAGTGTGTGTGTCTGAAGAGTCTGGTATGCGGGTGTATGTGGAGCAGGAGCTCTGTGAACAAGTCTCTCAAGTGGCCCCAGGAGCTCTCGACCCAGAGTCAGCATGGCAGGTGTCACGCCGGTGGTCTCATGTACCGCAGTGTTAAGAGCCAACCGAAACTCAGGCAGCCACCTGTCCCAGTCTTGGTGCTGGTTCCCAACATAAGAGGCAATCATGGTCTTGAGGGTGCGATTAACTCTCTCTGTCATGTTGGTTTGGGGGTGATAGGCTGTGGTGAGTTTTTGGGTGACGCCCCAGGTTTCACACAGTTGGGCCAACAGATGGCTTGTGAACTGAGGGCCTCGGTCAGACACCATGAACTTCGGAACGCCCCAGCGGGTAAAAATCTCATCTTTCAGGACCTTGCAGACTTTGGGGGTTTTGGCATCCTTCAAAGCAAACACCTCGACCCATCTGCTGTAGTAGTCCACAACTACCATTAGCACGGAGTTGCGGTCTTTGCTGAGTGGGAATGGTCCCATGAAGTCCACACCGATCATTTCCCCCGGAACCTTGACCTCAGTAGACTGCAGGAGCCCGGCCGGCTTTCCAAGGGAACATTTGTACTGCTGGCAGATAGTGCACGTACGGACGTGTTGCCAGACGTCGTTGCGGACAGATGGCCACCAGGCCACCTGGAGGATCTTCAAAAGGGTTTTCATCCTGCCCAGATGTCCACCAAATGGACTGTGGTGATAGTACAACAGGAACTGGGGCACCAACGCGGCCGGAACCACCACTTGGTAATTAAAACCTCCGTACTTGGAAGGTACGCCTCTGTACCACACGTCCTGTTGGAGTTGGTAATGGATGCGACCCGGGCTTGCTTGGCGGTCAGACGGCCCGAGCTCTTGACAGGAAGGGTCCGCCTCTTGGGCCTTAGCAATCTCCTGCAGGGAACAAGGGATGTCTGACCAATATGTTTTTGGCACAGTCAGGCAAACCTGTCCAGCTTGGGGAATGGGGGCACGTGAGAGGGCATCAGGGACCACGTTGCAGCATCCTTTTTTGTAGTGGACTCTGAAGGTAAACGCTTGAAGACGTAATGTCCAGCGGGTGAGGCGTGAGGATGTCTTGGGGCAGTTGAACGCCCAGGCCAGGGCACTGTGGTCAGTGTACACGTCAAATGTGGTGCCCTCAAGGAAGTGCTTCCACTTTTCTATTGCCCACACGACTGCCAAGCATTCTTTCTCAGCGGTGGAATATCGGACCTCGGCGCCCTGAAGAGCTCGGGATGCAAACGCCACAGGACGCTCCTCACCGTCAATTTCTTGTGTGAGAATGGCTCCCAATCCCACATCACTGGCATCACAGTGGACTTGGAAACTGAGCTGAGGTTGTGGCTGGGCTAGGACTGGTGGTGATTGAACCAGGACCTTGAGTCGGTCGAAGGCCCTCTGACACTCCGCAGACCACTCCCATTGCACATCTTTTTTTTTTAGATGGTTCAGGGGTGCAGCAATGTCAGCGAATCGCGGAATGAACTTGTGGTACCATCCGACCATACCCAGGAATCGTTGGAGACCTTTTATCCCTGTCGGTGGAGGGAACTCCATGATAGCCGACACCTTGGTGGGATCCACCTCTACTCCCTTTTCTGAGACAAGGTGGCCGAGAAAGGTGAGCTGGCGCTGAAACAAACAGCATTTTTTTACGTTGAGCGTCAGGTTTGCATGGTGGAGCTTGGCAAACACTGCATCAAGGTCATGGAGGTGCTGTTCTTCCGTTTTGGAAAAGACTATAATGTCGTCAATGTATACGAAACAGACTTTTCCCCTCAACTCGCCTAGGACGATCTCCATCAGTCGCTGGAACGTAGCCCCAGCGTTGCGCAGACCGAAAGGCATGACCTTAAACTGAAACAAGCCCAGATGGGTGGTCATGGCTGTTTTGAGCTTGCTCTCATCGTCCATAGCAACCTGCCAGTACCCACTCTTTAAATCCAGGGAGCTAAAGTACTGAGCGCCTTCCAGGGACTCTAGAATCTCATGAATCAGGGGCATGGGATACGCATCATGCCTCGTCTTTTCATTTAAGCCCCTGTAGTCCACGCAGAATCGTGGAGTTCCATCCTTTCTCGGAGTGAGGACCACTGGAGAGGACCAAGGGGATGCGGATGGCTCGATGACCCCATTGTCAAGCATTTTTTGGACTTGTTCTTCGATAACAGCTTGCTTATGGGCCGATACTCGGTAGGCTCTTTTCCGCACTGGTACTTCATCGGTGGTTGTTATCTTGTGCTTTATAACTTGTGTGGCTCCAGTAGCCTCAGTCCAGACATTGGACCACTTCTGCAGCAGTGGCCGCACCACCTCTGGCTGAGCCTGCAGGAGGGGAATGACAGTGTGGGTTTGTTCGGCAACGTAAAAGTTCACTGAAGGTGGCTTGTGACTCCAGTGCAGCGTTGCTCTTACTTTGGGGAGAAACGCGTACTCTTTGCCACCCGGCATTATGTAACGTCTACAATGTGGCTTCAGAGTTACTTGGCACATGGACATAAAGTCGAGTCCCAAGAGAAGTGGCATGCAGAGGTTGTCGTCAGCAAGAACGTGGACTCCGAGCATGCCATGGAAATCGTGGAGACAAAAGAGCAAGGTGGCTTTCCCAAGAGCCTTGTTCTCTTGACCATTGGCCATTACGAACTTTGGGATTTCACTCGACGCTAGAATCTCTCCGCCCTTCTTGATGGCCTTCCATAGTGAGTGGCTCATGAGGGAGTAAGTGCATCCCGAATCGAGTACCGCATCGCCTTTGGAACCGCGAAGGTAGACCGGCATGACAAGGAGAGACGGCTCGCCCAAAGCTGTAGCGACGTCGCCACCGGAGCTCCGGTTTGGACCATGGTCGTTCTTTTTGCCCACCCTTTTAGGAGGATGTGACTGCTGAACTCTGCTCCAATAGTCCTTTGTGTTGCTCCAGTCTTTCTCAATAAGAGAGCCCACCTTCACCAGCTGTTCAACGGTGGTAACTGTGCCTCGCAGCCCGCTAGCCAGCCTAGGGTTACAAGCATTGAGGATGCGACGCACCATGTCTGCCTCCGTCATATCTGGTCTCCACTTTAGACAGAGAGCTCGATGGTCGTACGCAAAATCTCTCAGGCATTGGCCTGGGGCCTGCACATTGGTCCTGAGCTGATCCTCAATCTCCGCCTGATAGTCCATGGGTAAGAACGCCTCTAGGAAGGACTTCCTAAAGTTCGTCCAGTTGCTGATTTTACTGCGGGCGGCCAACCACCAACTGCGTGCAGGGCCCTTTAAAACTGTGTTGAGCGTTCCCATCAGCTCTATGTCACTCAGTGGTCTGAGGGTTAAAAAGTTCTCACACTGCTCAACAAAGTCCGTGACGTCAGAAGAATTTCGCGACTCTCCGAACTGAGGAAACTCCATTCTAATGGGGGGTCTGGCTGCGGCTGGTGGTACTGTGGGACAGGTCTCGTCTGCGCTTAGTCGCCGGTGTGAAGAATGTGCAGGGATGGAAGGCGTAGAATAACTAACGGGTCCCCAGGACATCCGGGACTTCGATTGGATCCTTTTTAATTCCTCCGTCCACCTCTGGTCCCTGCGTAATAGACAGTCTGTGACAACTTCATCAAAACGCTGTAGCTTTCCATCCACATACTTTTTGAATTCTCCTGCCATCACATCCATTGCCGCTCTTAGCCCCTCCTCTCTGCTCAGAGCACTGTCCACTGTCTCTTTAAGGCGTGTCTCCAGGGCATCTACGGTCCCCTTTAATGTATTGAGCTCCTCAAACACTCTCTCCATGCCCATGTCATTCCCCGCCCCGTCATTCTCGTCTTCTGCCTCGTTTAAATACATGGATTCTAACCGGCTCGTGAGCTCAGACATTCCACTTTGATTTTGTCTAAGAGTGACATGATAAGAAGGATGCAGTACCGGTGTGTCATCTACTGCATTCTCCTCTCCTCTGTCCTCATCCAGTATATTCTGGACTGGATCTGCCATACTTTGTTGGTGTGAATGTCGCTTAATGCGTGAGGGATATAGGGGAGCCAGGGGAGTGTCTCATGAATGAAGCATATGCGTGTGCGCGCGGAAGGTAGTGCGCGTAACCCGTGCGTAAAAGTTCGACACCAACGCCGCTGATGTACAGAAACTCCGCGGTCCTCGTACGGGCCACCAGTCTGTAACAATCTGCCTAACTTTTCAAGACACCAGAGCTACAACGCTTTAAAAGGGTCGCGAGAGGAGATGTCACATCAGCGGGGTGAAATAAGCACAGATACAGAACATGCATTTGGCACAAGACTGGCTATTTATTACTGATCCCAGTCAACTCACACTGCGCCAACACCCCCCACGCTCGAGCGCGACCCCACACAACAAAACATAATATGATCACAAACAGCCACTTAGAACTCAATATGTGGAAACAAAAAGAAAGAGTCAGTGTCAGTGGTGAAGCCACGGTGTACTCACGGCCCCGCGCATGCACCAAGGTTCACAAAAACGGGTCCTGGAGCCCACCAGCAACCATGGAGAGATAATCCACAGAGTCTCGTTTGATCCCTCTGCACACGGTAATCCAAAAAGAACGATACTCCAACAGAGATTATAATCCACAAAAACTCCAGGTAGAGGTGCTGGCCTGACTCCAAGTCGGCGTCTGACGTCAGAACACGCGCGCCCCCGCGCTCGTGCCCGTCACTCCTAAATAGAGTCCCCAAGCGCGCCACCAATGGCAAAACAATAATAGCATCAGTACCTGGAGACTTATGAAACAAAACACAACACAGACCTGGTACACAAAATTGGTTGAAAAATACCGAATGTCACCCCTCCTGAGCGACACTAAGGTAAGGACCTATGCAGGCGTTACAAGTTATTGAACAATAAATTGATATAGCAATAATTATTCTGACAGGCCTGACTCCCGCTGTAGTAATCACAATGTCATACTTTGTGTATGAAAAAAAAAAGAAAGATTATATATATATATATATATATTAGGGCTGTCAAACGATTCAAAATTTTAATCGAGTTGATTACAGCTTAAAAATTAATTAATCGTAATCAATCGCATTTAAAACTATCGACAAAATGATGCCATATTTTTCTGTAAACTTAACCAGCCATTCCCATAAAATAACCCCAACCCACCCTTAACCCTAACCTTAACCATCTTACTCAGACGCCTAAAACTTAACCAGTCACCACTTAAGGACTTATTAGTCTAAAACACACCGGTGCACACCGGGGTAGTCTTGCACAGTTTTTCCAATGTGGTTTTACTGCAAATGGCAAATAAATGAATCTGAATCTGAATCTAATTCGAAAGTAGGATTGTTACTTCCGATTTCGTCCCGATTCCGTATATGATCTAGTGCCGACCTTTTGTGAGTGGTCTTGGATATGATCACGTCTTACGCGGTGCCGTTTGCCGTGATCACAGCCACTGGAGGAACCGCTGTCCAGAGCGGCCCCAGCTCAGCTCGTAGAGTTCATACAGGAGGAAACGCGTGTATTCTTTTAAAACTTGAATTCCCAGAGAGCCTACCGGCTCTCACACACTTGTGTCTGTGGCATTCTGACTGTTATTATGGGATGCATGGGTATGCGTTAATTAATGAAGAAATTTTTTTTTTACGTGCGTTAACGCGATAATTTTGACATATACTGTATATTTTATATATATATATATATTCTTGTATTAGCAAAAGGAGGAGTTTACTATTTACTATTTACTCTGCCCTGTGCATGCTATTCAGTAGCAATGTCACAGTGCTGGCCCCATATCAATCCATTGGCTTCGGTTTGATGCAGTCTGGCTATATAGGCAAACCATTGCAAATCAGATGTTATGATGATATCTGTTATAGTCTGTGAGCATTGGACTCCTCTGCTCGGTGAGTAAGAACCTTCCCATGCATTGCAGTGTCAGAAATTGTGATCATTGCAATAGCAGCTCAATTATAGCCGTAATATTATGTTTTATGAAACACAATTTAATGTGGCACTTTTTCTATATATTTTGTTACAGGGACAGTATGTTATATTTTAATTCTAAATCACATCTACATCTTTAATTTATATCCCCAGATAACAGGTCACATGTACAAATCCCATTTAACCTTTTCTGAGCAACAGTTTAAAATGGAGTTATTCCTAATTCAAAATAAAATGGACATCCTTCACAAAACATTTATATTCATAATTTTCAAGCAAAATATAGTAGAATGAGGCTCTTATTTGAGTTGAACCGGCAACTCAATGGTTTTGTGAAATTAACTTGGTTTAAGCTAAATCTTTTTCACAAAATTCAGAAACAAAAACCAGCACTACACACACTACACACACACAGAAAATGAGTCGTCCTATGTAACCGTTTCTAGCTATATGCCATGCTGGTTTAGCTCAGTAATCAATACTACATGTGTAACACTCAGGAAAAATATGACAACATAAGTGTAATTGTAATGGCTTTATTAGACCAATAAGATTTTCTATTCAGCAGGTTGAAAATATGCACACATTACATGCTACATTACCATCAAACAATATCCAGTACAAATATCTGCTATGTTTTCCTCTTTTATATTTTTGTATCCTACTTAATGAGAGCCCTAGCTTTTTCTGTATGTCATGTACAGCACATAATGAATAAACATAGCTCCAGGTGTTTTATCCACATGTCTGGCTCGTGTCACATCTGTTTGCTTTTCATTCAACATTGATACTCTAATCAAAAGTTCAGCGCTTTTACCTGATTATAATGTCTTCCCTTCTTTGACAAAATACAAACAAATGCCTCATCGTCAAGAAACACTCCAGCTCCAAACCTTTTTTTAACATTAGCCGCCAACTTCCTCGCTGATGTACAGGGTCTGATGAGAGTTCAGTTCCCCTTGTTGCTAAAAGCCTCTTTGTTGTCATGACAACGGCAGCTTCATCTATTTCTCCTGTACAATTGTGGTCCTTCAGAATCAGAGCCATGCCTTTGATTACAACACATCCAATATGATGCTTGTTATACAGTTACAATACAATAAAATGTATTCTTTTATGACATGACATGACATGATGAGCCCTAAATCAAAACAGTAGTCATCTCAGAAGACTTAACAAAACCATTGAAATCACCAACACAGATCAGGGAATCAACAGCTAAAACACAAAAAAGAATGTAGAACACATGTTGATAAATGTCCATACATGTTGAAGAATGTTAAAGTGTCCTGGATCATCATCACAGTCCTTTTTGTTAGACACTAACTGTCCAACAGACCCTCCTACATCGGCAAGGAAAAATTCACAAAAACCCAGTGGGAAAAAAGTGAGAAACCTCAGGAAGACCCACATATTTAGAGAGGGATCCGCTCCACACGGACGGACGGGCTATAGATCCAGGACCATAAGCTACAGAACATGGACCAGGGCCACGCAGCGGCCGCAGAACGTGGACAGGTCCAGTGCAGGACTGAAGCAGCTCCCAATCGGGTCGGGTAGGGCAGTCCACAGGTGTAGATGGAGGAGGCCAGGTTCAGAGGTCCCGTCGTCGCACCATGAAATAGACAATGGAACAACGGGTGAATAGCAATGAAAAGACTTTAGTCAAAATCCTAATAATGCAAATAGATAAAGTAGGAAGGAGGAGATGATAGTTCTAAGTTATAATACACAATTTTCATTATTAGGGGTTTTTGATGTTTAAAGCTGGGGTACCTAACTTTACTCCATGAATAACACATTTTATTTGTCCCAACAAAAAGAGTATTGTTAAAAAAAAAATCAGACCATAACACGCTGTCTTTAACATAGAAAAAACCCTGAGAGTCACTATATGACATATTGGCTGATAGTTCATGGCTGGCTGAGTGAGGGTGGTCCTCTGGATGGAAAACTGTATTTTACTGCTAGCAACCTCAGCTTTCATATGATTTAAAATATATATCTGACTTATAACTATAGCTTGACCAAAAATGTTGTTGATGATTATACTGTATGAATGATATTTCTACTTGCTAAAAATGTTTTGGACTTACAACTGTGAGAACAGTAAATCTCTACACAATTTAAATAACTACAATCAAATCAGTGCTTTGCCAACACTGTGTACTGTGCGGGTGGAAAGCTGATGACCTTGACTGGGGATATTGTTGGGCGGTAGAAGGAATACTTGGAGGTTCTCCTCAATCCCCCGTCCCGGAGGCAGAGACTGAGGATGTTGGGGTCGATACTTCCATCTCCCTGGCTGAAGTCACCAAGGTGGTTGGCACCCTCCTTGGTGGTAAGGCTTCAGGAGTGGATGAGATCCGTCGTAACCATCTAAACTCTCTGGGTGTTGTAGGACTGTCTTGTCTCTGTTGGGGGCAGTGCCAGTGGGGTGGCAGACCGAAGTGGTGGTCCCTCTCTACAAGAAGGGGGACTGGAGGATGTGTTCCAATTATCGTGGGATCACACTTCTCAGCCTCCCTGGTAAGGTCTACTTCAAGGTCCTGGAAAGGAGAATTTGACCGAATTCAGGACGAGCAATGTGGTTTTCGTCCTTGCCACGGAACACTGGACCAGCTCTATACTCTCCATGGGATACTCGAGGGATCATGGGAGTTTGCCCAACCTGTCCACATGTGCTTTGTGGATTTGGAGGAGGCATTCGACCGTGTTCCCCGAGGTGTCCTTTGGGAGCTTCTCCAGGAGTATGGGGTCCGGAGACCACAGGATTTTGTCTCCGCTGTTTGCGGACGATGTTGTCCTGTTGGCTCCAACGAACCAGGACCTGCAACATGCACTGGGACGGGTGCATCCGAGTGTGAAGCGGCTGGGATGAGAATCAGCACCTGCAAATCTGAGGCCATGGTGCTTGATCGGAATAAGGTGCCTTGTCCTCTCCAAGTGGGTGGAAAGGTCCTTCCTCAAGTGGAGTAGTTCAAGTATCTCGGGGTCTTGTTCACGAGTGAGGGAAGGATGGAGCGTGAGACTGACGTCCCACCGGGAGGAGACCCGGGGAAGACCCAAGACACGCTGGAGGGACTTTGTCTCCCAGCTGGCCTGGGAACGCCTTGGGGTCCCCATGGATGAGCTGGAGGAAGTTTGTATGAATAGGGAAGTGTGGACGTCTCTGCTTAGACTTCTGCCCCCGTGACCTGGCAATGGATGAAGCGAAAGAGAATGGATGGATGGACAATCAAATCAATTAAATTTTTTCAAAGTTCCAAGTCAGTTTTTGTATCTACTGATGTTGACTGACAACTCTACTCCACCATTTCAAAATGAATAAAATTCCAGTGCTTGGCTTGAAGCACTGGATATATGATGGCCGCGCATAAAATATCATGAATCCGTGACGTCAAAAGCCCGCCTCCAAGAGGTGATTGACAGCGGGGAGAATCCGAACCAGCAATTCAGCGCCGTCTATGGTCAGCTGTAGCCTCTTTCTCCGAGTCCAGAGTGTGGTCCATAGACAGTAAATAAGCGTCTGTGCTTTTTTGTGTTAGTGTAACGAGGTCTATGGAGGTGTTTGGAAGCGGAATGAAATTTGACCGGAAAAATAACTATTGCAAAAAAAGAGATTGAGTGACCGGGTGAGAGCACACTTGTCTACCAAGGAGGGCAAAAAGGTCGTGGCAAGTTATTCAAATTTAATACAAGGAATAATTAAAACAGTAAAAAAAATGCCCACAAATAAAAACACTGTTAAAAGTCCATTAAAAACAAGGTGGGCTAAAAAAAGGTTAAACTACTAAAAGGCACGGTCCACAGTCAGGTGCAGGCAGGTCCCACTCCCTCCTGGTCCAGGGCAGCACTCCAACCTGGGTCACACGCACGGGGCCACCTAGAATGCAAAGCATACGCCAGTACGGGTGTCCGAAACTATAAGGCCTTAGGCTACGATGGTGGAGTGTCGCTACAATACTTACACACAAGGCAGAGTTATCCTCTGCCCCTGCGTGTGTTCAGCGTCACAACACTCCTTCACTTAGTCTCGACTCCTCCCGTCTGGCTCTCGTCCTCCGCACGCTGAGACACCTACGCGGAAATCACTAGCGGCAGTCAAACGTTCTAAACAGTGATGTGCTCGATCTAACTTTATCCGACAAGTGTTACTATGTCCCCAAAAGGTACTCACACGGAAGGCAGAGTTCCCCTCTGCCTCTGCGTGTATATCGCCTCGCAACACTTGCGGTCTCAGCGTGCTGTAGTCCCGATGCGTGTGCCGTCCTGCTCGTCCTGCTTGTGGTGGGGTGCCGCGGCTTTCCTGCTCCTGCTCCTGCTCCTGCGTGCTTGTTGTCTCTCTGCCTCTCTGTCTCTGTCTCTGTCGTGGCTCCTGCGCTCCTTTTATTTGCTCCAATTTCCGCCAGACACAGGTGCAGCAGGGATTGGGGTAAAAGCCATGTGATAAAAACATGTGACTATAGCGAGTCCTTAAAACTATAAATAAGGTTAAAATACACTGCAAGATAAAAACAAAAAACCACAGCACACGATAAAAACAAAAATAAATGCCAAGTCACTTGTTCTTATTCACATCAGCTTCATGTCAACTTGGAGAAAATTAGTTTTTGGTGTAAATATATGACGAGAGTATTTGGCTTGAAGACGGAGAATGGGGATCCACTTTGTTCATGGGGATCTGCCTCAAATCCGCAAGTCTTGAATCTGCAACGAAACGCGAAGATGTTTCTTTGCGAGTCACAGTGACACTAAAGACTATTCTAGAACTACGTTTATCTTGAAACGGGATCCTTGATATGTGGCAGGTTGCCATTGTTGGAAAAAGTTTATTCTCAGGTGTGAAATGACTGTAACAGTAAAAGTTATACCACTTTTTCGACAACATTTTCCCCTGAGTTTCCTCTGCAGAGCGGCTGAGCGCTCCCTCAGAGTTAGAGAGAGGAGTTCAGTCACACAGGAGGAGCTTGGAGTAGAGCTGTTAACTCTTCTCCATGTTGAGAAGAGCCTGTTGAAATTCGGATGCCTCGTGGACGCCTTACTAGGGAGGTGTTCCAAATATGTCTCATCCAGAGGAGAGCCCAGGTGAGACCCGAGGGAAGATGCCTCAGGATTCCCCTGAATGACCTGGAGGAAGTGTGTGTAGACCTGGCAACAGATAAAGTGGAAGAAAATGGATGGATGGAAGGATGGATCTCCCCTGATGATTTTGACCTTGTATAATGCATGTGTCATATACGTAGAGGATAAAATTCTGTACTTAGCAGATCTCTGTTGACAGCCAGGTTTTGCTCCAGTTCATACTAAAACCTATCTGCCTGATAAAGTGCAGCCGTCCTGTCGTGGGTGGGTGTGTGTGTGTCTGTGTGTGTCTGTGTGTGTATGTGTGTATGTGTGTGCAAGGAGCTGGAGGTCATGAGGCCTGACAGCTCCTGAGCCTCTCGTAGTGTTGCTGTCAGAAGAGCAGAGTGAACATGTCACTCAAACGCTCCCAGTCACTGTCCAGCACACTGGCAAATCCAACAGCTGTTCGCCACAATGGACCCGCAACACACAGAACAAGCACCCCAATCAGACCAGAAATCCATCTGGTATACTGCTTGCATTCACTCCACGCAGCGAATGTGGAATGGAAATGACATTTGGTGAAACTAACAACTTAAAAACTCTGTGCCTGACATTTACTTTATTTAATGTTCTTTTGTAAAATCCATGTTCAAATTAAGGCGCTGTTATTGCACTGTTATGTGTTGAACATGACAGTTACAGTACATAAACCCTATTATCCAGAAGCTGTGCAGAAGCTGTGTAACCCTTTTGGTACCAAAGAGGCAGAATCGCTATGTAGGGTAAGAATTTTGTACTGTGGAAGCCGTTCCACAGAGGGGGATCTGAATTTATTTTAGGGGCACCAGCAGAACAGTGAAAGTCTGCAATAGATCCAATACTAATCTGCCTCGATCAGTCTCACAATCTGATAGGTTTTGAGTTCGAAACCAGCCAGGGATATCAAAAGATTTATAAAAAGGACACTTTGACGATGACTTAAGTTTATCGTGGGTTTATTGACTACATACGAAAATAGAAAAATATCAACGAGGAGGGGTTTGGTCACATTAAACAGAGATGTTAAACATATCACGTGAATCACACATTAACGTGGCAATTAGAACAGTCTTACTTTGACGTAGTCCGTATTGAAGAACCGAGGAATGAAGAAAAGGAAGGGGGTGGGCAGTCTACGTGCTCCTTTGTTCGGGCAGGAGAGAGAGACAAAGGCCAGCCGGTTCGATCCAAACTTTAAATCCCCACACACGTACGCTGCCTAGAAAAGCGTCGCATGTGGAGGCGTCCAGAGAGCCGGAAAGTGGCAGGTGGGTGAGAGTTTGTGGTCTCCGACAGCGGGTGTTGTTAGCTGTCCTCGTGGAGGTATAGGGGCCCAAGTTGTTGCAGGCCCAGAGGTCGCGTTGGAGACGCGTACCTGAGTTGCTAAGTTGATTACGATGATGCCAAGAGGAAGTTTCTCTGAGCGGCTTGTGGTTTTGTTGTGTCCAATGAGGCGCGTCTATGACGTCATCTTTGTGCGTCTCCCTGGACAGATGTGTTATACGGCATATACACACAATACAAACACATTGACGTTCATAACACATATACAGACACACAGCGCGTTTACATTACAGACAATGGTACACCCGGGTAGAGCCAGTAAAGGTTATCAGAATACTGGCTTCCAGAGCGATGGTTTCGAATGTCCATCTCGGGTGTGCTAGTGTCCAGTGTCCACTGGGGGGCGTCAGAACGCCGTTGGTAGATCGCCAGTCTGCCTGGGAAGAATGTCCTCAGTCCTTAGAGAGTGTGCAGACCCGATTTGATCTTTGATCTTGCCGGAATGGAGGGCAGAGATGTTTGGTTCTGTGGTCGATTCATTGTCCCAGGTTGAAGGTTGTTATCTTTGTGACTGATGATAGTCCTCCATTCGACCTTTTTATGGCCCTGTTTATACTGAGATGCTGCGCAGACGTTTCCAGGCTATTAACAGAAACGACCTGGCTCCTAATGCCAATTTCTCAGCGTTCACATGAGGTTGAAAAACGATGTAGTTCTAGCGCCCGGCCAGTAGTGGGCAGAGAAACTTTACAACACTCACACGACCCCCAGCCCAGTGCCCAGCCCTGGTCTCGGCAGAGTACTCACTTCCTGTGCCAGACCCTCAGAACGTACCAACATCATTCTGCCTTTTAACAGCAGCTGTGAAAATGGAAACTGAACCTAGAGCTTCGTGTGGTCTCGTTTGGACGAACGAAGGAGTAGAATTATCCTCTGTCCCGCGCTGGAAGCCCACGTAGCTAGTTAGTGCGCGCGGCGCCATTTTTGTTGATGTTTGTTCTCCGCTACTGCGCATGTCCAAATTTACGTGCGGGAGCAGCGCGGACGCGGGGGTCAGAGCAGAGGGGGATTTCACACCTTTCCCCTCTCGCGGGTGTGAAAGAGAGCCCCCGCTGTGCAGCGTTTCTGAGTTGTCCCACTCTGCAGGCTGAATCTGAACACTTACGTTTTCACCCCCCTGGAACACAGTCTCCGTATGAACGGTTGGTAGCAACCGACATCCAACTATACCGTTTTACTGCCACATTGTCTCCGTGTAAACTCAGCCTATGTCTCGGATGTAGGCTCTGGGATGGACATTCCCAGACCGCATGTTTACTTTATCTCGGCTGGTTAACGTCTCAATGGGGCCGTGTTTGCTGAGTCGTGCCCTCTTTGTCACCTTACAGCTATGAGCACCTGAATCCAGCCCACTTTCGACCTGGTTTCTTACAAACATTTCCCTACATTTTTCTTGCATGTTTTACTTTAATTTAGTTAAAAAGTCAGGTAGTTGTAGTCCTCTTTTGCTAATACAGTTTCAGGGCTCCGCTTCTGGTCTGTCTCCTCAAATTTTTGATCTTTTAAAAATGTCAATCTGGAAACACTCAAGACAGCGATTTGGTGATTAGACCCTGGCAGAAATATTGCATGACGTATGAAGAGGAATATGAGCTTTGCAAGCCCTGGTGGTGGTGGAAGGTGAGCCAATAACATGAAGATTCCTCCACTGAAGAGGTGGTGATGGGGAGGAGGTGGGTTGCTGCACAATCAGCAGTTAGAAATCAGGACGGCGATGCTCTGTTTAAAGGTGTGCAGCTGAGGCTAATGGCGATGAGCTCAGAATTGGGATGGCAGTTGAGAGTGAAAACGAGAAGCCTTTCTTTCTCATTTTCATTGATCATGTGGCATAAATTGCGACCCATGTGGCATCAAAAAATGTGTTAAATTGCACTTGACAAAACCTGGAGCTGTCCTGTGTCATAGGTAAATTTTAAAGTACAGAAAAGGAGGAGGAAGGATGCTTTAGTTTCACCTGAATATCTAGATTTGTGTTTCTGTTTCTCATCGTATGGTTTTGTAAAAAGGTTGGCAGGTTTATTTGTATAGCACAAATCATTGGCAAGGCAGCAAGAGGGGCAAACATTAAAATCATAAAACAAGCAAAAACATAAATAATAATAACTGTACTAAACAAGGAGTGCAGATAAGAAAGTATTGCTCAGATGCTTATCTGATGATATTCAAGAAGTGAAATGAGGTGAGCGAATAATCTTCCATCTATGGTAAACTTTTACAGCCTTAGGTGTAAAAGAATCAAAAAGAGGAATAGCAATTTTACCTTACTTATGTGTGACAATAGCTGGTTCAATTAGTAATTTTAATTGATTTAGACTTGACCAAGCTCTACTCAGTGAATGTTATCCATATATCATCCAACAAATCTTGTATTTCTTTGTTTATGTCTGATTTCCATGCCTTGCCTTTGGATAGCTGTGCTTTGAGATATTTATACCGAGGGTTAAACAATCTTAGTGGAACAGCAATATCTTTCGACCGCACTCTTTTGTGTCTCAAAAGGCTGCACAGATTAACAGCCTGCTTAACTTCAGTGTCATTACCAGCAACAGAAAATGAACCATGAAGCTTCTCCCAAGGGCTCATTCTTAACAAAGCATCCAGTTGGCTATGGCTGGCTTTTGGAGAAAAAATGTGTTGACTGATCTAACACTTGAGTCCAGACACACACAAAAAAGCCTGGGGAAAAAACGGAAAAGCAAATGAAGTCATGTCTGCTTTGTTCCTACTCTACATGTTTATTTTTAAAGCTCGCCGCTGTATCTGCACCAGCCAGCCATGCGTTTTCATCATTTCCATCTCTCTTTTGTATTTTTTTTTTCTTGTGTATGTTTTGTGTCCAGGCTGCTTAGTGTGCTCTGCTGTAATCTGGACACGTTTCTGCTGCTGGAGAGTCAGTACAACATCTGTTCTATGCTTCTGCAGCGGCAAAAAGAAAATGTCACAGAGTTGGACAATGGCGAAGGGTATGGGTCTTATATAAACACTGACACTTCAAATTATATGTGGCTTAGTCCAAAAGCAGTAAGCAGAACCACTACAATGTACTGCTTTTACTGTCAAACAGATAGTATTATCGTGGCTTATGAAACTACAACTACTTCCTGTTTATTGGGTGGTATGCAATTTCTATGTTATACACAAAATGTTAAGAATCAATAGTAGGCAAGTGATGATTCAATTCAATTCAGTTCATTTTTGTATAGCCCTAAATCCCAATATACCGGTCATCTTGGAGGACTTTCCAAAGTTGTCAATTCACCAACAACTGATCAAAGAATAAAATAGTTTGTTTACAGGAAATGTAGAAATAACAAACACGAAGGAGCAATTGGTTCATACGGGGTCCAATGTACCTAAAAGTTATTAAATTTTGAAAAAAAAATCCTGGATCATCAAGGCAAGGCAAAGATCCAGGACTCAAGCCGGTGAACAAGATGATGATGTTAGAAGTTGACATATATAAAGAGCTTCCAAATGACACTCAGGCCCCATCCGCACGTAGCCGGATATTTGCCAAACCGAAGATATTTTCGGTTATATTAAAAATAATAAAACCTACATATGACACTTTAAAGCTGGGGTCTCCATCCATTTTCAATAGGGGAGTTACTTTTATACAACAGAACATCTAGAATACATGTAAAATATACCATAATATTGTACAACCCTAAATTTATACTCATAATAGATGTGTAATGACTCAAAATGGGTTAATTCAAGATTCAAGATGTGAGATAATTCAATATCCTTTCTGAAAGGGGCAGGCGAGCTACTGGTCGCTCCTGAGCCACAGGTTGGGGACTCCTGTTTTAAAAAATCCCTGTTTGCTCCAGATGTCACCTTCAACATGAAACGCAGCGGAAACAACCTGTAAAGTGTTTTTTTTTTTTTTTTTTTAGAAGGGAGTGCTAAAAAGCCTGTTTTCTGGTACTAAATGGTGGGCAGTAGTTTGGAGGTGGATGCTGAATAGAAAAGAGACGAGGACATGCCAGGCCGCGTCATATGTCGGAGTGTTGGCCGGGTTTTGATGCCGATGATTTATTCCTCTATTTCCTCCTCTTGGCCCTTCTCCTGTTCTCTTCCCGTAATGGCCACTGACATCAGCACGCTTCATTCTGATTTGAACCAACTCTCCTTCACCTAATCATTCAGCCGTTCAAAGTCATCTAAACTTCCCCAACAGTTTTGATGACATTTGGGGAATACAAAGTCAGAAGAGGTTTTGCCTACAATATCTATTACAATTTTAGTCTGCACCAGTATCTGGCTGTTCTTTTAATTACCACCAGAGACACTATAATTTGGTAAAAATGTTGTTCGAAATATTGGCAAAAAGTTTGAGTTTGAAACTTTCGCCATTAGACCCGGCCTTTAGGTGCTATATGACCGCGGCAAATGGGCTTGGGCACGGTTGCTGCAAGTGGGCCTGAACACGGTTGAGAGAGATGGGCCAGGGCACGCTTCCAAAGCCCAGCTGAGGGGTGTCAGTGTGGCAGGTGGTGAAGTGTTGTACTACATTGCATTTGGTCTGGCACGGTTAAGAAAAAAAGCCCTTCTTCACACCCCTGTGGCGACAATCCGGGCCACTTGCATTGGACAGAGAACTCCTCTAGCTCAGTCAACGTTAGTGTCACACTCACCATTTTGATCATAAATAGATTTACAGTCTATGCCCATCAGACCTCTAAAACTAATAAGCAGGGCAGGGTCTGGTTATTACTGTGATGGAAGACATCTGGAAACAACAAAGGGCCACAGTGGAGCGGCCAAACTGTTGTTGTGTCCTTAACCCACATTATTTAGTATGAATCTGATTGATACATAAATAGCCGGTGGTGTTTGAGAGGGACCAACGGCACATATTAGTTGCCTCGCTTCTGTCAGTCTCCCCCAGGGCAGCTGTGGCTTGAGCAGTAGTGTTTGCCATCATGAGTGAGTCTTTAGGTGTTATAAAAATGCATTATTATCAATATTACTAGTGAGAGAGATGTGCAGGGATCATCAATATATTTTAATTTAGTTACAGCAAATGTATGTACTGTGAACTATAGAAAATGTATGAATGCAAAAGCCATATTCATTTCCAGCATTCTAAAAGTTATGATGAACCATGTTTTCTTTGACTGAACAGGGACATAATCCTGGACAGTTTATCAGTGGAGAGGAACTTTGTGCTGGTGTGTGTCAGTGCTGTCGGTGGTCCCTCAGAAAGGAAAGTCCCTCCTCGCTCTATACAAGAGGTCTGTACTTTGTTTATTAATGTGTTTTCTGAATAGTGTGTGCAAATCAACTTCTAGCATTAGAATTTGAAGATGTCCCAATGATTTCCAGCTGCTGCAAAGATTTTGTTTGAAACAGTATGGTTTGGGAAAAGTTATTAATTATTTAGAGGTTGTTTACAGACTCTCCTCTGAAAGTAATTTAAGATGAGGTTATAAAACGAAACGAAAAGGATCGGATTCTGGGGTGGGAAAATAACGTTTTATATATGCATCCATGCTTTAATTAATCAACACCATACACTGTATGGACATTACTAACCCCCTAGCTCAATGGAGCCTAATATGGAAGTGCTCATGGAGAACGTTTTTTTCCAACTCGCTCTGGCTCCAATTGACGTACAATAAACTTTGGCACTCTTTTTAATCTTGGTGTTTATATTGTGAAATTGTCTTTTTTAAATACAGATATGAGCCTTAACAACTGAGCAATCAGGAGCATGCTGTCGCCAAATCCTGCTTTAGCTATAGGGAGTAGTGCTGTTACTTCCAACTACAGTACACAATACCACATTTGCATAATTTTATTGTCTTTATTTTTCTTTCTTTTTCAAATTATGCAAACTGGGAGGGGACTGCTTTAATAATTGTGTCTATATGTATATGTACATTTGTAATAGTTGAATATTTCTGTGATTGTCAAAAGTTTGTTCGAATGTACATTTTATGTGGATGTGGACTTGACTCTACTTTCCTGCAGGGAGATGATCCTTTCCCTTGGCCTCTGTTTAGCTGCTACCCTGTTCCGCAATGTTACACTATGGAGATGAAAAGAACCGAACCGATATCCTCTGGTATAAAGCTGGGCCAAGATTGGGTCAGTATTTTCTTTATGTTTGTGCTTGTAAAATATTTCTTTTCTCCCTCTATAGATCATGAACTGAATACGTTTCTGGCATCGACCGAGGCTATTAGTGATGAAAGCTGGGTGAAGGTCTGCAGGAGTCACTATCGGAGGGTTATGGCAAAGACGCCCACTCGGCTGACAGGCGATGGTGAGGATGTTACAGACACTGCCACACATTGGTTTTTCACGCATTTATTCATTTATTGATTTTTTGATAGGGACAAGTGTACAATTCAACATACATGAAACACCACAACATTTGTAGCCAAGGCTAATTTGCAATGTCAAACTTAAAAAGTAAAAATGTATATACAGTGGGTTGCAAAAGTAAGGGTTAGGATTTTTTGACCATAACAAAGTAACAGACAACTCTGAAGTAAAAACTTTGCACATTAATAGAATGTACGTTTTGCCCATTCATCTTTACAAAACAACTCAAGCTCTGTCAGCTTGGATTAAAAGCCTTTGTAAGCGGCAGTTTTCAGGTCTTTTCACTTTTCAGTAAACAATCATTCATAGGTAATCATTTTGCTTAGAATTACATTTCTCAGGGGTTGGTGTCATCGGGACTTGTTGCGTTTTTTTTGGGTTTGTGATTTGATTGATTTTTAGAACATCGGGTTTGGGGTGAATTTTTTGGGGGGTTGATGCTGCTATTGTCTGCTTGTGTATGTATCATTTCAAGTGTTATGTGTGTATGGAAAAATACACACAAATATATAGCCATAACAAGATAAGATGAGATAAGATAAACCTTTTTTCGTCCCTCAGTGAGGAAATGTCAATGTCATACAGTAGTTGCACACATTACAGCAGAATAGAAGGAGAAAAGAGAGCACTCAGGTTATAAGCAAATCTTTGTTTGTGGCCGTATCCGTGACAACATGTGCAAAACTATAAGCTTTATTAGTTATTTTTTAAGCCTCTGCATACAATCCAGTCCTATTTTGTTTATTCTGTATCGTTTTGCAGGGGTTGAAGAGCTTTCTAATGATATTCAAATTCTTTTCTACCCCATCCTTCTTTGTGGGTATTTTAATGTTAATATCAAGCATAAAAGAGGAAAACATCGGATCATATTTCACTAGCTCTCGCCACCTGCCTCTTGGTATTTTGTGACAGCTGCACTCGCACACAGCGCTCCATGGAAGCCTTGTATTCTATGTTCATGATTTTTTGAAGCGCCATCATCAGCCCATTTTACATTCTCTTGCTTTTCTAATGATTCCTATTCAAAATGCATCACGTTGGCATCATCATTAATGCATGCATGTACTGTACTGTGATTACATCCTTAATGCATTCAAACCAAGCGCTCGGCTTGTTTTAGACCATTCACTAAAGCAGATATTTGTTAAGTGGCTCATTTTATTGTCTTTCAAAATATATATTCAGCCGTCATATGCAAAAATAAGGACTATTTCCTGAGCATTGTATTGTCTCTGATTATCACTTGTTTTTCCAAAAGGCTCTCTTGAACTGAAAGTGATTAGCGGTACTATAACATCAGGCGATCAAAAGCAATTGCGATTAGAAATGCTCCCGTCTTCAATAGGTTCCATCTTGTCAGTAATGATGGCTTAATTGGTTTGCCTTAACAGAAAAAGAATGAGATTAATTTAGTGACTTGTCAAGGGCAAGATCAGATCTTATTTACCGGTGCTTTTGTCAGGTTGTTAACAAGAAGATCAGTACAAATTAAAATTGTATTACATTCTGGTTTGATACATGATTTCACTTGTATCAATATTCTTATCCAATGTGCGTTCTATTGCAGTTTTAACGCTATGATCTGGTTTGGGGCTAAGAAAATACAGCAGAAGGGATCGAGAATGGTTCTCGGTCACTTTATCCCACCAGGGGCGATTTGAGCTGCATAAAACACATACGGAAATACAGGAAATTTCAAAGAAACAAAGGGAGTCGATCTACTTTCTCTGAACAAGCATAGGGGACAATACATTCAAATCTTGCTAGATAAAGTCCATCATATAAATTGATGATTCAATAATAGTAAGCTCGTATAGAGAACCTTTTATGTTTTTATTCTGTTTTTGTACTTCTTAAGTTAGATGTACAGCACACACTCCCGTAGCTTGCTACTCACTGCAACGTGATGCGACATCAAGACCTCAGGACAGTCGAGCCGTTAATGGATGTAAACATTGTCTACAGATGCAGACAGTAACAGCCAACTCTCACAGTGAAAGAACCATTACATAATATCTCAAAGGTCCACTCTAGCGCGATGAGGCAAGAATGCATCACTTCCAGAGACCAGCACAACACTCTCAAAAAGCACTGGCCAAGTTAGACATTTGGGACACTGGCTTACTCCCGTTGATTTTGTTGCCATCGTGTTGTTGCACATTGCTCTGCTACTGCCTCAGTAGCAGTCATATTTATTCCACACAGTGAAATGAATATGATATTCACAGGGGTGGGAAACTACACCTTTTTGTCTTCCTCCCACTCCTTTTTATTTTCATTTCGTACATGAAAAGTACAAAAAAAATAAAAAAAATAAAAAGATACTCAAAGACAAATCTATATAGAAGAACATTTGAATCATGTACAATATTTAAATATGTAATTAGAGTAGCATTTTGATATTAATGTTTGATGTACATTCAACTCATTATGAATAAACACTCAATACTTTATTTCTACCAGTTAGAAATAAAGTGTTCAATAACATTATAAAACATTTGCAATTTCCGCAGACTTGGCAGATCTCTTGGAAAAGGCCGTTTCCCATTTGTCTAAAGCAGACTGTGAACAATTCTTTCCTCAAGCTTTGTACACAGGTAAGTTTTTTAAGCTTAAAGATTGTATGTAATATTTTCATTCTAAACTACATCTTGTAAATTATTTGTATCCCAGATAATTGCTTGACATGTGCAATTCATATAAATGGAATAAATTACAATGAACATAATGTGTATGATATATAAGTAGAATCTCCAATCAAAGAGCAGAATCAGGTTTTCACTTGGGTTGCTAGTTTTAAATGTAGCTGTTTTTTCTATTATTTTCTTTTTTACACACAAAAAATAGCACAATGTATTTGTCACGTGGGAATTGAAGAAATAGGGAACCCAAAATGCAGGACTGAAAATCAAATGTAATTTGATAAAATTCAAATCCAGCGTGACAAAAAGAACAAAGATCCAGAACTGAAAAACTAGACATGCAGGACAAATGTGGTAGAGACAATAGAGGACATGTGGGGTAAAGCACAGGGTATAAATACACACAGGAGACACAGGTGGGTCACATTAGGGTGGGGCTAACAATCAACAGGAGGGACAGGAATTGAACTCAAAATACAAGAGAACAAATAAAACAAAATAAACAAAGAGGAGCAGAAGAGGATCCAGCACGAGCTCCAGTGGTGAATTAGGAGGGCCAAAAAGGACGATGGGAAAAGGCTGAAGCAGAAGCTGGAACAGGGAAACGCCCGTGACGTGTGGAGAGGCCTAAATAACATCTCCGGTTTCGGACAGACTGCTAGAGGGACAGCGGATGGAGACCAGCGCAGAGCGGATGAATTTAACCAATATTTCAACTGGTTTGATTCTCCCCCCTCTCCATCTGCCCCCCTTCCCGCCCTCACCTCTTCACACGTCTCCAGCCCAATGATCACTGCCCAGTGGACACTGCCTTCGGCTGCGGCGGGCCCCCCTGCCCCCACCTCTGACAGTAAACCCCGGTCTCCCCTCACTCCCCCCTCTCCATCACACCGGACCAGGTGAGGAGTCAGCTCAAGCGACTGAACAGAGGAAATCCGCAGGACCGGACGGGATCAGTCCCAGGCTGCTGAGGACCTGTGCAGACCAGCTCTCTGAGGTTCTTCAGCTACATGTACAACCTGAGCCTCATCCTGGAGAAGGTCCCTGTCCTATGGAAGACCTCCTGTGTGATTCCGGTTCCTAGAATAGTGCTCGCCAAGGAACCGGTTCATTACTGACCAATCGCACTGACCTTCCACCTGTTGAAGACCATGGAGCGGCTCATCATCGCTCTGTGGTCAGACAGCAGTTTGCCTACAGGCCCAACATCGGAGTAGAGGACGCTGTCATCTATTTGCTGCAGCGGACGCTCTCCCACCTGGAGCCCTCCGGGAGCGCTGTGAGGGTCATGTTTTTTTGACTTCTCTAGTGCTTTCAACACTATCAGACCAGCACTGCTGCGGGGGAAAATGGAGAACGCGGGAGTGGACAGTAACCTCACTGCATGGACCATCGACTACCTCTCGGACCGACCACAGTACGTGCAGCTGCGCAGCTGTGAGTCTGAGGTGGTAGTCTGCAGTACTAGGGCCCCTCAGGGCACTGTGCTCTCACCGTTTCTTTTCACCATCTACACTACAGACTTCACATACGACACCCACAGCTGTCACCTGCAGAAGTTCTCCGACGACTCTGTCATCGTGGGCTGTGTGTCTGAGGGGAACGAACTGGAACACTGGTTGGTTATCACGGACTTCGTCGACTGGTGTGAGCGCAGCCACTTGTGCTTGAACGCCAGTAAGACCAAGGAGATGGTAGTCCATTTCAGGAGAAAACCACTTTCCCACATGCTGCTGACCATCCAGGGGGAGGACATTGAGCTGGTGGACAGCTTCAAGTACACATTAACAATAAACTGGACTGGTCCCATAACACCAACGCCCTGTACAAGAAGGGCCAAAGTCGCCTCTTCCTTCCGAGGAGGCTGAGGTCCTTCGGAGTGAGCAGGCCTCTGCTCAGGAATTTTTTTGACTCTGTGGTAGCCTCTGCCATACACGACGCTGCCGTGTGCTGGGCCCCGGGCAGCACAGAGCGGGACAGGAGTAGACTCAACAAGCTGGTCAGGAGGGCCAGCCCCACTCTGGTCTGCTCCCTGGACTCTGTGGAGGAGGTGAGGGACAGGAGGGTGTTAGTCAAAGTCACCTCCATCATGGACAACACCTCCCACCCACTGCACAGGACTGTAGAGGAGCTGAGGAGCTCCTTCAGTGGAAGACTGAGACACCCTCAGTGTAAGAAGGAGCGCTACCGCAGGGCCTTTATCCCCACTGCTGTCAGACTGTACAATAAGTCACTTTAAGTCACTTGCACCAGGACAACAACAAAAAACCACACTACTATTGCCACTGTGTCTTAATTGCCACTTTTATTGTACATAATATATCCTGCATTTAACATGTTTGCACACTTATTTTCTTTGTGAGTCATTCTGTCCAGGTAAATTTGTCCTGTGTGAGATCAATAAAGTCTATCTTATCTTATCTTCAATAATGCTTAATGACAGATTAAAAACAAGAGATAGATTAAACCAGCATTTTATTATAATACCAGTCCAAAGCACACATTTCTTGTTAAAACTATACCAGCTAAAACTGGTATGATTATTAGTTATTGGTTTTAGTATTATTATTATTATTAGTTTTACTCATGATTGGGCCCTTCATGAGATCCTGACATAACTTTTGAGTCCTTTTCTAATCGGTGGTTCACGAGTTCTACAAACACATATCATACAATTTTAAAATCCTGAATCACAAGTTAAAATGTTTTTTGTCATACTTCCTACATATTTCATCTACAGTGTTTATGAACAACCCCCTTATCAAACCATGTACTTTGTTAACCAAGTGTTGTTTGTTTGTTATGTTGATATATGTGAAAACATTTGTTGCTCAGGTTCAAGATCAGAATCAGAATTATTTGTAATACCATTGTGACTAACAGGAAGTCACAAACTAGGACATTGATTTGGCTCTTGGTGCAAAAAAGTTATAAAAGTAAAAATAGAATAAGACATGAATAAAAATAAATACAAAATCTACATAACATTTCTTAGAATTACATTACTATACAAGTTCACTGAGTACAATTACTACTCTCAATAATCTTGAATCTAATTATTGAAATGTGAAATGGTGTAGTTCTGTTGCACCTTAAAAGTTCTTCTGTACCAATCCTCCTTAAGAGTGATGATTGGTGAGTGTTTGTTTATTTTCCAGTGGCTTATACATCTGATTCAGAGCGATGAGTGAGAGAAAGCAAATCTGCTCATTAGTAAATATCAAGTCAACCCATGCTCTTTCTTAATGCTAATACAGTTTCATCTGTGACCTAAATATCTGTGCAATCACAATGTGTTGGCTGCAAAATGCCTCATAAATGAGTTGACATTTTCGCACATCTCCTGTAGTCATTTGACAGTGATGAGAATGTTTATCATGAGGGCTTGTAACAGCATGGGTCCTGATCATAAAGTCAAGTCAAACTGTATCTGTTTACATAGCGCTGTGATTACAGTCAAGGCTACTGCACCGTGATGTAATACTTGTGTTTTGTGAGTTTTAAGTCGTATACTGTAGCTTGGTTGAATTGATTTAAAGTTGGTGCAGAAGTAATCAACAATTCAGGATTAATAGGCATAATTTAATCTTTAAAGGTAATTTCAGCAATTTAAATAGCCTTTAATTTGCAAAGGAATGTATATTTTTTATCTGGGACACTGTATTATTGTAAGTTTAACCCAAAACCAATAAAGACGGGCCTCTAGGATTTGAATTAATTTCGACCAATCAGGAGGCTGCAGGGGTAAGAATGGGCCAGTCTAACCAGGCAAGCACTGGTAAAACTCTCTTACTTTGAAAAGTTACACACACACATAATATATTATTGATAATGTACACCTGAAAATAGTGGTTTGAGTTTTGTTTTGTTTTTTGAGCAATTTATTGAAATCTTTCAGCTTATTTTTTCACACATGTATTATAATGTATGAGCATTTATTACCATACTCTATTTAAGTATGTAAATAAGAAAGTAAACCTTACTACAATACCCTTTTTTATATAGAAGACAATATTTCTTTACATGTGACGGCTTTTAGTTGAAGTCTGGTCTTGCTTATAACA
Organism: Knipowitschia caucasica; assembly: GCA_964034765.1. Classification (NCBI taxonomy): domain Eukaryota; kingdom Metazoa; phylum Chordata; class Actinopteri; order Gobiiformes; family Gobiidae; genus Knipowitschia; species Knipowitschia caucasica. Next base: position 27,060,901 of record OZ035839.1, on the reverse strand, counting down.
AGCTGTTGTTGTTGAAGCACTACACTTTGCTTGCTATATTCACTTTTTTCACATTCACTTTCTCTCATCGTTCTGCTGCTTAATATTCCTCCTACTGTAGAGTGTGAGAGGCGACCAGGCAGCTGTCAGGGCTCTTGTCGGATCCCACAATGCACCAGGGGGGAGTGCGCGGGGGAAAGGCTCTGAGTGACGTGGGCTACAGTCTCCACGCTGCCCTACTTGAGTGCTGTATTGTGGAGAAAGAACCCACTCATTTGCGGAGTATTAACCTCTGTGTCGCTCCACTTTTCACTCTTGTATCTCCACAGTATTCGAGCCCAAGGCAAAAGTCCAACCATCTAATTTTTATCTGCTGGCCCGAAATACGGGGGCCACAAAACGAAAGAGAACCATCTTTAATAGGTCACATCAATATCTGTGGCCTCTTTCAACTTTTAAATTCATCCACTTTTTGGAGTTGAAAGTATGTTTAAGATAAATTCAGAATTTCCATAATTACTATAAGCCACTATTTTCTTTCTTTCAACCCTGCGGCTAGTATAGCAATGTGGCTAATATGTTTATTCTTGTTGTGGTAGAGTTGTTGAGTCCAGACAGTTTATGGACTTGTTATTTTTATTTCGATCAAGTTTTTTTTATAACTGGTGAATGAGTCATGGAAGGTTTAGCTGTTAAACACCTCATCATCCTCAACTATATTGTATGTCTACATTGTTTCCCTCCACTACTATTATGGTATTATATCTATTAAGCTCATTGTCCGTTTCCCAGGAGAGGAGGAGAGTGTGACGAGTGCTGCTCTGACGTCAGTAGAAGAACTGGGGATCAACATTTGTCTCAGGTAACCACCGTGTTTGTTTATCTAACATAAACTGTATTCAATTACCACTACAGGAACATCTACCGGTCAGGCCAAAACAGTGTAATACAATATTTCAGGTACAATGTTGTAGCTCCAATAGCCACAATGGGACTAAATGTAAAACAAGTTGATTCTATGCTGGCAGTGTTCATCTATCTTATTAATGTATATACAGTAAAAAGCTTTCAACACATACTTAACAGAGAAAGTTGTCTTGTGCTGCCTCTGCATTACAGTAAGTAAATATAAGTCTCCCCCTCAAAGCTGTTTTCTGCTGACCAAGCTCCTGCAGCGTGTCAGGTTTGCATTTCTGCAGTAATAAGAACTGAAGAAAGTGCAAAATACACAAACTTAATGTGTTTTACGATTAAAAGTAGAAATGGCCTGCTGGGTTAAATCAGCCCCTATCTCAATAACAACTGAACAACAGCTGAAATTTCCCCACTGTGGGACAAATAAAGTATCTCTTAATCTTAATCTTAATGACACTTTGTACATACAGTGATTTAATTACATAGTTCCATATTTGTGTGGTTTGAAAGTGAGGTACCAAAGCTTTAATGACAATAATTAATTTTTTTCCTGTTACATCCACAGCTATGGCAGCTCTCTGAAGCTGCTCGGAGATGACGCAGTCGGCGACCTGACGCTGCTGATGAAACACATGAAGGTCTTTTTTTGCTCGCAGAGACTTAAAACCACTTCACGCCTCAGTATCCTTTCACAGCTTTGAAAACCAGAGGTAGAATGCAATCACTCCTGCATCACTTCGACTGAGACCCCCGAGTCAAGTGGGAGATGAGAGGCCCATTAAACCTCCAGACAAATGCATAACGTCCAACGAATACATTTTTGTTTAGCGCAGTGGTTATCGCTTGTGTTTCACAGCAAGAAAGTTGTTAGTTTGATTCCACCGTTTGTGCGACTGATGCAAATTACTGGCATTTTACACCTTGCCTTGGGACTACAGTTGGAAACTGATGCATCGGTTTTATATAGCGCTTTTTTTGGACACTCTAAGACGCTTTACATGTCTTAGAGCCTTTTTCATTCACTCCATACACAGTGGTGATAAATGACTAGTAGCTCTACCCACAGCTGCCCTGGGGCACACTGACAGAAGCGAGGCAACCAGTATGTGCCATCAGCCCCTCCGACCACCACCAATCATTCATACACACACCAGACTCATGCTAGGCAATGGGGGTGAAGTGTCTTGCCAATTAAGACAAGACAAGAGACGCAAGAATATTCTACAACTGACACATCATAGACAACAGTCTGTGTTGAATAATTTTCAAGCTCAAAATAACAATTGAGACAATAATTGTAGTGGTTTATACACATTTGGCCTCATCAAAAAATTTTGTAATTCCTATGTATTAGGGCCCAGAGGCAGCTCAGAGCGCACCCCTGTCGCATGCACTCCTCCTTTTGATTGTATTTAAACAAACAAAAAAAGCATATTTCTGTATAACTAAAGACATCTTCTCTGAAGGATTGGCGCCCATCGATTGCCTAGGGTTGTTTTCTGAAATCGGGCCAAATTCTCTCACTTTGAGTTAATTGCTCTTCATTCTTCTGACACCTGCATTAACACTGCTATATGCTGACAGCAAATCTTAAATGATGAAACACTTTAAATTAAAAATTAAGATCCTGCTGCAGGCTTTGGAATTGGATATACAGCATATAAATAAAATTGTCAAAAGATATAAAGTGCATCATATTTCCTTTGTTACTTAGTTTGATAATGTATCCAAAAAGTTTGGCTCTAAAGTTCTGAGAGGTTTTTGGAAAGAGGAGATTACTTTGTGATACCAAACTCCATGAGACAAAATCAATCAGTTATGTGTTTAATTAAAGCAGTTACAGTAATTATTCAAACATGATATACTTCTCAGAAAATATTAATAAATAATAATAATAATAATAATACATCATACTTATTTAAAGCTATAAAGTGGACACTTTAAAAAAGTACAAGATTGCAGTAGTCAAGTCTGGAGGTCATCAAGGTATTCAATTCAATATATTCTTGATAATTCAAGATTTTATCTACTTTTCACTAAATTGTCAAAGAATTGAGCCGGACATGTAGGGAGCACTATGAGAAACATATTTATGCAGTTTACAAGCTAAAAAAAAGTGGTCCTTTAAAACAATGGAGAAGTCAGACTTGTAATCAGAGACTGCATCATCAACAACGCAAGTCGGCTATGGCATTCATATCGTGGATGTTCAATCACTGATGGATTTCATTCTAAAACAAGAGAAGGCAGGTTGAAATATAACTGTACAGTGAAAACTTTACACTAAGCTAGCATTAGCTAAACTTTCATTTTTTGTATGAGGCAGGCCAAATATGGGCAACGGCCCTTTGGACATTGCCCGTACGCCAGATGGCCAGTCCATCCCTTTGTGAATGTGTGCTTGTCTGTGTGTTCGTACACGTGCAAAGTACCCAAGCACCCACTAGTATCTCAAAAGAGATGAAATGTCTTTATATTAGAATACAGAATGGCTGACGTTCACATTTTTTCTTGACCGAAAACCAATCGTATAGTAAAACTTGAATTAATTTATTACATATTGAATACGCTTTAAAAATAAACGTTTTCTAGGTATTCGGAATACAGAATAATTTTTTTTCCCCCGAAGAAAGGGAATACTATACAAAATACATTTTAGGTAATGTATTCAGTATTGTGAACGGAATACATTTTCAAAGTATTCTGCCCAACACTGTTAATTGCATGTCCATGTCATTGAAAACAGTTATGCGGTCCCTTAGCGCCCCCCTCAGTCTGTGTGCAGGACTACCCTGGACACGACTGGTTGGTCTGCACGGTGTTCCTCCTGATGAAGGGCCACATGGAGCGTGCAATGCGTCTGTTACTGGAGCTGTCATCTCTGCTGGTGTCTGCGTTCATATGGCCACCCAGGATCCACGCTTCTGTGAGTATGCAGGCACAACACACTGTCTCTGTGTTTAGTTGTAAACATCAGTGGTTTCTAACAGAACAATCTTAAAGCTGCTGCAAAACACATTTTAAACGTTCCAATGTCTGTTGTGTGTGATGTCTCTGCCACAACTTTAAACAGAGCAGTAATAGCAAAGTTCGTTGAGCACTTGTCCTCTGAGCTCAATTTGATTCAAGTGACTGTTTTCTCCATACATTCACCCATACATTAAGAAATGTATAGGTGAATGTGAGAAAGTTTTGAGTGCCTTGAAAAGTGGAAAACACTATATACACGATATATTATTTTCTTTTGTCTTGTCCGTCTGTATGTTTTAAATTGGACCTAGAGTCTGTAATAAAGTTGAATTGGATTGAATATACTACGATAATGGTATAATTGGTGCAGCCAACCGGAGGTATGTAATCGTGTGTGTTTGCTTGTGTGTTTGTTTGTTTGTAGGCAGGTTTGCGCAAAAACTACAGGCTGAAAGGTTCGTAGAGGGGATGTGATTTAGGAAGACCACATACACATTTTGAAAAGATCCATGACGATACCTTCCTCATTCTTTTAAACCACAAACAATTGGGAGTTCTGGGTCCAAACATTTTCAAAACAATCAGGTACTCATCTAAGACATTAAGAGACAATTATTTTGTTGCTGCCTCCAATCCACAGGTTTAATAAGTAATGTGATTTTTCACATTTAGCTGAATATATATCTCAGGAATTTCAGTAAATATAAACCATACAATATGATATTTTCTCCTATTCAACAGTGCTGGTTACATATTCCAAATATCTAGCTGTAACATGAATAAGCTACGTCAAAGAAACACAAACGAGCCATATTTCCAGCAGTGTGAAGTGGATAGTGTGCAGTTTGCACACTATCCACATATTCCTGTTTGCACATACTCCTGTTCGCACATACTCCTGTTTGCACATACTCGTGTGGTGAACATGCGATTGTGGTAGTATCAGCCTTTGGCGCTCATTGGCCTTACTTCTATCTTCACTAAGCAATACATTGATAATAACATCAGTGTGGTTCTTTGAGAGACTTCACTCGCCTGTAAAGTGCTAAAGTGCTGAGTCTAAGGTATTTTTATTGTATTCAAGCAGTTTATCCATCAGGAAAAAGTGATAAACACATCCTAGTTTCAATCAATCTACACAGCACTAACTTGCAGGGGAGTTTTAGTGCGGAAGATACAAGTTTTGCTTTCACAAACTTTTATCATTGTGTACCCTTTCATCAAAGCTAATTACAACTCAATTGAACCTGTGTTTGGAGACTGCTGTGCGTTTGATCCAGATGAATGCAAATTTCCGATTATTTTCTGCAAAACAGTCAACTGCTTCAATATCACAGAGTAGAGGAACCATCAATTATTTAAAATGCAATTTAAGGAATCAAGAGTGAGGTAAACAAAACTGTTAAAGGTCGACAGATAACACTTGTGGGCTCTCAAAATAGCACACTGACGCGTACTCTTATAACAAAAATTGAATTGTGGCTTCATATATTAGACATGAACCAAATAGATAGTAATGAGGACACAAAATACATACAGAGATAACCGAAATTATACCATACATATACAAAAGGACATTTGGTGAAGAGGGAGAACCCTCGGCTGTCAGCTAAATGGTGTTGTCAGAAAAAGGGTCCACAGACAGAGACCCCCACAGAGAGAGACACCCCCATATATATCAACCGTGATGTTTCCGACAACGTCACACTCATGGAGAGGGACCATTGACAGCTGGACACCAAGAACATTCCTCCCAACACATAATACTGATTACGAGCATGACCGGTTGCCAATGTCCTTCACTTGCACTGTGTTATTCTGACAGGTCCATATTCCTTTGGCTGTGGCTGAGTCTGGAATTGGTCCACTTTACTGGTGCACCGCACACTATGTTGAGATGCTACTCAAATCTGAGCTCCCCCTGGTCCATTCAGCCTTCAGGATATCTGGATTCACCCCATCTCAGGTATGGTAAAAGTTCAGTTATACTAATGATAAACAAACGCATACTTTAACAACTGACACAACTGGCTGCTTAGAGATGGGATACCTTCCGTTTTGTCTCGTTTCATAAATACATGCAATGCAATTTATTTTTGTATAGCCCTTCATGAGAACAGCAGTTGTCTCGGAGAACTTTTCGAAGATGTCGATTCACCAGCAACAGATTTGAAAAACAAACAGATCAAACACAGGAAAGGCAATGATAGTATACAGAGGAGCCATTCGTTCATAGGGAGCGGGATGACCAATGTCCATAAATGTTAAAAAATGTCCTTAAAGGTCCCAGATCATCACTGTCCTCAGACCCTCCTGCATCAGCAAGGAGATGACTTTCTTTTTTAAACAGCGGGACAAAAATGTGAAATCCCAGGTAGGTCAATGTTGTGAGAGGTATTCACTCCCATGGACGGACAAGCGATAGATCCAGGATTCAGGCTGCAGAATGAGGACTGTTGTTTGTCCCAACAGAATGATTGTTGTCAGATTACCAGTGTGTGAACAAATCAGACTCCAACATGCTGTCCTTATATCGTATTGTATCTTCATTTCTCCCTGCTTTTATGAATACCCTTATACAGTGTCTATTTTGACTATTTTATTACTTGTCTGCACAATTTACCAAATCCAATTTCTATTTTGTGACTTCCTGTTACTTACAACAGCAATAAAAAAAATCATATTCTGATTAGAAAATATGTTATCTTTTAGAAACTATTGAGAGCTGATTGGCTGCGTCAAGTTGGTCTTCTCTTTTTTCACGGAAAAAGCTGATCTAAAGATGTGGCCGAGTCCAAACAAACACATGCATGGAAAAACTAGTGATAAAGAAACTGTTTTGAGAGCAAGGAACTGTTACATAGATTTCACATCATAGTCATCTTTTAACTTTAAGATCAAATTCAAGGGACACAGCCCATTAAGATGTTATATGTTATTATAGATTTTCTTTTTAAGTCACTACGTTTTCAATATGAGAAGAAACACTGGATTTGCTCCGCTGTGTTAGGGAGTAAATGATGGTCTAACATATGTGTAGTGCCAGATTCACATAGCCGCATGATTGCTTTACTACTTTACTGGCAACATTTAAGTCAATAACATTTTATTTTTGTTGTGGCTAGAATTGTTTAGTCAGTTTAGTCAGTTTAGTCAGTTAGTCAATTTGTCATATGGCAGACACATTCTTCTGACCCAAGTGAATCAACCACTATAATATACCTAGATTCCCACTCTTAAAAAAATCCTTTTCTCAATGTATCTATAAAACTACTTGTCTTTTTATTGATTCATTGATTATTCCGCTGTTTTGTGATTAAATGTGAATTTATAATGTGTTATTTCCACTGCATTTACGTATGTAGAGTTAAATAAATCTCGGCTTCGACATGTGGTCAAATTAGTAGTGCGCAAACTGCTCATGAACTGTAGACGTCTTCTCAGAGAGCTTCTTCATTACACATTCCTTCACATTGTCTTTCATGGTTTCTTTCTGTCAGTTCAAAACAGCCAAGTCTCTTTTACTCCTGCTTAAAGTTTGCTCTTGGCTCCTGTGCACTCCATTCTTTTGACACCAACGTCTCCTCTATTATCAACTACAGTAAGTGGAAAAGAAAGGCTCCTATATTTTCAAAACTCCCTTCCTTGATCCAGCCTTTGTCGGGTTGACAGTGACGGATCCCATAATGCAGACAGCATTTACGTCCGACTCTGTGAACCTTCAGGTGGATGTTGCATTCCAATAACACCTTCTCTATGTGTAATTATTATACATGAGGTTATTCTTGTCAATTTTTGTTCAGCTGTTTTGTTCCACGCCAGTTCAATTCCAAGCTCAATTACATAATAAAACCAGAGAGCCTTTAGTAGGAGTGCACTGACCGCGTTGGCCGAATAAGCCAGCTGGAGGCAATTTCCTTATATGGGCATTTGTTCCAATGGTGATTGCTTTGCTTTGCACCTGTAACAGATTCAGATTCAGATTCAGATTCATTTATTTCGCCATTTGCAGTATGTATACACCACATTGGAATACATTTGTAAAAGTTCCCCGTGTGCACAGGACAAGTACAGACACAAAACAACATTAAAAGACAAAAATAAAACAAATTTTAAAAACAGTAAACAAATGTCACAACAAATGTCACCGTGAAGTTGACCAACTTAAAACAGATCTATACGAGTGCAAAACATTAAAGTGCTCTATTCAAACTGTTAACAGCTCGTGGAAAAAAACTGTTAGCATGACGAGATGTCCTGCATCTCAGAGAACAGTATCTTCTGCCAGAGGGAAGAAGCTGGAACAAGGCTTTTCCTGGGTGGCCAGAAGAGTCTCTGATAATTCTCAGGGCACTGTTAAAAAGTGCCCTGAGAAGCGGCAGACATGTTGCTAAAGTGTGTGTTGGGATCTTTATTCAAATATAAAATCACACCTCCATACAAGGTAACAATACCCAAAATGCTTCAAGGAAGCCACTCCTTAATTACATATAAACAATAACCCCTCTGTGGTATACATACTTCAAAAGCCCTTGCGAGGGGGCTAAAGGTTACCTCCCCTTCCTGGCCCATAATGTTTATGTTAAGCACATTCTTATTCATTTAATTGATTATATAAACATAATTTCTATTACAGAAACATAAACTTAACACAGATCTAGAGGTAACCGCTGAAGTTAGTATTAGCGCCACCAGCTGGACCAAAGTGTATTCGACCCCATTTGGGTTGGCCCCGTTGAGAAAAAAAAAGTTGTGCCAAAAGTTAACTTTTTTCCTTGTTTCATTTTTACATCCTAGAAGCACTCCAGCCCCATCTACTGTTTTCAAAAAGAAAAGTAGTGTTTTGAAAAGAAAAATAAATAATCACTACAACGTATATTTTCTTCAACAACAATTCTGTTTCTTTTGACCAATTAGGTGGTAGTGGATCATTTCCAAAGGCACACCAAGCATTATCTCAAGGGACACTTGGCCCAGTTTGTTTGTAAAAACCTATGTGACCGTGCCCTAATACACACACTGGTTGAAAAACCAGTTACTTTTCAATGTTAATGAATAAGAACCAGAGCCAGTTGGAGCAAGACTTTGTTCATGAGTACTTTATTGAGCCAGCGGGTTAGCTTTGTCCAACTATATACAGTTTAGGAATAAAAACATGCCACAAGTTAAGAATCATCACCTGTTTCCACATTTAACTTCGCAATTCATATTTTTTATTAAACCCTATGACAAGAAATGATCTTTTCTTGTACTTTTCTGACATGGACAAAATGTTGGCATTTAGATACTGTTTGGAAGACGGTGAATTGTATTTTTTAAATATTTGTTTGCATGCAAAAATGATTTGACAGGCCTTTGTACTGCCATATCCTGGAGCAAGCCTTTTTCTTCAATCCATTCCTAGACGCATTTATCATAATAGCGCATCCATCATAAATATTAAAAAACACTTAAGAATCCATTCACTTTCAAGTGTTTGGAGTGGAGTTGTTCTCAGCTCTGTATTCTCAGAAATCACAGATTCAAGTTTAAGCATAAACTACTTTTTGTACATAACACAATGCTTTTCATATCATAATTGTATCTTTTAAGTCACTCAAAAGCTGGTGCACAAATATCCGCATGAATGCAATGCTCTGAAATATTCTGAAGAACTGGAGAATAAACATGATTCATATCTCTGGTCTTTGGCTGTGAAATACTTTAGAGCTTCATTTATTTTTGCTGGAAACTATTGGGAAGCAGCTGCCTCATTAATATCACACATCAACACATCATCAACCGCACAAATAAACATTAGCATGCATCTGCTCCAGTCAGCGTCCCAAAGTCCCAAATCAATATCAAACACCAGAGAGCACTTTTTATCTTGTTGTCCAAAAAAATAAAGCATTATTTTAGGTGAAACTGACTCCATCTGCCCGTGTTCACCTTTCCGAAGATTGGACCTGAATTGCCTTCTCTCATATCTATAGGGTTTAGACCTGTATAAACACTTTACTTCAGCCTTTGTGCTTTTTATTTTTCTCTCTTTAATACATATCTTTCATGTGGTATGTATTAAAGAGAGCGTATCCAATTCCCCAGTATCTGGGGAATTGGTTATCAGCATCACTCTGTCCCATCTCTGTCACTTTATCACTTTAATGCATTTTAAAGTATGCAGAGCTAATAAAAAAAGCATAAAAAATACATTAACACTGTGTGAGTTGTGTGGTCCCATTCTTGTATAGATGTGTTAATTGTATTTCTTTTGTTTTCTAATTGTATGTCTCCTATCTAATTATTTGTGTCTATTTTTTGGTATATTTTGACTTGACGTAGCTTGATTTTTAATTCGTATTAATTTTTGTTTATTTTGGGCTAATGCCGATCCTGCACTGACCCTCCCCAGATGTGTGTCCACTGGCTGACCCAGTGCTTCTGGAACTACCTGGACTGGTCTGAGATCCGCCACTACCTGTGCACCTGTGTGCTGATGGGAGCCGACTACCAGGTGTACGTGTGTGTGGCGGTCTTCAAGCACCTCCAGCCGGCCATCCTGCAGCAGACGCAGTCCCAGGAGCTGCAGGTCTTTCTCAAGGTACACCACAGTAATACAACTACACTCAAATATTCAGTACTTGCTGGACTAGTCATCACAAAAAGGGACCAACAAAGGGTCAGCTCTAGGACAGTTGAGCAACGCACTGGGTGGCACAATGGTTTCAGAGCCTCCAGCTCTTTCTGTGTGGAGTAAGTGTAACCCCTGTGTCATAAAATAATATCTAATCTAAGTAGAACAAACAAGAAGCTACAAAATCTTATAATATATAGTTATAACACAGTAAGTACTAAGTAATAAACGTGTAATAAGAAAATAATAGTAATGTAATAAAGTTGTATTAGGCTAGTAGTCAGAAGTCTAGATTTGGCTCAAGGAGGGAGTGGCAGGAGACTGAATAAGTTTGGTTGTTACCATGTATTAACAAAGGACAACATTTTTACACAAGGCACAATGTGTCTATCCAACTGTCTGTGATACTGTATGTTATTGCTCTCTGCTGTTTATTCTACTGTTTGTCGCATGGCGCCGTAAAGATGGCGCCGTGGCAAGAGCTCTGGTGTGTGTCGTCTCCTCTGTCTGGTGCACACCGGGGTAGTCTTGCACAGTTTTTCCAATGTGGTTTTACTGCAAATGGCAAATAAATGAATCTGAATCTGAAAATTGACAAACAATACAGTGACACACAAAACATATACCCAAAAATCAGTGAATGGCCATTCAATGGTAACACGTGTTTCGAATCAATATTCATTCAGCACTGCACAAGTACAATGTATAGAAACGGTTTTCACAGTATTCACAAAAGCAACCAGTGATAGAATTCAACAAAACAGTTTCTCAGCCCGCGGCACAGTTCATCGATAACCCACTCTGGGTTTGACCAGTTGGACAGAGGGAGGCGGTGCACAAGAGTTTGTGAGATGTGGATGAGTGGATTGCAAAAGTTCCGTGCAAAGTGGGGAGAGAGTTTGTGGGCTGCAAGGAGCCCCCTACCGGCCAGCAGGGGAGATGCGAACATGCGACTCCAGATCCAGTGGGCTCTGTAGGCTCTAGGCCTGGTCCTTCAGCTCGCCATCAGGGTCAAAACCTGGCCAATTCCTTGTATTCCTCCTCACAAGTGAGCTGATCACTATTCTTTGGCAAATAGAAGGCTCCTGCAGCCACTCCCTACACAGCTTCCCCCACAGCACTTCCTGAACCTGCTTTCCTCTAACCAATAAAACCATGCATTGGCAAGAAGGGATCTGATTGGCTAATGGGTGGAGCAAGCAGTAGGCCAAGCAGTGGTATATTCAAAGGGGAAAAACACTAGCAGGATTTGTCACCTGGGTTACATAAGCATTTTCTCCCTGTGCCTGGGTAGGTTTCCCCATGGGTGCTCCGGTTTCCCCTACCACTAAAATCATGAACAATATGTTCTGGCATGCACCTCTTGTATGGCAACCCCGCTCCCATCACTATGTGGAGTGAGAGACAAATGCCTGCAAGTGTTAAAGGAATAGGCCACCGTTTTTACATACTGACATATGTTCTTACCTTACTTTAGACTAGTTGATATGTACCTGTCTGGTCTTTGTCCGTGCGCTCTGTCATGCAAACAGAGCACAAACGCAGCCTCTTCCACAGACTGTATAGTTCCAAATCAGCTCCCGTTAGAAGCTACCAAACTCTTCCACGTGTTCCCTATTTAGATACAGTTACGTTACGTGTTACACTACCAAGTATAGTAACACAGAAATGTAAGATGCCGATTTTCTCAGCGGATAAAAAGAGGTACTATATTGTGAGGCGTAGTAATACGAGGAGCACTACGTCCGCGCACTAACTCCTAAAGACTTCTCTCCCGCTCACGCTGCTTCTATTGACGGAAGTGAGCGGGAGAGAAGTCTTTAGGAGTTAGTGCGCGGATGTAGTGCTCCTCGTATTATTACGCCTCACAATATAGTACCCCTTTTTATCCGCTGAGAAAATCAACATGTTACATTTCTGTGTTACTATACTTTGTAGTGTAACACGTCACGTAACTGTATTTAAATAGGGAACACGTGGAAGAGTTTGGTAGCTTCTAACGGGAGCTGATTTGGAACTATACAGTCTGTGGAAGAGGCTGCGTTTGTGCTCCGTTTGCAAGACAGAGCGCACGGACAAAGAGCAGACAGGTACATATCAACTAGTCTAAGGTAAGGTAAGAACATATGTCAGTATGTAAAAACGGTGGCCTATTCCTTTAAGCGCTTGTAGGCATTTGTAAGCCTTTGGTCTGTGATAGGTGCTATAAAAATAAAAATCACTTTCTTACATTCCTCTAGGCCTTTTTGTGTGGTTTGAATTCTGACTCTCTCAATTTTGATGTTGTCATAAAACCTCCTGGACCTGGCTCTAATTAGAATTTTTCCACACATGTTTTAATCTTTCCTCAATACACTGAAGATTGAGAAAAATCACTTTCCAACTCAAAGTAACAGACTATACTGTTACTTTGTGTTGTAGAGTTAAATTTGTATAACTCAAAATATAATTGAATAATATAATTCTGTGTGACAAGTAGGGATGTGAAAAACTATGAATTTTCATGACCGACCACCGAGCCTCATTAACCGGTTGAAACCGGTTAACCGCATAGTTTAAAATATTAGACGTTCTTTGAAATAACAGCCATTTCGAGCCACGTACTTCTCGAAAGTGCAGCTATGCATTCTACTGGATCAGAGCCGAGACAGCGGCAGCAAAACCCGCAACAGCTTCGGCACCTTTGCGCACAGAGAACTGCTTTTTTAATCTTCCCATTCTTCTGTGCTGCGGGTTAAAGCTTTTTAGCAGCAAAAAGCGGCTCATTCACATGGTCAGAGCAACGAGTGACGAGCCGCGTCTCGCAGGTCTCCTCTAAAGTTTAAATACAAATGATGTGTGTGGAGCTGATCTACTGACAAGGACCATCAGCACAAACATGTTCCATGTGCTTTGACGCTTTGAAGCCGCGTATTTGCGAGGATCCGTCGAGCTGTGTGACACAGAGGAGCGCGACAGACCGGTATGTGTGTGTGTGTATATGTGTGTGTGTGTGTGTGTATAAATGTAAGCTCCAATGTAGTTCTGACCCGCACCAGTGTGCAACTTTGGCGGTAACAGAGGGGAGAGATGATGCGTGTGGATGTTACGTATCAATGGAGGGGGAGAAGTGTGGGTGTGTGTGTGTGTGCGCGCCCATGCATGTGCATGTGTGCGTGCATATGTGGCGCATGCGGCATGAGAGTCGTCCCGGAGTTTACTGATACATTGGCGCGCACAGCTAGATACGGACCCGCTTGTCACACCGTGCAAATAGGGCTTAAAATAGCGTTATTAAGAGACCTCCCCTCTCCCCCTTATCTTATTTTTAACCGAGAGCTTTGACCGGTTAACGCTGTGACGGTCAACCACCGGTTAAACGGTCACCGATTTACATCCCTAGTGACAAGTGACTTCATCATATTAAAAGCAAACTTTTTTGTATGTACTTATAGTCTGTGCAAAAGCTTGTATTGTGGTAATAAGGGTTGTTGTTACATTGACTTTTTATTGGAGCGACTGAGACGAGACAATAAGCAAAGCTGTTCCACACTTAGGGCTTGATTTACAAAGTCAAATAAAATTAAATCCGCTTTTATTTCTCCCACAGTGGAAGTCTTCAGTGTTCAAGCCGCTCAGGTCAATAGTAAAAGAAAATGAATGCTCTGAGAATTGTAGCAAAGTTGCAGTTTGTTTCTCCCTTCTGGTTTATATTGGGGAAATATTGTAACTATAATACAGAAAATCTAATAATCACAAGATAATTATCATATTCTGGATCAGCTTAAAAACATTTGTAAACAAAATTAACTGTTTCAAATCAAGTATTATACTTGTGTCATATTTTCCCAAAGTAGAGAGTTGTTTTTCTATGAAAACTCTCAACAACAAACTTTCTAAGGGGAGTTTGCATGTTCTCCCTGTGTCTATGTAGATTTCCTCGGGGTGTTGCGGTTTCCCCCACCACTAAAAACACATGTACATTTTAGTTTAGGATGAATACGTGTGTGTTTGTGAGTGCGACTGAGGGACAAAAGATGCAACATTGCTCAAATTAGTACAATCAATGACTTTTCTTGGTCAGTGATTGTACTGGAACCCCTGGAGAAAAAAAAAATCAGTAGTTTTACATCAGGCAATGAAAAATACATAAAATAGGAACTAAATTATACTGCTGAGATGGAATCCTCATCACATAGACAATTTTTTCAAGAAAAGTTGCCATCTGACAGTTTAGGTGCCGTCTCAAATTTCTACTGACAATTATTAACATTCAAGAACATTGGTCATCCCATGTACTATGGACCAAACATCAAAAACAAGAGAAAGCTATAAAAACTAAATACATTTGCATAATTTACATAAATGCAAAATATGCTATTATTTGTCTAATCTTACATGTCCATAAACCTTAGAGACAATTATACAGTGCTTTGCTTTTCAGGAATGTAACATTTTATTGTGAGAAAATAAATAGCTTGCTGTCAAGATAATAGTATTTCACTATGATTTTTTCTGAAACGATTAAATAATAATAGTTATAGTAACAAAGGATTTTTATTGAATCGACTTGAATCTGGTTTTGTATCTGAACAGTGTGTAAGTGAACCGCGGGCCTCCTCCTCATTACTCAATAATCAGCGTCTTTTCTGATGGCTCGGCTGTTCGGAGCCCTCACACTTTTCTGAATAAAACATAAATGGTGGAGCTTTATCCGTGGAAGCTGTTCTAATGACTGGCTTTACACCCAACTCGAACCGTTCCTGTCCCCACGTGAACCTCGCAGACGTCAGGAGGAGAGAGGAAGACGAAGGGGAGAGGCAACGAACACAGATGTTGCCTGTAATTTTTAAAACGCACTCTCAGGATCTGACGCCCATCGCAACAGGGGGTGGATCTGTATATTATCTCAATTAAAACTTGAAAAAGGAAATGACGTGAGGAATAAAACTTTGATCCATGCAGTGACATTATAAACATTTTTTCTAATTTAAACAGTTTGAAGAAGATGCAAAGTCTGGGATTGTGTCTTTAATTCGGACAAAAGTCATGTTTTATTGTTGTTGGTAGAGACAGCACGAACACGAACAACAATGATAATAGTTCCTACAAATAGTGAATATTTCTTTTTTTAGTAATAATCTGGCTGATTACTTGTCGTAACCGTAAACCAGTCCCTCTTTAAACAGGGTGGCTGTTATTGATGCAGTCCTCTGTGAGTTGTGCTCATTTACAGCACACATAATGCCACTCATTTGTCAAGTGAAGACAGGCCTGAGAAAAGGAGAAATCTGTATAATTAGCGTGTTCATTACGGCACATAATGGTCTTATAAAAGCTGATATAACCTTACTGTACTTTCTTTGCACCTAGAGGGAAGATTCTAGCAGTTTCTTAAACCAATAGTTTATGTGAAATACATGTACATGTAGCTCTGAAGTTCCTTAAGAAAGTAGTGCAGAGTAAGACCAGTGCTATAAAAAAAACAATGTATTATTACTATTCATTGGTTTTATATAGCACATTTTTTAACACTCAAAGACGCTTCACATGTCATTTTTTTCACTCCATACATAGTGGTGATAAACCACGACAATAGCCACAGCTGCCACTGACAGAAGTGAGGTAATCTTTATGTGCCATCAGCCTCTCCGACCACCACCTACCATTCACACACACCAGACTCATTCAAGGAAATGTGGGTTAAGTGTCTTGACTAAGAAAACAACAACAGTTCGTCGCACTGTGACAGCTAATGATCCCAGAGGTCTCCCATCATGATACTGGCCAAGCCCTGCCCTTCATAGCTTCAGAGGTCTGACAGTATCTGGCTTTCACATGCAGGTAGAGACACACAATTGCAATGACAAATGTGTAATTTACCATCCTGTATCTAATAGGAATTTTATTAACAGTGTTGAAGACCACTTTTATGGCCTTAAAGCTGTGATCTCAAACATGTGGCCAGTCTGTACATTTTTTCAGATTGATAGTTGAGTTTTACTTTGCATCATTGGACTTTTTAGATATGGTGCCCTCATCATGGGTTAATACCACACATTATAGCAGCTGTAGTTATTTTTTTAATTTATTTTAATGTTCAAACACATTATAAATATTATACGTTATTAATCTTGCCTTTACTTAATATCAACAAATTCAAAATCCAACAAAAAGTTGCGGTCACTTTGGGTCAAGGTTAAACCAGCCTTGGTTTTATGATTCGTAAGTTTATAGTGTCTATTTCAGCATGAGGAAGATTAGGGTAATAGCTGTGTCAGTTTTTACAAAGGAAGAAACATATCGTACAAAAGTAAGAAAAAGTAAGAATAAAACTGATGTCTGTGATTGTCATTCACGCGTCGAGACTGAATAAATTTTAAGCAAACCTTTTCATTAAAATGCTTTACATTCAATCTATTTCCAAGTCACAAGAAATCAAATTAAATCGGCGAATTGAATGCAGTGCCGCGTCGGTAAACAACATCCTGACTTAGCGCCGGAGTAATGAGGTTTTGACGTGGCGTGGTTATCAAGCATCTACAACACACATGGGCAAAAAAAATGGCACTTCGAAATTAGTGTTTGTGTGTGCGTTTGCTTTTAATTTGAGACGCGAATGGACCAAACAAATGCTTATGAGTTGCTAGGAAACGCACAACAACATGGTAAGCTTTTGTGCAAATCCAAAAGACTGGTGGTTTTCTATATTAGTTTTGTCTATTCTTAGGCCTACTGAGGTCAGATAAACAAGTACAGTGACAAAGAACTGTAAAGGAGCCGAGGAAGTGGTTTGATAACACATACGCATGTAACATGTCAACAGAGCAGGTAGGCGCTCTGGAAATTAAATTTTAAAAAGAATACGAGCGTGACCGCGGGGCACTTGCTGTTTGATGTATGAACACATCCTCTGTGGCCTAAGCGCTCTGACCCGGGACAGCTGCGTTAGCAGCTTGCATTAACAGTTCATGTTGGTTGTGCCCAAAAGTAGAAAGTTGTGAGCAAATCAAACAGATTTAATGACATTCTGCATTGAAGACTTTGTTGAAATGTCCCTCATCCCTGTAACAAACAATAGCTTTGGACTGAATGTTGAAATGTTAATGCCATTTTATATGGATTTATTGTTGTTACAATAAACAAATACAGTACATATGTACACTATGTTGTCATTTATCTTTCCATTCAAACAACCATTTACCAAAAAAAATGGCAATTTTGTTGATAGTTCAAAATACGATTCATTACGATTCATACATTTTTTGCAAAATGCGATTAATTACGATTAATTAATTTTTTGCTGTAATGAACTCGATTTATTTTAATCATTTGACAGCCCTATTCTTTATATTACAAGATCATTTTGCTTGTCCCATTGGCAAGTCTTGTTTTTAGGCATTCCAAATGTGCTCAAATTAAGATACATTGGCCAAATTTATTTTCATCACTTACAGTCTTGCATGTTTAGCTCCAATCAAATCAAAGCTGCCCCACTGTTGCACCGGGTGTTCCCAGATATCTCAGCACTAACCAGGCCCTGTCCCGCCTGAGTTTTGACTGGCCCGGCTTTCACTTGTTGCAGGCGACCGTTTTAACAGTGTTTTCAGGTTTCAACACATTTTTGCCAAAGTTGAAATAATGTGTTGATGATGATGATGATCCGTTTTGGCTCGTACTTAAACTTTAAAAAGAGGTTCTTGAGGTAAATAGGACTTTCCTGTTTAAACAGTGTTTGAATACAACATATTTATCTAAATGTGGTTTTCTCTTGTGCCCTCAGGAGGAGCCGATCCAGGGTTTCCGAATCTGCGACTATTTGGACTTTATGGAGAGTCTGGAGCACAAATACAAAGACATTGTCCTCTCCGACATGACGTCTGTTTGTAATCCTGTTGACTAGAACTCGCTCTGCTACTTTCCCCTGCTCTGTTCTCAGAAGCCTCCCGCAAAGACAGCTGTGCACTGACTATGTATGTGAGTGCTGTTTTATGCTGATTAAATGGCAGATCAGAGGGTAGCCTGTTGTCACTGTTAAAACTTCTGCATTTTAAGAGACGCTGATCCAACACCGGGGAATCTGGCCCATACCATGTTCAAAAATGCTGCAGAATCGTGCTGCAATTGAGGCAAAACCGTATTTAGTCAGTCCAAGATGAGAGATGCCAGTATTCATCATAGGTATACCTCTACTTTGAGAAAAAATACATCTTAAAATGTATTTGCAAATTATGGTGGGAAATAAGTTTTTTTAATCAATAACAAAAGTTCATCTCAATACTTTGTAATATTTCCAATGACAGAGGTCAATTGTTTGTTGTTTTCTGTAACTCTTCACAAGGTTTAGACTGGTGCTGGAATTTTGGCCCCTTCCTCCATGAAGATGAATTCTAGATTTTTTGGGGCAGTCGACGGGCAACACGAATGCCCAACGATTTTCTATGGGAGACTGACTAGACGACTCCAGAACCTTGAAATGCACCTTTTGAGTGTGTTTGGGATCACTTTCATGCTGACAGACTCGGCCACGTTTCATCTTCAATGCCCTTGCTGATGGAAGGGGGTTTTCACTCACAACTTCTGGATACGTGGCCTCAATCCTTCTTTCTTTCAGAATAACAGCTCCAAAGCATGATCTTTCCATCTCCATGCTTTAAAGTAGGCATGGTGTTAAATTGGTGACAGACTAAATCTGAGGTGTCCAAACTGGTTCAGAAAGGGCCGCTGTGGCTGCAGGTTTTCTATCAGACCCAGCAGGAGCAGAGCAGACTCCGCCCATTTCTTCAAATCTTCAGGTTAAGACTGAAGTAACTTGAGGAAATGGGCAGAGTCTGCCTGCTCCTGCTGGGCCCTTTCTGGACCAGTTTGGACACCTCTGGACTAAATACTTATTTGCCCCATAGTATAAATTATAAATGTAGCTGGTTATCTTATCATTCTTTTCAATTCAATCTATTTTTTGTATGATGACAGATAAAGAACGAGAGAGGAGAGGATAGTGCTCAAGTTATCATACTTCTCCCAGCAAAGGGTCTCCAAATGCAGCTGAACTGACAATCCTTTAAAGGAGCAATATGTACAAATCTGGCCAAAAGTGGTACTGCAACTTCTCTCCCTGACTTAGGTTGTCAGAAATGCAGACGAATCCAGCTGGGACCATATTGTCTGAATAGACAAGAGTTTTGTCAACAACAAACCTATGACCCACACCTTTTTCACAACAGCCCCGATAGAAATCCTTGTTCTATTCCTTGTTCTGCAGCCACATGTTACTTTACCAGCAAGATTAACTTGTCAGTGAGTTCTGGCATCCCGGAGCACAGACTTTCTGATTGGTAAAGTCAGAGGGCGGGACATTGAAATGAAAACAATAACAAGATTTAGGTGGAAATCTGAATATCTCAGCTGAACCACTGTTATCAGTTAAAGAAGTATTCGAAAAATAACTATACAGCTTTCGCTGTTACATACTCATTTCGGACCTGAGGATAAACTTTTTCCAACAATGGCAGTCTCTCACATAGAGCCATCCTCGATCCAGAATCAGTTTTGTTTCAAGGTAACCGTAGTTCTGGAGCTAAGGTATCACCGTCACTCGCAGATGTGACATCTCGCAGATGTGACATCTGCGAGTTTCGTGGCGGATTTCTGACTCGCGGATTACAGAGGCAGATCTCTGTGTCTTTGGGCCAAAAACAAATTTTCTAAATTTCTACTGTCTATGGACCAGACGCTGGACTCGGAGAGAGACTGCATGCGCTGATCATAGACTGCGCTGATTCGCTGGTTCAGTTTCGAGCTGTCAATCACCTCTTGGAGGCAGACTTTTGACGTCACAGATTGGTGCACGTCACGATTTGAAACGACTCGTTTCTGTACGTCTCGAGAATGAAAAACAGAGATCGCTCTCCAACCAAAGCTTGAGGGAATGATGAAAAAACTACTGGGCATGTGTATGAAGGCCAAATAACACTGTAATCATGTTTAAACCAGAGAAAGGTAAAAAGCGTAATAGGAGTCCTTTATGGTTCTATTTCTAAGTCTTACTCACTGAGCCATATGCTGAATTAAAGAGCAATGTTTTAAGCCTTGCCTTGAATGTAGAGACTTATTAGCAACATTTTACAAGAAAATCTACTTCAAATGTCAACCCTGCTTGTTATGTTTTAAATGTTTTGTAACGTTTCTATTGTAAATTATGTATTTAAACCTTTCTGAACTACACCATTTGAACTTTTTAACTCCTGCTATTTTCAAACATTTACAGAAGAAAGCGTGAGACTGACTGTCTGTCTATAGTCAATTTTTCATCTTCCATTCATGCTATCCATTCCATATGAATGCATCAATAAACATTACGTCTCTATCCAAGCATCTGTTGACATCTGCCCAACAGTTGCATTTCTCTCTGTTGTTATGTAAATCATTATCCAATATATCCATTCCATGTATTCTGTGGGCTCCCTCTCCATCAGACACCTTGTTATGTTTTGTGTGTGTGTGTGTGTGTGTGTTTTCCCGGGGCAGTGACCCACATTAAGGACGGGACACAGCGGCATCATGCATCATACAGGCTGTTTGCCCATGAAAGATACATGAGAGCGTCTCCGTGATGGTCATAAAGGCTCATTAGTAACCGCCGCCCAAGCCTGCCTGTCCCCAGCCTGTCGTGCGTGCATGCGCCCCCCCCTTCACCAGCAGAACCTGGACTGAATGACAAAAGCCTTCATCCGTCTCCAGGTACATGTTCGCAGACAGGAGTGATGGGGGTGTAAACTTCATGGGGCAATTAGTAGAGAGCGGGCACTTCTTACTTCTAACCCAAATGTCTTTGTAATAGCTTATTGTAATGACCACATGTTGCAGCGATGCCTGAAGATGACCTATAATTAAGTCTCTGCTCTTGAAAAATCTGAAAACTGCTGGTCAGTTAATTAAAACATGCACTGTGCAGCGCTGTGCAGCATTACTGCTGATCTGATGCCTGGAGTTGAGCTCAGTACTAGTGAAATACTTATATTATAATGGGGATTTGGTGTGAGAGGGGCGGATAAAAACGTGTAAAATGGGAGCCGATTAAAAGATCTTTTACGGACTAAAAGATCTTTTATGAACTAAAAGAGCGAGCTGTGTTTCCAAAAAAGAGTAAAATAATTATAATACAATCAAATATTAAAAAGGGTATGTAAAATATAGTTAAGGCTAATTTTAAAAAGTGGCATTCCGGAGTGGGTCCAATCTTTCGTATAGCTGCTGCGTGTAAAGGGGGGGAGGACAGCGTTCCTCCGGTGTCTGGTCCGGGCAGATCCCGCTCCCTGCAGAGAGGCAAAAGGGCCAGCTCTCCCGTTCACACACACCAGAAAGCCCAGGCCAAAGGCCGCTCAGTGCAGCGGAAGCCATAGCGTCTGAGAGGTACTCACGGACATGGAGAGTTCCCGTTCTCCCACTGCACGATCTGGCTTCGCTCACTGGTGGTGCTCGCTGAGCCTAGTCCCACGCCACAGGGCGAGACCGAAAACGAAAGGAAAAACGAACGCAGCCAGTATGTGCCATCATTGTCTCTGACCACCACTAATCAATGAATTAGTGGTGGATGAAGTGTCTTGCCGAAGGACACAACAACAGTTTGACACTTTGCAGCCACCCCACTGTGGCACTTGGTGTTCCAAGAGGTCACCCATTACTGTTCTAACCAGGCCCTGCCCTGCTTAGCTCCAGGTCTGACAGGATCTGGCTTTCACATGCAGGTGGCCCCACAAACTGCAACATTTGCTTTCCATTGACACAGTTAAAACCTTCAGGTTCACCAAACTTTATCTGGAAGCTAAACTGGGGGGGGGGGACCCACAACCTGTAGGTTTTGGGTTCCCCCCATAGGATCTACTCCAACTGCTCCCACTGATGTCACCACTGATGGAGCAGAAGTCATCTTCCTGAGGACCCACCACCCCTACCCAGAATTGACTAATAAAGGGGTAAAAAATGTATGAAAGAATTAACTTGGAATGACTAACTGGGTTACTATACAAGCCTCTTCCACGCCTCCTTCCAGTTGATGTGAAAAAAGTTATTATCAACTAAAATTAAAGGATAAAGAAAGAAATTATGAATTTGGTCAGAAAGAAAGGCCTCTCAGTTGTGAATATTGTGGCGTTGGAGACAGATCCCTGCAGTGGGATGTCTCACAAAGCGCTCTCATCACTGGATCTCTGCTCTCGGACTCCAGCTCGCATTGATTTAGTGGAGACAGACAGAGGTGGGCCCTCATCTGTCAGAGCTCTGGAAGGATCCCCAAGGTTTTCTCCTGGAGGACAACGCGATGAAGAGAAATGAATGTTCTTATCAACGGAATGGATAGCACTTTGGGCTTGAAGAGGCTCTTTGTGCTGGTCGTGAACTAAAAAAGTAAGAGGGTGAGGATGGATCATATATGGAGGTTTATGGGGACAGATGTGTGACCTTTATTGGCTTTTGATTACAAAGCGTCAAAAGGTCAAAAGTCCTCTCCTGTCTGATGCATTTTAATACATTTGAGCTTTTAACCATGTTACGACATTGTTCTCCATTGACTGACCTGTAGCTGATTTTAGATCTATCCACTCGACATTGTGACAATACAAATATCATTCAAAATTCTATTCACTTCTGTAAATGTCGGACTAATTTATGATTCATTACACACAGTGTGAGACACATCAATCCAATTTATGACCAATGTCCATAAATGTCCTGGATCATCACCACTGTCATCCTCACAGACCGTCCTGTATCGGAAAGGAACAACTTGATAGTGTGCCCAAAATCATCAAAATTATAACAGACAAAGGCATGTCACTTAGAGAATTAGGTCTATATCATTTAATTGTTTCACATTTGAGGTTGAATCACAGAAATTTAAAAAAGCATCTGAACATTATTCCAATTGTCTGAGTTTGACCTGTACGCCCATGACCTCTCCAAGCAATAATTCAGTAGCATTTCCACGTTTCCATATTGTATTGATGCTGCAAAGTGCTATGAGGAGTTCATATTTGCATTTCTATTTGTTAAAGTCAATATTTTGGAGAACAAGCCTCATTGTTCATTGTGAATCTGACTCCGTTGGGGACATTGGAAACGCAACGCTGAACAATGTTTATTGACTACAGTGTCCAAAGAGCCTTAATTTTTGCAAAAATGTGGATATATTTTCAGTCAATTTTCCCATTTTTAATGCACAGAACCTTTTACCTGCACATTACGCTTCAGCTTGACGCGGTGTAAGCCAGAACATAATTATAAATTCTATTGCACACAACATCTTTATCCCTTGGAATACTGCAGAGACTTTTTGTTGCTGGCAGATTCACACTATAGTTTTAGCTGTTCACACTAGTAAACAGCTAATTAAGTGCTAATTATTATAAAATACTCCCAGTGATGACTGCTGTCGTTGTGTCCTTGGGCAAGACACTTAACCCCACTTTGCCTGAAGCTCCCACTGAAAGATCTCAGCTCCTGTGGACTCACCACCTGCAGGAGGATCAGTGAGAGGCTGGTGCTCTGTGTACTGGGTGCAGCTCTGGCCACCCCCCCGACCCAGAAATGGATTAAGGGGAAGAAAATGGATGGATGGATGGATATTATAAAATAACTTTTAGTTGGTATTTATTCAGCACTCATTAGTCCTTATTCTACATGGCTTTATTCAAAATCTAACTAACTACTACCACTTTCCTTTACTGACTTTTTCCCATGTGGGTTAGATAGATAGATAGATAGATAGATAGGCCTGTGGACCAGACAAAATCAGCTCCCGGGTCCTTCGCTCCTGCGCAGATGAACTCTGTGGAGTGATGGAGCGAGTCTTCAACCTGAGCCTCAGGCTGAGGTCGGTACCACAGCTTTGGAAGACCTCCTGTGTGGTACCAGTGCCCAAGACACCACGGGCCAAAGATCTTAGCGATTTAGGCCGGTGGCTTTGACATCCCACTGCATGAAGACACTGGAGAGACTGGTCCTAGGACATCTCCGCTCCACTCTGACCTCAGCGATGGACCCGCTGCAGTTTGCCTACCGGCCGGGCATCGAAGTTGAGGAGGCTATCAACTCCCTCCTCCACCGCTTGCTGTCCCACCTAGAGAAACCCGGATCCGCTGTGAGGATTCTGTTTTTCGACTTCTCCAGCGCCTTCAACACCATCCAGCCGCAGCTTCTCAGGGACAAGCTGAGAAGCTGCGGCTGAGAAGCTGCGGCTTCCTTGCCTTCCTCCAGTGGATTTTTGCCTGATCCGCTTGTTTCGGACTGTGGCATTACAGCCTGCAGGCGGGCTGTTATGCCACTTTCTCTTGTCCTCGTTTTGATTGGTTCTTCGTCCTGTCAATCACTCCTTAAAAGGGACGCGTCTCCTTTCACTCGTCCTCTGACCTCACTCTCTTTCTTCCGGTTGTCATGTGTATGTCGCTGTTCCCACTCTCAGGTAGTATCCGAAATTCAATGTAAGATGTTTGTTTTATGGAGCATTAAAAAAAAAATTCAAGAAAAATAACAATTGTAAAGCACAAAAACAACTGTTTCAGAGTTGCTTAGGACTTTCTGCCGTTTCCTGCGGATTCACAAGTAAAAGGGACAGGGATTAGGGATAGGGTTAACTAATTAGCACTTAATTATCTGTTAATTTGTGAAGACTCTTTTTTTACAATTATCAACTCGTAAAAAAACATTCTGTTCACACAATGGTATCCTTATTGTTATAACGTGAATCTAGTTGTGGCTTAAAGAAGGCCAGGCAAGCTTGTAAATTTGTACAGCACTGTCTCTCATTTTTAGGAAGACTGCTCCAAATTTTAGCTGCATAAATCTAAGTCCCTGTGCTCCTTAGAGTCAGTTGGTTCAAGACGTCACAGATGTACTTTGGTGCGAGGCCATGAAGAGACAAGGCCAAGAAGAAATATTACGCATGTTTTTGATCGTTAAAGATGATAGTGAGACTTCTTACTTTGTCATTTCATCTTTTAAAAAGTGAAATAATATCTTTCTTAGGAAAATAAATGGCTTTTGAAGGGTCCCTTATCCCTATGCTACCACCAGAGGGAGGTGTAATTGATGCAATTTCACCTGAGGAATTACCAAAAACTAATTTTAGGGGTTTTAAAATGGTAGAGAACTGCTTTGTGCTTTGAGTGTGATGTCATAGCTGTACAATGACATTACACCACAGAACTGACTGAGATACAAGCTTTCAGGCAGAAGGGGCAGGGTTACCTGTTTGTTGCCAGAAGTTCCTGATATTAGAGAACTAAAAGCACAAACAACTCCAGGTTTGTGACTGATGAATGATGACATTAAAACCTGCACCGGGACATTTGCTACATACATCCTCTATTGTGTCCCCATAAAAACAATTAGTATGAACAGTCTCCTTTCACCTTCCACCGGCCCATAACCTGCTGTCGCAGAATTATGACTAATCTGAGTTAATCCTCTTTATGGCTTAGCTGCCATTTAGAGTTGCACCAAAGAGACTCAGACAGAGCTCTCTGCTGTCTCTTTGATTAACTGGATTATCATTATTATCACACTCTCCTTTTGAATACGATCATAATCTCATAAGGAAGCTCAGAGGGAGGGTGAGGCTCTGTCTGCTGTGAACTCAGATTACAACACTAATTATTCACATGTTTCCAAGAAAAAATACTTATTCATGGTTGTAAAACATTGAGAGACAGAGCAGTGCAACGTGGACAGTGACGTGGTCGACTGTTGTGAAGAGGGAGCAGTGCCTGTAGACAAAGCTCTCCATTTACCACTCAGTCTACGTTCCCTCCTCTGGTCATGAGTTTGGGTAATGACAAAAGGACAAGATGGTGGAACCAAGCGAACCGCCACCCTGGCTGGGCGCTCCCTTTGAGATAGGGGAGGAGCTCAGTCACACAAGAGGAGCTCGGAGTAGAGCCGCTGCTTCTCTACATTGAGAGGAGCCAGTTGAGGTTGCTGGGGCATCTGTTTGGGATGCCTCCTGGATGCCTCCGTTCAGAGTTGTTCCTGACTTGTCCCACCAAGAGGAGACCAGGGGGGATACCAAAGGACACACTGTCTCTCAGCTACCCTGGGAGCCCCTGAGGATTACCCTAGATAAGATGGAGGAAGTGTGTGAAGGGGAGAAATTGATACACGAGATATTCAGACGCTCTCCCTTTCGTTCTTTACACATAACACAGTTCAGTTAGCAAGAGCTCTGGTATATACAGTACCATCTTTTCTGTCTGGTGCACAGTTTTTCCAACGTGGTTTTGCTGCCATTGGGAAATAAATTCTTGAATACAATAAGAATGAACAAAAGTCTGAGGTTAATTCCCAACAATCTTCATACATCATCAGTAACTCATATAATCCATATCATATTTTTTTAAATCTAATCCAAAGACTTCCTCTGACAGTGACATGCGGTCTCGCTGAGCCTGTTTGTCTCCTGTTGTATGGAAAGGTCAACGCTGGGACAAGCATCATTATCCAGGCATCGACTTTAACTCCACGTCAGAGTGAGTGAGAGCTGGGCCTGACGTCTGAATAGGCCTCTGTAATGGATAGACGCAGATGAGGACATAATAACCAGGTGTGACATTAGCCAGGCTCCATCCGGCTCCATTGTGAACACGGAAAGGCCAAGACTTTGATTGATTATGTTTAAAAAGGATAGTCATTATGTTAAAAAAAAAAAAGCAAGTCCGAAACGAAAATGCCGGGGTGTCATTTGAAATCCTATTATGTGTCATGCGGGAGAGTTAGTGGTTGTGTGATTATAAAGCAATTAAATGAAGTAAGTTTGATTATAGTTTAATTTTCTAATGTTCCCTGTGTTCTTAACAGATGAGATGAGCTTTCGTGTTTGGTGTTCTCAGCACAAACTGAACATTTGTGTTTGTACCAGTTTTCCGTTAGCACTTATGTTAAACTAAGCTGAGGCAAAAACGTGCAGAAAAACTAGTTTCTGGTTTGATATGTGATTCTTCAGAGGTTAGTAACAAAGTATTTAACCTAAATACTGTCCTCAATATTATATCTTGGTATCAGTTTATATTTACTTTAATAATGCATTGGTTTTATGTTGCGCTTTTCTGGACACAAAGATACTTCACATTGTATTATTACGCATTCACTCCATACACGGTGATGATAAACTATTAAATAAGTGTCTTGCCAAAGAACACAACAGCAGCGTTCACATACTTTCAATTCCCTTTCATTTCGTTTATTGAGCTCGGACTAACACAGCCCACATATAAGTCTTAAACTACTACTACTACGTTTTAACCCAAATATCGGTACTTCCTATTTCTTACATGACTACTTACTTATCAGACGACAACACATAACACATAAAATAACAAGTGTGAAGCGGTTAGCCATGCTTCTAACTTCAGATGACTGTTCTACATGTTTTGTCATATTCTATGCCAGTAGAATATGACATAATCTTGTTTAAGTGTTTTCGCCAACAGTGAAATTATTATTGAATTAATTGAAAATTATTCAACAAAAATGTATTTAACATTTTACTTTTTTTAAGCAATGCTAAGGCAAGTTTATTTGTATAGCACAGTACATGCATAATGAACGTGCTTAACAAAACAAGTTAGAAACAGTCATACAAGGCATTAAAACGAGACATTTTTCTTAAGTACCCACAACCGCTTGTACTTTTATACTTTTCCTTGAGTACAGGAATCATTCAAAAATGTTTTCTTATTTGTATACTTCTGCAGTATCTGTACTTTTATTTCAGAATCAAATTGGTTTTATTGTCAAGTGAGTAACAAGATGTCACAAACTAGGAAGTTAAAGTAGAGAATAGAATAAGGCATGGACCTTAGACTTTTGCCACCTCTGCTACTCATTTCCCCTCACACCTTTTAAGACAAAATAATATAAAAGCAATTTCACTCCATCCCCGTAGACACACGACTGTAGTGGGCTGTATTTTAATAATCGATGATATGACATTCAGATACGGCCTTATAAAGAGTGCCATGTCTGCTTTCCCCTGACAGGACTCGGGCCGGGGGTGCACCTCACATCTCTCTCTGTAGTCTGCAGAGAGGTGACACTTTGAGCCCTGGGGCTGAGTCGAGCTCCACTCTCTCCTCCACACACAGTGACATTTCCCATTGCTGCTCTTGTGAATGTGCAATGTTTTCTAATCTCTATGTCCTGTCAGATACAAAGAGGATTCTGCTGGTCAGGTCCGAGCGCTGACCTCTGCAGATTGTTACTGTGTCCTGTCCTTCCTGCATGATAGTGATGTTGACATTTATCTGCAGAAAAATAATGTCAATTCAATTCACACATAGAAACTAGGGCTGTCAAACGATACATTTTTTTTAGTTGATTAATCGCATAGTAATGATGAGTTAACTCACGATTAATCACATTTTTTTTTAACATTCTATTTCAAATCCAGGGGCGACAGTAGCTCAGTTGGTAGAGCACTGGCCTTCAGGCCTGAAGGTCGTGGGTTCAATTCCCACCTCCACACCTTCTCTGACTCCCACTGATGACTCCTGTTGTTGTGTCCTTGGGCAAGACACTTAACCCCACTTTGCCCAAAGCCCCCGCTGAAAGATCAATGCTATGCTCACACTCAGAGAGCAGCCGTCCTCCTGTGGACTCACCACCTGCAGAGGGTCAGTGAGGGGCTGGTGCTATGAGACTTGGGTGGCATCTCTGATTGCCACCCCCCTGACCCAGAAATGGATTAAAGGGTAGAAAATGGATGAATGGATGGATATTTCAAATCCACTCCAAATGAAGTTAAATGAGATTTTCAAATGTAATGACACATTGTTATTCATACCAAATGTACTTGAATCTGTTTGACTTGCTCACAACCTTCTACTTTTGGGTACAACCAACAAGAGCTGTTAATGAAAGGGAAAATGTAGGTACCTCAGCTTTAATTTTGCGAGTTTGGTTGCATTTCAGCGTGTCTCCTCCTCTCCTCCGTGTGTCACACAACATCAGAGAATGGCCCCTGTGCGTGTATATATATGCGTGTATTATATGACCACGTTACCGCTGTCACCATCACGCACGCACGTGTCCGCGTGATATTATTATAAATGGGCGGGTCATTCGGACATGCAATTGACTGCCAGCCTATTTCAACACAGGTACTCCCATATTGCCAGCCGTTTCTGATGATTTTTACTGAATATTCAAGACCCACATAATATTGTGTACTATGACTTTCTGAAATCCAAAACCAGATTCTGAAAGATTTTGACTGTCTACTTTCATCAGCAAAAATGATTTTGTTTCTAGCTTGTTTCGTTCCCCTGTAATCCCCAGTCAAGTAGAGGTAAGTTTTATTGAAATCACCAGAAAGCTGAGAAAAAAGAGGCACATGTGCATCTAGCTGTTTTCAAACCATTCATAGAGCAATGCTGCCATCTGCTGGCTTGATAGAATATTGCCTCAAGCCTTACATGTTTGATACAATAGGGCTGGAAAGCGGTTCAATTCCCAGCTCGGACACCTTTTCACACTCAAAACGGCAATTTATGTGTAGTGAGCAATTGTCACCTGTAGAGGGCAGTATTGTGTTGGGCATCAGTGGAGAGAAGAGAGAAAAGGCAGTCCTGTGGCATAGATCCATGGTTTTCAATGCATGGGCGTAACCCGCTATGACGTCACACACAGGTTAGAGCATAGACAACTTAAATTCATGAAAAACACGTTCTTTTTATAAAATATAGGATTTTTTTTGCCGGAATCTCTTTCAAATTGACATTGTCATGCAATTTTGATATCCACTATTTTTTTTTTTAAAACCCGTCATAAGGTCTTTAAAGGACTTTCCTGTGTTATTTTGGACACATTTCGTCTCTGGGACAGAAAAACTGAGTGAGCGGTCGGAATTAGCTGCGAACTGACCATGTCCTGAAGTTTATATGACGGGGGGATGAGAAAGTTGCAGGGCCGTGTTCAAACTTATTGTTTTTTAATCCACTATTATGCATCAGAAAGACAATATAGAAACACTATTCCCATGCAAATACATTGATGTCCCTTACAGCTGTCTTTGCTGCGTTGGTTATGAGCCAATGTTTATTAATGATATGTTTTCTAGGGCTGGTGCTATGAGACTTGGGTGGCATCTCTGATTGCCACCCCCCTGACCCAGAAATGGATTAAAGGGTAGAAAATGGATGGATGGATGTTTTCTATCTGTTCATTAGCTCCATCTCCACTTCACATTCATTGCAGCTTCACATTGGGCCTTTTTTCTTTTTTCTGTGCTGCCAAAAATAACATGATGTAGTTGGGTTACCTATTCATTTACTACTAATATTATGATTGTCCGTTTTCTGTTATATTTGAACATTTGTTAAATGTTATTTATTATGTGCTAATATGTTCCTCCTTTATCTCTCAAATAAATAAATACATGTCTCCTGTGTGATAACAATAAAGTTAATCTTATCTTAAAATACAAGCCACAATGAAAGGCTCGGCAGCGCACTATAGGTTAGCATTAGCTACAGGTTAGCTTGAATACATATTCAAGTTAACCATCTGTAAAATCAGACAAAATGTTTTATCACAACTGCAAAGCTTTTTACACAGCTTCAGTTGGTCTTTGGGAAACCTAAAAAATGAGCATGCTTCATGTAAACTTTGGCGGCACGGTGGCTGAGTGGATAGCACTCTCGCCTCTCAGCAAGAAGGTCCTGGGTTCGAATCCCGGCCGGACCAGGGCCTTTCTGAGTGGAGCTTGCATGTTCTCCCCGTGCCTGCGTAGGTTTCCTCCGGGTACTCCGGTTTCCCCTACCACTAAAAATATGTCCAATAGGTCTGGCATGCGCCTCCTGTTCGGCGACCCCGCTCCCATCTCTGTGTGGAGTGAGAGACAAATGCCCAAAAAAATAACAATTGTAAACCGCTTTGTGACTCTGGTCTGTGAAAGGCGGTATATAAATAAAGCTTACTTACTACTTACTACTTACTAAACTTTGAGGATAACAGCCGAAAACAAAGCAGAGCATTTTGCGCCATTCACTTAAACCGCCTCTTCGAACAGCTGACGGTTTGTTTGTATCCGAGCAATGAACCGGAAGTGCTTCTGAGACGAGACTTCCCAGCCCTATAGACATCTGGGAACGGGAAAATAGCGGGAAACGCAATTGACGTGTTACCACGTCAATGGCAGTTAATGCGTTAATTATTTTTAAACGCGTTAATGAAAACGGTAATTAACGTGAATTAACGCAATAATTTTGACAGCCCTAATAGAAACACATAGGTATTGGTCCATAAGGAGTTGACCAATGTCCATTAATGATGTAGAATTTTAGAGTGTCCTGGATCATCACCACAGTCCTTTTTGTTAGACACTAACTGTCCAACAGACCCTCCTGCATTGGCAATGAAAAACTGTAAAACCCAGTTGGAAAAAAGCGAGAAACCTCAGGGAGATCCACATTGAGAGAGGGATTCGCTCCACACGGACGGACGGGCGATAGATCCAGGACTTAAGCTACAGAACGAGGACCAAGGCCAGGCCCGGACTGGCCATCGGGAGCATCGGGAGATCTCCCGGTGGCCTGCGCGTCAAAGTGGCCTGGGCCTGCCCTATCATCACGGTCTTTTTTTTTTTTTTTTTTTATTTCATCCTCACGGCCTTTGCAAACTCCTACCCTGCCTGGTGGCCTGGTCCAATGAGCAAGGCCCAGGCCAAAGCCAGTGTTGTGCGTGAACGAGTTCAAAAGAACGCGTTCATTGAACACGCTCATTTTTTCGTGAACGTTGAACTGAACGCAACACATTTTTTAATAAAGAACTTGAACGTGAATTAGTTCATATTATGTGTCATGAACGGCGGACAATTTGTTTTCCATTTAAAACTGAGTGAAATCTGTTTTCTCCATTGAAACGCAACGAGAGAAAGTTCCTCCCTCCTGTATTCTCCGCACTGTTTCCGCCGAAAACTAAATATTCCTACGGTTTCCACCGTCTGTGAACGCACCCCGACTCAGTGTACTACTTGCGGTGCGGCGCTATATGCTAGTGCTATTCATTGGTTGTTAGACTCACATGTGCCGTGATGAAAACACAGGGGTAAGTCAGTGACACAGGACCGTTTACATTTGACATAAAGTATAGACACACGTTCTGCAACGCATTACAGTTTGTACTTATGCTGCTCATAAGTTAATGGGAAGTTAAGCTCATAAGATGGGACAACTCAGTTCCCATTGAAACCCATGTAAATCTTGTCTGC
The DNA here is from genome assembly GCA_964034765.1 of Knipowitschia caucasica. Taxonomy (NCBI): domain Eukaryota; kingdom Metazoa; phylum Chordata; class Actinopteri; order Gobiiformes; family Gobiidae; genus Knipowitschia; species Knipowitschia caucasica. The sequence continues at coordinate 27,028,184 of OZ035839.1, read as the reverse complement.
ATTGGAGTCAAAACATCCTGTGCAGTGTACAGGATATAATATATATATATATATATATATATATATATATATATATATATATATATATATATATATATATACCACGTATTGTGATTTCTAGCTCGTAGTGAAAAAAAATATTTATTTGAATATCTCGCAAAAAGTAAAATGAACTGAACTTTGAACTAGTTCAGAATTAAAATTGAGAACTTCGAACGTGAACTGTTCACTTTGAGCATGTATGAACTGAACTTGAACTAGTTCAGAAAATCTGTGAACTGGCACAACACTGGCCAAAGCTTTACTGTCATTGGGCCAGAGCAAAATTAAACAAATGTGACGTCACAAGTCGGCTACACAGCCAGGCCAGCGGCCAGCCTGGCAGTGCACCCAGTGTAGCTTCCCCGGTTGAAATGAGTGGTCTCTCCAACTGATGGTTCATACACGTTTTTATTTGTCCTTTTATATGAGCTGTAACGATGTGATTTTACCTTACTACTTTTTTTAACAATAATTGATTAGCTTGTTATAGTTATACACTAATGAACACTTAGTTCATTGTGTGTGTGTGTGTGTGTGTGTGTGTCTTTATTCTCACTAAACTCCATAAACGTTACGTTGCTAAGCAACGTACAACAATCCTTAAACGTCCGAGATTATATAAACAGTCAATATAAAAAAAAAAAAAAGAAAACAAAAGTTTTGACAGTCAATCTTAAAACTATTAAAAGAACATCAAAATACAATGACAAAAACCCAAATTTAGAACCTTGTTTGGCCTGAATGGATGAAAAGCTCCCGGCCTGAAATGTTGTCCCACTCCGGCCCTGACCAAGGCCATACAGCGGTTGTAGAACATGGACAGGGATGATGGGTAAACAGCAATGCACAGACTACAGTATAAATCCTCTCAAGTTACCATACTTCTCCCAGCAAACTGACTCCATACACAGCTTGACTGGAAAACTAAGATTTTTAGTCTTCCCTGAGTCTTACCTATACTTAACATATGCTAAATGGAAGGGGACTGTTTTAAGCCTGGCCTTGAATGTAGAGGCCAGAGAGACAGCAGCAGCCGTGGGGATAGCAAGCTGCAAGCTACAGCACCGAAGAAAGTGTTTAAACCACGTTATACAGTATAGTTAAGAAGAAGAGAAATTAGATATTAGAGATCATTTAGACCGTTTTACTTTTACTACCTGTTGGAAACAAACAAATGTATTATTTACTGAATAAATACAGTAAATGTGATAATCGCTAACAATACTGACAATCAGGGCCGGAGTGGGACAACATTTCAGGCCGGGAGCTTTTCATCCATTCAGGCCAAACAAGGTTCTAAATTTGGGTTTTTGTCATTGTATTTTGATGTTCTTTTAATAGTTTTAAGATTGACTGTCAAAACTTTTGTTTTCTTTGTTTTTTTTTTTATATTGACTGTTTATATAATCTCGGACGTTTAAGGATTGTTGTACGTTGCTTAGCAACGTAACGTTTATGGAGTTTAGTGAGAATAAAGACACACACACACACACACACACACAATGAACTAAGTGTTCATTAGTGTATAACTATAACAAGCTAATCAATTATTGTTAAAAAAAGTAGTAAGGTAAAATCACATCGTTACAGCTCATATAAAAGGACAAATAAAAACGTGTATGAACCATCAGTTGGAGAGACCACTCATTTCAACCGGGGAAGCTACACTGGGTGCACTGCCAGGCTGGCCGCTGGCCTGGCTGTGTAGCCGACTTGTGACGTCACATTTGTTTAATTTTGCTCTGGCCCAATGACAGTAAAGCTTTGGCCAGTGTTGTGCCAGTTCACAGCTTTTCTGAACTAGTTCAAGTTCAGTTCATACATGCTCAAAGTGAACAGTTCACGTTCGAAGTTCTCAATTTTAATTCTGAACTAGTTCAAAGTTCAGTTCATTTTACTTTTTGCGAGATATTCAAATAAATATTTTTTTTCACTACGAGCTAGAAATCACAATACGTGGTATATATATATATATATATATATATATATATATTATATATAATTATATATTATATCCTGTACACTGCACAGGATGTTTTGACTCCAATGCAGACAAGATTTACATGGGTTTCAATGGGAACTGAGTTGTCCCATCTTATGAGCTTAACTTCCCATTAACTTATGAGCAGCATAAGTACAAACTGTAATGCGTTGCAGAACGTGTGTCTATACTTTATGTCAAATGTAAACGGTCCTGTGTCACTGACTTACCCCTGTGTTTTCATCACGGCACATGTGAGTCCAACAACCAATGAATAGCACTAGCATATAGCGCCGCACCGCAAGTAGTACACTGAGTCGGGGTGCGTTCACAGACGGTGGAAACCGTAGGAATATTTAGTTTTCGGCGGAAACAGTGCGGAGAATACAGGAGGGAGGAACTTTCTCTCGTTGCGTTTCAATGGAGAAAACAGATTTCACTCAGTTTTAAATGGAAAACAAATTGTCCGCCGTTCATGACACATAATATGAACTAATTCACGTTCAAGTTCTTTATTAAAAAATGTGTTGCGTTCAGTTCAACGTTCACGAAAAAATGAGCGTGTTCAATGAACGCGTTCTTTTGAACTCGTTCACGCACAACACTGGCTTTGGCCTGGGCCTTGCTCATTGGACCAGGCCACCAGGCAGGGTAGGAGTTTGCAAAGGCCGTGAGGATGAAATAAAAAAAAAAAAAAAAAAAAGACCGTGATGATAGGGCAGGCCCAGGCCACTTTGACGCGCAGGCCACCGGGAGATCTCCCGATGCTCCCGATGGCCAGTCCGGGCCTGCTGACAATAGCAAACAATAGGCTATGCCCAAAGAACGCTGCTGGATCTCTTGCTGCTATGACAAAAACTACTATTGTAAACAATGTGATACTAGTACTGATACTGGTAATTGTCTTGAACCCCATAATTGAGCACCATTTCCAATCATATCTTTCCGACCCTGCGGATAATCAGAGTCTAATGATGAAGTCATCAGGGCTGCATTTAATATCTAAACGAGCCCTGGGCCGTCTGCTTTAATTTGTTTTTGGGCCGCGGTGTCTGGCAATCACAGTCCTCCCCTGAGTGAAGAGGGAGATTATCTGACCAATTGAAAGGCAAGGATGAACGGATCTGCTCCTCGCATGTGTGGAGGCAAAGGAACAACTGCTTTATATTTGAATGGTTGGATGAATTATTATTACTATGATACAGTTACAGTAACACAGTTACTGAAAAACAGCTGAACTTGGAACATTGTAAAGAGCTTTGGGTGACTTGGTCTATGAAATGCGCTACATAAATAAACATTACTTACTTAGAGTTAAAGTATTATGCTGTAACTATCTTAGGATTTTCCAGTTTTTGTCGTCCTACTCCAGACTGCAGGAACATCTATCAGAGCAAAGAAACGCCGTCTGAACACACAAGACAACGTGACAGTCTCCCAAACAAACACCCTCCTAATTATCCTTGCGAGAAAGCAAATTGAAAACAGAAGGAAGCAAGAAAAGAAGTCGCCCTATTACCACAAACTTCTATTCAACAGTACCCTTCTACTACTCCTGCTAACTACTACCATTTCCCTTCAGCGCTCTCCCTGGTTTCTCTTTTTTTCCCTCACACACAGAGCCCCTCTCCAATTAAGAACCTCTGTGCCTCTTTAGTCCTATATTGATCTTACAGTCCTTTCAGCGGTGCAAGACATGACATATGGAGCCGGCGGAGGAGAGAGTGGGAGGATGGTCATTAGCTCGGGAGTCTACCCTTTGTATTTGGTGATTTGGTGCATTTGGCAGCGTAGCCTGTGTACACAAAAGGCCGTAAACACAGATAAATTGTAATGTGTTTAAAAAGCGTGCTAAATTAGAGCCTGGAATATATTCTTGTAGGTCATTATGGGTCATACTTGTGGCCATACCTGCATGTGAAAGCCAAATCCGTCAGACCTCTGAAGCTAAGCAGGGTAGGGCCTGGTTAGTACTGGGCGGCATGGTGGCTGAGTGGATAGCACTCTCGCCTCTCAGCAAGAAGGTCCTGGGTTCAAATCCCGGCCGGACCAGGGCCTTTCTGAGTGGAGTTTGCATGTTCTCCCCGTGTCTGCGTAGGTTTCCTCCGGGTACTCCGGTTTCCCCTACCACTAAAAATATGTCCAATAGTTCTGGCATGTGCCTCCTGTACTGGCCCCTCCCATCTCTGTGTGGAGTGAGAGACAAATGCCCAAAATTAACAATTGTAAACCGCTTTGAGACTCAGATCTGCAGTGAAAAGGCGGTATATAAATAAAAACTTACTTACTTACTTACTTACTACTGTCATGGGAGACGTCTGGGAACACCAGGTGCCGCAGGAGGACGGCTGCGGCTGTAAAGTGCCAAACTGTCGTATTGTCCTTGGGCAAGACACTTCACCCACATTGCCTAGAATAAGTCTTGCGTGTGAGTGAATGGTTGGTGGTGGTCCGAGGGGGCGATGGCGCTTCTGTTAGTGTACCCCAGGGCAGCTGTGGCTACAGTAGTAGTTTATCACCACTGTTTATCACATGTCATTATCCACTGGAGTGAATGAATAATGACATGTGAAGCCTTAGTTAGGCCACCTACTGTACCTCCATGTTTCTTTTGATCAAAAAGTGTGGAAAAGTGTGTTGAAAATAAAACCAAAGTCCTCCTCTAGTAAATCAGGCCACTTTTTAACTTTGCAGCATCTTTAATCGTGTCTTGACAGCTTGTGCAACAACCCTCCTCTTCCCCATGTACTGTATAATGACATTAGTGTTGGTTACAAAACCAAACACCAACGCAATGCAATTGAAATTTTTTCAAAGGAAGGACCGAGTTTACAGATTATACCTCAACGCACTCATATTCTACACAATGGCAACTTGTAAAATTGGGACGACCCCACGAGCCACGGAGTATACTTATACTAGTCCTCAAGAAGACATTTTTCCTTTGTCATACTTTTTCTCGTCTATTTTATTTCACACGCACACACAAAACACATCCCCGACATTCCGGCACAGCTATTGGTCATATATATAGGATGAAACATTAATGTGCATTATTTCTGCTCCTTGCTTTTTGTTTTATACTTCCCATCAAATCATTATCTATTATTTATATTACTGTAGATAGCTTCCTTGTGGCAGTCCTGATTTCTCCAGAGATCTGAGTGTATTAATTAGAAACGGAATCAACCACACCATCTTAACATGTCCGTCTGTATTCTGCTAGTGTGGATCGTGAGCAGACATGAGCACTGCAACTACGACTTAATGATAAACATTGTGAAGGAATTAGACAAAGATTTGTTGAAAAGTTTAAAGTTGGCTTCTGTGTTTATTTATTAATTTGAATTGAGGACAGTATATATTAATCAATGTGTCTGCAAACAGCTCAAAACATAAATATGCTGGAATTAGCACAATAGCTAAATTGCATCCATTGTCCTAAGGCAGGTAAGAAACACACAAACACACAGGTAAAAGTACAAACAATGAGTCAACAAGTAAAACAATAAAGAATTTAAAAGAGAAGAAAATAATAAAGTCTTCATCTATGGGAGAATGACTGGTTTGATTTCAACCAATGTTTCAGGGCTCAGTTTCCCACAGTTTCGTATATGTTCCGGCAAAGTGTTCCATAATACTGTGCCTCTGATGGGCGCCACCATTTGGCTGAATTTAGTCCTGCGCCTTTGTACGTTACAGTCTCCTCTGGTTAGTGCTCTGGTTCTGACTCCACTGTTGTTGTTTTTTTAACATATATAATACAATAAGGGAGGAGGAGCAAGTTAAGTGTTTACTTAACTGGTCTTGGTTGAAAGAGTAGGAAACATATACATCAAAATCAACTTTTTGTTTAGCTTTTAGGCATGTTGCAACATTGTTCTCTCAGCAAAAACAGACCTGGAGTTGTTTTTAGATCCATCCATGCTAGTATCAGGAACTTCTGGGACAAACATTCATCTGTAATTTCGCCACTGTGGGACTAATACAAGTTTCATACATTAATTTCCACCCTTTCTGTCTAAAAAGCTCCTGCCTCATGCTGCATTCATGTGATCTCAAAAACTTGAAAGTTCTGAAAAATGAGAATGAACTCTGCTCAACTCAGAGATTAAATTCGGAGACTCTGACTGAAACTCATTGGTCATTGGCCCCCAAGTTCCTGAATTATATAAAAGAATAGAGACAAACTGAGAGGGCCCCTAAGTTAGTTTTGGCAAATTCACAGATTTAAGTAGGTTCTTTAACATCACATGCCTGTGTCTACAGGCCGGTAACAAATTCAACTCCTCGCTCTGTGGTAGCATAGGGGAATTACAGACTGAAAGAACGTGTCGCCATTTATACTTGTTTAAGCATTCTAAACATTCTAAAACATAAAATCACAAAGTAAATATTGTCATTATCATTGTTAATGGCCAAAACTAGTATGTCTTCTGTAGAAATGTCTTCTTTAAGTATAAGCCCTACATTAACAGTAGTACACTTTCTCAGTTTTCCTCCCTGCACACACGATCACCTGTGTTTCTGAACAAAGAGTCTTTCTTAGTAAATAGGATTCATGATGCTTGGAGGTATTTGAGAGTTGAAATGTTTGCAAACCAAAGTGAATTCATATGCTTTGAACCGAGGATGACAAACCCAGATGGTAATAAGTTTCGACGTGCTGTGTATTTTCATGACAGATATTTTCAGCGCACTACTGCGCGAAGGCTCGAAATGAACAGCCTCCGGGAAGTATACAGTACGGTGGTGGAGATTATGGAGAATGTCGGCAGTGTTAACATCAGTGCAACATTCAAACGGGAATGTCTGGCAGTAACATGATCTGTGGAAGCAAGATTGTGATGCTAATAAAAAATAGCCCTGTGTAGTGTTTCAGAGAACATGACCAGAAGGAAAAAGGATGCAATCCTGAACTGTTTGAACCTGGATTTGAACATTGTCAGAGTAGAGAAGCCTGTTTTACATTTTTAGGAAGGCCATTCTTGATCGTAACTGTATTTACATATATGAAACCCATGTCGCACCAGGAAGAGACCCCCGGGGAAGACCTGTACAGTTTGGAGGGACTATGTATGGGAACGCCTGAATGGGAACGCCTCAGGATTCCTCCGGATGAGATAGAGGATGTGTGTGTGGATGGTGAAGTTTGAGCGTCTCAGGCATCTCTGTCCGAGACTGCTGTCTAAGCAGAAGAAAAGATATGGATGGACATATGAAACACTGCTTCCCCATGTTTAGTCCTGACTCTGGGCACCGGCAGGAGGCCAGTCCCTGTGCTCCTCAGAGTCAGTCAATACATTCATTGTGCAATGTTCCTGTCAACTAAATACAGACATAGATTAATATGGGGGAAACAGAGGCCTATTGTTTTTGACTATATTACTATAGTGTAGTTCAAAAACTAGAGATATTCTGTGACCAAACAAACCAACAATTGTATCTGTTGTCAGAAAATGACATTAGGCTCAGTGCCTCTTGATTTCTGTCCAAAATGTGGAGACAGCTGTATGTGTGATGGCTGTATTTTCAAATCATAACTGTTTGTTGTTAGATTCAGATTCAGATTCATTTTATTTGCCATTTGCAGCAACACTACATTGGAATACATTAGCAAAAGTTCCCAGTGTGCACAGGACAAGTACAGACATAAAACAACATTAAAAGACAAAAATAAAACAAAACAAAAATAAAACAAAGTAGTGTTTTGTGTGTGTATCTGTCTGGATTCTGTAATACAATACAATACAATGTATTCTTGTATAGCCCTAGGTCACAACAGAAGTCATCTCAGAGGACTTAACAAAACCATTGAAATCACCAACACAGATCAGCAGTTAAAACACATGAAAAATATAAAGCACACACAGAAGAAAATGTCCATACATGTTGTAGAATGCTAACGTGTCCTGATCATCACCCATCCTTTCGGTTGGACACTAACTGTCCAACAAGACCCTCCTGCATCAACAAGGAAAAACTCGTAAAAAACCCAGTGGGAAAAAGTGAGAAACCTTGGGGAGAACTAGGGAAACCCACAGGGAGGGAGACCCATTTGAGAAAGGGATCCGCTCCTCCGGACGGACAGGCTAATGATCTAGGACCTAAGCTAGCTACAGAACGTGGACCAGCGGCCGCTGAACGTGGACAGGTCCGGTGCAGGACCGAAGCACTCCCAGGCGGGTCGGGCAGGGAAGTCCGCAGGAAGTTGAATTGAATGGAGACCTCGTCAGTGCAACGTGACGTACACTGCACATGAAGAACAAGCAAACAACCTCCTGATGCTCAATCCTTATTAAGATAAGATAAACTTTGTTGATCTCACCATCTTTACACTGCGGTCATTACCCACAATGTTGGCAGTACAGACCTCCGCCGCCATTGCTGACCTCCTGCATCATTTGTTTGAGTTCATTGTGCAAACCCAGAGGAGTGTGTGACATTTGGTGCTAACACGCTAGCTCTTCATTCATCAGCTTCATTCAACACTTGACATTTTCATCCGTCTCGAAACTGAGCACAACAAAATGGCGAATAATGAGGCCACAGCTTTACTGTGATTTATTGATTTGCTTGTTTCGTGTCAATTGGCTGAAGTGGCTGGTCTTTGCTTGATGTCGAAAGGAGTGCTCTGTTGGCAGCAGCGAAATCTTGTTTTTGCTGCTGGGTTGGCACAGATCACAGCAAGAAGGTCATGGGTCAGATTCCACCTGCACCTGTGTGGAGTTTGCATGTTCTTGCTTCAGTTTCCTCTAACATTAAAAACATCCATCCATCCATTTTATTCCCCTGCAGCTGGTGAGTCCACAGGAGGATGGCTGCTGTCAGTGAGAGCTTAGCCATGATCTTTCAGAGGGGGATTCAGGCAAAGTGGGGTTAAGTGTCTTGCCCAAGGACACAACAACAGCAAACATCAGCGGGAGTTGGTGGAGAAGGTCTTGTGGTGGGCTTGAACGCCCGACCTTCAGGCTCAAAGGTCAGTGCTCTACTACTGTCGCCCTCAGAGTCATGGATGTAATGAGAGAGTGAACAGATGGAAATGCTCACGGGCTTCAGTGATCGCCATCTCTCTTCTGCCATCGCTAAAGTATTGTTACTGTTATTGTAAAATGGTTTGTGTGACCTTGGACTGTAAAATGCGCATATAAATATACATAAAAATAACGTTTTAATTTGGGTCCTCATAAGAAAAGCTGTCCCAGACCCATCTTTCATTGCCACTATAGGGCTTCTAGCAGGAGCAGTGGTCCCCGTAGTACAGCACTCAGGGACCCATCCCCAGGTATTAATGCTCGGCTCGAATATGCAAACTCCCTGTTCTGACTTGGATTCAAACCCTGGACCTTCATGCTGATAAGTGAGAGTGCTAACAGTGGCTGAGTGCTAACCTCAAGCTCAGCCACAGACATGTTGATGTTTTGGTGGGCCGCAGCAGGCTTGTATGTTCCGAGGAAATACCACAGTGTTTTGATGCTCAGAGTATGAAATTAAGCCTGAGTACAATACACAAATAACTTAAATGTCTACCTATATATATTTTTTTTAAATTGGCATTAAAGCTGGGCTATTTAACATTCAAACCACATAAAATGGAAGTACAGATAACTAGTCCCTCTCTCTGTCGTCTATCACCAGTTTTCACATACATATTTTTGTCCACGGTCACATCTTTAGATCACCTTTTTCAAATAGAAAAGTGAAACAGAGAGGACCACCCTCACTCAGTCAAACGTTTTCCTTTCCTTCTATCAAAAATCTTAATAATTCACCACATTGAGTTTAGAACCATATTTTATATACCCCCTTCTTTCAGACCTCCTCTCTCTGTCTGACATGCCTCCATCTCGCGCCAGTGCTAAATAGTAATTACGTCTTTGTTGCGAGCGTGAGACGTTTGTTCGCTGGCGGTGAAATCTTCGCGTGACTGATGTGTTTGCCACCTGTCGCCTCTCCTCCAACAAAAGACAGAAGCGGGAGGATTGTGGAATTTGGTGAGTGGGCGAGAACTATGCTTTCTGCACAGGACGGACTGTGAATGTCAAGTGTTCAGAGGCTCAGAATAGAAAAGTTCTCTGTTTGTCTGAGCAGAAATGTTTTAAACAAGCGGCGATGGCTACAGCGGGCAGTTTTTGTATATTTGTGTGGCCTTGTTTTGTCCATGTATAGGCGAGGTTTGAGAGCACAACATTGACGACACAAAGAGATGTGACAATTTTGTTTTTACAACTGAAACAAAAGGCAGAATACTTGTGTTGGATATGTGTGGTGTATGAAAGTGTAGCTAACAGCCAAACTCTGTCCTTTAATACAAATTGTCTGGACAGTTTACACTTCTTGAAACTCATGAAAATCTTGAGTGAAATTATAAAGGCAAACAGAATTAAAAGAACATGCTAATGTAATGTCACAGATGTCGTGTTATTGAAATCATTAAAATTCTACTAGCTATAAATCCAGTAATGTCTCCGTTCTTTGGGGGAAAATAACCATGAACCAGCAAAGCAGAACATATCTTTTTTAAGTTGTGCTCTTGTCCACAGCCGCAGCACGTCTGGATGTGACAGTCCCAGCCCAGTCTCTAATTCACACCATTCGAACACATGACTCAAACAAACCTACACTTTCCGCACACAGCCCCTTCCTCCAACTTCCTCCACTGTGTCTAATTAATGCAGCCAAATTACGGCTCGTGTCCGTATCTGTGAGTGCAAAATGAGGGGTTTTCTGCTCAGAAACGGCTGTTGAATATTCAAACTGTCTCATTCTGTTGCGTGGATGGAAAAGAGTGGCATAAATAGCGAACCTTCATTACCGACTCTCTTGTCTCCCAGGCACAAACAAACATATGACTGCAGGAAATAGAGGATTTGTGTTATTGTGGGGAGAACCTGTCTAAGATACGAGCCAGTAATCACAATTTGTTTATTTTTGAATAAGAATTGATGGTTGTTAGTTCTATAGTCGTTACACTTGTTGAGTATTGTGTAACATTGACTTGTTCTGTCTGTGTTGAATTAATGTAGCAAGAAACTTAAAACAAAGTCGTGGAAGCTTATCTTATTTTTATGTTTTTGTTTATTTGACAGGGACTTTGCACAATACATGTATTCTTCAGACGGGACATAGCTAGAAGCTAATTTTGCCACACCACCAGCAGAAACTGATATACAAAATATTCTCGCAAAAAAAACCATACAAATTATTTTCTTTTCAAGTTACAATACACAATACCATCCATCCTCTACCCTTTAATCCATTTCTGGGTCAGGGGGGTGACAGTCAGAGATGCCAGCCAAATCTCATAGCACCAGCCCCTCACTGACCCTCTGCAGGTGGTGAGTCCACAGGAGGACGGCTGCTCTCTGACTGTGAGCATAGCCTTGATCTTTCAGTGGGGGCTTTGGGCAAAGTGGGGTTAAGTGTCTTGCCCAAGGACACAACGACAGCAGTCATCAGTGGGAGTCGATGGAGAAGGTGCAGAGGTGGGAAATGAACCCACAACCTTCTGGCCTTAAGGCCAATGCTCTACCAACTGAGCTACTGTCGCCCCAATACACAATACAATACAATTTATTCTTGTATAGCCCTAGGTCACAACAGAAGTCATCTCAGAGGACTGAACAAAACCATTGAAATCACCAACACAGATCAGAGAATCAACAGTTAAAACACATGAAAAATATAAAGCACACACAGAAGAAAATGTCCATACATGTTGTAGAATGCTAAAGTGTCCTGATCATCACCAATCCTTTCTGTTGCACACTAACAGTCCAACAAGACCCTCCTGCATCGACAAGGAAAAACTCTTAAAAAACCCAGTGGGAAAAAGTGAGTAAAAAGTTATTTTTACTAATTCAGTGATAGTGGATCAATCACCAAACCACATCTCAAGGCACACTGACAACCCTGGTCCACCCTGTCCCAGCGCTCACCAGAATCAGATTCAATTCTTTTTTTTTATCATTGTAAGAAACAGGAAGTCACAAACTAGGAATTTGACTTTGGCTCAGTTTTAAAAGTAAGAAAATAGGTTTAGGGCATGCATACGGTTTCTACTATATAAGTACACACAAATGACATTTAACAGCGCCGGTTAAAGTGACAACAGAATCCAACAACATTTATTAACATTGATGGACATTGTTATGCACCCCTTATTGGCCAATGTCTCTATGTGTTTTCTATCGTTACATTATGTGTGTTTGAACTGTTTGATTCTCTGATCTGTCTTGGCAAATCAACAGCTTTGTAAAGTCCTGCAAGACAACGGCTGTTGTGATTTAGGGCTATACAAAAAAACATTTAATTGACTATAAATCTTTAGCTCATTTCATCAAGAAGTGAGACTTGGCTGAACGTGGGTGGACTGCCAATCGAGATCCAAGATTGATGTGATCTAACCGGGCATGATAACAGATTTGAGACCAAGCCCCCCAATCTTCAGATCAATGAGGCCAGCCCTTACCAAATGTTTTATTATGTTGGCATACAGCTAAAATATAGTTCATTTATTGTTTCTGTACTTCCACAATAATGTGAAACCAATTCATAAAACAGTCTAATTACTTGCAAAGCGACAAATGCTACCTTTTTTTTGTCTTTATTTTAATGACCATAGATTACATTTTCCAAATATTAAAATTGTCTTTTGTCTTACTTGGGTTTTTACAGCTGTGAGCCATAATTATCAACATTTTCAACAAATATTTGTTTTCACATTGTAATTTAATTCAATTTCATTTCATTTTTGTCAAACTTTTAGCTGAACATTGGTATCGGCCGATGTTTGCCTTGTGAACTACCATTGGCATAAAAAAAAGCATTCGCTAATGGTAGGCGTGTGCGAATAGATACCGGGACATTAAAATAATTCTAAAATGTCAGCTTATTCACGCAAAGCGCCCCCCTTCAGCTTGGACATTTTTTATAAAATGCACTAAGAAATGGTGACTTCTGATGAATTCTAATTCACTGTGGCATTAGCAGCGCACACACTTGTCTGCTCCTTTTGCTGCAACCTCACAC